>JAIEZT010001390.1:3597042-4094542 GCA_019594935.1 Periophthalmus modestus
AATGCATTAAAAAGGAGGACATTGTCCTGCAGGCCTAAGTGTAGATATTCAGCTTGCCCTAACTAAGAAAGAATTAACAACACATAACATGTCTTATCCTCTCTATGTGACACAGAGACAACAAGAGAACAGAAGAAAAACAAACTTGAAAGTTTTGCCTTTACACTTTACACTTATACTTACACTTAATATTAATATTAATTATTAGACTAATATTTCCAGAGCAAGATGAGAAGATTAATAGCCCAATGTGTCTCAGATCATAGATAGGGTCTCTCTCATAATAGAGAGAGAGGGCTGAGAGTGCGGACAGGCGCACAGCCAAAAGGCAGAGCGGAAAAAAACGCACTGCGCGCGGCTTTGAATGGAACAGCGTTTTGATATGAAACTCTTTTTGTATCTGTATTTGTTATTTGCAGACTTTACATTTTGACCAAAGTTCGGTTTGCTCTCACATCTGATAGATAAAAGGGAAGACCAGTGAAAAGGAGCAGACATGTGTGGAGCTTTACAGCCCATAGTCAGCACGTCCCTGCGCTGTGCTGCTGTATAAACAGGCCCATAGCATTTAGAATAAAACACCTCTGAACTGTACAGACCGACACAACAGACCGTCACAAACCACCTGTGTTTTCATTTAAAAGTCTATATTTCTGTCTAACTCGGTCATAAACTTGTCCTAATACAGGCCTCTTTCCTCTCCGTAAAGAAAAACAGAATTATTTCACAGAAGAAAAACGGTACAAACCTCTGGTAAGGCCGCTGCTCCTGGTCTAGTGCCGAGGCTGCACAGAGAGAAACTTTAAAATTAGATGGTAGATTTACGTGTTAACTTCAGATACGTTAAAGTGAATATGACAGGTTTGATTTATTTATTTGAGAAAAGGAGAACAGTGCCTATTCATGAACATTTAGGCACATGTAAATATGACAGATTATATGACAGTCTTGGGCTAATGTCCGTCAGGAGAACACCTGCAGGTTGCTGTTATAAAAAATAAAACACACACATACTATTTTTAATGCACGCGCCCCTTCTGCACTCGTGCTGCGTTCATGTGCTCTCGGAAACTTGGAGATCACCAAATCAGAGCGTTCAGAGAAACGCATGTGATAACGACAATAACGCATATTTGCATAACTTGACTATCTTTACTGATTCATTGGAACAATGTGCAAACCCTGTAACGACTGTGTCAAAGACTGTGTGACAGACTCACAGAAGTCAGTGGCAGAGACTTCTGTGGAGGTTTTCTTACAGTTGTATTGCAGGATACTTAAGATATAAGATATGGTAGGTGCAATTTTATGATGTCCTCCACGGGACGTAGTGAGAATATTTTAAATTATTATTTGCGAGGGAATACAAATGCAGATGTCCAAGCTGTCCACACTCCCTCCTAC
The DNA here is from genome assembly GCA_019594935.1 of Periophthalmus modestus. Taxonomy (NCBI): domain Eukaryota; kingdom Metazoa; phylum Chordata; class Actinopteri; order Gobiiformes; family Gobiidae; genus Periophthalmus; species Periophthalmus modestus. The sequence goes on from JAIEZT010001390.1 coordinate 3,598,447, forward strand.
TCAGGATAATCGCATATTTTTCGATTTAACGACATAATATAACTTTTCAGTCGCTGCACAAACACGTGGCGTCTGGGTGTTGCTATAGTAACAGTCACATTTCCTCGGGAGTGCGCTTCTTTGCCCGAGCCAATTTCACCCAGATGTACTGCTCTGATTCACTCTGGGCTCCCTCCTGTTTCCTCCTGTTTCCTCCTGTTTCTTCCTGTTTCCTCTTATTTCTCCCGTTTCCCCCCGTTTCTTCCTGTTTCCCTCCGGTTTCCTAAAGGCCCTGCAGACAGAATCATATTCATGTGTATGTGGCTCAGGAGCTGGATTGTTTTCCCTGGAGCAGCGCGTGCGACACTGAAGCTCATCTGGAACAGGGCTTCATTTTACAAAGTGACCAGAGCAGTGCTGTCCTGATGGCTCCAAGAGGACTCGGTCTCTAATCACTTGAATGTGTGAAACACATGAAACTTCATGGTAACTTGCCCCGGACTAGGTTAAGAGGAAGAAACAACAAAGTAGATCTCTTAAAGTTTGGACTTTGCTGGAGTTGCGCATGGATGTGTTGCACAGGTCCTGTTTGTTTCAGACTAATGCAGTGAGACAGGGGACAGGACTTGTCTTCACCTGAGCAGCTCAACACCGCGGTGAGTAAAACTGGTGATGTTACAGTGCGTCGGTCGCGTTCATGAGCTGGACACAGACGTACGTAAAGAAGTCACGCGCTGCTTGTGATGCTGTAGAGCAGATTGTACTGGTGGACATCTAGGATAGGGATGAATTGTGTTCTGAGCAAGAGTTACAGATGTGGTCAGCAGTACCGCACACGAGGACAGTCAGATTAAGACCAGGCTATGTGTTGCTGCCATTGCGCTTTACTGTTAAATAGTGATATTTACTCTCTTGCCCTCTGGACCACCATCACATGTGTAGGAACATTATTTCCACGTGTAGATGGCGAGTTTCATCTTCCTCGGACGCCTGCTCGTGTGTCGTGTGAGTTATTTTAATAGACCCATGAGAGAAACTTCTGCGTTGTGTAGATGGATGAACTGCGCCTCCTTCCGTTCAGGAGATGTACTGTGTGGAACACTAAGATCTGATACAGCCACTCCAGGTTTCACAGCTCTTCTGCTTTCTACAGAGCGACGCCTGTGTTCTTACAGCTTTACATATTCAATCCCACAATCATAGCAATAATTCATGTACAAAAGGTACATGAATTACAAAGGTATAAAAAAAAATAACAAAATACAAAATAAAATCCAATCTCAGAGTACAGCCACGATTCAGTTTCACACGTCTGCAGAGAAAGCGCCGCGGATGTGAGACCGTGCTTGCTAGACCAAGTTCACTTACTAATTGCTTTTAGTACATTTTTCTAAGTGCATGCATCTGCATATAAAACGTTATTTCATACGTCTTTTACCACAAGAACAAGGGCAAAAATGTGCGACTCTACAAGAAGTAGTGGCACCACCAAAATAAAACCTCTGAAAAAAAAAAAAAAATAATAAAATATATATATATATATATATATATATATATATATATATATATATATATATATATATATATATATATATATATATATATATATATATATATATATATATATATATATATATATATATATATGTGTGTGTGTATATATGTGTGTGTATATTAGAGTTTATTCTTGAGTCTAAAAATTATTATCTTGTTTTATTTTATTTTCTTTGTGCATGTACGATTTTCCTTCTGTTCTATGTGTGTGCGGTGCAATGCTGGAATTTCCCCACTGTGGGACTAATAAAGGCTTATCTTACCTTATCTTATCTTATCTTAAAATTTGACCAAACAGTAAGAGCACATGGGCTACACTGGCTAAGACCTGGCCCAGACCTAGTCCACTGCTCCTCACATGTTTGACACTGAAGGACAAACTCACTGCTGTAGAAAACCATTTTAATGTGACATCGTTCATAACCTTTAAACACATTTAAAACATGATTCTAACAGAGTTCTACATTATCATTTATTAAAAACAGAAAATAAACCTTGAGTCTGTAGCACCGTTTCTACTGTCTGCAGTAGATTCACAATAAAACGTTTCACTGTGAAGAATACACAGTTTAAAATATAAAAAAAAAAAAAAAAAAGGTGCAGAAACACAGCTCTGCTTCCACCAAAACTACAATTCATTATTTAGCTAAACAATAAAAGAAACTAGGGCCTGGTTCACACTGGGACAGAGATGTGGAGGTCAAAGGTCAAACCATAATTTAAATGGTTAAAGGCCCGACATTGTGTGAAACTGATTCTTGTGAGCTTTAAGCCACGTTACATTGTTCCCTCCTCTAAAACATACCTGGAGTTGTGTATATGTATATGTATATATGTGTATATATATATATATATATATATGTGTATATATATATATATATATATATATATGTGTGTGTATATATATATATATATATATATATATATATATATATATATATATATACACTCACACACACACATATATACACACTTACAGGCACGGTAGCCATTTACGATGATTGTTTTCTGGAGAATTCTTTTGTCAATATCACACCTGCTTACTGTGTCATAAAATAAAGTGTGCCATAAACCCATTATGGAACTTTACCAGTCTGTATAATGATAAAAACTAAGATGGTGTATGTAACAGTGTCCAGTGTGAGCCAGGTCTGTCCCTGCGTCTGAGGTTTAGTCCTGATGCAGCACCCCCGGTGATGAGTGAAGGTCTCACGTCAGCCTGTGCCCCCTGCAGGTCACACAGCGCCCCCTGGTGGAGCCATAGCTTGTATAAAGAAGTGGACTGACTAAATTTGAGTTGTCTGTTATTAATGTTCGTGTCTAGATTTGGGAATAAAATAGTGAAATAAAAACCCCAGGATCACATAGAGCCAGTCAAAACCAACATTTAAGGTCAGAATGATGAGCCTGACAGAGAGAGGGGCCACCGTTTTTTCACAGAAAGTGAGTCAATGGAGCCAAATCATACCCATGCTCATTTCCTGTTTGGGTTAGCCATGTCCAGAGATATATACAGGCTGTAGCTGGAGCACTGATGTGGGCTTGGGCGCGTCCTGGAGGAGCATTAATGTGGGGGTCACACAGCGCTCCCTGGAGGAGCACTGATGCGGGGATCACACAGCGCCCCCTGGAGGAGCACTGATGTGGGGGTCACACAGCATCCGCTGGAGGAGCACTGATTTGGGGGATCTGGTCAGTGAAGCTCTGGTTCATCCACTGGCCGTCTGGCGACTGCGCAGCTGCAGGTGGCTGAGACGATGAGGCTGCTGACGGCTCTAGAACAAACAAGCACATAGTTTAAACAGGCCCCATGTATGTTCGGCTGTATCTTTAGCCAAGTTGCACAAGGTGCAGCTCCTGCAGAGAACTCAAAATCATTCAAAGTAAAAGGAGGGTTCCGGCAGAGTCAATCCAACCCCAGACTGACCTACATAAAACTAAAGAGCAGCATTGTCCTCCACACCCACCTTCCCTACATGACAGTGTCTGTTGCTCCTCCTCTTTCTCTCCTCCTCCTCTCTCTCTCCATTCTTGCTCTCTCTCCATACTTTACCTGTATTATTGTTGATAAAGGTGCAGTGTCCGTTGCTTCTCCCCTCTCCTCCTCCTCCCTCGGTGTAGGCTCCTCCATAAGCATCCTCATATCCAGGGTCGTACTGCTCCTCTTTGATGGCCATTCGCTTAGCATCCTCTGCAACACACACACACACAAAATAACAGGACTGAACCAGGACTGAACTAGGACTGAACCAGGACTGAACCAGGACTGAACCAGGACTGAACCAGGACTGAACCGGAACTGAACCGGAACTGAACCGGAACTGAACCACTGATGTGAGCCAGGACTAAACCAGGACTAAAGTAATCCACCATCAGCAAATTACTTAGACTGATTTAATTTGGTGTGACGAGGATGCAGCCCTAATAATGACAAAGTGTATTTAAAGCTCTACAAACGTTCTGTAATGCACTCGATTCTGGGGTTAGTTTAAAGGAGCTAAGTGTATCCTGCCTCCTACTGTTTAAAAAAGGTATTACAATCACATCTGAGCCTGTGTGTGTCCAGAGTCTTAACCTGCAGAAAGAGGACAGTCAAGTGTGTCTCATTCTCAGTTTATGGACAGGCCTCATGTGAAACTGAGAACCTCCAGAATTCACTGAGCTGCAGAGGATGCACTAGCACTGAGTCATGATTGGCAGGAACTGGGATTTAGGTAGTGACCATTCAGATTGAAGAGAGTCCTTTCAGGTTTAAAAGAACTGGATTTCAGCATTGGTAACTCAAATGAGAGAGTCCTGTGCTCTGCTTTCTGACTGGATAATCGTCTTGAACCAAACACCAATTATAACAGAAATAAATGACGTTAGCATTATAGTTGTTACCAGTAAACGTTATTTGAACATGTTTACCTCATATGTGGGGACAAAGAGAGGACAAGGTTATGGGATTTTAAATGCAAACCTTACACATAGTTCCTTTACAGATGTTCAAGTGTGCTTTACCTTTGGCGAGCTGCAGATTGAACGAGTACTGCACCTCCTCCACCTCCTTGCTCTTCAACTCCCCCTTCAGTTTGTCCCTGAGCTCACGCAGTTTAATGTAGAAATGAACCTTATCCTGAGCCCTGGGGAACTGAGCACAGCGTGCGCTAGAGGAGGGCATCAGGTACAGCGCCTACACACAGGAGAGAGACTGTGATACACATGCAGAAGACAACCAGGCAAACACAACTGAACTCATATCCACTGTAACCCTGTTCTAATGCGAGGACATGTCCTGCAGTGGGGCTTTTACCCTGGTTCTAATGTGAGGAAATGTCCCCAGTGGGGTTTTAACCCCGTTCTAAAGTGATGAAATGTCCCACAGTGGGGCGTTTACCCCTGTTCTAATGTGAGCAAAATGTCCCACAGTGGAACATGTTCTATTGTTTTAAGAGGTTGAGCTTGCTGTATAAAGACCGCAGGAGGCAGCAGCTCACCACGTCACACTCTGGGATCTTGTGCGGCTGAAGTCCAAACTCCAGAGTTTTAGGTTTTTTCCCAAAAAGTTCCCGACAAAACATCTCGTAGATACCTGAGACCAGAGAGAAGTAATTTAAAATGGGCACACACACATAACACGTGTGCACATTTTTGTGTAGAGTTTATGTGTATACAGTGGGGCAAAAAAGTATTTACTCAGTCACCAATTGTGCAAGTTCTCCCACTTAAAAAGATGAGAGAGGTCTGTATGTTTCATCATAGGGACATTTCAACTATGAGAGACAGACTGGGGGGAAAGAATCCAGGAAATCACACTGTCTGATTTTTAAAGAATTTCTTTGCAAATTATGGTGGAAAATAAGTATTTGGTTAATAACAAAAGTTCATCTCAATACTTTGTTATATACTTGTTATATACCCTTTGTTGGCAGTGACAGAGATCAAATGTTTTCTGTCTCCACAAGGTTTTCACACAGTGTTGCTGGTAGTTTGGCTCATTCCTCCTGCAGATCTCCTCTAGAGCAGTGATGTTTTGGGGCTGTCGCTGAGCAACACGGACTTTCAACTCCCTTTAATGATTTTCTGTAGGGTTGAGATCTGGAGACTGGATAGGCCACTCCACTTACGAAGCCACCAAGTGTTTGGGATCATTGTCATGCTGAAAGACCCAGCCACGTTTCATCTTCAAGACCCTCGCTGATGAAAGGTCACGATACACGGCCCCATTCATTCTTTCCTTTACATGGATCAGTCGTCCTGGTCAGTTTGCAGAAAAACAGCCCCAAATCATGATGTTTCCACCCTCATGCTTCACGGTAGGTATGGTGTTCTTTAGATGTAACTCAGCATTCTTTCTCCTCCAAACACGACAAGTTGAGTTTTTACCAAAAAGTTCTATTTTGGTTTCATCTGACCATATGACATTCTCTCAATCCTCTTCTGAATCATCCAAATTCTCTCTAGCAAACTTCAGACGGGCCTGGACATGGACACTGGGCTTAAGCAGAGGGACACGTCTGGCACTGCAGGATTTGAGTCCCTGGTGGTGTAGTGTGTTACTGATGAAAGCCTGTGTTACTTTGGTCCCAGCTCTCTGCCGGTCATTCACCAGGTCTCCCGTGTGGTTCTAGGATTTTTGCTCACTGTTCTTGTGATCATTTTGACTCTACAGGGTGAGATCTTGCGTGGAGCCCCAGATCGAGGGAGATTATCAGCAGTCTTGTATGTTTTCCATTTTCTAACAATTGCTCCCACAGTTGATTTCTTCAAACCAAGCTGCTCAACTATTGCAGATTCAGTCTTCCCAGCCTGGTGTAGCTCTACAATTACAGTTTCTGGTGTCCTTTGACAGCTCTTTGGTCTTGGCCATAGTGGAGTTTGGAGTCTGACTGTTTGAAGTTGTGGACAGGTGTCTTTTATTCTGATAACAAGTTCAAAGACTTGAACTTGAACTACCTGTATTAATGGGATCAATTAATACAGGTAACGAGTGGAGGACAGAGGAGCCTCTTAAAGAAGTAGTTACAGGTCTGTGAGAGACACAAATCTTGCTTGTTTGTAGGTGACCAAACATTTTTTTTTTAACCAAGGAATTTACCAATTAAGTCATTAAAAATCCTACAATGTGATTTCCTGGATTCTTTCCCTCCCCATTCTGTCTCTCATAGTTGAAGTGTAGCTATGATGAAAATTAGTAAGTGGGAGAACTTGCACAATTGGTAGCTGACTACTTTTTTTTCCCCACTATATGCCTGTGTACATGTGTATATCGATGTGTATATTTCAAGAGAGACACATATGTACAAGTGTATATGTATGTGTGTATATGTGTATGTATGTGTGAGTGTACATGTGCGTGTATATGTGCGTATGTATGTGTACGTATGTATATGTATGAGTGAGTGTGTGCGTATATGTATGTATTAGTGTGGGTGTGCGTGTACATGTATATATTGATGTGTTAATAAAGTACAGACTCACATTTCCCATTGAAGACGGCGATCAGGGGCTTAAACTTCTTCAGTTTCTCCACCAGGATTTTGCCTCCTTCTCGCAGCTCTTTACTGAGACCAGAGACAATCACTTTATTATTATTCACTTTAGTATCTGTTTGAAATCATGTCCCATGATTGGTGTTATCAAGCGTTTTTTAGTGGTCTGTTCAGTGTAAAACAGGTGCAGTTACCTGCTTAGGTAAAGCTCCCCGTGTGCTCTAGTGGCCGGTTCAAAGTAGTTGTTAGTGTATATATAGTACATACCATATTTTCCGGACTATAAGTCGCACTTTTTTTCATAGTTTGGCCAGGGGTGTGACTTCTACTCAGATGCGACTTATATATGAAATTATTAAAATATATAATTTCACATCTTTGTTATTGTCACATTGACAACTGCTCGAGGTCACTCTAGGATTGTGAACCAGTATGGCAGCCATCTACTTCTGAAGCAGTGCTTAATCTTCTTCCGGAGCAGGCGGAGTTGTTCAGAAGCGACACCCAGGATGAAAAATCCAATGGATTTAGTGATTTGGAGTGAGATCGAGAGTAAACTTGTTAGGTTGTTTTTTATGCTTTAGTTATCTGATTAACTGTTAATAGCTTACATTAACACACCAGACACGTAGTCAGTTCTTTGTCTATGCTTCATGTAGTTGAATAAATATGTGTTATATAATGGTTGATTATACATGTTACAGTTCACTTGTTTGACCAACAGATAGTGCTGGTGTGTTTGTAATACCTGTAAGAAAATGTACTTGACTCGTTTTCTTTTATACATTTCATATTTACCATAAAGGTGATAATTTTTCATTTGGAACAATATTGTAAATGTTTAGTTTATCATAAGTACTTCCTGTTTTCTGGTTCAGCATTTTATGCTTATGTGAAGTCTTATCCGACAGAGGACTAGTTCAGAAATTGAAAACTGACCTGGTAATTAAAATATAAAGTTTGTTTACTAGCAGGCCAAAGTGGTGTGTATATTTTCCGTGTGTTCATCTGCAGTTTTGTGTAAATATGTAATATGAGCTAGAGATTATGTAATATTTGATGTGTTTGTTCTATGGTGTGAACTGTGATGAAGAAGTAAGACACAGTAAAAATCAGTGAAAAGAAATCTCGTGTCCCTCCTGTTTGTGGACAAGCCGCATGTGTTACGTTAGTGTAGCATATCTGATTAACTGTTAATATCTTAAGTAAACATACCAGACAGTTCATTGTCTATGTGTTACATTAGCGTGCTGTACTCCTATTCAGCCTGTTGTTTTATTGTTGTTATTATTATAACTTGCCTTTAAAGATAAAATCTCTGCTCCTGGTCTTGGATTTTGTTGAAAAAATTTCCTCAAAAAGTGTGACTTATAGTTCAGTGCGACTTATGTTTTTTCCTTCATTATTACACATTTTATCTCTGGTGCGACTTATGGTGTGTTCACATCGGGGCATCAAAAAGGTGTTGGATGCCTCTAGTTGGACATCTTTGCATTTGAGGACAAACACCTGATGATGACGTTGCTACGTCACTGCAGCGTAGTCTCTGATTAGTTGACACTGTGTGTCAAATGCGAAATTGTTCAGCTTTTTCAACTCTTGGCTGTGTGAACAAAGCATCCGACGCCTGAATGCTCAAAACCTGCCACATCAACACCAGATTCGCGCTGCTCTGACGCTTGAAAACGGGCCGCAAAAACGCAGGGCTACCAAGATGCGCATCCACCATATACTTTGCATGTAAACTCAGCGCCCCGGTGTAAACGCACCGTTATACTCCAGAGTGATTAATGGTCTGTTAAATACGGTACATGTCACCATGCTCCCCGGTGATATAGTTGAGGAGATTTATGGAGTCATTAGGACTATAGTGTGTATGTATGTATAAATGTATATATAGTACTTTACCTGCTGAGGTCCTTGCTTCCCGGCGTGGCTCGGGCCACCATGTTGGTGAAGCCCATCTTGTATTTCTGAGGCAGAACTGTGTCGTGCATGTGGTTCAGCTGCTCCTCTGTGAAGCCCGACAGGAACAGGCACTTCCCTAGAACACAACAACCATCATATACAGAAGGAACATAAGTTTATATATGCATTCTCATTTGGGGTTAGCCATCTTTGTTACAAAGTTAGCTCCTGTTAGCTCCTGTTAGCTCCTGATGCTGCACAGTTAGATTGTGGATCAAACTCACAGAAGTGATTTCCAGGCCCAGGAAACCAGCGTCCAATGTAGGCAGCCATGAGCCCCGGGTTTATGCCAATCTGGAACAAAACAATTGTTTTATTTAACAGTACATTTTCAGAAATGTCCCCTGAGCCCCACCTATCCGACGCAGCCTCAAGCCCCCAGCCCCCCCCTCATCACTCACAATGACGTAGTCCAGGTTGTAGTCGAGCAGATCGGGTAGTGTCTTCTTCATCACCTCCTCTTCAGACATGCCTTTGAATCGGTCTACTTTCCTCTTCACCTTCTTGGGGCTCTCGTCCTCAGGATTCCCCTCTGCTCCAGCCTCCTCCGAGAGCTTGGCCTTCTTGGGTTTGGGTCCTGGTTTGGCCTTGGGAGCGCTGGGATCTTTGGGAGTCTTTGGAGGTTTGGGCTCTTTTGGGGGTTTGGGCTCTTTTGGGGGTTTGGGCTCTTTTGGAGGTTTAGGCTCTTTTGGAGGTTTGGGCTCTTTTGGAGGTTTAGGCTCTTTGGGCTGAGCCGGGCGCCCGCGCTTCTTCGGAGGAGCTGGAGGAAAAAGATAAACTATAATAACACTGGATTACATTTTTGGACACTCAGAGCCTCTTTACTGCAGTATTCATTCACTCCACACTTGGAGGTGGTGAGACACTATTGTAGCCACAGCTGCCCTGGGACAAACTGATGGAAGTAAGGCTGCCAATCTGCACCATCAGCGCCTCCTACCTACACTCACACAGCACATTCATACTAGGTTATGCGGAGGAAGTGCCTTGCTCAAGGACACAATAACAGAGGGACACCATGAAAGAAGCTCTTTTTTTTTTACACAGAATGTGATGAAAGAGCTTCCAGAGAAGAGACCAAAAGAAACCAGAATTAGAAACACTATGCCATTTTTGAGTTTAAAATAAACTAAAACATGTCAATGTCTCTAAAAGCGGGGCGACAGTGGCTCAGAGGTTAGAGCATTGGTCTCCCAACCTGAAGGTTGGAGGATCAAGTCCCGCTCTGTCGTTGTGTCCTTAGGCAAGTATGAAAGTGGTGTGTGCGTGATTGGTGGTGGTCGGAGGGGCCGATGGTGTGGAGTGAATGAATAATGACTATAGTGTAGGGCTTTGACAAGCCTGTAAAGCGCATTACAAGCAGTTTTTGTCATCCTGTACTGGGGACAAACAAACTTTACTCTATTTATTAATATTAGAGATAAAATATTTACACAGAACCTTTAAAGGGACGATATGACTCTGAAACAAAACACATTAGAACAGAGATCAGAGAATAGCGTATTATGGGCCCTTTAAGTAAATTACATAAACCTCAGCTGAAGAAATAATGAATAACAGATACTTACGTTTGCCAAGATCTGCTGCCCCCTGCTGGTCCTGAGGTGGTGGGTTCTGGAGGTTCTGATGGTTCTGAGGATGAAGAGGAGGGAGAGGAGGAGGCTGCATCTGTTCCATGGGGCTCTGAGCTCCGGCCATAGCGCCCTCTGTGGGGGGATAGGAGTAGTGCTGGTGGTATCCGGAGTATTGAGCCTGCAGAGCGTGGAACTGCTGTGTCTGATGGATCCTGAGGAAAACCAAAAAGAACCAAAACATCCTAAACATTTCAAATGCTTTAAACATTTTTACATCGAGATAAACAAAGTCAGAGTCTGAATGCACCGCTGCTGAAGGAGACACAGCTGTTTATAAAACTGTAGAAATTCAAACTGGCTTCTGGATCAGTCTAGAGATGTGCAGATCAGGCTTTGGTGCCAATATCGATACCTGGGTTCTGAGTATCTGCTATGTGAAGCACTTTGGTCTGCTGAAGTTGTGTTAAATGTGTCATAGAAATAAACTTGAATTGAATCTGCTGAGGCCTGATACCAGCAAATACCACTGCGGAGACTTAGTTTGTATTGTTAAATCAGATTGACTCTACAAACTGTTCTGCTCAGTTGTTATAGTTGTTTCTTCTCATTGAGCCTCTGAAGTTGTATTTGGAATGATTAAAGTTTGGGTAATCTTTAATTACAGTGACATCAGCTCCCATTGGGCACTGCAGTTTTCTAGTGTGGAAGTTAGCAGACTTGTTTCTTTTATTAACTTGTTTTAGATGAATATTGTGTTTTAAAATGTGCAAATTATAACATGCTCCACAGGGGTCAAAAATTATAACTATAGAGAGACACAAAAACAATAGGCACTAAAAACTTAAAAAACACATGTCCTTACTATGAGCGGGCGTGCCTCTCCACAACCCTGACCTATTTGACCTGGATTAGAGCCTCCTCCTGCTCGTTTCCAGGGAAATGTTCTCCCATTGGTTATAATCTTTCAAATGTGTCCATCTCCATTGAGAATATTTTATTTTATTTATTTATTAGTTTATTTGACAGGGACAATTGTGCAAAGACAATAAAGATGCTTTACACCAGATTATAGCTAACGCTAGTTTCCATTCATAGTCCCTGAGCAGGTGAGAAATACAATATAAAATATAATCAATACACACTCACACACTAGAGATGACCAATTATTACACAATACAATTTTACAATAAAATCTCACTAAAACTATATTATACCAACTACCATTCTTAATGCTGACACTGCTGATTCACTAATAATAATTTCTTAACATTAAGATGTCAGAGGAAAGTTTCAGACTTTGTGGCAGTTTCTTTCAAAGAGTGGCTTTAACTTTCTGTTTCCATGGAATCATGTAAAAAATCTCCAAAAAGTTACATACTGTAACTTTAAGTATTGAAATGCATGCTTTTACTACAGTCTCCATGGCAAGTGTGCATTCAAACTAAAATACTGAGTTTAAGAAATGTAAAATTGAACAAAACAGTGATGAAAAGTCACACATGCTTCAGTCTGAACTCTGGGCATGGTCAAGGTTGTTTTCCCTTCAGTTTGTTTGTTTGTAAAATTATTTTTTGTTCATTTGTATATATTTTTTGGTAGATTTTGTTGCATTATGTTCATTTCCACTCACCACTGCTGGATGTAGTCTGGAGACACAGGCATCGCGGCTGGAGACCTGTCTTCCATGGCGGCTCAGACTTTGGTAAATACATTCACATTACATTTTAGATTTGGTTTATATTGTGTTATTTTGGGTTAGTGTTAACCTATTCAGCTCAAAGTGAAGGCATGTGCCACAGTCAACAAGAAACATGTGAAATAAAAAGTTAATAAACAATAATTAATTAAATATAAATCAGACGTACAACAGTCAGAGATTCAAACATTCAACAGCAGGATTCACACTTTTCACAAACAGGTTTAAACACTTAAAAGGTCCTATATTACACAAAACTGACTCTTGTGAGGTTTAAGCCATGTTATAATGTTGTTACCGCTCCAAAACATACCTGGAGTTGTGCTTTGTTTCATTCAAACGTGTTTGAGTAACCCTTTATTATCAGTCTGTCTACATCTCCAAAGCTCAACATGTTCTGTTCCACCTTGTGATGTCATGAAGTGGTAGTTTATGTTTCTTTCACTTTTAGTTCATTGGCAATTCCAGGTCTGTAATTATTAAAATGATTCTAGTGAAATACAGTACAGCACACCCTGTATTACCACATGACATCACAAGGTGGAACAGAATGTTTTCTGTTTGGGAGAATAACTTGCATTAAATACACAACCCCTGCATATTTAGGCTGTGTGAATGAAACAAAACACCACTCCAGGTATGTTTATGATGAGGAAATGACATTATAACAAAGATCAGAAAACACTGTAATATAGGCCCTTTAAGTGAAAAGAAAGGATCAATCCAGTGTCATTGAAACTTGAATCTATTATTATCTTACAGCCACACTGTGGGCTTTGGGAACTCCTTGTCTAGGTTAAGCACACCTGTATATCTCATGGACAAACGAGGACAGAACTAGTATTATTAGCATTACTTAAGAGTTTAGGAGCAGGTTATGACACATTCAGCTGTTCCATGTAAATAAAGAAAGAGGGATCAGTAGTCAAATGACAGCTTTGGGCCCTGCCTTGTGCTACATGGATCACAATAAACACAACACTTTTATGGAGAAGCTATCTTTATAAATAACCATTTTTCACAAAAATCACATTATATCAGACTTAAAACACGTCAGCTCCTTGGTTTCATGCCTTCTTTAATATAACCTCAACACAGTTTAAAAATGAATACATTTAAATCTTTATGTCCATATTTAAATATCCCAATCATTGTTAACTATGTACTAACAACGATGCTAACAGTTAATAGTGCTTAAAACGTGTTCATTTCGCTTCTTATTCATGGCATTTAAATTCCACCGCATCCCACTATTATAATTTAAATTATAGCTCTGAAATCTAATGGTTTTGTTCATGTCACATTTGTAAATCTGCTATTTTAAGAGTTATTGCTACAAATTAGCCGTAGTTAGCTCTGGCCACCTGCTAGCCGCTGAGCTAACCTAGCATGGATGAATGAACTCGCCCCGTTGTGCGGAAAAAACCCACAGAGACGGCACAGAAACGCGGGTGATATAACACAGGACCGTACCTGCAGGTGGTGGGTGAAAACGCGGAAGATTTACGTGGAAAATTTTGTTTAATCTTCCATTTATTTCTGCAGCTCAAAGGGACAACAAAGAAACATGACAGACTCAACTCTGACACGGGCTGGACCAAGTGATGGAGGGGGAATAAACTATTAAAAAACACCGGATTCTCAAATATACTCCCAGAAATCAATTTAATAAATGTATTTATGATTTTCTGATAAATATATGTGTATATAATTAGAAAATGAATAAATATATTCAAGTAAGAGCCGATAATACAAATAATTCCCCCCCGTTTTACAGTTGGTCTGCGCCGCTGGACTTTTAAACATGCTCGATTCTCATTGGCTCAGAGGCCTTCCGTTTAAAACACATAGAAAAGTATTATATTGTTGGGGTTTTTTTGTTGTTGTTTTTTTTGTTTTTTCGGGGGGTTTTTTTTTCGTACGACTGATAAGCGACATTTATCCATAAGCAGAAATAAAAACAGCAACAACTGTGAATAAGCCGGAGTAAAGTGTATAGTCTGTAAAATAACCACATTGTAGGCACCACAGGTTTGATCAAGTTTAATCAACTCATACAAAAGCATTACATTATCATTATTTTAAATACAAAAGTTACAGGTAATTTTGTGTGCAGGTTGTTTAAACTGTGTTCTGCTCCAGTCCTGGTTTGTTCCCAATTTAGTCCTGAAGTGATGTAGACTGGGGTTGGTCCTTTAGTCCTGGTTTAGACCGTGGTTTAATCTCGTTTTAGTCCTGGTTTAGACCCTGGGGCAAGGTGTCAGGAGTCACTTTACAGTGCTTGTGGACTCATCTCCATTTTGCGCTAGTCTTGGTCAGGACTACCTTAGTTGGAGAATTTGAGCTGTTGTGTACATTTTGGGTTTATGAAAAAAAAAACAGGAAACCCACCCAGACACAGAGAGAACATGCAAACTCACATGATGGAGCAGCTTTTGTGATAGCACCTTTAAAGTATTAAATAATAAATTAGGCTTTAAAACAGTGCTGGAAAGTAAACTTCCTCTTCTTGATCTCATTATCACCATCATCAGTCCCTGTAAAATAGAATAAAAAATGTAAAAATCAGTGTCTTAAGATATAACAGTGTGCTGCTTTCAAATGCACTCAGATCTTTCAGTCCACACACTCATAGTTCATATTTTGGTCCTGATGTACAGTGAGGCAAATAAGTATTTGAACACCCTGTGATTTTGCAAGTTCTCCCACTTAGAAATCATTGAGGGGTCTGAAACTTTCATCTTAGGTGCATGCCCACTGTGAGAGACACAATCTTGAAAAAAATCTGGAAATCACATTGTATGATTTTTTATATCATTTATTTGTATGTTACTCCTGCAAATAAGTATCTGAACACCTGAGAAAATCAATGTTAATATTTGGTACAGTAGCCTTTGTTTGCAATTACAGAGGTCAAACGTTTCCTGTAGTTTTTCACCAGGTTTGCACACACTGCAGGAGGGATTTTGGCTCACTCCTCCACACAGATCTTCTCTAGATCAGTCAGATTTCTGGGCTGTCGCTGAGAAACACGGAGTTTGAGCTCCCTCCAAAGATTTTGTTTAGGTCTGGAGACTGGCCACCCCAGAACCTTGATATGCTTCTTACGGAGCCACTCCTTGGTTATCCTGGCTGTGCTTCTGTTCATTGTCATGTTGGAAGACCCAGCCACGACCCATCTTCAATGCTCTAACTGAGGAAAGGAGGTTGTTCCCCAAAATCTCACAATACATGGCCCCGGTCATCCTCTCCTTAATACAGTGCAGTTGTCTTGTCCCATGTGCAGAAAAACACCCCCAAAGCATGATGCTCCCACCCCCATGGTCCTCATCATTCTTCTTCCTCCAAACACAACGAGTGGAATTAAGACCAAAAAGTTCTATTTTGGTCTCATCTGACCACATGACTTTCTCTCATGACTCCTCTGGATCATCCAAATGGTCATTGGTAAACTTAAGACGGGCCTGGACATGAGCTGGTTTAAACAGGGGAACCTTCCATGCTATGCATGATTTTAAACCATGACGTCTTAGTGTACTACCAACAGTAACCTTGGAAACTGTGGTCCCAGCTCTTTTCAGGTCATTGACCAGCTCCTCCCATGTAGTTCTGGGTTGATTCCTCACCTTTCGTAGGATCATTGAGACCCCACGAGGTGAGATCTTGCATGGAGTCCCAGTCCGAGGGAGTTTGACAGACATGTTTAGCTTCTTCCATTTTCTAATAATTGCTCCAACAGTGGATCTTTTTTCACCAAGCTGCTTGGCAGTTGCCCCGTAGCCCTTTCCAGCCTTGTGGAGGTCTACAATTTTGTCTCTTGTGCATTTTGACATTTGTTTGGTCTTGGCCATGTTAGTAGTTGGAGTCTTACTGATTATATGGGGTGGACAGGTGTCTTTATGCAGCTAACAACCTCAAACAGGTGCTTCTAATTTAGGAGAATAAGTGGAGTGGAGGTGGACTTTTTAAAAGTGGACTGACAGGTCTTTGAGGGTCAGAATTCTAGCTGATAGACATGTGTTCAAAGACTTATTTGCAGCAGTAACATACAAATAAATTATTTTTAAAAAATCATACAATGTGATTTCCACTTTTTTTTTTAGATCATGTCTCTCACAGTGGACATGAACCTAAGAGGAAAATTTCAGACCCCTCCATGATTTCTAAGTGAGAGAACTTGCAAAATCACAGGGTGTTCAAATACTTATTTGCCTCACAGTTGACTTGATGTGGTCTTGGTGTGGTTCTGGTCGTGATCCTGGTCTGGTCTTGGTGTGGTCATGGTGTGGTCATAGTCCTGGTCATAGTCCTGATCTTTGTGTGGTCCTGGTCTAGCCCTGGTTTTGTCCTAGTCTAGTCCTGATTTAGTTCCAGTTTTTCCCAGTTTTCATGTGGTCTATGTGGAAGGCATCCTGAGAAACAACCACTTAAAAACACACGTTCACAGACAGGAGAAGGAGAGGGAAGTGTGCTGCTCAAGGACACAATGGAAGCCAGAGTAAGAGGTAGACTTTAAGTTAATATGACTTTCCTGTTGGTTTCACCTGAGTTTTTGTTGTTCTTGTTATTCCTGTTGTTTTTGTGTCTCAGGGTTTTGTCTCCGTGTTGGGTTCAGATGAGTCTCTAGCATAACTCTCATACTCAGGATCCACCTGCTCCTCTTTAATCGCCAAACGCCTCGCATCCTCTGCACAGCACACAAAAGCATCGAAAAGTGAATCAATATCAAAAATTTACACTAAAACTATATCCTTGTGTTTGGCAGGTACAGATACTAAAAATCTGTGTTATTATTACAAGTTAGACTGAACCACTAGATCTTTGTTCATGCTTACATCCTCAATGGGGCACATTAAATATCTGATATGGGCAGTAAGTAGATTTTTAGAAATGTACAATAAAAAAGTACTGTTTAAGGTAATATGGGCTAATTCACCTGGAAGCTTGAGGGCCAAGAAAAATTGGTCTGAGGGCCACATTTGGCTCCCGGGCCACAGTTTGGGCATGCTTGGACTAGAACATGGTTAAAGCTCTGAAAAGAGCAGTTTGAAGAACAGGTCTGATTTGAAACAGGATCAGGTACGGCTCTTTGACAAACCTTTGGCCAGCTGTAGGTCAAAGGTGTAGCGTGTCTCCTCCACCTCTTTGCTCTGCACCGCCCCCTTCAGGTTGTCTCTCAGCTCCTTCAGTTTAATATAAAAATGAACTTTATCCTGAGCTCTGGGAAACTGAGCACAGCGCGGACTAGAGGACGGCATCAGGAAGCAAACCTAAAAAAATGTACAATATTTTTTCAGCCACACCACAACACACACAGGGAAATAGAAGTATTATGGGAGGGCATCTGACACACAGGAGGAGGTTTTTACCGTTTCAGTTTGAGGGATCTTGTATGGCTGAAGTCCAAACTCTAGATTTTTAGCTTTGACCCCAAACGTCTCTTTACAGAAGATCTCATAGATGCCTGAAATATAGAACAACAGAACACAGATCAGAAAATAGTGCAATATGGGCCCCTTAAAGTTTATTTTGAAAAACTTCCAGAGTGTGTCTTTACCTTTGCCGTTGAATGCTGCGATGAGCGGTCTGTACTTCTGCAGCTTCTCCAAAAGCTGTTTGCCGCCCTCTCGGATCTCCTTACTGCCAATCACAGAGTCCTGGTTTAGTCCTGGTTTAGTCCTGGTTTAGTCCTGGTTTAGTCCTGGTTTAGTCCTGGTTTAGTCCTGGTTTAGTCCTGGTTTAGTACCTGCTCAGGTCCTTGCTCCCTGGGGTAGTCCGCTCCACCATGTTGGTAAATCCGATTCCGTGTTTTTGAGGTAAACTCGTGTCGTCCAGAAAGTTCAGCTGTTTGTCTGTAAGACCAGACAGGAACAGGCACTTCCCTGAAAGGAACAAGACCGGGGCTTTAGGCAGGGGCTTTAGGCCAGGTTCAGTTCTGAGTTGAGTCCAGTGCTTTAATCCTTAATTTGTCAACTATCTTTTTATATTTTTAAAACTTGTCTATAAACTATACGGTAAAACACACTACATTTCTTTTCATTATATCCTTACTGTGAGTGGGCTTGCAGCTCCACAAACCTGACTTTTATTTGTCATGGAGGAGGACTTCCTGCTTGTTTCCATGGAATGGTATAAAACTCATCTCCATGGTGAATGTTTAGAAGTATGGCTTTAACTTTCTATTTCCATGGACAATACACGTGACGTGCCTCCTCCAGAAATCTACACACTGTGTCTTTAATATGAGCCCAAGTTAAAGTGCCTCACAGAAGTGGTTCCCGGGGTTGGGGTAGTGGTGTCCTTTATACGCAGACATTAATCCAGGGTTAATCCCAATCTGAAACAGACACATTATAAACACACGTAGGGTACACAGGACAGAAGATTTAAATATTTTAAACATTGATATTTTGCAGCTGATGTCCTCAACATTCCCTGGGGGTGTGATGCTAACTATAAGCACTACTCTCTCTGAGGCTTTATTAGACTTTAATGAGCTTCATTGTAACACAATCTGACCATAAACAAACATATGATTTATCTGAACTACAACTGAGCTGATTTGTGCTATTAAACTAGTCCCTCTTAAATAATATTACAGTCACAAGCTAGCTATCATTTGCCAACAGTTTTTTACTTAGTTACTCTCACCTTTTTGTCGAAAATCAAACTCCTAAACAGAACCATGAATGCTCGTGATCACAGGCTCCTGAAAATGTGCTCCTTAAATCACTTTGGAATTTTTTACTGAGTTTTCAGACAAACTTTTTTGGTAGTTATTGCTGATGTATGCTTTGTGTCACCATGGTTACTACTGAACATTCTGCCATAGACATTGATGCAGAACACCCCCAGTATGATGTCAATGGAAAGTATCAATTTATGCTCCGTCTTAAACTCACGATGAGGATGTCCAGGTCTTCCTCGATGACGTCAGGCAGTGTACGTGACATTACTTCCTCTACAGACAAACCATCAAATCGGTTCAGGTTTCTCTTCTTTTTCTGCACTTCCTGTTCATCTGACGCCTCTGCAGAAACTGGTGTCTTTTTACTGGGACGACCGCGTTTTTTCTTCTCTGCAGAGACTGGGACAAGATCACACCTGAGTTTGTTTTGTGCAAAATGTGAAAATCAAGTACCATATTGTCAATAAGGGTGTAGTCGTTTAGACGATTAATCGGTTGAATCTGAGTCAATCAAAATGTGTTTTAGACTAATCCTTGTATTTACACTATGAGGATTTTCTATGAGACAAGAGCAGAAAGGAGCAGTGACTGAGAGCACTGAAGTTTTGGTATTTTTGGTATTTATCTGGAAAAAGTCAGATTAAACTCATGATTCACAAGTTTAATCTGTCTTTATGTAAATACTTTGTTTCCTAGTACTTTTTTTCTGCATAAGTAGGAAATTTTGCATGAGCTCTCCCTCCAGGTGTAGTCTTGTGAGTGCAGTTTGGGTCAGATACACGGAGATGTATCGTGTCTCAATTCAACGGTTGCACATGTCAAAGTACTGGAGACCCGGCCGACAAAGGGTGTGTAGCCTCTGTCGACTGCAAAGGTTGTTTTTAGTCGACCAATCGAGCGGCAGCACATGTCTATAATCCAACCAGAGTTTATTTACTTGAGTACAGGCCACTCAAGTTTGAGGTGATATTTGAACCTAAACCCACACATTTACAGGAATGTTTTCGCACATTCTAAGGACCAGGTTATTGTTGTAAATCAGAACTGGTTCTCATTCAACCTGGATAAACAAAGCTTAAACTGCAGATGACAGGTTTCATGTTCGTCTCATCCTGACTCTGTTTGGTGGATAGAACCTGTGCTAAATATTTATCACAGAATAAATGTTCAAAAATACTAAAGTATTTGTGAGTTGTAAAACAGAATCCATCTCCCTCTGTCATCAACACAGAAAACTGCTTAACAGAGACACAAGACACTGACTGATAAACCTGTTGTCTTTTATTTGTGTGATTCTAATCAGAGCTGCTGTGTTATTTAGACACATTTTGGCCCTTTTTTACGTTATGGTTTCCAGGTAATAGTTGTGGAATTACCTCTGTATGCCACGTCTACGTAAAATTTTACTAAACATTTTGTCTATTTTTTCTAGTTTTGCCATTTTGGTTGCAGATGTGTCACATGTAGAGGTAATTCCATAGCTGTTACCTTGCAATCATGATGTAAACAAGGGACAAAATCTGTTCAAATTACACGTTAGATATTATTATTAGACTAATAAAAATACATGATAACACCTTTATTTTTAAGAGGAGGAATTCTGTTTTTCAACTCAGAGCTACTTCCTGTATTTTTTTCTTTTCTTCACAAAGTGCCACTTAATTGTTGTAAAACTCTAATTGTGACTTGGTTTGGTAGTACCTGTGGTCAATATTTATCAGAGAAAAATACATAAATCTGTCAAATGTACTTTAATGTCATTTCATTTAATGTCATTGTTCTCACCTGGAGCAGTGGTAGGCTCGTTCGGCGTAGTCTCTTCGTATTCGGTTTTCATGTTGTGTTGGTTCAATCTGTGACATTGTTGCGCGTTTGGGTCCATGTAAAACTGTTCTCCATTTTGAGTCAGATGGTAATTATTATACACGTTATACTTGGCGTCGTGGTGCAGATTTTGAGTATTCTGAGGCTGTGAATTTGAAAACTGTTTGAAATATTGAGAATGAGTTTGTGCATCTGGTTGGTAAGGTGATACTTGGTTTTGACAGTAATTTTGGGAGTAGTTTTGGTTATAGGTTTGGTGAGAGTTTTGGTAGAATTGTGGGCTTTCCTGGTAAAATCCTGGTTGGTTTGAGTCATTTGGAACTGTGTAGGCAAACGAGGAAGGAAATGGAGTTATATGTTCAGAGTCTGAGGATGGCTGAGAGGAACCCCTGGAAATAAAAATATATAATACAGTTTTGAAATAAAGGAATACATTTTTGAGAAGAAGAAACAGTTTTTTTTATGCATGATAATTGCATATTCATACATATTCATAATTACATATATTCCCATTCAAGTAATTGTGAATCAGTTGAGATTTTCAACCTATTCAGTCATAAACAAACCTTGTTTTTGTGTTTTATGTATTAATTGAAGGTAGACATGATGTTTGTATCATGATGAATGCATGGATCTAATACTGGTGTCAGATATCGGTGCCGACTATTTACTGGTCATATTTGGCCCATAAAAAGAGTTTCTCTTTTTATGGGCCAAAATCAGCTTTCTCTTACATTATTTTAGTTAAAAGGAAATAAATGCTGTTTTTAGTCTCAGGGATCGGCAGATAAATCTCAGTATCGATACTGAAACAGCTGGATCCCTAGTTTGTACGCCATGACCATGACAATAGTTGTTTGTAAAAGTTGGACAGCTTTAGGGTACTTTGTTCACAGTAAAATCAACTAAACAAGGACTGTACAAGATCTATATAAAAATATATATTTTTTTGGATTCAAACACAGTTTAAATTAGGAGTACTGTGCAGTATTTCCTACTAGTAGATGTGAGATTATACTTCATGCTTGTAGAATTGTCATAAACAACACTACAAGCCAAAACCATACAAGTAATACAGCAATACAAGTAACTATATTTAATCTGTAATCAGTGTTTGTTTATTTTGTTTTGTTTTTCAGCAGAGACAATACGTGACATCTACACTCTATACTAAATTGTATTAAATAAACATGCGCTACCCTTGTCCCAGAATAAACCTGTATGAAACACTGATATACAAACCAATATTCTCCAACATGAATAAGCAGGTAACAGTAACAGAAAGATTATTTACATTAAAGACAGGTCCATTTAAACCACTTCTGCTGCTTAATTTGATAAACATATTTACATTTGTCCATGAACAGCGCCTAAACATTAAAACATAGGAGAGAAAAGCGCACAAACCTGTCAAACATCGTGCAGCGCGGTTTTGACGGAATTTGTACAGGATTTTGGTGCAATTTTGGATGATTTTGAGATGATTCTTGGGGGAAGGGAAGAAAACAAAGCCATTTAAAACCTGCGCTTCCTGTTTGAGCGTCAGCGCCTGTCTCCCTCTGTGGTCCGGAGATGAACTGCAGCAGAACGCACCAAAATAGTTTTCTGTGACGATAAACAGTGATAAATGTGATAATAAATAATATACCCGTGGGAATAAGAAAAATGTTTTTAAGTTAAGTGTTAAATCTGCAAATTACGTTAAATTAATAACAGCGGTTTTCTTTAAGTAATGAAGATAGTGTTTAGTGTTATGAGTATCACTCTAACTGTAAAACTAAATCGCTTCAAATGTACCTGAAATAATCAATATTTCTATGAGTTAACACTACAAACTTAGTATCAATAAATATAGAATCAAAGTTTAATTTTGTGAGATAGGTTGATTTATTTATCTTTTTTAAGGATCTCTTTAGAGTGAGACCTCTTCATCCAAATTCTGCTCTTTGTCCGCTGATCTGCCCGTTCTGCGCATGCGTGAAGCTGACAGCGGCGTGGAGCACTTCACCTTCCGTAGAGATGACATAAACAAGGTGAATTTTACACTGATTCTCAATATTTCAGCTTTAAATCTCACAACGTGAGACTAACCTAACCTGTCTTCAATTTGTAACGTTTTGAATCAAATAGAATGAAAAACGAGGCAATCGTAATGTCGTAAAATCGTATTTTTTAAGTTGCCAGCTGTCAACAGTGAAGTTCTCAGTGAAAGCCATAGACTCACATGATTAAAGCGTGTTGAACTAAACCAGTACAGACCATACAATTACAGGCACTATGACGCAAGATGGACTCTTTTGAGCTTTAAGTCCTGTTATAATGCTTTCTCCTCAGAAACATACCTGGAGTTGTGTTTGTTTCAATGACACATGTTTGAGTAACTCTTTATTATTAGTCTGTTCCTTTTATTATTAGTATGTCTGCATCTCACAAGCTCAGAATGTTCATGCTGTCCTGAAGCAGTAGTTTTCAAGTTTTACGTTTAGTTCAGTAGAAATCTGCAATTCCAAGGCTGAAATTGTTCAAATGATGAAGGTGCATGGAATTTAAACACATAGTGGATCACTTCCGGTATCACCACATGACATCACAAGGTGGCACAGACTGTTGTTAGTCTGAGAGAAGAACTCAGCCTAAATATGAAGGGTTTGCCTGTTAAACATGCGTGAATGAAACAAAACACAACTCCAGGTATGTTTGTGATGAGGAAACAACATTAGAACAGATCAGAAAGTAGTTTAATATAGCATTTTTGCCCTGTATAATAACTAATTATGTTTATAATATGATAATAGGCAACAAAGTGTGATTTTGTGGTGTTATAGTCTTGGTTGTTCTCCTCTATTAATGGGAAACAGTACATTTTGTACTATGTGTCTTATTTATTAACCTGGTCAACAACAAACAGTACTGATGCTGTGGAAGTCTACTGTGGGCTAAACCATGCAAAATATGACCTCAGTATTTCCCTTTTATTAAAAAGGGGGTATTATGCAAAATCTTTTTTTTTTTTTTTTTGGAGCTTTGTTTTTGGAGCTACCATGTTATAAAGTATCAAAAACATGCCATGCATGTTTGAGTAATCTAGCGATCTCTCCCAGGCCCTTTACGGACTCTCCTTACTGTTAGCAGTACGAGTCTGTACAAGGCTCCGCCCACAAGCCTACATCACCCATGCTCTCACATGACAATTCTCCATGAATATACAAAAACATGACACAAAACTGTACACAGCAACCTGATAAACCTGATGTGATGTGCAATAGTTTCATTAGTGGGATGAACGCTGATTGTGTTGTGTGATAGCGCTCTGAAGGAGGTAAAGTGACTTAGCATGGAGAGCAAAAGGAGGGAGGATTCAGAGCATCAAAAACAAAACTGAAACTATTAATATGTTGTTTTCTGTAAATTTTGCATTTTCAAAACAGTGAAAAGTAAAATGATGATCTAAGTATGTTATATGTTACAGTTAATACCTCATTGAAGTAAAATACCCCCACATTAACTGTTCTCTCCTCTCCAGCTCCTCTCCTGGTCATTTCTAATTGGTTCTCCTTGTCGGTTCTTCTTCCTGATTGACTCACCTGTATAAAGATGCCCGCTGGAGTGTCCTGGCCTCGGTACATGAGGATGTTTGTGGCCAGCGTTCTGTCCATGTTTGCTGGAGCTCAGGTGGTGCATCAGTACTACCTCCCAGACCTGGTGAGAATTACACTGTTCTAAATTACTTCAAACAAACCTACAGGAGTGCAACTGCGAGTACCATAGCAACCAAAGAGACAATTCGGAGGCAGACTGTTGAAGGTAACACTCCATCCTGCCTGCACTGCTGGTTTGACAAGAGGTGAGCACTTAGCAACGCTGTCAATCAAACCTGTTGCTAACGCTAGCAGGAGCGACCTTGAGGAAAGAAGTCACCTGATTGGTCTGTTATTAATGGCCATATGTTGATTTGGGGACACAACAGTGAAATAAAAAAACAGGATCATGTAGAGCGGGTTAATACAAACATTTTAAGACCAAAATGACAAGCCTGACAGCTGCAGTTACAGAGAGAGGAACCACAGTTTTTCAATGTAAAGTTAAGTGGAGCCGATGGAGCTGGAAGCGTGCCCATGATCACTTCCTATTTGAAAGCTATGTTCATTTATATATACAGTCTATGGTAACATCTATTTCATAATAATAATAATATCGCTGTGTGTGGGGCATCTTTCATTCTCTTGCACATTTTTAGCCTGTATTTTTTTATTTCAGAGTGTTCCAGAGATGCCTCCTAAACCTGGAGAGCTGCGAACAGAGCTGAGGGGGTACAAACTGAGAGAGGAGGCCCGAGCTGCTCTGGAGAAGATCAAAAATGAACAAAAACTGGATTAAAAAAAGACTTAAACTCCACAGAACTGTGATGGAACCAGCGACAGAACAGGACAGATGCAAATACAGCCTGATACTCACCATACATCATGCAAATATCAGAGAAAGATGCATTTGAAGAATAAACATATTTAGAAAGGCTGACTTTAAAGAGGGGGTATTTGACTTCTATGGGGTATTAAAAGCTAACACATAACATATTTAGATCACCGTGTTTCTTTTTATTGATTTGAAAATGCTTTATTTGCCAAAAACAATGTATTAACATTTTATACGTTTCTCTTTTGTCAAAAGTCACTCCCCCTTCAGGCCACACATTACAGCCGGTGTGCACTCCGCTAATGAAACTACTGCACATCACATCAGGTCTGTCAAATTGCTGTGTACAGTTTTGTATCACGCATCAGTTGTCATGTGGGAGCATTGTGACATAGATTTGTGGGCAGCTAATAATATGGAGGGTTTGAATAGGGTCCGGGAGAGGTCACTAGATTACTCAAACATGCATGGATGACATCTGAAACCTCTTTTTGATGAGAAAACATTATTATTACATAGCTGAAAGCTAAAAAAAACCCCAAACAAACCCCGATACAGCTCATATTTGATCATCAACAGTTGTATTTGGCCTCCTGCTTGTCCACACAGTTTATCTGACTGAACTGGCCCTGCTGAGAGGAGCCTGTCACATAAAGGGATGTAACTATCCAAATGTCATGAGTCAATATTTATTGTTATATTTGTGGAGGATAACTAAATTGTGAATATGCTACTTTTTATTTTTAAAATGCTTTGACAAAACTTTGGTTCTGTCATAATTCAAAGAGTGCTAACAGTTATTTCTTCATGTTCTCTGCACTGAAGTGGAGCAAGAGATCATGGTCTATGTAGTCCCCTCTGTTTTAACTGATGCTGCACCCTAACAATGAATTTAAGCAGAGACTTATAATTTGATTGTGATGGCCAACGATACTGTTGAGGGACAAAACAATATCATGAGATTTTGATTATTGTTACATCCCTAGTCAAGAACTAAACAAAGCTAAACTTAATATATGAATTTAAATGGACTTGAACAAACCCCAGAGTCCTATTGTTTACACCGGGAGAGTGTACCCCTGCAGAGATGGGACAATAAACTGTGTAAGCATTTATGTGAACCTGCCCACAGTATCATGAACATGGGATATATTTGTAAAATAAAATACATGGATAAAATGTATAATTTAAAAAATGATACACCCAGTAAATGTTGTTTTTCTTGTGTTTGTTTTAAATCTAAATATTAATTTTACATTTTCAATTCATAAGACATTTCATTCAGGCAACAAAGCATGTTTTAAGTTTTTAGGCTCAGTTTAATGTTATATTTCTTTTCTAACGTAAGTCAGAATCAGAAGAAGTTTTATTGCCATTGTCCGTGAGCAGAGCTCACAGACTAGGAACTTACTTCGGTGATAAAGTGCGACATACAACAACACACACACAAAAAAACCACACTAAATAAATACAAATAAGGGCATGCAGGAGGTAGAAATATATACAATAGTAGAAATATATACAATAGAGGCATCAAAACAACAACAGTGCAACATGGGTTATTAAAGTGACCAGTGTTATGAAATGTCCAGTTTAGTGCAGGTTTAAGAAGTATTCATGAGGGAAACAGCAGAGGGGAAGAAACTGTTCTTGTGACGAGAGGTTCTGGTCCTGATGGACCGTAGCCTCCTGCCAGAGGGAAGTGGCTGAAATAGTCCATGTCCAGGGTGAGAAGTGTCAGCTGCTATACGACCTGCTCGCCCCCGAGTCCTGGAGGCGTACAGGTCCTGGAGAGATGGAAGGCTGCAGCCAATCACCTTCTCAGCAGAGCGCACAATGCGCTGCAGTCTCTGTCTGTCCCTGGCAGTGGCCCCAGCGAACCACACAGTGATGGAGGAGGTGAGGATGGACTCAATGATGGCCGTGTAGAACTGCACCATCATCTGGACCGGCAGCTTGGCTTTTCTCAGCTGCCGCAGGAAGTACATCCTCTGCTGGGCTTTCTTGATGAGGGAGCTGATGGTCGGCTCCCACTTGAGGTCCTGGGTGATGCAGGTGCCCAGGAAAGCGGAAAGAGTCCACGGTGGTGATGGGGGAGTCAGTCAAGGCGAGGGGGAGCAGGGGGGGCTGTGACTTTCCTGAAGTCCACAATCATCTCCACTGTCTTCTGAGCATTGAGCTCCAGGTTGTTGCTGCTGCACCAGGACACCAGCCGATCCACCTCCCTCCTGTAGACAGACTCATCCCCGTCCGAGATGAGCCCGATGAGGGTGGTGTCATCCGCAAACTTGACCAGTTTGACGGAGTCGTGGCTGGAGGTGCAGCAGTTAGTGTACAGGGAGAAGAGCAGAGGAGAAAGTACACAGCCCTGTGGAGATCCTGTGCTGATTGTCCGGGTGTCCGAGACATTCTTTCCCAGCCGCACGCGCTGCCTCCTGTCCGTCAGGAAGTCAGTGATCCACCTGCAGGTGGAGTCAGGCACGTTGAGCTGAGCGAGCTTGTCCTGGAGCAGAGCAGGGAGGATGGTGTTGAATGCAGAGCTGAAGTCCACAAACAGGATCCTGGCGTAGGTTCCCGGGGAGTCCAGATGCTGGAGGATGAAGTGAAGGGCCAGGTTAATGGCGTCGTCCACAGACCGATTGGCTCTGTAGGCGAACTGCAGAGGGTCCAGGAGGGTGGAGGTGAGGGACTTGAGGTGGTGCAGGACCAGGCGCTCAAATGACTTCATGACTACAGACGTCAGCGCCACAGGTCTGTAGTCATTAAGTCCAGTGATCCTGGGCTTCTTGGGGACGGGGACAATGGTGGACAGCTTGAAGCAGGTTGGGACGTGACATGACTCCAGGGAGGTGTTAAAGATGTCTGTGAAGACAGGAGCCAGCTCCTCAGCACAGTGTCTAAGGGTGGAAGGAGAGAAATGTATTATTGTTTTAATCTTAGGAAATTAAATCATGTTTAAATACATTTTTATTAAGATCTGTGCTGCTGAAAACTACATTTTGGTAAAATCTTAGATTCCTGTGAGTAAAATAATACATAATTTATTAATTTCAGTTATGGTAATGTTAGCTCTTAGCATTAGCCTTTAGCCGTCTCCTAGCAACCGCTCCAAACAGACAGAGGAGAATGGCGTCGGAGCGAGAGAGAGAAGCGGAGGAATATTTACAGAAACACCAGATCCTGGAGCTGATGGAGAATCTGATCAGTCTGCTACTGTTCCACAGACCCGGTAAGTGCGCGGTGAGTGCCCGGTACGTGAACGGTACGTGAACGGTCACCTGTCATTGGGAGGAACAACAGGTATGTTATTATGAACTGATCAGTCAAAGGGTTTAGGTCACATGTCAGGTCACATGTTCTTCCTCTGGTGTTGTCAGATACTAACATATCAAACATAATTTTGATACTAAGGGATAGACTAGACAATCAATATGATCCCAATACCACGATGATAATAACCACACTTTTTCTTTAGACAATACACTGATTTTTCACATTAAATGGTTGTACTTTCTTTTATATTCCCATGTGGTCTTATATCTGTGTAATACCACAGTGGTCCAGATAGCAGTATCTGATTTTTGATACTTTTGACAGCCCTATCTCGCTCAGATTAAAAACTTTCTAAAACTTTGTAATAAGTCATAAAAATAGTCTAATATTTCCCAGACCATGTTACAGTTTTCTCTTTCCATTTTGGTCATGTTGTTGGTATCTCTTGCTTCATATTTGGTTCATATTTTAGTTTATATTTTTGGTTATGTGTTTGTGTTGTGTCCAGAGAAGCCGAAGTCGTTCCTGTTGGAGCAGTTGGAGTTTCTGAAGCGTTCCCGTCACAGTGGAGTCCGAGGCCCTGGTTTATTCACCAACAACAACCTGGACACAGTGTTTGGAATTCTGGATCCTGCCAACCGGACGTACATCTCATACGACCAGTACAAGCACGGTCAGAATATGTCAGATGCCCTCCTGTAATCCTGCACACACGTGTCAGATGTCCTCCTATCCTCCTGTATCCCTGTGTGTCAGATCCCCTCCCATAATACTCATTTATCCCTGTGTGTCAGATGCCCTCCCATCCTCCTGTGTACCAGTAATGTCAGACTGAGATGGGGGCAGTTCAAATGTCTCTAGTTAATCTGTAGATGCCCTTCCCAGATGTTGTGGTGTGGTTAGGGAAAATACAGCGGGAGAATGGAGCTTGTCACTGACTCTGCATATGTAAAGAGTTTGAGGATAAAAACTCTTTATTTCAACAGCTCTGCAGACTCTGGGGGTGAGAGACATAAACGAGTGTCCCGACGGAGTAAACGAGGACAAGATCAGCCATGACACCTTCAAAACCGAAGCGTAAGGCTGAGAATGAGATGCACTCTGCTGCCTGCATGTGCTGGGGACAAGGGGGCGCTCTACTTGTGAATTGAGTGTGTATGTGGTCATCACTTCAGACAGTATATCAGTTATTAGCGATGTCGGAGGATTTACCCAGATATCGGTATCGGACCAATATCGAAAATGTACAGATATTTGGCACAGATATTATTCTGCACTGCTCCAGTATGTGTGTGCTTTTGTGTGTGTGTGTGTGTGTGTGTGTGCGTGCGCCATGTGTGCGTTAGATATAAATCTTTTTTTATCTGGAATGTTCTACAGTGTTCTACAGCTCTCCCAGCTCCCAGCCCCACATCAGGGCTGGAAGCTGGGAAAGCTGGGCCCCTCTCATGGGAATAATGCATGTTTTTCCATGTTTTCTTGTACATGTTTACTTGTACTCTTTCTCTTCTCCTCTTTCCTTTTCTTTCTCTCTCCTCTCGCCCTGCTTTCTCTCCTCCTCTTTACTTTTCTTTCTCTCCTCTCACCCCCTTCTCTCCTCCCTCTCCCCCCTTTCTCTCATCCTCTTTCCTTTTCTCTCTCTCTACCCCTTTCCTTTTGTCTCTCTCCTATCTCTCCCCCTCTCTCTCCTCCTCTCTCCTTTTCTCTCTCTCTTCTCTTCTCTTCTCTTCTCTTCTCTTCTCTTCTCTTCTCTCTCTTGTTTTTTAGATGCCTCTCCCTCTTGCCTTTTGTCTCCTGTAAAGGGAGCAAAGGATCATGGTCTCTGCAGTTCAGTTCAGCCATTGAAAAGTTAAACGGCTGCCTTGTGTTTCAGGATGGAGGGGCTGCAGAGGAGCTCACAGACCTTCCTCAAACCAAAGCCTTCTCCATAATGCCCCTGTCCCTCAGCTCTGCTCCTGTGACACTGTGGAAATAAAGTATAATTATTATTTTTTATTACAGTGAGAAAGAATACATGTAATATTTGTCTAAATCTTATGAAAATAATACTGATACTTCACAGCTGATGTTTTGTCTTGTTTTGAGTTTTTAGGTGATCTTAAAAGTTATTTATCTCTGTTTGCTAATGTGCCATTGTGTCTCCATGGTAACTGCTGGACATTGTGTGTGTAGCGTTTTAGGGTATAGTATACTTATAAAAAGGTCTGATTACAGATTAAATGCACTTCATTAAATACTTCAAACATTAAGTATTATTTGTATCACTATGTTCATCTTGACTGTGAGGGACCACCATAGTCTCCCACCATAGTCTATTACTGTACAATATGTATGTAAAAATATGAATCTACTTTTATTGATGTCTCACTGAAGAGTCTTATAACCATCACTATTTTAAGCTCGTGTGCGATTTAGTACACTTTAGCTCAAATAAAATAGTAAAAATAAACCAATGATCAGTGTTTTCCACGGCCCTTGCTGCGGTCCGTGCGCGCTGACGTCAGAGCAGCGTCGGAGGGCGTGCTCAGGCGGAGGAGGTGTCATGGCGGCCTCCTGTGTCCCCTCGGCTCTGGGCTGCTCTCTGTAGGATCTCTGTAGGACCTGTGCGGATTTGTGTGGGATTTTGCGTGTTTCTGTTCACCTGTGCGACTCCAGCGCGACATGGGCACCGTGCACGCGCGGGTAAGGCTCTCACGCACGCGCACACTGACCTCTGAGTCACGCACGAGCAGAGGGGAGGCTGTGGGGGCACGGGGCTGTCTGCAGATGGGACAAAGACTACATAAATACATGCGCCTGTTTTCATTTCTTTGGTCTGTTCTCAAAGCTTCGGCTTCACGACACTTCTGTTTAAACTGTTTAAAGTGAGATGTGCTTAAATGTCAAAACTCCATAAAAGGTTAAGTTTGTATATTATCCTGGTGAAGATTAGTCGCGTCTCAAACGTTTGTCTGACCGTGACTCCGCTCCTCTTTTACACATGTGGACTTACTGTTCATTAGTGCGTTTTTTTCTCTACCGGCTCTAGTCTCCTCCTGTCTTCTCTCCCTCCCCTCCTCTCCCTATCTCCTCTTCTTTTCTGCCTTTCCACACCCGTCCTCTCTCTCGTCTCACTCTCCTCCTCTCTCCCTCCTCTCTCCTCCTCTCTCCTCCTCTCTCCCTCCTCCCCTCTCTTCCTGTCTCTGACATGTCTCCTATTCTTCCAACTTGCTCCTCCTGTCTTCTCTCCTTTCTCCTCCTCCTTTTACTCTCCTCCTTCTTCTCCTCTCCCCTTTCTTTCCTTCTGTCTGTCTCTCCTTCCCTCCTCTTCCTGCAGACTTATATGTTCCTGTATATACTGTTTAATCAATGCGGTTCACTTGTATTGTTTGGTTGTTTTTATGTGTTCTTTCTCTCTCTCCTCCTCTCTCTCTGCTGAGTTGCTGTTAAATACCTTTCTCTCTCTGCCTCTCTCTCTCACACTTTCTCTGCCTCTCACTCTCCCTTTCTCTCTCACTCACTCTCTCTCTCTCACACACACACACACACACACAAACACTCTCTCTCTCCCTCTCTCTCTCTGCCTCTCTCTCACACTTTCTCTGCCTCTCTCACTCTCTCTCACTCTCTCTCTTACTCTCCCTCTCTCTCACACTTTCTCTGCCTCTCACTTTCGCTCACTTTCTGTCAATCTCTCACTCTCTCCCTCTCTCTCTCACACACACTCTCTCTCTCCCTCTCTCTCTCTCTCTGCCTCTCTCTCACACTTCCTCTGCCTCTCTCACTCTCTCTTTCTGTTACTCTCTCCCTCTCTCACACACTTTCTCTGCCTCTCACTTTCTCTCACTCCCTCTCTCTCTCACATTCTCTCTCTTCTTTTCTCTCTCTCCCTCTCTCTCTCTCTCACACACACTCTCTCTCTCACACACACTCTCTCTCTCCCTCTCTCTCTCTCTCACACACACTCTCTCTCTCCCTCTCTCTCTCTGCCTTTCTTTCACACTTTCTCTGCCTCTCTCACCCTCCCTCTCTCCCTCTCCCTCTCTCTCTCTGCCTCTCTCTCACTCTCTTTCTGCCTCTCTCTCACACACTTTCTCTGCCTCTCTCACTCTCTCTCTTTCTCTTACTCTCTGCCTCTCTCTCTCTCACTTTCTCTCTGCTTCTCTCACTCTCCCTCTCTCTCTCACTCTCTCTTGCCTCTCTCTCTTTCTCTGCTTTCTCCTCTCTCTGCTCAGTTGTTTAAATGTTTAAGTGTCTCTCTCTTCTCTCCTCCATGCCCCCCCAGTCGCTGGACCCTCTCCCGATGCAGGGGCCCGATCTTGGGGTTCAGCCGGACGACATCGAGGCCCCTGGTGTGGAGCCCGAACCAAAACAAGAAGTGCTCGAAAACAAAGATGTAAGACAAACATTTAAATCATTATATTATATGTATCTATTTGTGTATATAATGGATAGATCAATAGATGGATAAAATAATTCAGTGTCCAATATGGCTATTTTCTGACCCATGTTTTGTTTCATTCATACATTTTTAACACACAAACCCTGAATATTTAGTTTTTCTCTCAAACTGAAAACACTCTGTTCCACCTTGTGATGTCATGTGGTCATACAGGAACATGGTTTGAAGCTAACAAGAGTTTATGTGATATAGGACTTCTAATGTCCTGTATTTCTCTTTGTGTCCAGGTGGTGGTGCAGAGGGTCCATGTCGACGGTTTGGATCGGACCAAAGACGATTTGCTCACATACGAGATAAAGGAGGTTTTCAGAGCCAGAAACCTCATTGATGTAAGTTTAAGTTTAAAGTGCTTGAACTGCAGACGACAGGTTTCATGTTTATCTGATCTTGACTCTGTTTGGTGGATAGAACCTGTGCTAAATATTTATCACAGTTTTACACCAGTTCAGTGGCAGTTTGTGAAGAAAAGTAAAAAAAAAAAATACTGAAGTATTTGTGAGTGGTAAAACATAACCCGTCTGCCTCTGTGATCAACACAGAAAGCTCCAGAACAGAGACACAAGACACTGACGCTTTAAACCTGCATTTCACTGAATAAACTGTTGTTTTTTATTTGCATGAGTCTAATCAGAGCTATTGTGTTATTTAGACATGTTTTGGCCCTTGTTTACTTTATGATCGGTTATGGAATTATCTGTGTCACGTCTGCTGCCCCTCTCCAACCAGGAAATAACATTATAAACTCCACTAAAAAATGAAAAAAATGAATTAAGATAAAAAAAATTAATAAAATAAATCTTAATCTGGTTTAGTGAAATATGTAGAGGCACTTTAAGTCATCTGTGTAATACTGCTGTTTATGTTATATTTATGTTCATCTGTGTAATGTCTGTGTAATGCCCACATTCTGACAGTAGAGTGTGCTGTCTCGATCTCAAAACATTGAGCAGTAAAATACCATGATAATAGAAAATCTCAAGCAAAAGTCTCAGACAGGAGATGGGTACAGGGAAAACAAGCTGGTCACATCACACAATCCAATAGTCCTTAACTTTGAACTGCACAAGCTGCACCTGTTAGTTGGTCAAAATCCAAAAATATTAAGTAAAAAATGAAAGCTAAAAATGTATACATTTTAAGAACTGCTCAGTGTACCAACCAGTCAGCCACAATCACAGTCAATTATGACGATGGCAACCACAGAATCCTCAGACCAACCACAGAGCAGAGAGAGTATTCTGTGTCATTCTCTGGTATTTTCATCTGAAATCTGTAAAAGTCAAATCCACAAATGTTTTTTCTGCGATCATTTCTACGGGTGATGAGCTCCATCAGACAGAATTTATTTGTAACTGTTTTGTTTTTGTTATTAAATGTTGAGGTGATGAAGAAGTCCCATGAGGCTCGACAGAAGCTGCTGCGTTTGGGAATCTTCCGTAAAGTGAACGTGGTCATCGACACGTCCCGAGGTTTGTCCAAAACTGATATCTGACACGACCTCCAGGCCTGACCCTGAACCTCCAGGCCTGTACCTGGACCCAGATCAGGAGGAACTAGTTGGAGCCTTCTCCTGGAGGCTTAATCTATTGTATTGAATCTGTTGATACTTTACAGCTGATGTCATTAACATTCTCTGGGGGTGTGATGCTAACTAGAGGCACTACTCTATTTGAAGCTCTGTTATACTTTAATATGAGCTTCATTTTAACACAATCTTACCATAAAGATCTGACTTATCTGAACTACAACAATTGAGCTGATTTGTGCTGTTAAACAAGTCCCTGTCAAATAGCATTACAGTCACAAGCTAGTTATCATTAGCCAACAGTTTTTCAGTTAATCACTCTCATCTTTTTGTTGAAAATCAAACTCCTAAACAGCACCATGAATACTTGGAATGATCACATGCTCCTGAAAATGTGTTATTTAAATACATTTTGTGCTTTTTTTATTGAGACTATCTATTTTCACCTTATCAGGCTGTGTTTGCTAAAATGTACATTGGAAACTACTGAACATTCCTCCATAGACATACATGCAGAACACCCTCAGCGTGATGTCACTGTGAAGTATCAATAAAGGGCTACCTTCTTAACTTATAGCTTAATGCACTTTACGATAAGTACTGAGAATCATGCCATATGACTAACAGTTCTGTGTGTGTCCAGGAGAGGGCGCTCTTCCGAACGGTCTGGAGGTGACGTTCCAGGTGACAGAGCTGAGGAGGGTCACTGGAAGTTACAACACGGTCGTGGGAAACAACGAAGGAAGCATGGTCCGCAAATACACACACCTAAACTAAACCTAGATTGTTTATAAAGCTACACTGTGTAACTTTTCTGGGGGATGGTCTGGTACCTGTTCGTCTCCATGGCAATGTTTTTTCTTTGCCTGGAATGTTTCACAATATGGCATTTAACTAATCTATCATGCATGTTTTCAATTACAAACATTATTATTTTTCAAAATACTTTACTGTGAGCCTATGCGCCACTCCGTAGATCTGACCTGTAACTTTGCCTACGACGTCAGCTGCTTGTTGGCATGGAGACCGGTTCTGCTTTCAGGCTTAGTAAATACAAAGACTATGCAAAGCAGTGGCAGTTTTTTGGGTCACATGTCTATTCTTCTCATTTTATGTCTTCTGGTTGGTTTTATCTTAGTTCTGCTTCATCACATTCTTGTGTTTGTTTATATTTTTCTGTTCTGTTGTCTCTGGTGCCAGGCCTTGATTACAGTGGGGCAAAAAAGTATTTACTCAGCCACCAATTGTGCAAGTTCTCCCACATAAAAAGATGAGAGGCCTGTAATTTTCATCATAGTTACACTTCAACTATGAAAGACAAAAAGAGAAAAAATCCAGAAAATCACATTGTCTGATTTTTAAAGAATTTCTTTGCAAATTATGGTGGAAAATAAGTATTTGGTTAATAACAAAAGTTCATCTTAATACTTTGCTATAAACCCTTTGTTGGCAATGCCAGAGGTCAAACGTTTTCTTTAAGTCTCCACAGTTTCACACAGTGTTGCTGGTAGTTTGGCTCATTCCTCCTGCAGATCTCCTCTAGAGCTCTGATGTTTTGGGTCTGTCGCTGAGCAACACGGACTTTCAACTCCCTTTAAAGATTTTCTATGAGGTTGAGATCTGGAGACTGGCTGGGCCACTCCAGGGCCTTGAAATGCTTCTTACGAAGCCTCTCCTTTGTTGCCCGGGCGGTGTGTTTGGGATCATTGTCATGCTGAAAGATCCAGCCACGTTTCATCTTCAATACTCTCGCTGATGGAAAGAGGTTTTTGACTCAAAATCTCACGATACACGGCCCCATTCATTCTTTCCTTTACATGGATCAGTTGTCCTGGTCCTTTTGCAGAAAAACAGCCCCAAAGCATGATGTTTCCACTCTCATGCTTCACAGTAGGTATGGTGTTCTTTGGATGCAACTCAGCATTCTTTCTCCTCCAAACACAACAAGTTCTATTTTGGTTTCATCTGGCCATATGACATTCTCCCAATCCTCTTCTAGATCATCCAAAAGCTCCCTACCAAACTTCAGACGGGCCTGGACATGTACTGGCTTAAGCACTTACTTGTGATAATTTTGACTCCACAGGGTGAGATCTTGCGTGAAGCCCCAGATTGAGGGAGATTATCAGCAGTCTTGTATGTCTTCCATTTTCTAATAATTGCACCACAGTTGATATCTTCACATCAAGCTGTTTACCTTTTGCAGATTTGGTCTTGGCCATAGTGGAGTTTGGAGTCTGACTGTTTGAAGTTGTGGACAGGTGTCTTTTATTCTGATAACAAGTTCAAAGAGATCCCATTAATACAGGTAACGAGTGGAGGACAGAGGAGCCTCTTAAAGAAGTAGTTACAGTCCTGTAAGAGCCAGAAATCTTGTTAGTAGGTGACCAAATATTTATTTTACAGAGGAATTTACCAATTAATTTATTAAAAATCCTACAATGTGATTTCCTGGATTCTTTCCCCCCATTATGTCTCTCATAGTTGAAGTGTAGCTATGATGAAAATTACAGGTCTCTCATCTTTTTAAGTGGGAGAAAACACTTTTTTTTTTAACCTCACTGTGTAATGTTCTTTTGTCTCTGGTTCCAGGTCTTGGGCCTGAAGCTTCCGAACCTCCTGGGTCGTGCAGAGAGGATGTGTCTGCAGTTTTCATTTGGGACCAAAGAGACGTCATACGGAGTGTCCCTCTTTAAACCTCAGCCCGGGAACTTCGAGCGCAGGTGAGAGACGAGTGAGACGGGTGCAGACGGGGCCAGGTGAAAAATTTGTTGGACAGATGCAGACAGAGCCATGTGAGAGACGAGTGAGAAGGATGCAGACGGGGCAGGTGAGACAGATGCAGACAGGGACAAACGGGCACGTGAGAGCGTGAGACAGGGACAGGTGAGATAGGTGCAGACAGGGACAGGTGAGACAGATGCAGACAGGGATAGGAGAGACAGATGCAGGTGAGGGAGTGAGACAGGTGCAGACAGGGACAGGTGAGAGACAAGTGAGGGCAAGTGAGAGAGTGAGATGGGGACAGGTGAGAGAAACGAGGGCAGGTGAGAGAGAGAGACGGGGACAGGTGAGAGAGTGAGACAGGGACAGGTGAGCGGGAGACGAGGGCAGGTGAGAAAGTGAGACGAAGGCAGCTGAGAGTGACAACATAAAATTCCATTGTGAATGATACAAGTGCTTGGTCTGCCTTAATGTTCTGCCTCAGTCGTAGTACTACTTTTGTTCTTTCAGTATACTTTACTTTACTGCACTGTACTGTAGTAATACTGCAGTTTCAGCGGTATTACCATCACAGAGTGTGAAAGATTAATACACTGTGAAGTGCTTTGGGGAGCTGTGTAAATCCAATGCATTATTATTTTATTAGCATTTATGTATTTGCAGTATCACGTTGAACACTCTCCTGCAGTACTCTGAGTCATAGTACTGCAGTAGCTGTAGTTGTAGTAGTAATAGTATTTGTATTGTTTCAGTATCACATTGAACGCGTACAAAGTGACGGGGCAATTTCCCTGGAGCTCTTTGAGAGAAACCGACCGAGGAGCGTCGGCGGAACTTACCGTGAGTCACTCGGGAAATGGCTTTCATCAGTGATGTTTGAATAACATTAATATAAAACAATTTTTTATGGCACATAGCTCTTCCTAAAAGTAACATTTATTTTGTTTTCTAGTTCCTGTAGTGGAGGACAGGGCTTTAGTTTGGTCCATGTATCATTTATTTAAAGTATATTTGAAGTATATTTGCTGTTGTAGTTTCCCCTGTGGAGGACCAGTCAGTCTCTGAAGTACGAGGCTGTGTGGAGGGAGCTCTCGTGTTTGGCTCGAACTGCATCATTTGCCGTCAGAGAAGAGACTGGACACTCACTCAAGTCCTCTTTATCTGTGAGAACAAGTACTACTATTACTACAACACAATTACTACTACTACTACCACAAATTCGGATAAATACTACTACTGTTATTACTACTATTACTACGCTGCTACTGCTACTACTGCTACTACTGCTACTACTACTGCTACTACTACTGCTACTACTACTACTGCATAAAAACATCCATGTTAAGGACTTTCCAAATGTCATGTGTAAGTACAAAACACTGAACATTACATACTATAGTTCTGTGCCACAAATCCTCTCTAGTGTTATATATGGGTCTAATGTTATACATGGGTCTATCATTATATGTGGATCTAGCTCAGACTTGGGCAAACTCTGGCCCGGGGGCCACACACGGCCCTTTGGGCTTATTAATCCGGCCCGCTGAATGTGACCAAATTATATTAAAATATGTAAGGGTAAGGGGCTTGTTCAAAGTTTTTCTGCTGTGTTTATTTAACTGAAATTTAAGAAATTAATAATTATTTTAATTCATGCATTTGGAAAACAATTTGTAAAATGAGTCTTGCATATTTATGCTTTGCTACATGTTACAGGCCAAATCTCTAAAGTAATATATACATATATATATCCTGGCCCGGCCTCTCTGTCATATTTTAGAACACATTGTGGCCCATGTGTCAAAAGGTTTGTCCACTCCTGCAGTAGCGTTATATAAGGTTTAATGTTTCTAACCCGGCGTCAATTTTGTCTGTGCAGCACTCGATGGTCATCGACTCTCGGAACTCCCACCATTTTACCTCGATCTGGAGGTCTGCTGCGTGTTCACCAGGTCGGCTATTATATATAAACGTGTGTGTGTATATGTGCATATATACACACATATATGTGTGTGTGTATATATACACACATATACGTGTGTGTATATATATATATATATGTATATGTATGTATATGTATGTATATATACACACACATATACATACATATATATATATATATACATACATATATATACACATATATATACATACATATATGTGTATATGTATGTATATATGTACATATATGTGTGTGTGTGTGTATATATGTATATATATGTATGTATAACGTAAAATGTGTATGTATTTAAGAGCTGTGTCTTCAGTGTAATGTAGTAAAACCATTTAAACCCCTGTACAGGAGCTAGCGGGCTACACTGGAGGGGACGCCAGTTTCCTGAAGGAAGATTTTGAGCTTCAGCTGAACAAAAGTCTGCTCTGGGACTCGGTGAGGCTCCTCTGTGTTTTTAAAGTCCACTTGCCTTAAGTAAACACATTTGCTTCAGCTCAAAATGCTGCACTGCAGATAACCCACTTTAATGGTGGCAAATGTTCAGTTAGAGGTCTAAAAGTCTCCTTTTTTATGGCAATATTAAAGTAAATACCCGTTACACAAATATTTGAAAGAGGATTGTATAGGACAAGTTACACAATGTGAAATGTATTGTGTAGTTTAAAGTTGTTCAATATAAAGCCAGAATAATTTTTTAAATGTGTGTAATGTAGTTGTGTGTTTGCAGGTTCTGTCCCTGTCTCTGTGGGGGGGTCTACTGCTGCCCATTGGAGACGCACCCACCAGCATTGCAGACAGGTGGTGCATTTTCACCAAATCTGACAAAAATGTATTCATTGAATATCGGGCTCATTGGGTCATCAGTGGTTATGTTATGTTATGAAATGATTTTCAGGTTTTATCTGGGAGGTCCCACCAGTGTGAGGGGCTTCAGTATGTACAGCCTTGGACCTCAGAGTGAAGGTGAGACTCGAAGTCCTGGTTCAGTCCTGGTTCAGTCCTGGTTCAGTCCTGGTTCAGTCCTAGTTCAGTCCTAGTTCAGTCCTAGTTCAGTCCTAGTTCAGTCCTAGTTCAGTCCTAGTTCAGTCCTAGTTCAGTCCTAGTTCAGTCCTAGTTCAGTGCTGGTTCAGTGCTGGTTCAGTGCTGGTTCAGTGCTGGTTCAGTGCTGGTTCAGTCCTGGTTCAGTCCTGGTTCAGTCCTGGTTCAGTCCTGGTTTAGTCCCGGTTCAGTCCTGGTTCAGTCTTGGTACAGGTTTAATTTATAACTCTGTGTTCTTGTAGGAGATTACCTGGGAGGTGGGGCTTACTGGGCGGGCGGCGTGCATCTTTTCTCTCCTCTTCCGTTCACGCGGCGACGAGGCGGCTTCATGGACCTGTTCAGGACACACCTCTTCCTCAATGCTGGAAATCTCTGTAACCTTGACTACGGTAAAAACAAACCTTCTTAACCTCGACTATGGTAAAAACATACCTCTGTAACCTCGACTGCAGTAAAAACAAACCTCTGTTACCTCGACTACAGTAAAACCAGACCTCTCTAACCTTGCCCTTTTTCTCTATCTATCACCTCTCCACAGATCTGAGCTATAATTTGGCCTAGATAAGCTTGTCTTCAAGGGGATAGATAAT
Source organism: Periophthalmus modestus (assembly GCA_019594935.1). NCBI lineage: Eukaryota > Metazoa > Chordata > Actinopteri > Gobiiformes > Gobiidae > Periophthalmus > Periophthalmus modestus. The sequence goes on from JAIEZT010001390.1 coordinate 3,639,162, forward strand.
TTAAGACTGTTCTTACTGTACTTACTGTGGAACATCTGAGGAAAAAATATCTCCACAGAAACAAGCAGGTGTCAGACTGTCCAACTGCTCTTTTAATTGCCCAGTCTTGATCATAAGACTAGTCAAAAAACAACAACAAAAAAACCCTCATCAATTTAAAAATATGTTTATGGAGATAAATGGTCCCGCCCACTTATTTTATCTATTTGTAAAGGGACAGCACATAGCAGCTTCCAAGTCTGCTCCGGATAAAGAAGTACTTTTTACATACATTTTTCCCATAGACTTTTCCAAAAATTTTAATATTAAGATTTCAAAGGCATCGCAGAGGCTAGCCAGCTATGTTCTAATTAATATCCATAATGTGGTTGTTTTGAGTCCTCAAAGCACATTTAAAACACAAGATTCTGCTAAATGTTTTAATAACTCAAAGGTTTATAGAGTTTCAGAGACAGACTGTACATAAAACTATAGATCTTGTTGTCATAAGTTACTACAGAGCTATGTTTATGGGAAAAATGAATGAGAAATTGACTTGGGGAACTGGAGATGGACGGTCACTGTTGAGCAGCATTAAAGAGGGGGCTTTTTGGAGCTTTCTGTCATGTCTGCCATGTCTTTCCCTCATCATTGTGTTGTTCCAGGAGAGGGCCCTGGCGCTCACCTGCAGCGCCTGGCGGAGTGTGTCCGCTGGTCGTACGGTCTGGGCCTCGTGATGCGTTTAGGGAACATCGCACGACTTGAACTTAACTACTGCATCCCCATGGGAGTCCAGAGCGGAGACAGGTGAGGAGCAGGAAAGGGCACCTGAAGCATGGGGTTAGGGCATCTAACACATGGGCCATCCAGAGGGGAGACAGGTGAGGAGCAGGGGAGGGTATCTTAGGCATGGGGGAGGGCATTTGGCGCACGGGGATCTTACACACAGGCAGTCAAGAGCGCACACAGGTGAAGGGCGGGGAGGGCATCTGAGTCACAGGGAGTCTAGAGAAGAGAGGTGAGGAGCACATCTGATCCTTTTTAAATTCATACATTTCAAAATAATTATACTAGGAAGTAACAACTGGTTAAAATTGTGATATTTTCAAACAGATCTGATTTTTTTCAGTATTCATCTACTTATTGTCTTTTATTCTGTGTAGAATTATAATTACCTAAGTATATTACATTTTTTACTTTCAACTCTTTCTGTTTAACACGATTCTATCTTTTTTCCAGGATTTGTGATGGGGTGCAGTTTGGAGCGGGCATTCGCTTCCTCTGATGTGCTTTTATTGTGAAGGGACCTGTGCAGTTTAATTTTGAAGTATCATGTCAGCACTTATCTGTCGCTCAGTTCATTTGTGTAAAATGTCTCATTATTTAAATTAAAATCATGCCTTTGGAGCTGCTTCCTGCTTGTTTTTCTGAGGCACGGGGAGGGCATCTGACACACGGATACTGGAGGGTGAGAGGGCATCTGATAGAGTTATTCAAAGTAAAATGAATGCCCACGTCCAAAAAAAAAAGCTAAAATAAATGTATGTCTTGAATTCAGACGTAAAGCCTCAGTATGTAACTTTTGGCCAAAAAATAGACTACAATAAAAGCATGTTCTGTTTTGTTTTTTTGGTTGTGTCTATTGCACTAAATAAACATGGAAAAACGTGTTATTACTGTGAGCCGGCTTTCATCTCCACAAACCTGACTTGTATTTGGCATGGAGGAGGGCCTCCTCCTGCTGGTTTCCATGGAAATGTTCCTTTGGCTATAATCTTCTCTTCCACAGTGTGTTATACACATTTCTATCTCCATGGAGGAATTTCCATGGAAACATGCAGGTGACATGCCAATGCCACAAAATTGCACACTAGCACTTTAATACCCCACAGTGGAACATTCCAGGCAAATAGTAAAAGAAGAATTCAATTCTGTCCACTGGACAAATGTTTTTGTCCAGTTGTTTTTTCCTTTACTGTGGATCATTCCTGGACACTGAGGGGTTACACAGACATTCCAGGCAAAGCAACAACATCTGCATGGAGCAGGTGGGGAACCAGAAAAGTTACATGCGTACATAGATAAACTTGAAATCCAGAGCAGCCTCTTTCTCACTGGTTTATGCTCCTGTCCGGTAGGGGCAGTGTGTCCTCGTGTACACCCTCAGCGTCACGTGACGCTCCGTGAGATGCGCATTAGAGCCTCTGCTGTTAGCTTTAGCCTGTTACCCGCACGCTGCTCTGCGGGAGGACGCTGCGTTTGTGTCCGCTCAACTCTTTTTTGGCTTCTCTCGCCTCTGCGCCGCCGCCTCACGGAGCTCTCCTCCCAGACATAAGGCGCTCTTCTCCCGGACACACGCGGCTGTCGGTCCCGCGGGGCTCTGCAGGGAAAGCACCAGCACAGGCCGAGCTTCGGAGGGTTTGCGGCGGTCATCGGAGCGGCTGTGCCCGGGCGGAGGCGCGCAGATGGCGGTCACTATCGAGGATCTGTACCGCAGCTACGGCGTGCTCGCGGATGCCAAGGACAACCTAAGTCAGGTGACTTTAGCCCCGAGAGTCCCTCCTGAAGTCCCACGGCCCGTGCCCACTGATAAACTCCTCTAACCCGAGCTTTTCGGGTCCAAACAGCGCTTTGTTTTGGCTGCGTTTGTTGCATAACTGTGCTAAGCTAATGGCTAACAGCCCCAATGAATGACCCTCTGCCTCCGCGGGGCCACTCGGGGTTATACTCGTCACAGCACTCTGTGTCTTAATCTTATTTTAAATCATGTTTATTTTGTTCTATATTTTAGTTGTTAGTCTGCACATTCATTCGTAACATTTTCTTAAATTAGCCGCTGTTTTTGTAAATCTGCTCACAGGCCCATGCAGGCTGAGATATAACACTTTCATTTTCCAACAAAGTGGAATTTGCAAAGCAGGAACATTTTACCCATTAAGTGTGATTCATCTCCATTTATGTGACTTCATTTTCAAACAGTATCCAGCAGCAAAACTGAACCCGCTGACAGGGCTGGCGTTTGTAATAAACAGCTACATTTAACAAAAGTCAATTTTCCGGTTTTGTGAGATTAGTCAAGCTTAAGTTTAACTATAACAGAAGGACTTAAAGGTGCACTATGGAACATTTTGAGAGCAGGGTTCACTACCTGTTAAGTCCACTGAAATGCTATTACTTTTAATCTTGTCTACAGAGATTTTAGTTTAATATAATACTGTGTACATGTTAGTGATGCTACCAGGTGAATTTACAGGCAAGATCTGTGGAGAGGTTACCCCACTCATTTGTTTACAACCGCTTATTCTTCAAAAATACATTGAAAAAAAACATGCATTTTTACTATGTTTTACTGTGGAACATTCCAGGCAGACGAGCATGTGGTTGACCCCTCACCAGAAAAGTTACATAGTGCACATTTTAATTTGATGTTTTTGTTTCAAGTTTGTCTTACTCGGAAAGTGCAAAAGTTTATTCCTGTTTTCATTATGTTTTTCAGCACAAAGACGCGTACCAGGTCATCCTAAATGGAGTGAAGGGTGGGCCTAAAGAGAAGCGTCTCGCTGCTCAGTTCATCCCAAAATTCTTCAGTCAGTTTCCTGAACTCTCAGACGCTGCCATCAACGCTCAGCTGGACCTGTGTGAGGACGAGGACGTGTCGGTGAGTAGGATTTACACTTCTCCACTTCCATGGAAACAAGCAGGAGGAGGCCCTCCTCCTACAAATGCCTGTCACAATAATAATCAAACAAATATCTCTGCAGAAAATGTGACAAAACTTTAGAGGTCCTATATTCCAAAAAAATAAATAAATTGAGCTTTAAGTCGTGTTATCATGCTGTTCTCTCCTCAAAAACATACCGGAAATTGTTTTGTTTCATTCACACGTTTGAGTAATCCTTTATTATTAGTTTGTCTAAATCTCCATGGCATCACAAGGTGGAACACAGCATTTATAGCTTTGAAATGGAGTTTTTCAAATTAAGAATTAAAACATAGTTTATTGAAAATCTGACTGTATGACTTATGCTGTAAATTTCACATGTTTTGTGTTTCCAGATCCGGAGACAGGCCATAAAAGAGCTGCCGCGCTTCGCTACAGGAGAAAACATCCCCAGAGTGGCAGACATCTTAACACAGCTCCTACAGACAGGTGTGTGTGTGTGTGTGTGTGTGTGTGTGTGTGTGTGTGTGTATGTGTGTGTGTGTGTGTGTGTGTGTGTGTGTGTGTGTATATATATGTATATATATATATATATATATATATATATATATATATATATATATATATATATATATATATATATATATATATATATATATATATATATATATATATATATATATATATAAAGCTATATACATATATATGCTAAATAAGCTTACACTGCTAATAGTTTATCAAGCCCCCCTAAACATAGAGGTGCATACTAAAATACTTACTAGAGAGCCGAACACCTTAACACTGCTCTTATAGAAGGCTAGCAAAACATTTGGCATATTTAATAAAAGTTTACACAAAAAGTTTCAAACCCAATACTGTATCGTTAAAGAAATGTTTAACGCACCATTGCGTAACGTCTTGGCCAACAAATTGACTAAAATAAGTTTTCTTATATGAATGTTTTTGTGACCCATTTAAAGTCCTCCGTTTAAACATTTCACTGTCTTTGCATAAATGTGTGTGGTGTTTTTCAGACGACTCTGCCGAGTTCAACCAGGTTAACGCAGCTCTGCTCTCCATCTTCAAAGTCGACCCAAAAGGTGACAGTCGGATGCCCTCCCTTTCCTGTTTGTGTGTGTCAGATGCCCTCCCAAGGGTCTTATTCTGTGTAAAAGCTGCTAACCTTGTAGTTTACAAACATGTTCTGAAATGCCTGGGACTCTTGGATTAGTTTTAAAGTTCAGATTTGAGTGTCTCTCTGATGTCCTGATGCTGTTGGTTTTTAAATGTTTTTGTGATTTCCGCAGGCACTCTGGGCGGCCTTTTCACGCAGATCCTTCAAGGAGAGGATATTGTTCGTGAGCGTGCCATAAAGTTCCTGTCAACCAAACTTAAGTCTCTGCCCGAGGATGTGATGACCAAAGAGGTGGAGGAGTTTGTCTTCACAGAGACCAAGAAGGTGAAGAGCAGAGGCAGAACTCTAAAACATATTTATATATGTCCAAATGTTTCACGAGCGGCCGTTGGTTCACAAATGTGCCACTAGGGGGCATTCATCTCAAACCTGGGATTGCACACTGATTGTGTTGTCATGTCGCTCTGGAGGGGGAGTGACTTGTAGCAAGCAGTAAAGGAAGGGGAGACTCAAAGCGTCAAAAAACAAAAGTGAAACTGATTAAACATGTAAATAAATTATTTTGGGCAAATATATTACCTGTTAGCAGTTAATACCCCATAGAGGTCTAATACCCCCTTTTTAACACCCCATAGAAGTGTGATCTCTCAAAAAGTGTTTTATTCATAATCAGGATCAGTGTGATAAACCAGCACAGTTCTATCTGCTTCATTCAGTCGTGTTGTGTCCAGTTAAAGACCTGTCTGTGTCTGCTGTTGATTTTCCACCAGTACATTGTGGTCTAGATTGACTGATGTAGTGACCAGCGCTGGGGCACTAGTTTTCAAGATGCATTGTGGAAAATTTTGAGTACACTTACTAGACACTCGGACACCACTAAAAATGCCATCACCCCTAAATAGTGCCCCAAGTAGCAGATAGTTTGGGTATTCAGACACAGACTCATCGTTACTTTGGTGTTAGGAGTTCGTGCTCCTAATGAAGGTGATCCTCAGACTGACCATAGTTGGGGCCCGAGCACAAATGTGCGAAGAGGGCAAGTCAGCGACTCAATAAAAGGTTATTAACTTTTAAATAAGAAGTTGGGTGTGGTCAAAGAATGGACCCAGGGAAGGGCCTTTTATCACTGATGGCAGTTTTAATGTTGTATTGTAATGTAGTATTTCTTTGTTTAGGTTCTGGAGGATGTGACTGGAGAGGAGTTCGTGCTCCTCATGAGGGTGGTCAGTGCTCTCCGCATTCTTCAGACGGTGAATGGCCGGCAGCAGTTGGTGGAGCTGGTGGTGGAGCAGGCGTTTCTGGAACAGGCCCTGAACCCGTCTGACCCAGACACAGTGGACCGCCTCCTGCAGTGTACCAGACAGGCACTGCCACTGTTCTCTGTGAGTACTACTACTGCAGATACTTACCAACTACTACTACTACTGCAACTGCAAATACTACTACTACTGCAATTGCAAATACTACTTCTACTCCAGTTTACGAGACAGGCATTATCACTGTCCTGAGTACTACTGCAAACTCTACTCCTTTAAAGTCAACTGCTGTGTTGACTGCTGTTCTTTTGTTGTTTTTTGTGTTATAGAAAAACGTTCATTCGACGCGCTTTGTGACGTACTTCTGTGAACACGTGCTGCCAAATCTGAGCGCCCTGACCAGCCCCGTGGCCGGCATCGACATCCAGCTCGAGGTAAACAGTTTATTTACACATTGAGGAAAGCGGATTATTTACACACAGAGGTAAACTGTTTATTTACACAGTGACGTCCAGCTCAAGCCATAGACCAGATACAGAAGTGGACTAAGCGAGTGTGACGTCACCCACAGTGTTAGCCTCAATTAGCTTCATTTGACTGGAGCCGAACAGTTATAACGGGCAATTTAGATCAAGTTCCATAGTTGGAATTCCAACCGCGAGTATCATAGCAACCAAGGAGCCAATCCAGAGTAGGGCTGTTGAAGATGACGCATCTTCCACCCTTATTGGTTTAGGAGGGAGCAGGCACTTGGCAATGCTGTTGATCAAACCCTGTCGATCAAAGAAGGCGCCTGATTTGTCTGTTATTAATGTTCATATCTTGAATCAGGGACAAAATGGTGAAATAAAAATCCCAGTTTCTTTCTTACAGGAATGACCCATGTAGTAACGTTATGCTGTTGTGATTTTATTACAATTATTAAAAAACTGACTGGGAGACCGGCCTGTCACGAGCAGTACAATTATATTGACAAAATAAATATAGACGATAAATGATAATATTGAAACTTATTTATGCCAATGACCCAAAAACCCTAGAACAGATTTAAACCATAGAAACAATTTCACATCTACAGTATTGTTAAAAAAATAGCTGCCATAAATGATAGAATGAAACACTTAAATTTTCGTTCCTCAGATTTGTTTTTATTGTCAATACCAAAGGTCAGGTCCGAATTGGGAAAGAGGGCTTATCAATTTGCTGCTCCTTCTGCATGGAACCTCTTACAGAAAGATTTAAAATTGAGTGAGCTGTTCTCCTTAGAATCCTTTAAAAAGCTTTTAACTGACAGGGATGCTGGAACATCTGTATGTCGCTGCTTCTCCTGATCATCATGTAAATAGCCTGACTTTTTAGATTTTTGAAACTGTGATTTTGATTGTGTATTTTCTGAACTGTTTTAACTGTTTTATATGTATGTGTGCGCTTGGACTGTGAGAACCATAACTAACATGTATCTGAACTGCTGCCTGTCTTGGCCAGGACGCTCTTGTAAAAGAGATTTTTAATCTCAATGAGACTTTTTCTGGTTAAATAAAGGTTAAATAAAAATAAAATAAATAAAAATACTTACCATAGACTGTATATTTAAATGGACATAGCTAATGCACTAGCCGCCGCATTCCAAAAAGGAAGTGATGACGGGCGCGCTTCTGGCTCCATCGACTGGCTCCAATTCCCTTTCTACTGAAAAACTGTGGCCCCTCTCTATAGCTGCTGCTGTCAGGCTCGTCTTAAAATGTTCGTATTAACCCGCTCTACATTATTTATTTCACTATTGTGTCCATAATTCAAGATGTGAGCATTAATAACAGACAAATCAGGTGCCTTCTTTCCCCGAGGTTGCTCCTGCTAGCATTAGTGATAGGTTTTATTGAAAGCATTGCTAAGCGCCCGCTCTGGATTGGCTCTTGAGTCGCCATGATACTCGCGGTCGGAATTCCTAAAATGGAACTTGGAGCTGAATGCTGTGGGTGACGTCGCACTCATGTAGTCCACTTCTGTGTACAGTCTGTGGTACTTTGTATGTATATATGAGTCGTTGAAGTGATTTATTCAACCCTTTACGGCTTAAATATTATCATACCAACCAAAAATTCCCCAGTAGAGCAAAGAAAAAGTAGAGTTGACCTAGATTTCCAAATAATAATGACACAACATCCTCCATCCTGACTTCTGAGCGCTTGAGTTCTTGTGTCTCTGATTCTTGAGCTGCTGCTGTCATTCTACAGTAACGTTTCATGTTCATGTCTCAGGTGCTGAAGCTTCTGGCTGAGATGAGCCCGTTCTGTGGAGACATGGAGAAACTGGAAGCCAATCTGCACACACTCTTCAACAAACTGCTGGTAAAAGTCTCACTGAACGACTTCAAATTGACCTTTATAACTGCTCGCCTCGATGAGCTTCATTTGACAGAAACCGAATGCTGTGGGTGACATCACACTCTTAGGCCTGTCACGATCACAGCCTGTATAAAGAAGTGACTATGTACTGCTACAGTCAGACTAGGCCCGTCACAAAAACGCATTTTAAAGTGCGATATATTGCTGAAGTAAATGGAGAAGATAAATGATAATGTTGAAACCAAAAAGCCAAATTATTCCTTAAAAGATTCTAAATCTACAATATTGTAAAGAATACGAGCTGCAATAAATGAACAGAAGGCAACACTTAAGCAGTGAGTTCCAGTACTAGTACAGTTTAAATCTCATTGTAGCAATAGAGCTGTCAAAAGTATTGACGGATACTAATCAATACTAAAACAAGTATCGAAAGCAAATCCTCATTTCCTTAGATATTGATACTAAAAAAGTACCATTGACCGAAATGACCATTTTCTGAATATCTTTAGAATGATTTTGAGCTGTATCAGAACAAGTATAAGACGCATAGACTTGTATACACCCATGGACCACTATGGACCTACTGGACACTGAGGGATTACACAGATATAAGACACATGGGAATAGAAAAGAAAGTACTACCGTTTAATGTTGAAAATCACATTCTATTGTCTAAGAAAGAGTGTTTTTATTATCATCGTAGCATCAGAATCAGTATCAAGTCTATTCCTCGGTATTGTAAAATAGTTTGAAATTTTGGTATCGCCGCAACACTAGTCTGTATACAGTATGTGTATGACCCTGGCCTCACTAGCGTCACTGTGTGTTTCAGGAGTTCATGCCGCTGCCCCCTGCTGAGGAGTCTGAGGATGGAGAGAACTCTGGCTCAGACGAACCCAAACTCCAGTTCAGCTCTGTGGAGTGTCTGCTCTACAGCTTCCACCAGCTCGGCAAGAAACTGCCCGACTTCCTGTTGGACAAAGTGGACCAGGAGAGGCTCAAGGACTTCAAAATCAGGTACTACTAATACTGCTGCTGCTGCTACTACTTTTACTACTACAACTACTACTACCACAGTAAACAAGGGGGGCCAGGAGAGGCTCAAGGATTTCAAAATCAGGTACTAATAATACTACTACTAGTATTGCGTCCCTGCTCCTTTGGGTCGGGGACAGTTCTCTCACTGTTGTCGGTCTACATGCTAAATGGCTGTGCACAATATCTGGCATTTTTGGGGTCCCTGGGAGGGCTACTAGATAGTGCACCAACCGGGGACTCCGTTGTTCTACAAGGGGACCTCAACGCCCATGTGGGCCGTGACACCTGGAGGGGCGTGATTGGGAAGGACAGCCTCCCTGATCTGAACTCGAGCAGTGTTCTGTTATTGGACTTCTGTGCTAGCCACAGTTTGTCCATAACGAACACCATGTTTGAGCACAAGGGTGTTCATCAGTTCAAGTGGCACCAGGACACCCTAGGTCGGAGGTCAATGATCGATTTTGTTGTCGTGTCATCTGATCTTCGGCTGCATATCTTGAACGCTCGGGTGAAGAGAGGGGCAGAGCTGTCAACCAATCACCACTCGGTGGTGAGTTGGATCCGTTGGCGGAGGAAAAAGCCGGACAGACCTGGCAGGCCCAAACGTACTGTGAGGGTATTTTGGGAACGTCTGGCAGAGCCCTTTGTCAAGGTAGTTTTCAGCTCACATCTCCGGGAGAGCGCCTCCTAGATCCTGGGGAAGGCTGGGGACATGGATTCTGACTGGGCCATGTTCTCTGCCTCTGTTGTCGATGTGGCTGCTCGTAGTTGTGGTTGTAAGGTCTGAGGTGCTTGTCGCAGCGGCAACCCCCGAACCCGGTGACGGACACCAGAAGTAAGGGATGCTGTCAGACTGAAGGAGTCCTATTGAGCCTTGCTGGCTTGTGGGACTCCTGAGGCAGCTAACGAGTAACGGTACTATGTCTCTCGGGTGGCCAGGGAACGCCATGGGGTCCCACCGGAGGAGCTGGAGGACATGTCTGGGGTGAGGGAAGTCTGGGAGTCTCTGCTTAGACCCCTGTCCCTACGACCCGGCCCTGCATAAGCAGAAGAAAATGGATGCATGTTTTTTTTTTTTTTTTTTTTTTTTGTGTGCCTTTATTCTGAAGGCCGCAGTACTCTTATGTCTTGTGCTTTTATTTTGAAGGCTGCAGTACTTTGCACGCGGGTTGCAGGTGTATATTCGTCAGCTGAGAGTGGCTCTGCAGGGGAAGACCGGAGACGCTCTTAAAACAGAAGAGGTATCACTCTGTTAACTTTATATCAGCTTTACAAAGAGTTTATTCAATTTAAACTAATCTATCTTTTGAATTTCAGAATAAAATCAAAGTGGTCGCTCTGAAGATCACAAACAACATCAACATCCTCATTAAGGTGAGTCAGGACTTTTATTAGAATAATTTACATGGAAACAATGTTGGCCCGGGGTCTCGGCCCGGGGTCTCGGCCCGGGGTCTCGGCCCGGGGTCTCGGCCCGGGGTCTCGGCCCGGGGTCTCGGCCCGGGGTCTCGGCCGGGGTCTCGGCCCGGGGTCTCGGCCCGGGGTCTCGGCCCGGGGTCTCGGCCCGGGGTCTCAGTCTTAAACGTTGGTGTTACTGATGTAACATGTTTGTTCTGTGTTTAGGACCTGTTCCACAATCCTCCATCATACAAGAGCTCAGTGACGCTGTCATGGAAACCAGTTCAGAAAACAGAGGCTGCAGCTGCCACAGCGTCAGTACTACTTTTAATACATTTTAAAGTAAAAAAAAAAAAAATGTTTTGTCATATCTTTAACATGCCTCCAACTGTAGTAAAAGCCAAAAGTAAAATCTGTCAAAATCTGCCACTTCTTCAGTTCACTTCAGAACTGAAGAAGCTTCTTGGATGAGCTGCGAAACTTCTTCACTCCCACAACTTTTTGTCCAGTTGACAGATTTTACTTGTGGATTTTACTCTGGATCAGACCTGGATGACTGATGGATTACACAGATACGACACTGGATAAAAAGAGCATTACACCCCCATCTTAACCTGGGACCTTATCTCAAACCTATTTGTAAATTAACCTCAGATTGCTCTGGGATGTTGCACCCAAAGTGAGGAGCTCATTCTGCTTTCTGACTGGATAACTGGCTTGAGAACATAAAACATGAGCGACTTCAGCCACATGTAAATTGTTTTGGTAATCAACTTAAGCATTGTCTAGGTTGTGTTTTCTGTTTTGTTGAGTTTTTTTAATTGACTTTTGCCCAAACCTGATCCCCAAAAATGGCGGCTCTGAGTGTAAACTGTGTTTTTTCTTCAGTCCTAAACGTTCTGGACCAGAGGAGACCGGAGCTCCTGCATTGAAGAAGTCTGCTCCTCCTGCTCCAAGAAGAGACGCCAGACAGATCTATAATCCCCCGAGCGGGAAATACAGCGCCACCATCGGGAACTTCACCTACGGTACTACTAGTACTACTTCTACAATACTAATAGTACTACTGCAGACATATTGTAGTACAAATATGCACCATTACCTACATTACTGCTACAACTACTGCTACTTCTATTCAAATACCACCAACATTAGTACAAATAGACTACTGCAGTTTATTCTACAACAGGGTGTATGAGAGTTGTAAGAAGAAACATGAGGATGGAGTTCTAACAGAAGTATATTTATATATATATATTTATTTTTTTTTTTTATTTATTTAGATTAGCCCAGAACCCAACATGTGGAGACCTGAACCCTCAAGACACTGATAGTTTTGATAGTACAGTAGTAATAGACCTCTGATGACGCAGGCTGAAATGACGAGGACTGAGCTGGCAGAGAAATTTCACTGTACTTTACTCTCACTAACAAATACTATTACTGATACTGCAAACATACTTTCATACTATAGTATAACCCCCAAGCAGAAAGTACAGTGCAACCATGGGGAACTTCACGTACAGTACAAATAACTACTTTATGCTGTTACTACTGCTACTACTATTGCTGCTGATACTGCTAGTGCTACTACTACTGCTATTACTGCATTTAGTATAACTATACAGCTTCAATATTAGTTTCTTTAAAATTACTTGATAAAATTGGCTGCTGGTAGAATGTTGTGACTGACGTACGTTTGTTTGCGTTCCAGAGCAGCGCGGGGGCTTCCGAGGTGGACGAGGACGAGGCTTCGGGAACAGAGGAAACCGCAGCAGAGGGAGGATGTACTGACCTTCACAATAAGACTCCACAAACAGGAAGAATGGACTGAAGCTTTCACAATAAAACCCTCCCGGACTCCCTGTCGCGCTTTTAAACCACTTTTACGTGTCTGGTTTTAAACTCGTCTCCTGCTCCGTGTCATCCTTATTTTTTTTACTTTTTGGTGAATTTTGTGCCGATATTTTTCAGACGCTGTAGTGAAAAGATGAATGCTGTTTGTCTTTTGAGTTTATTTAAACCTTTTTTAATTCAAATTAGATGAGACTTTGTACAAATCAATGTGGCATTGGATTTTTATCATAAACTTGTACTGACTGCCTCCTCGTTTGCTGATTTCATTCATTACATGTTTTAATTTAAGAAGCAGAAGTGGGATTGTGTTTAGACCTGTGTTCTGCTAAATCTAGTTTGGTTGAAGTGATCATTATGAGTAAAAATACAGATGGTTGTTGAATGATAAAAATTAAACAGAAAAAGTACTGAATGAAGATGATCCAAACGGGACTTTTAAATCCCAGAGCCTAAACAAACTCACCATGTACGTCAGACATGTTTTTCAGGTGGATTACTATTAAAATTAAATTAATTTCTTAATTTTTAATTAAAGTGACCACTGCTGTGATGTGGGGCTTATTATGATTCTGAGTTTCCAGCTGCAATTATTAAAAAGGTGGTATTTTTTGCAATATCCACCTTTTCTCCCATGTTCTCACACTACTACCTCATCAAAAACATGCCTGAAGAGGTTTTAGATGTCATCCATGCATCTAGCAATCTCTGCCAGGCCGTATTCAGTCCCTTCTTAGGTTAGCTCAGGGGTGTCCAAACCCTCAGGCCTCCTGCTGAACCGGCCCAATTGATCATAAGCAATACTTTTAACAGCAAATTAAACTATTTCTACCACTATAACCGCAAACATCACATTGCAGTGTGATACAGACCTAAAATGAATGTGTTTCAAGCCTTATTAATGCACAGCGGCTCTGTCAAAGCTGTGTTTAAAGCACCGCACTGCCTTGATCACTGGTCTGTCTCCCTCCACTTTGAATATGTTTTGAGATGTGGCCCTCGATAAAGAAAGTTTGGGCACTTCTGGGTTAGCTGAAAGATTCTGTACAAGGCTCCGCCCACAAGAATTCTCCATAAATATACAAAAACATAATACAAAACTGTACACAGCAACTTGACAAACCTGATGTGATGTGCAGTAGTTTCATTAGTGGGATGCAGCTGATTGTGTTGTAATAGTGCTCTGAAGGGAATCTGCTCTGAAGTGGGTTAGAGAGGAAAGCAGGGGGAAGGGAGAGTCAGCATGAAAAACAAAGTGAAACTTGTTAATGTTTTGCTTATTTTATTTTATTTTTTTTATATATAGCATTTTCAAAACAATAAAAGGTAACATGGTGATCTAAATATGTTATATGTTATAGTTAAAACCCCATAAAAGTAAACACATATATATTTTTTAAATGGAGTAAATTTTATTGATGTAGGGACTATTATAAATATGAAAATTTGGTCACATCTCGAGTCAGTGGAACATGAACATACTTTTATTAACCTGGTGAAACGCACTGCTATCCAAATTTCTTTTTCAAGCTGGGCCTTGTGTTTATGTGACAGATACAGAACCTTGGCTCCTGGTCCAGGTGGGCTCTACTTTCACTTAAAATAAAACCAAAAAAAATAAAAAATTGCAATGTTTATTTCTAATTTCTTCTGATGTATCATGCGTTAACCTGAGTATCCAGCAGGTGGCAGCGTGAGACCGCGATTCAGACCTGGTTTCGACCTGGTTTAGTTCTGGTTTATTCCTGACATAGTCCTGGGTTAGTCCTGGTTGATCCGGGTTTAGTCCTGGCTTAGTCAAGGGTTAGTTCTGGTTAGTCCTGTTTTGTTTTGGCTTAGTCCTGGTTTAGTCCTGGGTTAGTCCTGGTTTAGTCCTGTTTTACTCCTGGTTTAGTCCTAGTTTAGTCCTGCTTTAGTCCTGGTTTAGAGTTGATTTTGTCCTGGTTTACTCTTGGTTTAGTCCTAGTTTAGTCCTGGTTTAGTCCTGGTTTTGTCCTGGTTTGGTCCTGGTTTGGTCCTCTTTCACTCCTGGTTTGGTCCTAGTTTAGTCCTGGTTTAGTCCTGGTTTGGTCCTGGTTTGGTCCTGGTTTGGTCCTCTTTCACTCCTGGTTTGGTCCTAGTTTAGTCCTGGTTTAGTCCTGGTTCAGTCCTGGTTTAGTCCTGGTTCAGTCCTGGTTTAGTCCTGGTTTTGTTTTACTCCTGGTTTAGTCCTGGTTTAGTCCTGGTTTAGTCCTGGTTTAGTCCTGGTTTAGTCCTGGTTTAGTTTGTTTGGAAAATGTTTAGACTTGATGATGCACAGCGATGGATTAAAATAGAAATGTAAACGTGTAACAGCAGCGGCCTTTTTGCATTGATAATAAAATGGCTGTAATAAGAGGCTCTAACCCGGACCTAAACCTTTACCCGCATTATCCCGTTTAAACCCCACGGTCCAAACCCAAACCCTGACCGCGGCTGATTCTGGTCTGAGCTCCGTGCGCGCTCCCGCTCCGTGCGCGTCCCCGGTGGAGCCCTGATGAAGCTGCGCACGAGCGAATGGAAACAGAGCCGCGCACGAGCTAAAAATATCCACCAACCAGAGTGTGCACGCGACAGCTCCACAGCCTCACGTGACCCGGACCGAACCCGAACTAAACTCGGTTCAGACCCGGACCAGACCTGGACTATGTTTAGAGCGGTTAAGTCTCGGATAATCCCGGGGTTTCCCTTTTCTTTCTTTTTTTTCTTAGCATAGACCTGGTTTAGTTTTTGTTCAGTCCTCTTAGTGTTGGTGTTGTTCATTTAGATCTGATTTGGATCTGGTTTAGTCCTGATTTAGTCTTTAGTCAGTTCTCCTTATTAAGGTTTGCATTAGTCCTGGTTTAGTCTTGATTTAGTCCTGGTTTAGTCCTAGTTTTGTCCTGATTTAGTCCTGGTTTAGTCCTGATTTAGTCCTGATTTAGTCTCGATTTATAGCAGTGGTCCTGGTTTAGTCCTGGTTTATTCTTGATTTAGTCCTGGCTCAGTCTTGGTTTAGTCCTGGTTTAGTCCAGGTTTAGTCCTGGTTTAGTCCTGGTTTAGTCCAGGTTAAGCCCTGGTTTAGCCCTGGTTTAGTCCTGATTTAGTCCTGATTTAGTCTCAATTTATAGCAGTGGTACAGTATTGTCAGTAAACAGTAGACGTGTAGTGAGGTGGATCTCATCTTTTTCTTTTTATGTTGAGTGTTTTTAAAGGAAGTCCCATCTTTATATCTACACACCCTCCTGCAGCACAGCGCCACCTGCAGTTCACCAGGCACCTTACAGTTGCAGAGTTTTGCACAAGTTGTTTTGTGTGTGTGTGTGTGTGTGTGTGTGTGTGTGTGTGTGTGTGTGTGTGTGCGCGTGCGCGTGTGTGTGTGTTCGAGTTTAGAGCAAAAGAGAGAAAGAGAAAGAAATGAAAGAAGGAGCAGAGGAGGACATGGTGTTCCCAAAACACACAAGACGGAGTATGTGTGTCAGATGCCCTCCCATCCTCCTGTATCCCTGTAGTGTTAGACTGTGGCAGGTCAAATGTCTCCAGTCGATCTGCAGATGTTGTAGTGTGTCAGATGCCCTCTCAGATGTTGTACTGTGTCAGATGCCCTCTCAGATGTTGTACTGTGTCAGATGCCCTCTCAGATGTGGTGGTGTGGTTGGAGAATGGAGCTCGTCACTGATAGAAAAGATCAGGGATGAAAACATTTGTGGGTTTGACTTTTAGAGGTTTTTGATGAAAACACCAGAGAATGACAAAGAACACGGACTCTGCTCCGCTCTATATGATTCAAAACACAAAGTGTTACAATGCAATGTAAAAAGGTGCATTTACTTTAAACTACAATTACTACTGCTATTGCTACTACAACTACTGCCACTGCAACTGCTACTACTACAACTACTGCTACTGCTACTATTATACTACTACTGTCACTACTTCTACTGCTACTGCTACTACTATACTACTAGTGTTACTACTACTACTGTTACTGCTACTGCTGCTACTACTACTACTACTACTACTACTACTACTACTGTTACTACTGCTACTACAATTACTACTACTACTGTTACTACCGCTGTTACTACTACAACTACTACTACTGCTACTTTTATACTACTACTGTTACTACTACAACTGCTACTGCTACTGCTACTACTACTACTATTACTACTACTGCTACTGTTACTACTGCTACTACTACTACAACTACTACCATTGCTACTACTTCTACTACTACAACTGCTGCTACTATTACTGCTACCTCTCCTGCTGCTGATAGTATGACTGCTACTACTATTATTACTACTACTACTACTACTACTACTACTACTACTGCTATTACTACTGCTACTACACAATTTATAATTTATACCTGATATCATATAAATGTGCTTTATTTGTGTTTGAAATTAAAGCCTTATATTTGTCTGAAGTATTGTCTTGTAGTTGTGTAGTTGTATAGTAAGTATTATATTGTACAGGTGAACTCAACTCTTCAAAACAGAGATGCAAATATCGCTCAAATCTTTATTTTAAAAAGTTTAACATTTTAACCACCAACAAAACACATTTTAAAGTGGATGAATTCAGAAGTGTAAACACAGCTGTAGTAGTGAACATTCTGTAGTAGTAAATACTCTGTAGTAGTGAACATTCTGTAGTAGTAAATACTCTGTAGTAGTGAACATTCTGTAGTAGCAAATACTCTGTAGTAGTGAACATTCTGTAGTAGTAAATACTCTGTAGTAGTGAACATTCTGTAGTAGTAAATACTCTGTAGTAGTAAATACTCTGTAGTAGTGAACATTCCGTAGTAGTAAATACTCTGTAGTTGTGAACATTCTGTAATAATAAATTCTCTATAGTAGTGAACATTCTGTAGTAGTAAATACTCTGTAGTAGTGAACATTCTGTAGTAGTAAATACTCTGTAGTAGTGAACATTCTGTAGTAGTAAATACTCTGTAGTAGTGAACATTCTGTAGTAGTAAATACTCTGTAGTAGTAAATACTCTGTAGTAGTGAACATTCTGTAGTAGTAAATACTTTGTAGTTGTGAACATTCTGTAGTAATAAATACTCTGTAGTAGTGAACATTCTGTAGTAGTAAATACTCTGTAGTAGTGAACATTCTGTAGTAGTAAATACTCTGTAGTAGTGAACATTCTGTAGTAGTAAATACTCTGTAGTAGTGAACATTCTGTAGTAGTAAATACTCTGTAGTAGTAAATACTCTGTAGTAGTAAATACTCTGTAGTAGTGAACATTCTGTAGTAGTAAATACTCTAGTTGTTAACAGTCTGTAGTAATAAATACTCTGTAGTAGTGAACATTCTGTAGTAGTAAATACTCTGTAGTAGTGAACATTCTGTAGTAGTGAATACTCTGTAGTAGTGAACATTCTGTAGTAGTAAATACTCTGTAGTAGTGAACATTCTGTAATAGTAAATACTCTGTAGTAGTTAATACTCTGTAATAGTGAACATTCTGTAGTAGTAAATACTCTGTAATAGTGAACATTCTGTAGTAGTAAATACTCTGTAATAGTAAATACTCTGTAGTAGTAAACATTCTGTAGTAGTAAATACTCTGTAATAGTGAACATTCTGTAGTAGTAAATACTCTGTAATAGTAAATACTCTGTAGTAGTGAACATTCTGTAGTAGTTAATACTCTGTAATAGTGAACATTCTGTAGTAGTAAATACTCTGTAATAGTAAATACTCTGTAGTAGTGAACATTCTGTAGTAGTTAATACTCTGTAATAGTGAACATTCTGTATTAGTAAATACTCTGTAGTAGTGAACATTCTGTAGTAGTAAATACTCTGTAATAGTGAACATTCTGTAGTAGTAAATACTCTGTAAAAGTGAACATTCTGTACTAGTAAATACTCTGTACATTCTATTCCTCACATTTGTGAATGAGACTTGGGTTCATTCATAAATTTGTGTCATTCACATTTTCACTCATTCATAAAGTCTCATCTGTGAATGAGGCTCCTCGTCTCCTCTCCTTGTCTCCTCATCTCCTCGTCTTCCCATGCCCTCTCTCCTCTCCTTCCCTCATCTCCTCTCTCCTTTCCTTGTCTTCTCTCCTCGTCTTCCCTCTCCTTGTCTCCCCTCCTCATCTCTCCTTGTCTTGTCTCCTCACTCCTCATCTCGTCTTGTCATCTCCTCACTCCTCCTCTCTTTTTGTCATCCCCTGTCCTTGTCCCTCCCCTCTTCTCTCCCCTCCTTGTCTCCTCTCTCCTTGTCTCCTCCCTCCTCCCCTCTCCTTGTCTCCTCTCTGTCTTTGTCTCCTCTCTCCTCTCCTCCTCTCTGTTTCTCTCCTTCGTCACTCCTCCTCTCCTCTCTCCTCTTGTCTCCAAGTCTCCTCTCTCCTCATCTCTTTTGTCCTCATTTCCTCTCCTTGTCTACTTTCTTGTCGTCTCCTCTTCTCTTCTCCTCTCTTCTCATCGCCTCTCCTCATCTCCTCTCTCTCCATCTCCTCCCCTCGTCTCCTCTCTCCTCGTCTTTTTACAACAACATTATTTCTCCCTCTCTCTCACCCTCTTTCTCTCTTTTCTCACTTGTCTTGTCTGGCCTACCCCTCTGCTCCTCTACTCCTCCTCTCCTCTCCTCTCCTCATTTCCTCTCTTCCTCTCTTCCACTTCTCCTCTCCTCCTCTCCTCTTCCCTCATCCTTTCTCCTCTCCTACCCTCTTTCCTCTCCTCCTCTTCTCTTCTCCTCTCATCTCCTCTCTCCTTCTCTACTCTCCTCCTCCCCTCTCTTTCTCTTCTCCTCTCTTTCTCTCTTCTCCTCTCCTATCCCCTTTCCTCTCCTCCTTCACTCCTCCTCTCCACCTCTCTCCTCTCCTTCTCTCCTCCCCCCTCTTCCTCTCCTCTCTTCTCCTTTTTTTCTCATCCTCTCCTCCTGTTTCCTTCTCCTGTTTCCTCGTCTCCCCCTCCTCTCTTCTTCTCTCCTATCCTCTTTCCTCTCCGCCTGTCCTCCCCTACCATATCCTCCTCTCCTCCTCTTTCCTCCTCTCCTCTTCTCTTCTCTCCCCTCTCCTCCTCTCTCCTCTCCTCCTCTCCTCTCTCTCCTCTCCTCTCCTCCTCCTCTCCTCCTCTCTTCTTTCTCTCTCTGGTGTAATTTCCTGTTTTGATGGAGAGTGGGTTTATTTTTCCATCTGGACCTGTTTAAATGATGTCACTGCTATTTATAGAACTGTCCCTGTCACATGACCAAAAGACCCTTGCATAGTCCTGGTTTAGTCCTGATTTAGTCCTGGTTTAGTCCTGGTTTAGTCCTGGTTTAGTCCTGGTTCAGTCCTGGTTCATCCTGGTTTAGTCCTGGTTTAGTCCTGGTTTAGTCCTGGTATAGTCCTGGTTTAGTCTTGGTTTAGTCGTGGTTTAGTCGTGGTTTAGTTCTGGTTTAGCCCTGGTTCAGTCCTGATTTAGTCCTGGTTCAGTCCTGATTCATCCTGGTTTACTCCTGGTTTAGTCCTGGTTTAATTCTGGTTTAGACCTGGTTTAGTCCTGGTTTAGTCCTGGTTTAGTACTGGTTTAGTACTGATTTAGTTCTGGTTCAGTCCTGGTTTAGTCCTGGTTTAGTCCTGGTTTAGTTCTGGTTTAGCCCTGGTTTAGTCCTGGTTTAGTCCTGGTTTAGTTCTGGTTTAGTCCTGGTTTAGTCCTGGTTTAGTCCTGGTTTAGTTCTGGTTTAGCCCTGGTTTGGTCCTGGTTTAGTCCTGGTTTAGTTCTGGTTTAGTCCTGGCTTAGTTCTGGTTTAGTTCTGGTTTAGTCCTGGTTTAGTTCTGGTTTAGTCCTGGTTTAGTCCTGGTTCATCCCGGTTAAGTCCTTCAGTGGAGGGTCATTTACTTCCTTGTTTCCTTTCCAGGAATTTTCCACAGTATGGCATTAAACATATCTTTTTGAAAAGGGGGTGATACCACCAGCCCACATTACAGGTCAGATCTATGGAGAGGCGACCCTCAGGGTAGAATGTTTTTAGTGCCATTTTGAGAAAAAAACAAACAAACAAAACAGAACAGAACACTTGCAATGGAATAAATGAACATAATTTTAATGCCAAACTGTCCAACATTCCACGCAAAGCAATATCGTCATGGAGAAGAAAATGCTGTCTACCCTCTACCAGAAAAGTTACATAGTGCACCTTTAATTAGATGAAAAATCAATAAATCTCACATTAGGTTAAACCTGGTCTAGTCCTGGTCTAGTGTTTGTTTAATTCTGGTTTAGTTCTGGTCTAGTCATGGTCTTGTCTTTGTTTAATTCTGGTTTAGTTCTGGTCTAGTCCTGGTCTAGTTTTTGTTTAGTTCTGGTTTAGTTCTGGTCTAGTCCAGGTTTAGTTCTGGTTTGGTCCTGATCTCGTAGTGATAGACTCAGGTTTGATCCAATTTTAGTCTTGGATCGGTTATGGTTCAATCGTAGCTCAGTCCTGGCTCAGTCCTGGTTCAGTGGTTGAAGGTGCATTATGTAACTTTTCTGGTGAAGGGGCCGGTCTCTATGAACACATTATTGCTTTGCTTAGAATGTTCCACAGTGCAGCATTAAACCGGTCTGTCTTTCATTACAGAGTTTTTATTGCTCAAACTCATTTTGAAAACCATGCTGTGCACAGGTTCCCCTCTCCGTAGATCTGACCTGATGGTGGCATCTGCTTGTCTCCATGGAGATAGAAGAGTGTAATGCCATACTGTGACTAAACCATAACATCTCCATGGAGACAAGCAGAATTTTTTGCTGGTTTAGTCCTGGTTTAGTCCTAGTTTAGTCCTGGTTTAGTCCTGGTTTAGTCCAGGTTTAGTCAAGGTTTAGTCCTAGTTTAGTCCTGGCTTAGTCCTGGTTTAGTCCTGGTTTAGTCCAGGTTTAGTCCTAATTTAGTCCTGGTTTAGTCCAGGTTTAGTCCAGGTTTAGTCCAGGTTTAGTCCTGGTTTAGTCCTGGTTTAGTCCTGTATTGCAGTGGTCTGTGGCCCCTCCCTCACTGTCTCCTCCGTCACACGGTGTTCACCTCAAAAGACCCCAGTCTGCAGTGGAACAGGATCAGGACTAAACCAGGACTAAACCAGGACTAATCCGGAACTAAACCAGAACTAAACCAAAACTAAACCAGATCTACAGCAGATCTAAACCAGGTCTAACCTAGGATTAAGCCAGGACTAAACCAAGAATGAACCATAACCAGGGACTAAAATTAGACTAAAGCCGGTCCAAGACCGCACTAAAGAAACAAAATAAAAGAAATCCAATACTATCATGTTTTTAAATGGCCTGTTTTCTGACACACAGAGATATAGGAAGGTTGGTTTACTTTTGAGTTTAATCCTCGTTTACTTTAGGTAAAGTTTAACAGTCCAATTTAGACCAGTTTTAGTCCTGGTTTAGTCCTGGTTCAGTCCTGGTTTAGTCTTAGTTTTAGTTCATTTCAGCCCTTTTCAGTCTTTTAGCCTAGATTTTCATCCGCGTTTTGGCGTTCTCCCTGTGTTAGCCCGCTTTGACCCGCTTTGGCCTGGATCTTCTCCCTGTGTTTCAGCCCGTTTTTTGCTCTGTTTGTGACCTGTTTTGACCCGCTTTGGCCCGTGTGTTCTGTCCGTTCGTTAGCCGGCCTTTTGCCCTGTTTGTTGCCCGCTTTGACCCGCTCAGGCCCCGGTGCTCTCCCGTTTCTCCGGCTCTCCTCGCGCTCTTCATATTGGCTGTAATGCGCTCGGGCCGTGACGTCAGCGCCTAGTAACTGACGCAGCTCAGAGAGAGAAAAAAACCCACATTTATTTATTATTTTCTGGGGCTTCTCTTCGGCCAAACTCCTCCGCGCCGCGCTCCGGATCTTACGGGGCTCGGGGCGGACTGTACCCGGGCCACAGAGCCTCGGAGGCGCCCCGAGTCCCTCGTGGACCAGCTGCACGGACACGCGCGGGGGCTCACGTCAGCTCCACGCCGCTTTGCCGCCGCTGCTGCCGCCGCTTCGCCGCTTCTGAAGCCGCTTCGCCGCTTCTTCTTTTGTGGCTCTTCTTTCTCTCGCCGCGCGCGTGCATGTGTGAGTGTGCGTGCGTACGTGCGTGTGCGTGCCCGTGGACTAAAAATAGCAGCGTCGCTTTGATCGCGCTCCACAAATAGACGAAGGGGACCTCATATAAAAAGCGCGCTTCAGTCCGCTTCGCTTCAGTCCGCTTCGCTTCGGTCCGCTTCGCTTCAGTTTGTGTTTGGGAAAAACCTCCGAAGCGTCAGATTCAGGTGAGTTCTGATCCAGTCCAGTCCGCTCCGGACTAAACTCAGCTCTGTGGACCCACAGTCAGATCTTCATCTTGATTAGTTTCCAGATAAACCGGGGCAAGCCCGTGTTAGTCTTGGTTTAATCCTGGTTTAGTCCATTTTATTTGGGGTTTGGGATTTGGACCAACTCTTTATTTGCAAACGTTCTCCGGACTTGGGGTTTGTTTAATACTGGTTTAACTCTGTTCCAGCGCAAGTTTAGTTTCATTTGTGTTTTGTCCCGGGCAGCCTTGCAAGTCCTGGTTTAATCCTGGCTTGGTTCTAGTTTAGTTCTGGTTTAGTTCACGTTTAGTCCAGATTTAGTCCAGATTTAGTCCTGATTTAGTCCTGATTTAGTCCTGATTTAGTTCTGGTTTACACCTGGCTTAGCCCTGGTTCTTGGATCCTGGTGAATGATGAGTCTTTTATTTTTGTGCCCTAGTCCTGACTGAGTTTAGCTCCGGTGTAGTCTTGGTTTGGACATGGCTGCTCTAGTCTCTCTTTAAGTCCTGGTTTAGACCTGGTTTAGACCTGGTTTATTTTCTGCAGGATTCTCGTTCATCTGTTGCTCCCCGCTCCTCCTCCTTCTTCATCTCTCTTAAAAATATCCCTCTATCATATTTTTGTCTGAATCTATTTTCTAACCCTGCAGTCTGCACCAGTCTCCCCCAAGCACCCGCATTTCTGTGTTTTGTTTTTTTTTTTGTTTTTTGGGGGGTTTTTTTTTGCGCAAACGTGCGGATCTGCAGCTCTTTGGGCTCGTGGAGACTCTGCACATTTTCATCATTATTTGATTTTTAAAACTAAAATTCTTAAAATTTTGCAAAAAAATTCCATTTGAGTCAAAAGTTTTGGTGCAGAGAAACGTGAACAAAAGTTGGACCCAAAAGGTACAAAGTGTTCTCTGAGCCTGAGGGGCACCGGTACTGCCAAAACCAGGTCCGAAGCAGGTCTGAACCAGAACTAAACCCGAACTAAACCCGGACTAAACCGGTCCAGAACTAGCCCGGACCAGGCTGTGGTCTGGTCTAAGGTGGTCCCTTGTGCTGCCTACAGTATCTACACAAGTTATATTCAAACCGAAAAGGTTTTTATTGTTATTATTATTATTATTAGAGGTATTTATTATTTGACTTTTGGCTGAAGTTCAGCCAAAGGTTTTCAAAATAAAAGCATCTGACAAACTTTCCTCGTGTGTGAAACGTTTAAAGATGCTGGTGATTTCTGATTCCGTCTTAATCTGAAATGATCGGACCTTAATGATACTGGTCAAAGAGGATTCTCGTTCATTTTATTAGGAGCTCCGCGACACTTTGAACATGGATCTTTTTGTCACGGTGACGTAAATGACGTAAAGACACGTCTGTGACACGTGTGATTGGACGGGAGTCGGTTTAACGCCGTTTTTTTATCGTTCTCTCGAAAAGTCCTCGGTTTTTGGCGCGGATCGGAGCAGGAGCTGTCCGCGGCTGTGGTGCTGAAGTCGGTCACACAGCGGCAGCACTGCGCCGTGCTCTGAATGAGGCCGGTCCAGCGGGAGCTAAACCCGGGATTTGTTAATGAAGTGCGGGGCACGACGGGACCGTGGAGGGGGGCGCGGGCTCGGGCTCAGTGTGCTCCGGTAAAACCCGAACAAGAACTATTCCAAACAGCTTTAAACTACAGAATGTGCACAAACCCTCCTCTACTCTGTCTCATGTCCCCTGAAACTCTCTGGGCCAATCAGAAGGCTTCTACCACGACCAAACACGAGACGGTTTTGGACTGACTTCGGCCCAAATCAAACGGAACCCCAGGACCGCAGGAGAACGCACGTCCCGTAAGTGTCTCTGCTCTTTTCACGGATGTTTTGACGTGAACGAGTCCAATCCGAATCTCGCGTCCGCCGCACCGGGGACGAGCCAAAACCGCCCTGGACGTGATTCTAGGGCGATTTGTCTTATAACTCTGTAGATTCAGGGCGGAACGCTTCTTAACGCGGCGCACCACAAACGGAAAAGCCCCGTGTTTTTCTAAAGCGGAGCAGAAGCGGAGGAATCCCCTCCAAAGCGCGGGAAACGCCACGGCCGCGCGCATTTGGAGGCACGGGCACGAGTGCATCCAAGGCGACGAGGAGAGACGCGACTATTTTAGGAACAGCGTTTATAAAAAGAAATGTGTTTGCAGGAATCTCAGATGAGGGAATTTAAAGAGACACGCGTCAAACTCACGCCGTCCGAACCCCACGCGCGTGACAACGAGGCTTTAGTTTCAGTCTCGCCTCGCGAGTTTGTCATTTTAGTCATTTGGCGGTTTATGGCGCGTGCGGCTGGTTTGAGAAACACATCAAACATCAATCATGTTATGGTTCTGTTTGACAAATCAGGCGTAACGCGTCCTGTACACGACCACTAATCTCGCCATATTTGACTCGTAACACCAAACCTTTGTTCAACAGAAACGGGTACAAACAGTAACGTGACTAAACAGTACGAACACGGCACTTTTCTCCGCGCTAGACCGTGTCCCTGCCCCCCCTGAGCCGCCCCTATGCCGCCTCTGCGCCGCCTTTATGCCGCTCCACTCCGGGATCTCCTCTGCGCTCAGACACAAAGGACGGAGCGGGAGACCGGACGAAAGCGGTGTTAGTTTTCGTTCAAATGCAGCGATTTTGACCGTGAGATAGAACGTGACAGAAGTGAGTTTTTACGGCACGAGTCTGAGTGACGCTTCGTGCTCACCGTGAAAACGTGCAGGGAAAGAAAGAGTCGTGATTTTTCTTATTACGATCTAAAAAGACGATTATGAATTTCAAAGATGTAAAATATAATGACCGCGCGATTTGGGGAGGGACTGTGCCAAGCGCGTCACGATTACGCACGGACTCGAGTGGAGACGGGAAGAAAGAACCAAGCAAAGATCTGAACCGCTGTGTGTCAGATGCCCTCCCATCCTCCTGTATCCCTGTGTGTCAGATGCCCTCCCATCCTCCTGTATCCCTGTAGTGTTAGACTGTGGCAGGTCAAATGTCTCCAGTCGATCTGCAGATGTTGTACTGTGTCAGATGCCCTCTCAGATGTTATGGTGTGGTTGGAGAATGGAGCTCGTCACTGATAGAAAAGATCAGGAAAAAAACATTTGTGGATTTGACTTTTGGAGATTTCGGATGAAAACACCAGAGATTACCACAGAACACTGCTTTGCTCCGTTCTACTGTCTGAACATTGACGACGTGTTTTTAAATGATGTGTAAAACCTGAAATAAGAGCGCATTGGAGAGCCTTGTGCCAAATTACGCGTCACGATTACGCACAGCGGGGGGTCCGGTTTATGTGGAGCAGAGCGCATTTAAGGCGGGTTTTCCAGAGCGGGAATCCTCACCGCATCCGAGGAACAAGGACGAGTCTGTGCGCGAGATGTCCGAGTTTAGACCTGGTTTAGTCTCGAGCTTAGACCTGGTTTAGTCCCGGGTTTAAACCTCATTTATTGTCAGGTTTAGACCTGGTTTTGACCCGGGTCTAGACATGGCTTAGACCCCAGTTTAGACTTGGATTAGTCCGCGGTTTAGACCTGTTTTAGTCCTGGGTTTACATCTGGTTTAGTCCTGGTGTAATTCAGGCTGTACTGATCAGAGAGTTGCGTTATGTCCGGTTTCGTACGTGAGAACCAGAAAACCCGTAAAAACCAGTATATCAAAGGGAACCCGGTAAAACGCGGCCCCACTACTGACGGGCTCGTGCATGTGCCGCTGTGAAAGTGCACGCGAGTCGTGACTGACGGAGAGCGCGCCCCCGGCTGCGTCAGAAGGCGCGTGCACGAAGCAGAGAAGAGAGAGAGAGAAAGAGAGAGAAAGGGAGAGAGTCGTGACTGAAACAAACCAAATAT
Organism: Periophthalmus modestus; assembly: GCA_019594935.1. NCBI lineage: Eukaryota > Metazoa > Chordata > Actinopteri > Gobiiformes > Gobiidae > Periophthalmus > Periophthalmus modestus. The sequence continues at coordinate 3,665,943 of JAIEZT010001390.1, forward strand.
TTAAACCTCTGAACCACGACTGAACCACGACTGAACCAGGACTAAACCAGGACTAGACCAGGACTGAACCGGGACTAAACCAGGACTGAAACAGGACTAAACCAGGACTGAAACAGGACTAAACCAGGACTAGACCAGGACTGAACCAGGACTAGACCAGGACTGAACCGGGACTAAACCAGGACTGAAACAGGACTAAACCAGGACTAAACCAGGACTGAACCGGGACTAAACCAGGACTGAACCAGGACTAAACCGGGACTAGACCAGGACTGAACCGGGATTGAACCGGGACTAAACCAGGACTGAAACAGGACTAAACCAGGACTAAACCAGGACTGAACCGGGTCTAAACCAGGACTGAACCAGGACTAAACCAGGACTAGACCAGGACTGAACCAGGACCAGACCAGGACTGAACCAGGACTAAACCAGGACTAAACCAGGACTGAACCACGACTGAACCGGGACTCAACCAGGACTAAACCAGGACTGAACCAGGACTAAACCAGGACTAAATCAGGACTGAACAGGGACTGAACCGGGGCTAAACCAGGACTAGACCAGGACTGAACCAGGACTAAACCAGGACTAAACCAGGACTAGACCAGGACTGAACCATGACTGAACCAGGACTAACCCATGACTGAACCAGGACTGGACCAGGATTGGACCAGGATTAGACCAGGACTGAACCAGGATTAGACCAGGACTGAACCAGGACTGAACCAGGACTAAACCAGGACTGAACCACTACTGAACCAGGACTGAACCAGGACTAAACCAGGACTGAACCAGGACTAAACCAGCACTAGACCAGGACTGAACCACGACTGAACCAGGACTGAACCAGGACTGGACCAGGAATAAACCAGGACTAAACCAGGACAAGACCAGGACTGGGACTAAACCCGGACTGAACCAGGACTGGACCAGGACTGGACCAGGACTGGACCAGGACTGGACCAGAACTGAACCAGGACTAAAAGTGCCTGCAGGACTAAACCAGGTCTAAACCAGAGGGACACGTAGCAGAAGAGCAGTACATGAGTGACTCCTCCTCTCTGTCTGCTTTAGCCAATGAGAGCCTGGCTTTGTGAGACCAGACCAGTATGTGAGGCTGTGACTGGCCGATCGATGCAGCTGTTTTTTCATGTCTGTGGAGTTTGCATGTTCTCCCTGTTTTCCCACAGCCCCTAAAACATACACACCTCCAGTTAGCCACTCCTGATCTGGGGAGGGTATCTACCTCAAAAGTAGTCTGTGGAAGGGCATCTGGTTCAGACTGTCTCAATATGGGTAGAAAACATGTACACTTTTTGTTTATTCACCAGAGATTTATGTTCATGAGATAATACTGGACCAGGACTGGACCCGGATTAAACCAGGTCCAAACCAGGTCTGAATCAGCTCTGAATCAGGACTAAAACACGACTGAACCAGGCCCAAACCAGGACTAGATTAAGGAAGACTAGACCAAGATTAAACCAGGACTCAAATGAAACAACAAGGTCTAAACCAGGATTACAGTGGCGCCGGACTAAAATAGGATTAACCAGGGACTAAACCTAATTCAACCTGTATGAACTGTATTCATAATATTAAATCAGACTCATTCTTCAAACTGTTCTTCAGATCTTTAACCATGTTCTAGTTGTTTCTTCTCATTGGGGCTCTGAAGTGATTCATGTTTAATCTTTTATTTTCAAGGCACTATTTTGCCAATCTACCCCCATTTTCACCTCCACCGGTACACGCCCACTGTGACGTACACATTTCCTTCTTTAGTTTTATTTTCTTAATCAGTGATACTTGTAGGATTCAGCAGCGTTGCATTGTCATTTTGGTACAAATGAAAAAATGGGCTGTTCGTTAGTGTAATGTGCAGGGATCCATAGGGGGCGCCGACAGCATGCAGCACTTTGCTGTCATGACGTATATGGCAACGTCAGCTCCCATTGAGCACCACAGTTTTCTATTGTTGAAGTCAGTAGACGTTTCTTTTATTAAGTCGTTTTAGACGAATATTCTGATTTTAAATTATAACATAATGATCCACGGGTCTCAGAGATTATAACTATAGAGAGATACAAGCTCTGTAGGGCTGGTTCAATATAATATCAGACAACTAGTGAGTGAGATGTGTTTACCTCCGCATGTTTGTAAACAAGGTGAATACATGATATTCCTGGTTTAGTTCTGGTTCAGTCCTGCGTTAGTGCTGCTTTAGTCCTGGTTTAGTCCTAACGTCACAGAGACATCCCACTGACAGAGAATCCCCCTTGGGTCTGTCACTGTGAACCTTTAGTTATTTAAAAAAAGATAAAACTATCGTGTAAATGAGTTGTGTTTGACTAGAACTGTTAAAAGTATTGAAAATCAAACACTAATTGATGCTAAAACTGGTATCGAAGCTAGATCCTCATTTTTGGCAGGTATCGATACTAAAAGACTCCCATTGACAGAAATGAACCTTTCCTGAATCTCTTTAAAATGATCTTGATCTGTATCAGAACAAGTATAAGACACAGACTAGTATAAACTCATGGACACTATGAACCTATTGGACACTGAGGGATTACACAGATATAAGACACATGGGAATATAGAAGAAAGTACTAACATTTAATGTGAAAAAACATCATGGTATCAGAATCAGTGTCGAGTATTGAGTTTATTCCTCGTCATATATCGTGTCAAAATCAAGTTTGTTTACATTATGGTTGCTAGGTAACAGTTATAAAAATGACCTCTGCCTATGTCACATCTGCAGTTCGTGTCCAACCAGGAAGTAACATTGTAAACTCCATGAAAATCCTCAGCCTGGTCTCACTGGACGACATAAGGAGAACATGCAAACAGAAACCTCTTGAGTGGTGAGGTGTTTGGCTCTTAAACAGTGTGTGTGTGTGTGCTCTTTTTGTAAGTGTGTGTGTGTGCTCTTTTTGTAAGTGTGTGTGTGTGTCTTGTGTTGTGTGTGTGTGTGTGTGTGTGTGCTCTTTTTGTAAGTGTGTGTGTGTGTGTGTGTGTGTACTCTTTTTGTAAGTGTATGTGTACTCTTTATGTGTATGTGCTCTTTATGTAAGTGTGTGCCCTTTATGTGCGTGTGTGTGTGCGTGTGTGCCCTTTATGCGTGTGTGTGTGTGTGTGTGTATCTGTGTGTGTGTGTGTGTGTGTGCTCTTTATGTGTGTGTATCTGTGTGTGTGTGTGTGTGCTCTTTATGCGTGTGTATGTGCGTGTGTGTGTGTGGTCTTTATGCGTGTGTATCTGTGTGCTCTTTATGCATGTGTGTGTGCTCTTTATGCATGTGTATGTGCGTGTGTGTGTATGTGTGTGTGTGCTCTTTATGCGTGTGTATGTGCGTGTGTGTGTGCTCTTTATGTGTGTGTATCTGTGTGCTCTTTATGCGTGTGTATGTGTGTATGTGTGTGTGTGTGTGTGCTCTTTATGCGTGTGTATGTGCGTGTGTGTGTGTGTGTATGCGTGTGTATGTGTGTGTGCGCTTTATGTGTGTGTATCTGTGTGCTCTTTATGCGTGTGTGTGTGTGTGTGTGTGTGTGTGTGTGTGCTCTTTATGCGTGTGTATGTGTGTGTGTGTGTGTGTGTGTGTGTGTGCTCTTTATGCGTGTGTATGTGCGTGTGTGTGCTCTTTATGCGTGTGTATGTGTGTGTGTGCGTTCGTGCGTGCATGTGTGTGTATCTTAGAGGCTGTGTGTTATTGATAATAGAAAAGATTTTATGGATAATTATAATTGAAATGTCCCATAATGCACTGCTCTCTGCTCTGTTATAATGTTGTTTCCTCATCACAAACATACCTGGAGTTGTGTTTTGTTTCATTCACACATGTTTAACAGACAGGCATTGAGCTTTGGAGATGTAGACAGAGTAATAATAATGTTACTCAAACATGTGTGAATAAAACACAGCTCCAGTATGTTTTTGAGGAGGACATTATATTATAACATGGAGCTCACATGAGTCTCTGTGATATAGGAGCTTTAAATTTGTGGAAAGTTCCAGACGGGTTTGTGTTCGTGAACCACAGACGAATTGCACATCTTTCAGGATTTATTGCTGTGTGTGTGCTCTGACGAAAAAATATTTATTTTTATAATTTAATAATACACAAATAAAGGAATAGAAATAAACCTGGACTGGTCCCAGGTCTTTTACCCCTCTTTAGCCGAGTTAACACAAGCGCCGCTGTCCATGGTGCTGAAATTCCATACACTTTATATGGACACACACACTCTTCAGTTTAACAACTGTATCCATGTCTGGACCAGAACTGAACCAGGACTGAACCAAGACTAAACCAGAACTGAACCAGGTCTGAACCAGGAATAAATTAGGACTGGACCAGGATCAAACCAGCTCTGAACCAGGTTTGCAAGACTGAACCAGAACGGAGCCAGGACTAAACCAGGACTAAACTTACCAAGAGTGGTTAAGTTAAATGATTTGCAAAAAGCCCTCACACACACACACACACACACACACACACAGGAGGAGTGTCAAGCTCAGAGGCACAACCACGATTATTTTTATTAATATTTCTTAGTTGTAGATTTAACCTCTACAAATAACACTTTAAAAAAGCCTCACGTCTAAAGATTTTTTTTTTTTTTTCAAAACAGATAAATTAAAAAATGAAACTCAACGTGAAGCTTTGAAGTTGACGGCTCAGCACTGAAGCCGAAGCTCTGCCTCAGACGCCACAACACAACACCACAATAAAGTAAAAACACAAATATGACACGTCTTATTTATAAACTATCTAAAAATCTCTTAGTTTTTCACTTTTAAATAATGAGACACAACACTTTAACCTCTTTAACCCTAAAGCGGGACTAAAGCAGGACATAACCAGGACTAAAGCAGGACTAAAGCAGGACTAAAGCAGGACTAAAGCAGGACTAAACCAGCACTAAAGCAGGACTAAAGCAGGACTTAACCAGCACTAAAGCAGGACTAAACCAGGACTAAACCAGGTCTAAACCAGCACTAAAGCAGGACATAACCAGCACTAAAGCAGGACTAAAGCTGGACTTAACCAGGAGTAATGCAGGACTAAACCAGGACTAAACCAGGATTAAGCCAGGACTAAACCAGGTCTAAACCAGGACTAAAGCAGGACTAAAGCAGGACTAAAGCTGGACTAAAGCTGGACTTAACCAGGACTAAAGCAGGACTAAACCAGGATTAAACCAGGACTAAACCAAATCTAAACCAGGACTAAACCAAGATTAAACCAGGATTAAACCAGGACTGAGCCAGGATTAAAACAGGAATAAAACAGGATCAAGCCTGGTCTAAAGCAGGATTAAAGCAGGACTAAACCAGGAATAAAACGACACTAAAGCAGGACTAGACCAACATTAAACCAGGACTCAAATGAAACAACCGGGTCTAAATCAGGACTACAGTGGACCCGGACAAAACCAGGATTAAACTAGGACTAAACCAAGTCTAAAGCAAATCCATAACAAAACAAAATGGAATCCAACCAGGAGTACAAAAGGTCTAAACCTGGTCCAAACTGGGTCTAAACCAGGATTAAACCCGGTCCTCTTCATCAGGTCTCGGTCTGAATTATTTTCCCGTGACGTCATCGCTCTCTAGACCAATCAGAGCGCTCGCTCGCTCCGGTATTTATTGCCTTGTGTTTGGAGCTTCGTCTGTTTCCCGCGAAGACGCACCAGAGCGCGCGCCTCACGGAGCACCGGCCCGATGCACTGGGACTCGGATCTGGACCAGTTCTCTGTGGACCTTAAATATGGACTTAAATAAGGACTTAGGACGCAACGGAGCAGAGAGTGAACTAGAGGAGAGATGGAGGGAAAGAGACGAGGAGAGGACAGGTGCGCGCGGAGGCTTCAGCACCACGGACAGCGCTCACGCGGACCCATGAGCCCCGTGTGCTCCGGTAGAGACCCGCGCGCGTGTTTTATTTCAAACGACTTCACATTTTCCTTTATTTTTTTCCCCCCTTTTAGTTTTTTCAAAGGCAACACTGCGATATTCAACTTTTAGCCGCTTTTTAAAGAGTTCTAATAACATGCACGTCTTTGCTTCTGGATAAAACGTATTTATTTTATATATTAATGTCACAAACTGAAGAAAACAAAACAGAACGAATCAAAAACGTCCCGCTCCGTTAAACCGTGTGTTTGTTTACACGAAGTCCAGCCTCAAACTTTCTGCACAAGGACACACGCCCTCGCCTCCTCGCTCCTCTCCTCATCTCCTCGCCTCCTCGCTCCTCTCCTCGCTCCTCTCCTCATCTCCTCGCCTCCTCGCCCCTCTCTTCATCTCCTCGCTTCTTTTCTCATCTCCTCGCATCCTCGCTTCTCTCCTCCTCGCTCCTCTCCTCGCCTCCTTCTCTCCTAAGCACACAGACTCTCCGCGGGACTCCTGGGCAGACACACAGTTCGGACTCGGTTTGGCTCGGCTCTGGCCCGGCTCGGATCGGTTCTCCTCGGGCCTTTTTGCGGTCTGGGCTTGCTGTTGCTGCATATGGAAGTGGGAAGCCCTTACCCCAAAAAGCATCCGCGGAGGACGCACTCTTCCCGGGCTCGTCTCCGGCTCCGTCCCGCTCTAAACTCGGATCTATTTTCTCCAAACGTTTTTTCTACGTTTTTTTCTCTTCAGAATCTGTTTAAACCTTTTTTACTCTTCACCTTCGGGTCACTTCGGGTCACGTGGGGGCTTTGTTTCACGTGCTTCCACGCGCACACCTCTTCCATTTACTTAAACGGAGCTTCGAACCTGCGGCTTTTCAAATGTCTGTGAGAAAGAGACTTTAAAGACTGCACCCACGTCCCGTGACCAAACCCCACGTGCACGCTCCGCCACGCCACGTGCACCACGTAAACACGGGGAGCCCCTCGTGCAGCCCATTCACGGAAACAGGAGAGAGAACATGCAGCTGCTTAAATCCCGTTCAACTAAAACACGAACGATGAAAATAATGATATTTAATGATACTGTGTTTGTGTTGTGATCACATCTGAATTGTGAAATTTATTTATTTTTAAATAAAACTCTTTAAAAATGACCAAACTTCTTTTGCTGAGTTCCACGTGACACCGAGCACGAGCGCACACCGAAAAATAAAACTCTGAATTATTTTCACAAACGTGTTTATGAATGAGATGTTTTATTGGTGTTTTACTCTAATCTGCGTGTTCACAATGCTCTAAAAACACAAGTGTCTCAGTGTGAGATAAACAATCGAATGGTCCGAGAGATTCAAATAAACTCAAACTCTAAAGTGAAGACTATTCACATAAACTTTACAGACTTTACACAGTGGTTTCAGAGACAGAAACCATAAATTCAGAAGAAATTAACACGAAAACAAAAACTATAAAAATGTGAAGAATGTGAGTCCAACGCGGAGTTCGGAGACAGAAGCGTGACCCGGAAGTGACCAGATACAACCGCACCACGTGGTCTGAGGCCTGTAGTCGATTTAACACATGCCGATCGATTAGTCGACTAAAAGGGCACGTGGCAAAAGCTCTCAAAACTATTTCGTATCTCTGTGCATGTGACCCAAACTGCACTCACAAGACTACACCTGCAGGGGGAGTTCATCCAAAAAGTGCACTTTATATGCGGAACAAAAGTACTAGGAAACAAAGTGTTTATATAAAGACAGATTAAACTGCTCTCACAGATGGACTCGTCTGTGTTTAAATCTCAGACAATCTCACACCCTTCACTCTCCCAGATGTTTGAATCTGAAATGATACTATTCAAACTTGTTGGATCGGATATCGGCTTTGAAATATCTGTTCAGTCAAGATTCAGTTTAGACATATCACTGATATAATAAGACTTTTTACTCGTCATGTTTGGTTTAGAAAGTCTCAGAATGTTTTGAACATTTGACATGACTGTATATATAAATGAACATAGCTAACCTGCTAGCTATCAACTCTGGCTCCAATTCACTTTCTATTGATAAACTGTGTCCCCTCTCTCTGTAACTGCTGCTGTTGGGGTTCGTCATTTTGGTCTTAAAATATTTGCATTAACCTGCTTTATTTCACTATTGTCTGTAAATCAATATATGATCATTAATAACACACAAATCAGGCGCCTTCTTTCCCCGCTAGCGTTAGCAACAGGACATCGTTGCTAACTGCCACTCCTTGCCAAACCAGCGGTGTGGGCGGGAAGGGGCGTTACCTTCAACAATTTAGCTCCGGATTGGCTCTTTGGTTGCTATGATACTCGCGGTCGGAATTCCAAATATGGAATTTGGCTCCAAATTCGAGGCTGTAACTGCGGCATCGATGAGCTTCATTTGACTGGAGCTGAACGCTGTGGGTGACGTCACACTCACCTAGAGCTACTTCTGTATACAAGGCTATGATGAACAGATCAGAGCACATCTGGATCAGTTTGGTCTTGTTTTAGTTTAAAGTAAATACTGTTCTCTGGTATCGTCACTATCAAGAACTGTCAGATACTTAAAGCCTTGAAATCTGTATCGGAACAGAAAGCTGTAGCTGTGCATCCCTGATAAAAGTGTGATTTGTGATGATGAATTGATTTCATAGTTAACGATATAGTTTTCCTCAGCTCTGAACTGGTCCAAAGTCACATGAAGGGTGTCAGTTTAGTCCTGGAAAATCCTGCTTCAGTCTGGTTTAGTCCTGAGTTAGTTTTGGTTCAGTCCTGGTTTTGTCTCGCTTCTTCAGAGTTCTCTCCAGATTTGTGTCATGTGTGTGTGTGTGTGTGTGTGTGTGTGTGTGTGTGTGTGTGTGTGTGTGTGTGTGGTGTGTGTGTGTGTGTGTGTGTGTGTTTTAAACTTTATTTAAACGTGTGAACAAACAGAAGCTCTGATGACGTCACTTTGAGCGCTCACGACTCGCCTCCATTTTAGGTCTCTACAAACCGAGGACCACGGAACAGTCCTGGATTAGTCCCAGTTTAGTCCTGGTTTAGTTCCTGGTTCACTCCTGGTTTAATCCCGGTTTAGTCCTGCTTTAGTCATGGTTTAGTCCTTCTTTAGTCCAGCTTTAGTCCTGCTTTAGTCCTGGTTTAGTTCTTCTTTAGTCCTGCTTTAGTCCTGCTTTAGTCCTGGTTTAGTCCTGGTTTAGTCCTGCTTTAGTCCTGGTTTAGTCCTGGTTTAGTCCTGGTTTAGTCCTGGTTTAGTCCTGCGTTTAGTCCTGCTTTAGTCCTGGTTTAGTCCTGGTTTAGTCCTGCTTTAGTCCTTCTTTAGTCCTGCTTTAGTCCTTCTTTAGTCCTGGTTTAGTCCTGCTTTAGTCCTTCTTTAGTCCTGCTTTATTCCTGCTTTAGTCCTGCTTTAGTCCTTGTTTAGTCCTGGTTTAGTCCTGGTTTAGTCCTGCTTTAGTCCTTACTTTAGTGCTTTAGTCCTTTCTTTAGTCCTGTTTAGTTTGCTTTAGTCCTTCTTTAGTCCTGCTTTAGTCCTGCTTTAGTCCTTCTTTAGTCCTGGTTTAGTCCTTCTTTAGTTTAGTCCTGGCTTTAGTCCTGCTTTAGTCCTGGTTTAGTCCTGCTTTAGTCCTGGTTTAGTCCTGCTTTTTAGTCCTTCTTTAGTCCTGCTTTAGTCCCTTCTTTAGTCCTTCTGGTCCTGGTTAGTCCTGCTTTAGTCCTGGTCTTAGTCCTTCTTTTAGTCCTGGTTTAGTCCTGGTTTAGTCCTGCTTTAGTCCTGCTTTAGTCCTGCTTTAGTCCCTGTTTAGTCCTTCTTTAGTCCTTCTTTAGTCTGTCCTGGTTTAGTCCTGGTTTAGTCCTGCTTTAGTCCTGGTTTAGTCCTGCTTTAGTCCTGGTTTAGTCCTGGTTTAGTCCTGCTTTAGTCCTGGTTTAGTCCTGCTTTAGTTCTGGTTCAGTCCTTGTTTAGTCCCAGTTTAAACCTCCTTGGGCCCATAGTAGCTGTGGTGTTTTTCCTGTGTCTGCAGCTTCAGTGGGACGTCAGAGGGACTAAAAATAGCCACCCACCAACCCCTTTCTCTCTCATCCTCTCTCTATCTTTCTCTTTTCCCCTCTCCCCTCTCTCTTTCTTTTTTAGTACTTCTTCATCTTTTTGTCCTTACCCCCCCTCTGTCTCTCTCCTCTCTCTCTCTCTCTCTCTCTCTCTCTCTCTCTCTCTCTCTCTCTCTCTCTCTCTCTCTGTTTCTCTCTATTCTGAGACTGGACCTTTCTCAGATCTGGTTATGATCCTGGTCAGGACTTGGCTGTGGGTCTTACAGGACTCTCTTGTGAACTGTGTGTGTTGTGGGTGTCCTGTGTGTGTGACTGGTGTGTGTGTTGTGTGTGTATTGTTGTATGTGTCGTGTGTAAATGTCATATGTGTGTGTGTTGTGTGTGAGTATCATGAGTTGTGTGTGTCATGAGTTGTGTGTGTACAGTTGTATGTGTCGTGTGTGTGTGTGTGTGAATGTGTCGTGTGTGAGTGTCGTATGTGTGTGTTGTGTGTGAGTGTCATGAGTTGTATGTGTCGTGTGTGTGGTGTGTGTATGTGTCGTGTGTGAGTGTCGTATGTGTGTTGTGTGCTGTGTGTGTGAGTGTCATGAATTGTATGTGTCCTGTGTTGTGTCATGTGGGTGTGTTGTGCTTGTGTATGTGAGTGTTCTAAGTGTGTTGTGTGTGTGTAAGTGTCACGAGTGTGTGTGTGTTGTGTGTGTGAGTGTCACGAGTGTGTGTTGTGTTTATGTGAGTGTTGTGTGTGTCATGAGTGTGTCGTGTGTGTGTGTCATGAGTGTGTTGTGTGTGTGTGTCATGAGTGTGTTATGTGTCGTGTGTGTGTCATGAGTGTGTCGTGTGCTGTCTGTGTCGTGTGTGTTGTGTGTGTGTGAGTGTCGTGTGTGTGTCGAGTGTATGGGCTGTCTGTGTTGTGAGTGTTGTGTTTATGTGTGTGAGTGTCGTGAGTGTGTCATGAGTGTGTCGTGTGTGTGCTGTGTGTGTGTGAGTGTCGTGTGTGTGTCATGAGTGTGCTGTGTGCTGTCTGTGTCATGTGTGTTGTGTGTGAGTGTGTCGTGTGTGTGTTGAGTCTATGTGCTGTCTGTGTCGTGAGTGTTGTGTGTTTATGTGTGTGAGTGTCGTGAGTGTGTCATGAGTGTGTTGTGTGTGTGCTGTGTGTGTCGTGTGTGTGTGAGTGTCGTGTGTGTGTCGAGTATATGTGCTGTGTGTGTTGTGTGTGAATGTCGTGTGTGTCGAGTGTATGTGCTGTCTGTGTCGTGTGTGTTGTGTGTGTGAGTGTCGTGTGTGTCGAGTGTATGTGCTGTGTGTGTTGTGTGTGAATGTCGTGTGTGTCGAGTGTATGTGCTGTCTGTGTCGTGTGTGTTGTGTGTGAGTGTTGTGTGTGTCGAGTGTATGTGCTGTCTGTGTCGTGTGTGTTGTGTGTGAATGTCGTGTGTGTGTCGAGTGTATGTGCTGTCTGTGTCGTGTGTGTTGTGTGTGAGTGTCGTGTGTGTCGAGTGTATGTGCTGTGTGTGTTGTGTGTGTTGTGTGAGTGTCGTGTGTGTGTCGAGTGTATGTGCTGTCTGTGTCGTGTGTGTGTGTGTGTGTGAATGTCGTGTGTGTGTCGAGTGTATGTGCTGTCTGTGTCGTGTGTGTTGTGTGTGAGTGTCGTGTGTGTCGAGTGTATGTGCTGTCTGTGTCGTGTGTGTTGTGTGTGAGTGTCGTGTGTGTCGAGTGTATGTGCTGTCTGTGTCATGTGTGTGCGTGTGTGAGTGTTGTGTGTGTGTCGAGTGTGTTGTGTGTGTGAACGTGACCCCACACTCCAGACCCGTTCACACATGAAACCAGGTCTAGAGTTTGGCAGAATTGTGCAGTAGATTTTTGAAGCAGCTTCTCCTCTGTGCTCTGACGTTGCTCCTCTGCGGTCTTTAAGTTTTAGGCTCTAATTTCTCAAAACCATTTCAACTTCAATAAAAATAAAAAAAAATTAAATAAAAAAACAAATACATCACAGAATTTAAACTTTTCAGATCTCTCTCACGTTTATTTTACACTTTCAAAATTCAATCTTTTCCAGACTAAATATTATCAGTTCTATTAGAAGAGGAGACAATTTGATGTGGATAATGGCAGAAATATTAATTATAAACTTCTCTGAAAAACTGAACTAGTTCATTTTAAACAGTTTGGTTCAAAGTTATTCCTCACCCACCTTATGCATTCTGAACATCCTAGTTATTCACCATGATGAGTTATAAAAGCTTTTCACAATGCTCAGAGACCAGAGTTCTGCAGTCAATGTAACGCTAACAGCAACTAGCATGCTAACGCAGACTTCCTGATGCTCTGACAATAAAACACTTCATAATAAAATGCACACAGGACACAGTGGACTTATTTTGACCTCAGCAGCTGCTTATGCACCATATCTGCACTGGGACAGGACACACAGGTAAGACTTTGTGCATTTCGGGCTTAGACCTGAGTTAGACTTTTTTAAACCCTGGTTTAGTCCTGGTTTCGACCTGGTTTAGTCCTGGTTTAGACCTGTTTTAGACCTGTTTTAGACCTGTTTTAGACCTGGTTTAGACCTGGTTTAGACCTGGTTTTAACAAAAGTCAGGTAAAGTTTTTACAATTTAAAATGTCATATTTTAGATCTGATCTGGATTAAACCAGAGACACTGAAGGACGGGTCAAATGTGTGTGTGTGTGTGTGTGTGTGTGTGTGTGTGTGTGTGTGTGTGTGTGTGTGTGTGTGTGTTTGTGTGCTTTATCACTTAAATAATAATATTAAACATAACCAGATCTGAGCTCACACAAAAAGTTGTCCCAAAACTTGTTGAAACTCCAGTTAACTTCACCCGATGAGCTTTCTAAATATTACATTTTAAATATTAAATATTACATAGAGGTTACAACATGTTTATAAAATAACACTGAGAAGTCCAGAGCGTTTATAGATCCACAGACGTGGACTTAAACCCAGCGCAGCGCGTGCGTCACACAGACCACAGCAAGACTGAGACTAAACTGAGGTCTACACCAGGTCTACACCAGGACTAGAACAGGACTAAACCAGGTCTACACCAGGACTAGACTAAATCAGGAGTAAATCAGGAGTAAACCAGGACTAAACCAGTACTAAAGCAGAACTGAATCAGGACCATCAGGACTAAACTGGATTCAACCACGTTGTTAAAGTTCAGATGAATGACAGAACGTCTATTCGCGTATTCACCGCGTCTGGTCTGAGTCTCGCGTGAAACTGAACTTTGACCAAACGCCTCGTGCGTAATGACGCTGCAGCAACAAATAAATGAACGAAATGAGCATTCAGCAGCCAGTGTGAAAACACTTCTGCGTCAAGATCCACCATTTTGAGTGTCCGGGAGTCTTCTGATCCAGTTTAAAAAAACAAAACCACCAGCACTGACAAACACACGCAACTAAGCGCCAAAACAGGGACAATATCTGCGCCATTTTCTTTTCTAAACTTGTTAATATTTTTGTGGGCGTGGACTCGTTTTGACTCAACCAGGCCGAAAACAATGAACAAAATGAGCAACATGTGGATCAGTCTGTACATCTCACGCCGTCACCGGGACAGTCTGCAGCGGGAATATAAGTGTGCAAAATCCAAGTGCGTCACATGTGCGTCTGTTTAGGCACGAGACAGAAACGACACGTGTCAAATCAAACTGAGACTTAAAGAGTGCTGGGAGAACACTGTGAAAATGTATTTAGTTACAGAATACTGAATACTGTAGAGTACTGACACATGGCTCAGTCAGAGTACTGCACTCTGAATACTCAAGAAAAAAACAGCTTCATGTTTGCTCCACTGTTTGTTCTGTTTCTATCATTGATCACAGAGGTTCAAATCTCACCTGTCGCACCACAAGAGCTCACGTTTAGATTTTTCTCATTAATTCTGAGCATTTTGAAGTGTAAAATGTGTGATCAAGTACCGCAGTGTATTTCTTAATTTTTTATAAAAGTAACTGTACACACACTAACACCAAATTTAAAGATTGTCCGTACAGAATAAGGTACTCAACATGAGTATTCAGAGGAAATACTCTTGGTACATGTGTTGAGTTATTTCTCAACACTGCACTAAAAAACAACAATATTTAGATCAGGATTTCTTTAAACTTCAAATCTACGGGCGGAACTCGGTTTAAAGTGCGGGAAAATCCAAGTGCGTCACATGTGCGTCTGTTTAAACACGAGACAGAAACGACAAACCAGAGGCAAAATGACTGAGACTGAAATCTTATATTCTTTTAAAAATCACCTGTTTCTAAACTTCTGTCGCGGCCCGTCCGGATCTGCGCGGGACTCGGTGTCCGGGCGCGTTCAGGTGACACCGGCACAAAGTCCCCGTGGTTTAACCTGAGCTGGAGACAGATCCTCAGGTGGAGTTCTCTGTGTGACTGTCACACTGCAGATGAGTGGACCTGGTTTATGGTTAATGTCTGTGATTATTGAACCTATCCACATGAAACAAAAACTGTCAGTTCAGTGTCTGTGACAAAAATCACATGACTTTCACATGACCATTATTCATCCCCAAAGACATGAGTGTCGTCAAAGGACTTTAAGACATAAGATTAATATGACGAGTTTGAGGAGCCGATCCCAAACTAATAATGAGAAAGTTCAACATTTGTGGATCAGAAGTTTGGAGATTTATTTTAAAACAGTCACTGTCCCATAGAGTTCCATGGTTTATATATATATATATATATATATATATATATATATATATATATATATATATATATATATATATATATATATATATATATATATATATATATATTTATATTTATATATATGTATGTGTGTGTGTGTCTGTGTGTGTGTGTGTGTGTGTATGTATACGTATATTATAGGTATATAGTGGTGTATAGAGGTATATAGAGTTATATAGAGTTGTAAAGAGCCCAAATTTGAGAGTGTGAAGGTAACACGCGCACTGTGGTTCAGATGTCGTTTTAAATAACCACGCGTCCGGAGACGAATTTCTGAAATGCTAAAAACTCAAACTTGTGGGTAAAAAGTTGCTCATAAACACTAAACCTGATGCGTCTCAACACTGTCCTCTTTCACGTCCGTATTTGATGATGGTAGATTATAAAATAAGTCTGAGAGAAGCGTGGCGTAAAACGGGAGACGCACGTTCTGAAACACGTGCGTTTTGTTTGAGTTTAAGTTTATTTGATACAACACGAATATACGAAGAGACAGAGGACACGTTTGTCCTGGTTTGGGTCTTGTTTAATCCTGGTTTACTCCTGGTTTGGGTCTTGTTTAGTCCTGGTTTGGATCTTGTTTAGTCCTGGTTTAGTCCTGGTTTAATCTTGGTTTGGGTCTTGTTTAGTCCTGGTTTGGGTCTTGTTTAGTCCTGGTTCGGGTCTTATTTAGGATTTGTCTGTGTGAATGTCTCAATTTTTGTCCTAATTTGAACCATGTTACGCTGTGTGGCGCAGTTCTGGCGCAGTGTTTAGTCCTGGTTTAGTCCTGGCTCGGTTCTTGTTTAGTCTGTTGCGTAACGACGTTTTTTCTCATTACGTCTCATGTCATTTAGAATCGCGCGATCCTTCATCTAATCTATGACATTTGTCAAACGTGACCTCCACCTAAACATCACAATCTAATGTAAGAAATGTGAAACGTGTAAAACATATGATCAGAGCTGCGATTCTTCAAAAATATTTGGCGCAGAGGAGAGGCGCGTGGAGTGTGTGGAGTTTGTGCAAATCCCCAAAGTCAATTATGCCATTAAAACGACTCATTTAGCGCAATTTCTGGTCAAAAACAGAATCATATAACATTATTATTGTCATTTCTATATTGTTCTTGTCATTCTGTATTGTTCTTGTCATTCTGGCTCACAGCGCAGAGACGGTAAAGTGTGTGTGTGTGTGTGTGTGTGTGTGTGTGTGTGTGTGTGTGTGTGTGTGTGTGTGTGTGTGTGTGTGTGTGTGTGTGTGTGTGTGTGTGTGTGTGTGTGTGTGTGTGTGTGTGTGTGTGTGTGTGGAGTGAAAGACCAGACGGATATTTTGAAGTTTGTTTGTTGCGAAATGCGCCAAAACGCTGTATAATGAACTCTGTAATGTGCGTATAAAGGTACCTGTTTTACTTAGAGGCATAACTGTACTTTTGTGTGTTTTTAGATGACAAAAGGACCCAGAGAACCGCGCGTGAGAGACGGAGGGAGGAGAGGAGAGAACCCGCGGAGAGGAGATCCGGGCGCAGGTCGGACCAGGAGACGCGACGGAGGACACGGCATTACGCCCCGAAAAAACGGTAATTTATGGACTAAAAAGTGAACTATAATCTGAGACCAAAGTGTGTGTGTGTGTGTGTGTGTGTGTGTGTGTGTGTGTGTGTGTGTGTGTGTGTGTGTGTGTGTGTGTGTGTGTGTGTGTGTGTGTGTGTGTGTGTGTGTGTGTGTGTGTGTGTGAGAGAGAGAGAGAGAGAAATATATAGAAGGAATGTTCAAATGTTTTGTCTATTTCACGTGGGCCAAAAACGTGCCCTTCAGACGTAGTGAATTGTGCGTAATTGTAATTATTTGTCGTGGGTCAGTTTGGCACATTTTGGCACCTTTTGATTCAGATTGTGACTTTGTTTCTCTTTAAAAATGTGTGTACCTCAGGTTTGTCGTCGTGTGAGCCTGCTGCTGTGTAAGACTTGATTTTGTCCCGGTTTAGTCCCGGTTTAGTCCTGGTTTAGTCCTGGTTTAGTCCTGGTTTAGTCCTGGTTTGGTGTGTGTGCGTTTGTGTGCGTGTGAGTGTGTGACTGTAACACAGGAAAAATAAAATCAAAATGTCTAAAAAATCATGAAGAATAATCTATTGTGAAATTGTGATTAATTCCTCAAATTAATCTGGGACTGGTTTGGTTAAAGTCCTGGTTTAGTTCTGGTTTAGTCCTGGTTTACTCCTCGTTTAGTCCTGGTTTAGTCCTGGTCTTAAAAATGCCTGTTTCTGCAGCTCCGAGTGTGATTCTGTATTAGTCCAGGTTAAGTCCTTGTTCAGACCTGGTTCAGACCTGGTTCAGACCTGTTTCAAACCTGGTTTGTAGATTGAGGAAAGTTGTGGTTTTGAGCTGAAAGTAAAAGTTTTGTGACGAACATGAAGTGTGTTGGGGCTAAAGTCACAATGACGATGGTGTGAGGAAGGTGTGTGTCATGAAGAGGCAAAAATATAAACAAAACGATATGGACTGACATTATGACTGCAGATAATAGTCCATTTAGTCCTGGTTTAGTCCTGTTTTAGTTTTTGTACAGACGTGAGTTTGTGGTTGGATTTGTCTGTGTAAATGTTTACATTTTGTCCTGGTTTTGAACCATGTTTAGCTGCGTGGTGTAGTCCTGGTTTGGTTCTGGATTGGTCCTGGTTTTGTCCTGATTTGGTTCTGGTTCAGTCTTGATTTAGGCCTAGTTTAGTCTGGGTTTAGTTCTGGTTCACACCTGATTTAGCCCTGGTTTGGTTGGTGTTTGTGTGTGACGGTAACACAGGAAAAGTGTCAAAATGTTTGAAATCATGAAGAATAATCTATTGTGAAATTGTGATTAGTTCCTCAAATTAATCTGGGACTGGTTTGGTTAAAGTCCTGGTTTAGTCCAGGTTTAGTATTTTATAGACTAAAAAGTGAACTATAATCTGAGACCAAAGTGTGTGTGTGGGAGAAAGATAGAGGAGGGATGTTCAGATGTTTTGTTAAACGTGCCCTTCAGACGTAGTGAATTGTGCGTAATTGTAATTATTTGTCGTGGGTCAGTTTGGCACATTTTGGCACCTTTTGATTCAGATTGTGTCTTTGTTTCTCTTTAAAAATGTGTGTACCTCAGGTTTGTCCTCGTATGAACCTGCTGCTGTGTAAGACTTGATTTAGTCCTGGTTTAGTCCTGGTTTAGTCCTGGTTTAGTTCAGGTTTAGTCCTGGTTTAGTCCTGGTTTAGTCCTGGTTTAGTCCTGGTTTAGTCCTGGTTTAGTTCTTGTTTAGTCCAGGTTTAGTCCTGGTTTAGTCCTGGTTCAGATCATATGTAGTAGTTTTTTATATAAAACACAGTCATATGTAGACTGAAGAAAAAGTAAGTTTAAACTGTCCTTGTTTGGGTCTTGTTTAGTCCTGGTTTGGTCCTGGAGTTATTTTGCATTAGTTCTGCTTTAGTCCTGGTTTAGTCCAGGTTTAGGCCTGTTTTAGTCCCGGATTGGTCGGTGTGTATGTGTGTGTGTGTGTGTGAGAGTGTGACTGTAACACAGGAAAATTAAAGTCAAAATGTTTGAAATCATGAAGAATAATCTACTGTGAAATTGTGATTAATTCCTCAAATTAATCTGGGACTAGTTTGGTTAAAGTCTTGGTTTAGTCCTGGTTTAGTCCTGGTCTTAAAAATGCCAGTTTCTGCAGCTCTGAGCATCACTCTGTATTAGTCCACATTAAGTCCTGGTTCAGACCTGTTTCAAACCTGGTTTGTAGATCGAGGAAAGTTGTAGTTTTGAGCTGAAAATAAAAGTTTTGTGACGAACAT
Source organism: Periophthalmus modestus (assembly GCA_019594935.1). Lineage (NCBI taxonomy): Eukaryota > Metazoa > Chordata > Actinopteri > Gobiiformes > Gobiidae > Periophthalmus > Periophthalmus modestus. The sequence goes on from JAIEZT010001390.1 coordinate 3,684,429, forward strand.
GAAGTGTGTTGGGGCTAAAGTCACAATGACGATGGTGTGAGGAAGGTGTGTGTCATGAAGAGGCAAAAATATAAACAAAACGATATGGACTGACATTATGACTGCAGATAATAGTCCATTTAGTCCTGGTTTAGTCCTGTTTTAGTTTTTGTACAGACGTGAGTTTGTGGTTGGATTTGTCTGTGTAAATGTTTACATTTTTGTCCTGGTTTGAACCATGTTTAGCTGCGTGGTGTAGTCCTGGTTTGGTTCTGGATTGGTCCTGGTTTTGTCCTGATTTGGTTCTGGTTCAGTCTTGATTTAGGCCTAGTTTAGTCTGGGTTTAGTTCTGGTTCACACCTGATTTAGCCCTGGTTTGGTTGGTGTTTGTGTGTGACGGTAACACAGGAAAAGTGTCAAAATGTTTGAAATCATGAAGAATAATCTATTGTGAAATTGTGATTAGTTCCTCAAATTAATCTGGGACTGGTTTGGTTAAAGTCCTGGTTTAGTCCAGGTTTAGTATTTTATAGACTAAAAAGTGAACTATAATCTGAGACCAAAGTGTGTGTGTGGGAGAAAGATAGAGGAGGGATGTTCAGATGTTTTGTTAAACGTGCCCTTCAGACGTAGTGAATTGTGCGTAATTGTAATTATTTGTCGTGGGTCAGTTTGGCACATTTTGGCACCTTTTGATTCAGATTGTGTCTTTGTTTCTCTTTAAAATGTGTGTGTACCTCAGGTTTGTCCTCGTATGAACCTGCTGCTGTGTAAGACTTGATTTAGTCCTGGTTTAGTCCTGGTTTAGTCCTGGTTTAGTTCAGGTTTAGTCCTGGTTTAGTCCTGGTTTAGTCCTGGTTTAGTCCTGGTTTAGTCCTGGTTTAGTTCTTGTTTAGTCCAGGTTTAGTCCTGGTTTAGTCCTGGTTCAGATCATATGTAGTAGTTTTTTTATATAAAACACAGTCATATGTAGACTGAAGAAAAAGTAAGTTTAAACTGTCCTTGTTTGGGTCTTGTTTAGTCCTGGTTTGGTCCTGGAGTTATTTTGCATTAGTTCTGCTTTAGTCCTGGTTTAGTCCAGGTTTAGGCCTGTTTTAGTCCCGGATTGGTCGGTGTGTATGTGTGTGTGTGTGTGTGAGAGTGTGACTGTAACACAGGAAAATTAAAGTCAAAATGTTTGAAATCATGAAGAATAATCTACTGTGAAATTGTGATTAATTCCTCAAATTAATCTGGGACTAGTTTGGTTAAAGTCTTGGTTTAGTCCTGGTTTAGTCCTGTTTCTTAACAATGCCAGTGATTCTGTATTAGTCCACGCTCTGAGCATCACTCTGTATTAGTCCACATTAAGTCCTGGTTCAGACCTGTTCAAACCTGGTTTGTAGATCGAGGAAAGTTGTAGTTTTGAGCTGAAAATAAAAGTTTTGTGACGAACATGAAGTGTGTTGGGGCTAAAGTCACAATGACGATGGTGTGTGAGGAAGGTGGTGTGTCATGAAGAGGCAAAAATATAAACAAAACGATATGGACTGACATTATGACTGCAGATAATAGTCCATTTAGTCCTGGTTTAGTCCTGTTTAGTTGGTTTAGTTTTTGTACAGACGTGAGTTTGTGGTTGGATTTGTCTGTGTAAATGTTTACATTTTTGTCCTGGTTTGAACCATGTTTAGCTGCGTGGTGTAGTCCTGGTTTGGTTCTGGATTGGTCCTGGTTTTTTGTCCTGATTTGGTTCTGGTTCAGTCTTGATTTAGGCCTAGTTTAGTCTGGGTTTAGTTCTGGTTCACACCTGATTTAGCCCTGGTTTGGTTGGTGTTTGTGTGTGTGACGGTAACACAGGAAAAGTGTCAAAATGTTTGAAATCATGAAGAATAATCTATTGTGAAATTGTGATTAGTTCCTAAATTAATCTGGGACTGGTTTGGTTAAAGTCCTGGTTTAGTCCAGGTTTAGTATTTTATAGACTAAAAAGTGAACTATAATCTGAGACCAAAGTGTGTGTGTGTGGGAGAAAGATAGAGGAGGGATGTTCAGATGTTTTGTTAAACGTGCCCTTCAGACGTAGTGAATTGTGCGTAATTGTAATTATTTGTCGTGGGTCAGTTTGGCACATTTTGGCACCTTTTGATTCAGATTGTGTCTTTGTTTCTCTTTAAAAATGTGTGTACCTCAGGTTTGTCCTCGTATGAACCTGCTGCTGTGTAAGACTTGATTTAGTCCTGGTTTAGTCCTGGTTTAGTTCAGGTTTAGTTCAGGTTTAGTCCTGGTTTAGTTTTTGTACAGATGTGAGTTTGTGGTTGGATTTGTCTGTGTAAATGTTAAAATTTTTGTCCTGGTTTGAACCATGTTTAGCTGTGTGCTGTAGTCCTGGTTTAGTCCTGGTTTAGTCCTGGTTTAGTCTCGGTTTGATCCTGTTTAGTCCTGGTTTGGTTCTGGTTTAGTCCTACTTTAGTCCAGATTCCGTCCGGGTTTAGTTCTGGTTTAGTTTTTGTACAAACATGAGTTTGTGGTTGGATTTGTCTGTGTAAATGTTGAACTAAATGAACTATGTTTAGCTGCATGGGGTAGTCCTGGTTTAGACCTGGTTTAGTCCTGGTTTGGTCGGTGTGTATGTGTGTGTGCGTGTGAGTGTGTGACTGTAACACAGGAAAAATAAAATCAAAATGTCTAAAATCATGAAGAAAAATCTACTGTGAAATTGTGATTAATTCCTCAAATTAATCTGGGACTAGTTTGGTTAAAGTCTTGGTTTAGTCCTGGTTTAGTCCTTGTCTTAAAAATGCCAGTTTCTGCAGCTCTGAGTGTGATTCTGTATTAGTCCACGTTAAGTCCTGGTTCAGACCTGGTTCAGACCCGGTTCAGACAGGGGTTCAGGCCTGGTTTGTAGATTGAGGAAAGCTGTAGTTTTGAAATGAAAATAAAAGTTTTGTGACGAACATGAAGTGTGTTGGGGCTAAAGTCACAATGACGATGGTGTGAGGAAGGTGTGTGTCATGAAGAGGCAAAAATATATAAACAAAACGATATGGACTGACATTATGACTGCAGATAATAGTCCATTTAGTCCTGGTTTAGTCCAGGTTTGGTTCAGGTTTAGTCCAGGATTTAGTTCTGGTTTAGTCCTGGTTTAGTCCTGGTTTAGTCCTGGTTTAGTCCTGGTTTAGTCCTGGTTTTGTCCTGGTTTAGTCCGGTTTAGTCCTGGTTTAGTTTTTGTACAGACGTGAGTTTGTGGTTGGATTTGTCTGTGTAAATGTTTAAATTTTTGTCCTGGTTTGAACCATGTTTAGCTGTGTGGTTTAGTCCTGGTTTGGTCCTGGTTTGGTCCGGGTTTGGTCCTAGTGTTTAGTTCTGCTTTGGTCCTGGTTTAGACCTGGTTTAGTCCCGGTTTGGTCAGTGTGTACGTGTGTGTATGTGTGTGTGTGTGTGTGAGTGTGTGACTGTAACACAGGAAAATTAAAGTCAAAATGTTTTAAATCATGAAGAATTATGTATTGTAAAATTGTGATTAATTCCTCAAATTAATCTGGGACTGGTTTAGTCCTGTTTTAGTCCTGGTCTTAAAAATGCCCGTTTCTGCAGCTCTGAGCATGATTCTGCATTAGTCCAGGTTAAATCCTGGTTAAGTCCTGATAAAATCCTGGTTCAGACCCGATTCAGACCTGGTTCAGACCTGGTTCAGACCTGGTTTGTAGGCCTAGAAAGTTGTGGTTTTGAGTTGAAAATAAATGTTTTGTGACGATGATGATGGTGTGAGGAAGGTGTATGTCAAGAGGCAAAAATATAAACAAAACGATATTGACTGACATTATGACTGCAGATAATAGTCCATTTGGTCCTTGTTTGGTCCTTGTTTGGTCCTGGTTTAGTCTTGGTTTAGTTCTAGTTTAGTCCTAGTTTAGTTCTGGTTTAATCCTGGTTTAGTCCTGGTTTGGCCCAGGTTTAGTTTTGCTTCACTACATTTTAAAGTTTTACTGAAAAGTGATTTTATTTTGACATTCTGAAGTGACTTTCCTAATCTGCAGATGACAGGTTTCATGTTTGTCTGATCCTGACTCTGTTTGGTGGATAGAACCTGTGCTAAATATTTATCACAACTTTACATCAGTTCAATGGCAGTTTGTGAAGAAAATTTGAGAATAAAAGTAAAACAAATACTGAAGTATTTGTGAGTTGTAAAACCCGTCTGCCTCTGTCATCAACACAGAAAACTCCAGAACAGAGACACAAAACACTGACTCTTTAAACCTGGATTTCCCTGTATAAACCTGTTTGTATGAGTCTAATCAGAGCTGCTGTGTCGTTTTGGCCACATTTTGGCCCTTGTTTACATTATGGTGGCTGGGTAATCGAGCTCGCTATGTAACAGTTATGGAATTACCTCTATGTCATAGACTGTATATATGGACATAGGTAACGTGCTAGCCATCGCATTCCAAATAGGAAGTGAGCCTTGTCGCGCTTCTGGCTCCATCAACTCTGGCTACAATTCACTTTGGAGTGGGCCCCTCTCTGCTGTTGTCAGACTCGTCATTTCTTAAAATGTTTGTATTAACCTCCTCTACATGATCCTGGGGCTTGTATTTTGCCATTATGTCCTGAAGATATGAACTTTAATAACAGACAAATCAGGTGCCTTCTTTCCCTGAGGTCGCTCCTGCTAGCGTTAGCAACAAGTTTGATTGACAGTGTTGCTAAGCGCCTGCTCCCTGCCAAACCAGTGGTGTGGCCGGAAAGGGGCGTTACCTTCAACAGCCTCGCTCCAGATTGACTATGTAATTGTTATGATACTCACAGTTTTTCAATTAGTCACTCTCACCTTTTTGTTGAAAATCAGACCACTAAACAGGACCATGAATGTTCAGATTGATCACGAGCTCCTGAAGATGTGGTCTTTAAATCACTTTTGATCTAAAAATCAGACAGTATTTGCTAATATGTGCATTGTGTCTCCATGGTAACTGCTAAACATTACACCATAGACATACATGTTTCAGTGTACAAAAGATGGACTAGAAAATGGATCCAGTCACTTCTGTTCATAAAAAATCTGTCACTGCATTTATCTGTGTGAAGTACTTTACTATTTTACTATGAAAGTACATGTTTACATGGACATTTCAATATTTATTCAAATGTTTACTTCCAGGTTTGACAGACAGATGTGACATAGAGAGCTCTCTTTAACTCAGGGACTATCCACCAAACCAAGTCATAATTAGACAAACCTGTCGTATACAGTTCAAGTAACAAAACTGAGTAGCCCACCTCAAACCACACACGCAGGAGAGAAACAAAATGGCCGCCTGTAACTGTCACGTCGTCAGCAAGAAGAACAGTTCAGTTTGGTCTGAAGGTTGGATGCTTGTGTGGATTAAGATTTCAAACTTTGGGGCAGTGGGTGTGATCTCGGATTTGAGCAGAGATACTTTTGTTGTGTCCTTGGGCAAGATACTTCACCAGCCTCTCCTGTAGTCATTAAGTGGTTTAGTTGATTAATCGGTCAATGGAGTCTCAGTCGATTAATGATGTTAATTCAAATAGAAGGATTTCTATGGGGCAACAGCAGAGTGAGTGATGTGAATGAGAGAGCTGTAGATCTGGTATTTCTCTGTAAAAAGTCAGATTAAACTCACGATTCACAAGTTTAATCTGTTTTTGTGAGGGGTTTTTTATGCATACATTGTAGTTTTTGCATGAGCACCCCCTGCAGGTGTAGTCTTGTGAGTGCAGGAGCATCCACATCTGAGGGAGACCACACAGACTGGTCCATGTTTACAGAGGGGGGCCAGTCTCAGACTAGGACTCTGCTGAAGTCTGGCTCAGGTTTCTGTTTAATGAAAAGTTCAGTAAACAAATAACATGAAGGACTAAAGCAGGACTGAACCAGGCCTAAACCAGGACTAAATCAGGACTGAACCAGGACTAAACCAGGACCGAACCAGGACTAAACCAGGACTAAACCAGAACTCAACCAGGACTAAACCAGGACTCAACCAGGACTAAACCAGAACTCAACCAGGACTAAACCAGGACTCAACCAGGACTAAACCAGGACTCAACCAGGACTAGACCATGACTGAATCAAGACTAATTATCATATTACATTGGATATATATGGTGCATTACATTATAATATTTATTCACTCTACACTCAGTCCTGGTTTAATCCTGGTTTGTTCTGGTTTAGTTCTGGTTTAGTCCTGCTTTAGTCCTGTTTTAGTCTTGTTAGTGTGCTTGGTAAATTACTATTGTAGCCACAGCTGCCCTGGGACAGACTGATGGAAGTGAGGGCCCTCCCACCAACACTCACGCACCATATTCAAACTAAAGCAGGACGGAACTGAGACTAAACCAGGACTAAACCAAGACCGAACCAGAATCAGGACTACACAAGCAGTGTCCCACGACTGACCCAGGACTGACCCAGGACTGAACCAGGACTGAACCAGGACTGAACCAGGACTGAACCAGAGCTGAATGAGGACTTTGTTTACCAGGATTAGTCCAGTTAAACCGGTCCAGGTCTAATCCACAGGAAGCCCAGATCTAGTTATGGTTTTGAGTAACATTTTAAATATTTACAGACACACACACACTGGGGTTCCATGCTTGCTGGTTACATTCCATTGACTTTCATTCATTTCCTGACTGAGCCAAACAGAAACCCTTCCCTTAAAGCAGGCTTACCCAAACTGTGGCCCAGGGGCCAAATGCGGCCCTCAGAGCAATTTTTCTTGACCCTCAAGTAGTAGTTTTTACTATACACTTCTGAAAATCCACCTTAACAAGCCCATATCAAATATTTAATGTGTCCCATTGAGGATGTAAGCATGAATAAAGGTCTAGTGGCCCGTCTAACTTAATAATAAAGCAGATTTGAAGTATTCACTGTATTGGTAACAAGTCTGTGGCCCTCAATCCGCCCTCAGCTTTGTCTGTGTTTTTATTTGTGGCCCTTAATGAGAAAAGTTTGGACACCCCTGCCTTAAAGCTACCATTTGTAAGTTTATTAGATTTTTTAGGTGGCAGATGTGTGTTCCCCTCTCCCCCTCAACTGGCCCCTCCCTCTCACCTCTGCTCTGCAGTAACGTAGATAGCATCTAGTGGTGTTTTGTGAGAATACAACAGCTGAGGGTCTGCCAGAGTAATTACAGATAATAGCTTTAGCCCATTTGAACCCAGTTCTGAATAAACCAAGGATTTACATCATAGACCTGATGTTTCTGCATAGACTGTTTATATAAATGGACATAGCTAACCTGCTGGCTGCTGCGTTCCAAACAGGAAGTGATGGAAGTGGAAGTGGTCACACTTCTGGCTCCATCGACTCTGGTTCCAGTTCACTTTACATTGAAAAACTGTAGTCCCTCTCTTTGTAGCTGCTGCTGTCAGGTTCGACATTTTGGTCAAAAATTTTTCACTATTTTGTTCATAAATGAAGATATGAACATTAATAACAGCTTCTGCTAGCGCTAGCAACAGGTTTGATTGACAGTGTTGGATCTTTGGTTGCTATGATACTCATGTTTGATATCTAATTATGAAACTCTGCTCCAAATTGGCCCCTATAACTGTGAGCCTCAATGAGCTTCATTTGACTGGAGCTGAACACTGCGGGTGATGTCGCGCTAAGTTAGTCCATTTCTTTATACAGTCTATGTTTGTCCCATAATAGGTAGGTCCCCATGTTGTCACTGTGTTTAGTCCCCACAGTGTGACAGATATTTGCACACACACACCACGCACGCACACGCACGCACGCACGCACGCACACACACACACACACACACACACACACACACACACGCTTGTTTGGAAGAATGCGATTTTTATTGAGAATATTTTTTCAACTCTTCCATTTTGTGAAACTGTGCCAATTTTGTGAGAAAAAAAAAAAAAAAAAAAGTCTAAACTAAATGATGTTGCTCTTGTGATTTCAGGTTGAGAGATATGACCACCTAAAGGAGAGGACTCCACCTGCCGGGGTCACATGGACTCCCTGAGTGAGCGGGAGCGGCAGGGGAAGACTGTCTTGGAAACTGGGACTATTACAGTGGCTCCACAGGGCTGTTCAAGGTCCCCCTGCTCTTCTCTCTGTACAGACACTGCTGCAGCTCCAGCCACCACTCTGTAAAGATGATCGAGTTTGAGATGACACCACTCTCCTCACTGAGTCCATCCCATAGATTATATATGTGTATACGTATACATACATATACACCAGTGATGTGCGGTCAGGTGAGGCAGGTGAGGCAGTGCTTCACCTGTCATCACAGAGAAAAAAATAAATGGTTATATTTATCCACTTATTTGTACGATAAAGTTATTTTCTATTTAATTTTGCATTTTTTTTTTTTTTTTTACTCCAAATCGCAAAATTTTTACATTTACCGTTGAAATCCTGAGAAGAGACACGCGGTGAGGCACCGGCCGTCCGTGCCTCACATGGACTGACTTTGCTGTAGCTCAGCAGTGACGCTGCTGCTTTAAGTGGCTGTGAAAAGGCGCCGGGTGAGGCACGCAGTTACCATGCCTCATGGTAGGGGGCACTCGTGACCCCAGGGATTCTCGCAACTCCCGCAGAATAGGGGCCGCAAACTACAATTTAGAGTTACCAAGTCAAGTTTAGCAATTCACTTATTTCTTCATGTCTGGCCCTACTTTTTAAATGGAGGAAGATACATATTAAAACTCAAGTAGTTTTCTAAACTGGACTTTCGGTCGAAGCAGGAGGTTATAATTAAAGGAAGACCAACGCTAAAGGAGCTAAATGGTTTGGTCCAGACAACGGGCAAAAGACTCGCTCTTTTCAAACAGAGTGGTACAAAATGGTAAGAAATTTAATGACTTCAATCCATTGAAAATTGGGGAAACAGAATAAGGATAAAAAACTATATAAAACCAGCTTTTTATTTCATACTATTAGAGCTATTTCATACGGACTTCAGAACTTTTATTTTGAAATTCTTTTTTATTCTGGCCCCAAGTCACTGGGAGAAAAATTGGCCTGGGGTCTGATTTACTCGCTGACACCTGGTTTATGTTTGTAAATCTGATTGTGACGACATCAGTGCCTCACCAGCCACGAACCTCACCCCAAGTCACTGATATACACAGCTGAAGCCAAAAATTTACATACACTATAGAAAAAGACACATGTTTTGTTTGTTTTTTTGTTTTTTTCTTACTGTCTGACATGAACTCACTAAACTTTTCCTCTTAGGTCAGTTAAGATTCACAAAATTATTGCTATATTCTAAATGACGGAATAATGAGAGAAGGATTTTTTTGGACAATTTTTCATTACTTTCTTCAAAGTCAGAAGTTTACATACATTTCATTAGTATTTGTTTTGCATATCCTTCCACAAGCTTCTCACATTAGTTGAAGAATTTTGGCCCATTCCTCCTGACAGAACTGGTGTAACTGAGCCAAGTCTGTGGGCCACCATACTCACACATGCCTTTTCAGGGCTTTGTGATGGCCACTTCAAAACACTGACTTTGTTATCTTTAAGCCACTTTGTAACCAGTTTGGCAGTATGCTTTCATTGTCCACTTGAAAGAACCATTTACACCAAACCTTTAACTTCCTGGCTGATGTCTTGAGATGTTGCTTCAGTATTTCCACATAATGTTCTTCCCTCATGATGCCATCAGGTTTGTGAAGTGCACCAGTCCCTACTGCAGCACAACAAACCCACAACATGATGCTACCACTCCCTTGATATATGACACCATCATGAAGGTTTTCCCAAATTGTTTAAATGTATAATAATCTTACTGTATGTAAACTTCTGATTTTGAAGAAAGTAATGACAAATTGGCAAGAAATACTTCTCTCATTATTCTGGCATTTAGCACATAGAAATAATTTTAATATTTTTTTTTATAATCCTATTTGACCTAGAACAGGAAAGGTTTAGACTGATTTCATTTCAATGAGACAGTGTATGTGTCTTTTTATATAATGTATGTAAACTTCTGGTTTCAACAGTAAATGGACATAGCTAACATGCTAGCCACTGCACTCTAAACAGGAAGCATAGTCACGATTCAGCTCCATCAACTCAAATTTTCTTTCTATGTAAAAACTGTGGCCCCTCTCTCTGTAACTGCTGCTGTGAGACTCGTCATTCTGACCTTAAAATGTTTGTATTAACTCGCTCTACATGATCCTGGGGTTTTTACCTGCAATTATTGCTAGCCTCACTGAGCTTCAGTTGGAGCCGAACGCTGTGGCGCCACAGTCTGTTGTTCTGTCCACTTTGTAAAACCTTATTTTATTCTTGCATCATTCATAGAGCTGAGTACTCTTACCTTTGGGCTGTTTGAAGGATTCTGCGTCAGTTTAAGATGTAAAATGCTTAAAAAAAATGTTTTTAATAATTGTGAATATATTTGTATGTTTTTTAAGGGGAGATGTTTACTCAAAGGTCGGCACTTTTGGCTTTTCTAATGTTCAGTGGATTTTGTGGCGTTCTCATTTTGAGAGGCCGAAGACTCTGCTGGGACTTCATATTTTCACATTTGAATTTAAATGAAACTGATATTTTTGATGTGAACTTCATACATTCAGAAAGAAAAAATATTTTGTGTGAAATAAAATATTTAATAAATAGATGTTTAAATGTTTAATTATTCATTTTTTTTTACTTGGTTTAGTTGAAGTAATAGTCCTAGTTTAGTCCTGGTTTAGTCCTGGTTTAGTCCTGGCTTAGTCCTGGTTTAGTCCTGGTTTATTCTTGGTTTACTCCTGGTTTAGTCCTGGTTTAGTCCTGGTTTAGACCAGGTTTAGTCCTGGTTTAGTCCTGGTTTAGACCAGGTTTAGTCCTGGTTTAGTCCTGGCTTGTCCTGGTTTAGTCCTGGTTTAGTCTTGGTTTAGTCCTGGTTTAGTAGTCCTGGTTTAGACCAGGTTTAGTCCTGGTTTAGACCTGGTTTAGACCAGTTTAGACCAGGTTTAGGCCATGGTTTAGTCCTGGGTTAGTCCTGGTTAGTGGTTTAGTCTTGGTTTAGTCCTGGTTTAGTCCTACTCCTGGTTTAGACCAGGTTTTTGGTTTAGTCCTGGTTTGGTCCTGGTTTAGACCCGGTTCAGCCCTGGTTTAGGCCATGGTTTAGTCCTGGTTTAGTCCTGGTTTAGTCCTGGTTTAGTCCTGGTTTAGACCATGTTTAGCCCTGGTTTAGGCCATGGTTTAGTCCTGGTTTAGTCCTGGTTTAGTCCTATAGTTTATTTCTGGTTAAATCTAGGTTTATTCCTAGTTCAGTCCTGGTTTACTAATGGTTTGGTCTTGGTTTAGTTCCCAGTCATTCCTGGATTAGTCCTGGTTTAGTCCTGCTTTAGTCCAGATTTATTTCCCTAGGTTTATTCCTAGTTAGTCCTGGTTTACTAATGGTTTGGTCCTGGTTTAGTTCTACTTTAGTTCTACTTTAGTCCTGGATTAGTCAAGGTTTAGCCCTGGATTAGATCCGGTTTAGTCCTATAACTTATTCCTGGTCTATTCCTGGTTTAGTCCAAATTCCGTCCTGGTTTAGTTTTACTTCAGTCCTGGTTTAATCCTGATTTAGTTCTGGTTTAGTTCCGATTTAGACCTATAGTTTATTCCTGGTTTAGTCCTGGTTTATTCCTGCTTTGGTCTTGGTTTAGTCCCCCCTTAATCCTGGTTTAGACCTGCTGTAGTCCAGGTCTAGTCCTGGCTTAGTCCTGGTTTAGTCATAGATTAGTTCTGGTTTAGCCCTGCTTTAGTCCTGGTTTAGTCCTGGCTTTGTTCTGGTTTAGTCCTTGTTTAGTCCTGGTTTTGTTCTGGTTTAGTCCTGGGTCAATCATGGTTTAGTCTTAGTTTAATCCAGGTTTAATCCAGGTTTAGTCCAGGTTTAGTATTGGCTTAGTCCTGGTTTAGTCAAGTAATTGATTCTTGGTTTATTCCTCCTTTAGTCCAAGTTTTGTCTTGGGTTATTCCTGGTTTTGTCCTTGTTTTGTCCTGGTTTAGTCCCAGTTTAGTCCCACTTCAGTCCTGGCTTAGTCCAGGTTTAGTCCTGGTTCAGTCCTGGTTTAGTCTGAGTTCAATCACAGTTTAATACCAGTTTAGTCCTGGTCCATTCCTGGTTCAGTTCTGGTTTAGTCCTGTTTAAGTCCAGGTTTAGTCTTTGTTTAGTCCAAGTTTAGTCCACGTTTAGATTTGGGTTAATCCTGATTTAGTCCAGGTTTAGTTCTGGTTCATTCCTGGTTCAGTTAAATTTTAGTCTTGTTTTAGTCCAGGTTTAATCCTGGTTTAGTTATGGTTTAGTCCTGGTTTAGTCCAGTAATTTATTCTTGGTTTAGTCCTACTTCATTCCTTGTTTAGTCTTTTTTTAGTCCTGTTTTAGTCTCGGTTCAGTCCTGATTTAGTCCCGGTTTAATTTTGGTTCAGTCCTAATTTAGTTCTGGCTTAGTCCTGGTTTAGTCTTGGACTGGTCTTGGTCCTCACAGTTTTAAAAGTTGACAACAAGACCACCTGAATATGAGCTTTTCCCCCTGAGAACAGAGGTGTATACAGACAAGACAGGTTGCATCAGATGCCCTCCCTGTCATTACCTCATTTCTGACTCTGGATCAGGCTGTATGAGTGCTGAAGGACACAATAGCAGAATGTCATTGTCCATTGTCATGTTTGCTAAACTTTAGATTCCTCTGTCATTGAAGAGATTTGACCAAAAGCTTCAACCCCTCACACTCTGGTTTATGGGTGAACGCCCTGCCACTAAGGCACTGACGCCAAAGGATCACACAGTATGACACAGTGTAACTGCATAATTTTAGAATCCAAGAGAGAAAAGCGAACTTTAGACTAATCCAAGATTCTCAGGCATTTCAGATCATGTTTGTAGCTTTTACCCAAAACAAGACCTCATGGAGACACAGGGAGGGCATCTGACACACAGGGAGGGCATCTGACACAGGGAGGGCAACTGACACAGGGAGGGCATCTGACACACAGGGAGGGCATCTGACACAGGGAGGGCAACTGACACAGGGAGGGCATCTGACACACAGGGGGGGAATCTGACTCAGGGGAGGGCATCTGACACAGAGAGGGCATCTGACACACAGGGAGGGCATCTGACACACAGACAGGGCATCTGACACACAGGGAGGGCATCTAACACACAGGGAGGGGCATCTGACACACACAGAGAGGGCATCTGACACACAGGGAGGGCATCTGACACACAGAGAGGGCACTGACACACAGGGAGGGCATCTGACACAGGGAGGGGCATCTGACACAGGGAGGGCATCTGACACACAGGGAGGGCATCTGACACACAGAGAGGGCATCTGACACACAGAGAGGGCATCTGACACACAGAGAGGGCATCTGACACAGAGAGGGCATCTGACACACAGAGAGGGCATCTGACACACAGAGAGGGCATCTGACACACAGAGAGGGCATCTGACACACAGGGAGGGCATCTGGTTTCACATTCCTGTTTAATGAGAGAATCCTATTCATCTGAAGATTGAGATGATTCAAATCATTTGGAGATTTCTGCTGCGACACGAGTCACAAAGGTATGAATCAGGTCATATAGTATGTAATAGTACTACTACTACTACTACTACTACTGCTGCTACTACTACGACTGCTACTGCTACTACCACTACTATACTACTACTATACTACTACTACTTCCTACTGCTACTACTGCTACTACTACTACTTCTACTGCTACTGCTGCTACTACTACTACTATTACTACTACTACTACTACTTCTACTTCTACTGCTACTGCTGCTGCTGCTGCTGCTACTTCTGCTACTACAACTTCTACTACTACTACTACTACTACTACTACTGTTAGTACTACTAATAATACTACTATTTTATTTATTATTTTTAGCACATGTATCGGGTACACTTGAAGTACATTTCACAAATGAATCCTTATATGAGCTCAAAAAGGAACGGGAAGAAGAAAACTTATTAAACCCCACCCCTGTCTTCATTTAAGACATAAGTTCAATGCTTTGTTTAAGCTTCCCACTACTACATTCTACTACTACTGCTACTATTATTACTGCTGTTACTACTACTACTACTACTACTACTACTACTACTACTACTACTACTACTACTACTGCTGCTGCTGCTGCTGCTACTACTACTGCTGCTGCTGCTGCTGCTGCTGCTGCTACTACTACTACTACTACTGCTGCTTTTACTACTACAACTACTACTACTACTGCTACTACTACTACCGCTACTAATATTACACCATCTACTATAACTAAAACTAAAATAACTTTTACTTCTACTATATATATCCAGTTCAGGCCTTACCAAGACTAGACGAAGAACTGGAGAAGGGTCCCACTGACCCTCCACCAAGGGTCTGGTTTAACCCAGAGACACTGAAGGACAGTCCTGGTTTAGCCTTGATTTAGTCCTGGTTCAGTCTTGGTTTAAACTTGGTTTAGTCCTGGTTTAGTCCTGGTTTAGAGTTGGTTTAGGCCTGGTTTAGGCCTGGTTTAGTCCTGGTTTAGACTTATTTTAGTCCTAGTTTAGACTTAGTTTAGTCTTGGTTTAGGCCTGGTTTAGTCCTGGTTTAGACTTATTTTACTCCTGGTTTAGACTTGGTTTAGTCCTGGTTTAGTCTTGGTTTAAATTTGGTTTAGTCCTGGTTTAAACTTGGTTTAGTCCTGGTTTAGTCCTTGTTTAGATTTATTTTAGTCCTGGTTTAGTCCCGGTTTAAACTTGGTTTAGCCTTCTTTAGCCTTCTGCTTTAGTCCTGTTTAGAGCTGATTTAGACTTGGTTTAGTCCTGGTTTAGTCCTGTTTTGGTCCTGATTTAGTCCTGGTTTAGTCCTGGTTTAGCCATGGTTTGGTCCCTGTTTAGACCCTGTTTAGCCCTGGTTTAGTCCTGGTTTAGTCCTGCTTTAGTGCTGGTTTAGTCCTGGTTTAGACCTGGTTAAATCCTGGTTTAGTCCTGTTTAGTCCTGGTTTAGTCCTGATTTAATCCTGGTTTAATCCTGGTTTAATCCTGGTTTAGTCCTGTTTAGACCTGGTTTAGACTTGGTTTAGTCCTGGTTTAGTCCTGGTTTAGTTCTGATGTGGGCAGTGCAGTGATGTCTCTGGTGACGGCACAGAGTGACTCATCAGGCCGTGATTGACAGCTCCTTTGACCAATCAGTAACGAGTAGGGGGCGGGAACACATTCCTGGCCAATGAGCGCACGGTTTCATTCATAAAGTGGAGCGGGCGGTTTGTCTGGAGTTTCGTAACCGCAGCGAAACCCACAAAACCTGTTCTGCTCCCGGCCAATCAACACTTTGCTTTCCTCCTAAGTCCCACCCTCTTCCACCGGCAGCCCAGGAGTGACGTTCACCACAGCTAATCAGAGCAGAGAGCCGGGCTAGTCTTTATAAAGCGGAGCGCGGCGGAACCAGACCCAAACCCGTGTGCTCCCTCTCCTTCTGTTTCTCTCCTCGCACGCGCTCTCTGTAGACATGAGCTGGACGCACGCGTTCCGGGATGCCCTGCAAGAAGCGCACGAGCCCCTGTTCTGGGTGGGCGCGTGCACCGTGGTGTGCGTGCTGCTGTGGCTGCTCTACAGACTCCTGTCCGGGTTCCGCATCTGGGTCTTGGGAAACGGAAGCCTGCTGACTCCGCGCCTCGGGAAATGGGCAGGTGAGTGGACCTCCATCACACAGCGGGATTTGTGCTGCTTACGCCCGGGAACAGGGCACGGGACCCGCGGTGACCCGCGGTCGGGGCATGTGTGGGGGTCCGAATGGAGGCTTTGGATCTGGTTTGGACCGAGTTCTGGGTCATGTTTGCCTGGGCACTAGTCTCTTGCGAGTGTGTCAGAGTAGGATCGGGGTTAGACCAGGTTTTGGACAACTTTTTTCCAGTTTTTGGGCTCATGGTTAGGTGACACTCTGTAGACAGGTGGGTGAGCTCCAGGAGGGTGAATGCAGCGTGGGTGACCGAGTTTTTACCCGGGTTTAGTGCCTCCAAACTCGATCTGGAGGCAGGTGTTGGTGGGTCATATTCCCCGGGTGTGTGGCTGTGTCTGACCCGGTTCAAGGCTTCTGTCCCGGGTTGGTTTGTCCAGGATCAGCAGGTTAGCCTGGTCCGGAGAGAGGCCGGGCTGCCTCAGACTGTGACCAGGTTTCGAAGCTCCACACGCGGATGTGGAGCTGCGGGGAGTGGGTCAGTGTTGCGTAACTCTCATTGAGACGCTCCTCTCCTCCAGAACAGGCGCTGGGCTGGATATAAAGACGGATCCCAGGTTCCGTCTGCGTCACGTTTGAATTCTACAAGAAAATTGAGTTTTATCTCCAATACGTCCCATATTTGACATATGGATAGTCCATTTTTTCCACAGACATGCAGATAGAAGTGCGTCTGGCTGGTGTTTTGTAATCACTGTGGGGGGGGATGGAGACTTGCGTCTTAGGACTTTGAATTCCCACATTTGACTGTAACTAATCCTAGAAATGGCGCAGATTCAAGATTTTACCAGTGATGAGTTTCTCTAAATGCCCCCTGCTGCGCACAAATGCGAGATTGTTTTATTTAACCAAATTTCTTCCCAAATGCGCCACTTTACCGCTTTGTCCGCACTGCCCTGATAACTGCGTCTTTAGTGCGTCTTTGGTGCATTTCGTAACCGTCCAAACGCAGTGGTCTAAAGCTCAGACCCAGATTCGGCCCTGCGTCTGAAGCGTGACTCACCACTCTTTGGGTTGAGTGCGCACTTTTGAGCATCCCCCTGTGTCCTCCCCCCGAGTCGGACTCTGGGTAGATTTGAAGTGCTCAGGGATAACGCACGTGTGTCATGTGCGTTGGGTACCTGCATTCTTTAGTTCATTGTCATGTCCTTGCCTCTGTTGTGACAGTTCACTTTCCCGTTTCTGGGATTGGAGTTTTCTTCAGCGCGTGTTTTCTGCGCTTGTGCCGTGACTCACTTCTGCGCCAAACGTGTGGTCATGACGCACTTTTCAGACACACAGCAGTCCAGTTTGTCCAAGTCACTTTTACCAATAATCTGACCAACACCAAGTGATAAAGGCTTAAACTGTGTGGGTCAAATAAAACATGGACGTTGTTAAACTGAACTGATGATATACAAGTTTTGAGGATTTTTGTTTGGTTTTTTTTACATTGCAAATGGAGAACAATTCTGTAAATATTGAAATGACAGGTGTTCTTCTCTGATCCGGGTCTCTCTTCCTTTCGTACTCTGATTTTGCGGTTTATGCCATTTAAACAATCTTATTGGACTAGAAATCGGATTATAATCAGATTTTCGTGTGCATGCAAACAAAGCCCGTGAATATGTCGAAATGATTCACTTTTGAGTCAAATGTGCGTCCTCGTTCATTCAGAGCAGGATTTATGAATGAAACTGAAAACGAGGTGATGCTCTAGTTTTGTGAGCATGCGCAGTCTTGTTTTGGATCTCTTGGTTCTGAATGGTGCGCCTTTGGATGAGGCGTGACTCACGTTTGGCACAGAGGTCTTATGTGCGCGCGCCTGTCGCTTCCGTTACGCGTGCGTTTGGAGACCTGCTCCTGACCGGCTGCTGTCCTTCCACGTGGAGGCTCCCAAAACGTGACCCAAATCCGGAGTGGACGCGCGTATTACGCACTGCCACCACTGCGTCTCAGTCTGGTTCGCTCCTCTCCATCTCACCGCCCCCTCCCCAGACGGAGTCTGCATTCTGTGTCATTCTTTGGTGTTTTAATTTAAAAAAAAAAAAAAAAAAAGACAAATAATAATGAGTCAAATCCACAATTTTTTATTTTTTCCCCCTGATAATTCCTATTTCTAATTTCCACAACAACTGCAGATTTACCTCAGTCCAACACTACAGGGATACAGGAGGATGGGAGGGCATCTGACACACGGGGATAGAGGAGGATGGGAGGGCATCTGACACACGGGGATAGAGGAGGATGGGAGGGCGTCTGACACACATGGGGGGGGGGGGGGACTGGATGAGTTTCTAGAGTCAGATTTTCCATTTCTCTGTTTGAATCATTCTTAATCCAGAGTTTTGCCACTCCCAAAAACTCCCAGAACACTCCTGCTCCCCCCTCCCTCCCTCGCTCTTCTCTCGCTTTCCCTCCCTCCCTCTCCCTTTCTTTCTCTTTTTTTCCCCTCTCCTCCCTATCCTTCTCTCCATTGTTCAGAATCCCCTCCTACAATCCACTTTTTGACTAATCCAAAGTTTCCCCAGAACTCTTGTGTGAGATGCCCTCCCATTCTCCTGTATCCCTGTAGTGTGAGAGGGGGCCGTTCAAATGCCTCTAGTTAATCTGCAGATGTTGTGGTGTATCAGATGCCCTTCCCTCCTCCTGTATCTCCGTGTCGGATGCCCTTCCCTCCTCCTGTATCTGTGTCGGATGCCCTTCCCTCCTCCTTAGCAAGACGAAGTTCAAATCTGTCAACTGGACAAATCGTTGTAGGAGTGAAGACGTTTCGCTGCTCATCCAAGCCGCTTCTTCAGTTCTGACAGATTTCTTCCCTCCTCCTGTATCTCCGTGCCCTCGATGCCCTTCCCTTGAGTTAAATCCAGTAGAGGAGCACTGACTGACTCCTCCTCCACAAAAGCTCAGTGTTCCCTTCATTCTTCACAGCAGATCCTTGTTAACAGCAGCTCCTCATAAACTGGCCTCAGACTTTCAGGTTTTTCCAGTTTCGGTTCCACGTCGGATGGTGCCACTTTTGCCTCGCCTCTCCACAGCTGCGACGCTCCTCAAGCTCCAGAACAACCTGCTCCTCCGGAATCCTGTCTTATGAGTTTGGCAGAAAGAGACGAAACTCCCTTTCAAGCCATAATCTGCTCATTAAATGTGTTGCCTCAGAGGAGGAGAGAGAAGGGGGAGTGAGATCTGTGGCTGATTACTCTGTCATTCTGTTAAATGAGCCGTCTGTTTAAAATGTTTCACTGAGACTGTCTTTTGTCCTTATTGTCTGAGACATGAAGTAGTTTCAATATTTTCGTTTATTGCAGTATTTCTGTGTAGTGATATGTCGTTCTTCAAAATGAGTAAAGACTACTGGGGGGGCTTCACCTGCTTGTCTCCATGGAGATGTTAAATGCCATACTGTGGAACATTTTTGACAAGGTAGAAAAGCAGATGGGGCAGCTATAGTGGACCTTTATTTTAGTCTGTTAATCCATAATGGAGGCAGATACTGGGATCTGGATCAGATATCTGTTCATCTGATTTCATGGTTGGTCATATAAAGTGATGTAATGACTTTTTCGAGGTCGCATTTGACCCAGAAAGTCTCAGACAGTTTAAAGTTTTATTTTACACAAAGCTGTTCTGTCTCTGATCCAAAGCTCTTCTGTGACTGTTCTTTATCTGAGAACAGTTTTGTCTTATGTTATTTTGTTTAAAAGAAATTAATGACACAAGTGCTTCTCTGCGACCCCAGTGACACCTGTGACTTCAGTGACCTGTTCCTGGATTCCTCTGACCTCTGACCTGATTTCAGCTTCTGTAAAGTACTGGCCAATCCGGTTCTTTGCCTCATCTGTTGTTTATTACATCATCATGTTTGATATTGACCTTGGCTGCGGCTGCATAGATCTGTGAGCAAATCTACTCATGAAGCTGCATGTACTGAAGTAGTTGTGTTGTACAGTAGAAGTGTGCAGTAGGGTTGCTGTGTTATTCCTGAGCAGATCCCGTTTTTCTCTAGTCTCTGCAGTGTCCAGGACTCAGTGAGAGCATCCCTCCGCTTCTTCCTCTTTTGCTTCCGCCTCTCCCTTTTTTTTCTTCTTCCTCCTGTTGTCACAGAAAAGTCCACATTTGTTTGTCACACTGAGAAACACTTTGACTTATATTTGTATTCAGAGTAAAAAGAATCCTCATGCAAAGTTCAAAGTGTCTAATGGGACTACAGTTTGCGTGTTCTCCCTCATGTCTGGGTGGAGTTTGCGTGTTCTGTGTCACATTTGCCTTGGATCTTTCTGGTTTGTTCAGACTGGAGATGGTGGATTTCTTGAGATCCTGATGTTCTCTTTAGTGTTTTTTTTTTTTTTCTTCTTTTTTCTTTGGTTTCTTTAGTTTCTTTGTTAAACCTGACCGTGTGAGTGGCCAATGACGTGTCAGGCTCCTCCCCCTCTGGCCCCTCCCCTTTCTCTCGCCGCACACTGTTGCGTAATGTTCAGTGAATGAAGCTCTGATGGTTTAATTCAGAAAACACTGTTATATAAGAGGAGAGGATGTGAGAAGGGGAGAGGGGGGAAGACGGGAGAGAAAGAAGATGAAGGCAGGAGGAGAGATGGAGGGGAGGAGTTGAAGTTATATTTAGTCTTATTTTTAGGAGCCGCTTCATGAACTGACGTCTCAGAGTTTTGCACATTTCACTTTCAACATTTGTCACTGAATAAACTTCACCACATAAGCAAAGTCTAGAAATGGATGGATGGATGGAGTCACTTCTGCATGAGTGCACAGTGATGGACAGAAAGGGGGAGGAGTCTTGGATTAGTTTAAAGTTCAGATTTCAGTCTGTCTCATGTCAAAGCCTCGGGGCAGATTTCAACAAAAATATGGCGTCTCTGATTATTAAAGTAAAACCAGCTGAAACAAGATCCTCGTGTGAATAAAAGCTTCATCTGGTATCGATCTTGGAATGCACCGATGCAATCAAATATCATATTTCATGAGATCTGATGAGGCCTTTAGTTTGATGTAATGAGACGATTCACAGGCTGATTTAGACCCAGAACGTCTCAAAATGTTTGAGGGGTTTTTGTTGTTTGTGTTTTTTGATGAAGCTGTTCTGTCGTTACTGGAGATAAACAAAACTGACCCAGTAGTGTTCTGTATCTAAGTGAACTGTGTTTTTTAAGGGAAAAGGCCATTCTCCGTCCCTACACTCTTGATATCTGGTATGTGGCTTTTGGTATCTGCAAATACCCAAGTATCTGTATTGCTATCAAAACTGAAAAACTGGTCCCTGATGTTTTTAAGTGTAATTTTAGTCTTGAGTCTCAAGCCTTGAATTTAATGTGCATCAGGTTTTACTCTTGTAAAAAGTGTCCTCTGCTCCTCTGAGGGTCGGCTCACGGCTCATCTGTGAAATCTCGTTTGAATCTTGTTTTGAATCAGTTTGCAGCAGCGATTCACAAAAACACTAAACCAGTTTGTCATTGAGAGAAGGAGAGGTGAGTTTGTGAATGAGCCCGGCCCCAGAGCGCCCCCTGCTGTCTGCCCCCCCCTCTCTCCTGCCCACTCCCCCTCCCGCTCGGCCCGTCCCCCCCTCTGAGCTGAGCGCGGGGGCGTGCACGCGCTCTCACACGTGTCACCGCTGCAGCACAGGGGGGTTCTGGGTAATCCTCATACACATGGCACATCTGCACCAAGGCCATAGACCAATCAGAGAGCTCTGAGCAGCGGGCACGGGCCAATCTCAGCGCTCTGTGCGTCAGCAGAGGGGGAGGGGGGAGGGGGACAGAGACGGGAGCATCTTTGTTGAAAGGAATCCCCCGAAAGTTATGAACCGCAACAACCAGATGCCCTCCCATCCTCCTTTATCCCTGTGTGTCAGATGCCCTCCCATCCTCCAACTGTATATCCCTACTTGTCAGATGACCTCCCCCATCCTTATGTGTGAATGAAACAAAACGACCTCAGGAGGATGGGAGGGCATCTGACACACAGGTTTCAGTAATCCTTCAATTCCACCTTGTGACATCATAAACTGGTAATCCAGAAATGCTCCTCTGTGCTTTTAAAGTCCATTCACCTTCAAATCTGTGGTGTAAATTTTCACTTTTTTCTTTGTTCTTGTTCATTCATCCTCTCCTCCTCCTCCTCCACCTCGTTCTCTACCTCATTCTCTGAGCCACGTGAGGTTGAGGGTTCTATTCCTAGTGCGGGTCTAAAAATATCCCTGTTCTGTTTTTAGTTTGGCTCCGACACGTTCTCTGCTCACGTGACACTATTTTTACACAAACATTCATAATTCATATTTCTGTTCAGAAATCCAGCGCTTTTTATAGAAGGAGGAGGAGGAGAGCAAGGGAACGCCGGAGATTTAAACAAAATCCACAAATAACCACTGTATTTTTAACTCAAACATTGAACCCGGCGACTCTTGTGGATGTGTGAAGTTTCACTACATCCGGTACAAGAGTTTGAGTGTCCCTTTAGAGAATGAATGGGAGATGTGTGGTCAGTGGTTTCACGTCACAGTATTTGGGACAATCATCTCTAACAGACAGAACTGTTAAAGGTGCCATTTTGAGGACTTTATTTTTTGGGGTTTTTTTTTCTCCATTAAACAATAAACAATATTCTGTTTTATCACTATGGCAACAGTCATACATAGCCATATGTGCTTCTATTAAACGCTGTGCTGCTGTAGAGTGAATTTCAAACAAATGTGAGTGTTTCAGGACCATGGAGAGCTCCTGAAACTTTACATCAGGGTCAGAGCTGTTTTTTGTTAAACTGCTGCAGCTCAAGATGATTCTGAAACTGTTCATGGAAGATCCAATTTGTCCTGTTAATTTGACTTTTATTTTTATTTTAGCAGTATTTGTAATATTGACACCTATGCAAATGAGTATCTAGTTTCTATACCAGTTCTGGTCTCAAATTGGCGTCTGAATTTTTTTTTTTTTTTTTTTTTTTTTTTTTTGACAGCCCCAACTGGCAGTATTTTTCTAAGCCTGTCTCTTTGGTGTTTTCTGCAGCTTTTGTGTCTATTTTAGTTTTATTGTAGGTCTTTTAAATCAGATCTGTTCAATAAACTGTTCTTCAGATCTTTATCATGTTGTAGTTGTTCCTTCTCATTGAGCCTCTGAAGTTGTATTTGGAGTGATTCATGTTTGAGTAATCTTTAATCTCTTATTTTCAAGACACCATTTTGCCGACCTACCCCCGTTTTCACCTCCACTGTGACACTGCCACTGTGACGTACGCTCTTTCTTCTCTGGCTTTATTTTCTTAATTGGTGATACTCACAGATTTGGCAGAGTTGCACAATCATTTTGATACAAGTGAAAAAAAATGGGCGCCTCGCTAGTGTAATGTGCACCTACCCATAGAGGGTGGCGGCAGCAGCATGCGGTGATTTGTTGTGGTGACGTTTAGTGACGTCAGAAAACTGCAGTGCCCAGTGGGAGCTAATGTGGAAGTCAAGGGACTTGTACTGAGTAGTTTTGATTTAAAACGTGTAAATTATAATCTACAACACCTATGGATCCTTATAACTATAGAGCACACACAAGCACAATAGGGCTGATTTAAACTATCTTTAGCCAGTGTTGTTGTGTAGTTGGTCCGTGTTTCTTCTGTCTTACTCTAGTTTAGTTTATTCTGGTCTGATTCAGAAGCAGCTGCTGTCGTCTTCTCATTGGCTCTATAAATAAATGTATCTTAACGTGTGGTTGTGAGCGCGCTCAGTGGAGCTATTCTATTTTTAACCTGGACCTAAACAGAGGGGCACGCTTGTTACATAACCACCCCCCCAGAATGCTGCGCTCTGATTGGACCAGAGCATGGCGTTTGAATAATCTTGCCATGTGATTGGACAAAACTGTAGAGGTTTATGAAGAATGAACAGGATTAAAATAGAAACGGAGGAATCACGTTTTTAATTCATTAAAAAAAAACCGACGAGGGACGGTATTCGACGAGGGACGGGGACGAGGGACGGGGACGAGGGACGGGGACGAGGGACGGGGACGAGGACGGGGACGAGGGACGGGGACGAGGGACGGGGACGAGGGACGGGGACGAGGGACGGGGACGAGGGACGGGGACGAGGGACGGGTTCCGGTACCACAATGATGCAGAAACTGCTTTTTCTTTGAACTTACACTAATTTTCAACAGAAAACATGAGCTGTTTACCTTGTGGTCTTGTTCTGCTTCTGATATAGCTCAGCGTCACAGGTCAAACTTTGGGGCCAGGGATTTTTTTTTTTGTCTTGACACTTCAAAGAGACATGGAGTTTAGCTCTACTAGAGGTCAGGCCTGTCCTGATATGGATCAAACTGCTGTGAATCTGCTGCTTTAGGTCAAAGGTCACTGTACTCTATGACTATACAGAGTACATTCTCCACATTCCAGAGCTGCACCTGAAGCTCTCACGACACCTTTGATAAAATCTGAAATTTTAGTGTCTCGCCACGTACCGCTGCATACCAGACGGATCCAGGGACGTCACAACTGTCAAATATCGAACAGGAATGAGTAAGAGATCCTCATTTTTTGCTGATATCGATATGAAAAAGTCCAACACGGTAGAAATGAGTGTCAGGAAATGGAGTTGACCGAAAAGCAAATCCAAGTCTAGGGGTGTTCTACATGGATGTCTATGGCAGAATATTCCAGTTATCGAGATGCAATGCACATATTAACAAACAGACAAAAACATTTTGGATGTCTGAGATGTTTTCCTTGTTGTTTTCAAAGTGATTTTAAAGGGCACATTTTCAGGAGCCTGTGATCATTCGGAGCGTTCATGGGCCTGTTTAGGAGTTTGATTTTACACAAGGTGAGAGTGGCTAATCCTAACTAAATTGAGACTGTAATGTCCTGGTTGAGTTCAGGCTCATTTGTCTGGTACATTTTTCACATTTGTCTGAACCCACTGCAGAATGTGACACGACTCTGTCATTTATGAACTATTCCACAGAACGTCACGTCAAGTGCAGATTCTCACGTCTCGGTTGAAATCAAGTTTGAAATGTTCATATCGTGACAGAAGCAGCTGGAGACACTAAGTAATGGAACACTAAAAACCTTCTTTAGACAATATACTGTAATTTTCCACATTAAATGGTAGAACTTTCTTTTTCTATTCCCATGTGGCCTTATTTCTGTGTAATCCCTCAGTGTCCAGTAGGTTCATAGTGGTCCATGGGTGTATACTAGTCTGTGTCTTATACTTGTGAAACATACAGTACAGCTCAAGATCATTCTAAAGATCTTCAGGAAAGGTTCTTTTCTGTCCTGTCAATGGGACGTTTTTAGTAACGATACCTGCCAAAAATTAGTTTCTAGTTTCTATACTAGTTTTATTATCGAAAGTTTGAAAAATTTTTATTGTCACAACACTATTGCTGCACCTTGTGGAAACTTAACCAGACACAAGGAGAACATGCAAACTCCACACAGACAGGTGTGTGTGCATGTGTCCTGTTCACTCAAAATAGTGGAATTTGTTGATTAACTTGTATGTGACGCAGATGCCAGAACACACGAACATGCTATGTGTGTGTGACGTTGGAGGAATGCTATGTCCCTGTTATGTTGCCGTGTTGTGTTAGCATGTTCTGTTAACTTAACCCTCCTCTGGAATGTGGTCCAGGCAGGTCGGTTCTTCCTAGAAGGAGTCGCTCTGAAAGTCTCTCAGAGCCTTCTATGACAGAAAAGTTGGTGTAAGGTCCTATATCGCACAAAACTGACTCTTGTGAGCTTTAAACCATGTTACAATGATGTTGCCTCTTCAAAAACATACCTGGAATTGTTTTTGGTTTCATTCGGACATGTTTGGAGATGTAGACAGACAAATTACTTTAATTACTTTATTAAAGTAATTAAGGTAATACTAATAATTACTCAAAGCTCAAAATGCTCTATTCCACCTTGTGATGTCATGAAGCGGTAGCTTTCAACTTAACAGGTCCTTTTACCTTTATTTCAGTAATTTGGATGATTTCAGCCCTGGAGTTGCCAATCTCTAATCTACTGAAGGTGTGTGGAGTTTAAAAACGGAGGCGCACTTCCTGTATTACCCCATGACATCACAAGGTGGAACAGTGTTTTCAGTCTGAGAAAACTCAGTTTAATTATGCAGGGTTTGTGTGTTAAACATGTGTGAATGAAATTGGAATAAGTCGGCTGCCCTCTGTGTGTGCGTCAGATGCCCTCCCTGTGTCTCCCTGGGGTCTTGTTTTGTACAGATCTAAACTACAGGGTTGGCACAGGGGTTTACACAGAACATGTTCTGAACTGTCCCTGTGTGTCAGATGCCCTCCCTCCCTGTATGACCCTCTCCATGTGCTCTTATTCTACATAAAAGCTGGGAACTGTGTTTGTTGTTGGTGTCCTATTTGATTTTGAGGTCGTGTCTGTGGAGCGGTGGCCGTGTCTGTGGAGCCGTCGCCATGGAGACTGTGGATCACATATTCAGTTTCTGTCTGTGTCCGTTGCTGCTGCAGTTTTTGGTCAGAGCTATTTTTAACGCGGCCCCAGTTTCCCTCAAACACGTCATCACTCTTCATCATTCTGCTCCTCCTCCTCTCTGTATACTTTCTTTTTTTTAATATATGTGTACAGATGCTGGAGTTTAAACCCGTTTGTGGGTTGATGCAGAATGGCCTGGTTTAAACTCCATCTTCAGTCCCATGTTTTGAAAAGAAGCAAAGATGGACCATAGATTTTAGCTGCTGATGATGTTTTGATGTTGGTGTTTTAATATTCATACATGGGCAGGGGTGCGGAGAGGTCAAGTGTCTTGCCCAATAACACGGTGACAGTATGTACTGGCAGGAGCTGGAATTGAACCCCTGACCTTTGGGTTTGTGGGTGAATGATTTACCACTGAGCCTCTCTTTTGAGTGAATCTGCATGAATCCTTCAGTGAGGTCGTCTGGTCCTGGACCTGACTCAGACCTGTTCCACTGCTCCTTGACCCAGAGACGATTCTTATTGGCTTTAAAATATAGGCAGAGCATCGGCTATGACAAACACATTGTTCAGTCTCTACTCTGGATGTTCTGAGATGTTTTGGCGGTAAACTCGCTCAGGGTTAGGGGTTTGAGTCTTTGCGGGTTTGAGTCTTGAGTCTCTGAAAAGTCCAGTTTAAAGAAGTCTCCATGTTTGAGTTCCTGCTTCTCCTCAGCTCAATCAGATCATTGCATTTAAACTGTTAAACCGTCCAAATGTGTTTTTGTTTTTTTCCTGAATTACCAGTTTCTGATTTGTGGCTGCTTCCTGTGTTTCAGTCGTTACTGGGGCGACGGATGGAATTGGGAAGTCCTACGCTGAAGAGGTGAGGAGCCCCCTTACATTTACATGAGCTCAGGACAAACGCCTAAAGCTGGAGTTTGTCTGAAATCATCTGAGGAGTTTAGTTTCAGGAGTTGTTTTTGGTTCCGTCTGTGATCTGAAGAGTATCTCTCTCGTCTTTTTCTCAGTTGGCTCGTCGAGGTTTTGCCCTGATGCTGATCAGCCGCTCTCAGGACAAACTGGACGATGTCGCCAAGTTACTCGGTAAGAAAAGGGTTAAATAAATGCAATAAAATACTGCAGTCTAAATGCTGAGATATTTTGTAGTTTTGTTTCCAGACGAGCAGTACACGTGTTATAGTATTTAGTATGTAGTATGCAGTATTCTGACAGTATGTTGTTGATTTTCAGAGAGCAGTACATGCATGTAGTATTTAATGTGTAGTGTAGTATCCTGACAGTATGTTGTTGATTTTCAGAGGAGCAGTACAAAGTGGAGACAAAGACCATCGCTGTGGACTTTGGAAGGACAGATATTTATCCCAAAATCGAGGAGGGACTTTCAGGGCTGGAGATCGGAGTCCTGGGTGAGTTAAGGAGGATGATGGGCTGGGCCTATATAACTCTATGGGAGAATCACATGAACCATAAACATTGCACCATGACAAATGTCTGGGGTCTGAGATGACTTCTTTATCTCCACAACGGCACTAAATAGGTAAGGTTTACCCTTACCAATTTTAATCTAATTTGATCATGTTCGGTGGGCCGGATTATTAAACCCAAAGGGCCATGTGTGGCCCCCGGGCCATAGTTTGCCTATGTCTGCTCTAGACCAACTTACAGTTCAGATCTGTGGAGAAGTGACAGTGTTGACTTACTGTGGAACATTCTTGGCAAAACAATGTTGTCTCCATGGACACAACCTGCGATGTGCACCTTTTTTAAACTATGCAGTTGGTGTGCTCTGTGGTGATGTCACTGCTGACGTGTCTTAAACACATTTCATCTCAAACATGTGCTCTGCTCAGAGTGTGGCTCTGTGTGTGTGTGTGAGCCAGAGGAGCTCAAACCCTCGTCACTGGGACCAAAGTGAAAAGTACAAAATGTTCTGATCAGTTTAAAAGTTTAGAGACAAAAACAAGTGGAGTTCTGTGTCTCTGCTGCCCCCTCCTGGCCACATGGCTCTGCTGCCTCCTCCTGCGCTGCACTGGAAAGAGACACGAAACTAAATGATATGTGAAGGAGCGCTGCAAGAAACACACACGTTCAGATCATTTCATATTATCGACATAAATCTTTTGTAGAGCAGTTTAATTCAAAAGCAGCTCGCATAAAC
This sequence comes from Periophthalmus modestus, assembly GCA_019594935.1. NCBI lineage: Eukaryota > Metazoa > Chordata > Actinopteri > Gobiiformes > Gobiidae > Periophthalmus > Periophthalmus modestus. The sequence goes on from JAIEZT010001390.1 coordinate 3,712,719, forward strand.
ACAATGGAGGACCACTGTCTTTAGCTGCACCACAAACAGGGTCTGCCCCCTGCTTGTCTCCATGGTGATGTTATTGCTTTACATGGGATATTTCAGTTTGGCATTAAAGTAATCTTAAAGGAGATGCACTTAAAATGTGTCCCCAAGCACAGCTACAGATCAGATCTCTGGAGAGGCGTGTGCCTTTTTTTTATTACACTTCTCAGCCATTGCACCATAGATAATTGGATTGATGCAAAATGGATACGATTAATGCAATACTGTGGAACATTTCAGGCAAAGCAGTAGATCTATATAAAGGCAGGAAGATGGTGCTCCTCCAACCAGGAAAGTCCCATAGTGAGGCTTTAAATGTAGAGATGAGTGAGTCTGCAGGGTGTAACTGAAGCCAGACATTGATCCAGAGGCGATGTTTGGACAGTACATGTGACATTTGTGTGTTCAGTTTTTGACTAATGTTTTTGTCTTTGTTCAGTGAATAATGTGGGCGTGTCATACCCGTATCCTGAGTACTACCTGCACATCCCCGACCTCGACAACGTGAGTGCTTCAAAGATTTTAGGTTTATTTCATTTTATTTGTAATGTAAAGTGTCTGCCCACAAACCAGGAGGTCTGAGTGTCGTCTCTTTGGGCAAGACACTCTCATTGGTTGTGTGACTGACTGGTGGAGATCTGTGGTTCTGGTTGCCAAGTGTTTTTGTCAGAGGGAATGTTCTTAATTTTTTTTTTTTTTTTTTTTTTTTTTTTTTTTTTTAAACTGAAATAATTGGAAATTTGTTTGTTTTTTCCAGTTCATCACAAACATGATCAACGTGAACATGACCTCTGTCTGTCAGGTGAGGCTTTTTACACTACACACCTCATACAGCACCTTCCTCAAATGTGTGAAGGTTGATGGTTCAATGCCAGATCATACTTCTCCTTGCGCCCTCTGCTGACAGCAATGTCAAAAGCTAACAGCTAATTTTAAACTTAAACACGTGAATTTGGTGTTTTTCAGATGACGCGTCTCGTCCTGCCTCGGATGGTCAACAGGTCTGTAATTGAATTCTTTTGAATGGACAAATTAAAGGTGTTTTCTTATGTTTATTAATCAGATCATAATCTCTGACATTGGAGGAGTTCTGGACCAGTGTACCATATAGTTGCTAGGTAACAGTGGAATTCCCAAGTGTGATGTCATGATTTCCAACAAGAATTTTATTTTTATTTTTTTGAGTAAAATTTTAAAATGGTTTTAGTAAAATGAGTCCCTTAAACGTGAGGGAGCATTTAAAGTGCTTATGAAAAATTTCACGAGGAAGTAGAAATTAAACCAGCAACCCTCATTTTAGCAGCACACTCGCCTCACAGCCAGAAGGCTCCTGGGTGACCCCCCAGGCCTTCTGTGTGGAGTTTGCATGTTCTCCCTGTGTCTGTGTGGTTTCCCACTGCTCCTAACGGGTGTAACGAAGACACTAAAGGATGGGTCAAATGCAGAGGACACATTTTTTCTACAGGGACAAGTTTACCTTGTGTCCCTGAGCAAGACACTTCCCTCCCTTGTCTCGTGTGTGCTCAGTGGGGTTTGTGACTGGAGGGAGGTGATCCTGACTCTAAAGAAACTGGAAGGTTGAGGGTTTGAATTTGGTCAGTCTGTGTAATATATATATTATCTGGAAGTCATTTTTGGGGCCAATTATAGATGTTTTTTTAAATTTACAATAATTACTGATAAATAAAAACATGTTGTGATGTTTTTCACTCTAGTCTTAAGTCTCTGGAAGTCCATTATTGGGTTTAGTCCTGGTTTACTCCTTGTTTGGCCCCGGTTTAGTCCTAGTTCTAGTCATGGTTTAGGCCTAGTATTTTAGTCCTGGTTTAGTCATAGTCCTTGTTTAGTCCTAGTCTGGCTCTTATTCCCGTCAACGTCCATCTCAAACTGCTGCTGTGCGTTCTCGTCTCCGATTGGCTCCTCCCCGCAGTGGTCCCTCCCCCTCCATCACCGTACAAACCAATGGGAGCGTTGCACATGGTGGGCCGTGTGATGCAGGCGTTTCCATGGAGACCAGCCTCAGCCTCAGCACCGAGGAATCTCCCAGAAAAAAAATTAAAAAATGAAATCTATTTTTAGAGCATCACGATCCAGCGCCGTGCGAGACCAGAGACACAAAACCCAAGACACAAACATGGAGCCAGCAGAAAAAAAAAAGAGTTTTAACATTTTCCTAAAAATTTACTCAAATTTGGCTCAAACAGATGACTGGTATCTTATTGCACTGTGATGTCATCTGAAACACTACAGTCTCAAACAACCTTTCTATTGATACTCTACTCTGGAGGGGTTCTACATGTGTGTCTATGGTGAAATGTTCAGCATTTACCATGGAGACACAATGCACACAGCAAACACAGGCTAAGGTTTTAGGATAGTAGGAATGGGAAAATATCCTAAACGATTTAAAGAGCACATTTTCAGGAGCCTGTGATCAGAGCAGTCATGGCCCTTTGTTTGATTTTCAACAAATATGTGAGGGTGACTAACTGAAACTGTTGGCTAATGCTAGCTTGCTTGTGACTGTAATGTTATTTGAGAGGGACTTGGCACAAATCAACTCACCTGGAGTTCAGATAAGTCAGCTCTTTAGGGTCAGATTTTGTTCAAATAAAGCTCAGATTAACAGCTTCAGACAGAGCAGTGCCTACAGTTAGCATCACAACCCCAGAGGATGTTGATGACGTCAGCTGCAAGGACAAACTCTGTAGATGTCATGGTTTCAAATAGAAAATGATCTGAAACGCACCAATGCAAACTCTTCACAAAAGCCCCTCTTACATTGGGAATCTGACCTGCAACTTATGGCTTTGTTCTTCAGAGTTTAAAGTCCCACTGTGAAACATTACAGCCACAAAGTAAACTCAACAAAAGAGTTGATGTTTTATTGTTTCTCGTGTAAAACCTATTCTTAACATGTCCTCGAGCTGCAGCTTCTGCTGCTTTGTGCCCCAATGCGGAACATTACTGTCCAAAACAAACTACACTAAAAAAGTTTGTAAATATGCATGTTTTTTTCCCAAGGTTTTATGTGCAATAAAACATAGATCTGCGAGGAGGCAAGCCTGCTCTGACTCATCAAGGGGGACTTGAGCGTGTATGTTTAACACTGTGTTTTATGTTTTTACATCATTTAAACTGATTTTCTCTTTGTTTAGGTCCAAAGGCGTCATTCTGAACATCTCCTCGGCCAGCGGGATGTACCCTTTGCCCCTGCTCACAGTTTACTCCGCCACAAAGGTACGAACCCCAAACCTGAATGAGGCCCAAACCCACATGAGCTCAGAGCTGTGGTCCAAACCCACATGAGGTCGGAGCTGAGGCCCTCCTCGCCTTTCGTGTTTTAAAAATCTATTCTGCTTGTGTTTTTGTCCCAGGCGTTTGTGGACTTCTTCTCTCGTGGGCTGCAGGAGGAGTACAGACGCCAGGGCATCATCATACAGGTTTGTTACTATTTAAAGGACCACTATGGAACTGGACAATCTGCTGCTTGTCTCCATGAAGAGCTTATTTCTTTGGAATGTTCCACAGTAGGGCATTAAACGCATCTGCTTTGTGTTTATTCAGTTCCATGTGTTTTATAGCTCAAAAAGGGGTTTCAACGCCTGACTTCTTACCATGTGTAGGCTCACCTCTCCATAGATCTGATCATTCATTGTCTCTGTTGTGATAACCAAGTTTATTTCCATACTGTGAAATGAAGGCAAGGCAGTAACATCTCCATGGAGACGAAGAGGTCTTTCTCTTTCTGTACTACCATTTAATGTGGAAAATCACCTTCTATTGTCTTTCTTTATATCTGTACTGTCAGTGGTCCAGGTATAGTATACGCCCATGGACCACTATGGCACCTATGTGGTCTTTAGAACTGTTTTGAGCTGTATCAAAAGTATAAAGATATTCAGGAAAGATTCATTTCCGTTTATGGGACTTTTATAGCATTGATACCTGCCAAAAATGAGGATGTAGTTTCGACACTAGTTTTGATATCAATTAGGATCTGTTACTAGTTGAGACTAAAACTAGTATTAATCGGTATTGAGTTTATTCCTTTGTAGCGAAATTGAATTTGAAATGTTGGTGTCGTGACGCTGGTGTGAATGGATAAATTGGATTCAGCTTTGTTGTTAAACAAGAAAAAAAAAAGTATATTTTTGTCTGCTCAGTGTTTTCATATTTCTAATGGAGCATGATCCAGTGTAAAACCATCACTGTCACGTTCATGCAAGGACATAGGCACGGGAAGTGTCTTGCTTATGGACACAGAAGTAGCCTGCACTTGTCTGAGCTGCAATAGTCTGTGTAATGTGGCGGTCTGTGGCGCCCTCGTGTGGCCCAAAGCCGAAGGGCAGGTTAAAGTTAGAACAAAGAGGTTATTTTTAGAACAGTGTTTTTGTTCAGTCAACCAAAATTGACAAATAAAAAAACGGAGCCTTATATTTGGTCTTTTTTGTGTTCAAAATGAAAGTTATTTTACCCATAAACAAACTGAAGACCTTAAATCTAGCTTCGAAGTCTGAGTTGACCAAACCTTCTTGTCTCGTTAGTTCTGGGCCTGGACTCTGGGCCTGGACTCTGGGCCTGGACTCTGGGCCTGGACTCTGGGCCTGGACTCTGGGCCTGGACTCTGGGCCTGGACTCTGGGCCTGGACTCTGGGCCTGGACTCTGGGCCTGGACTGTACTCTGATGTGGCACGTGGTATTCCCTGTGGTCCCCAAGGGGGCACCAGAGGCAAAAACTGTTGTGTCCTTAGGCAAAAGGCTTCCCTCACACTGTCTAGTGTGGTGAGTGTGGGAGGTGGGGTGGGTGCACACTGGCAGCCTTAGTCTCAAAAGCCTGACCTAGGGCAGCTGTGGCGTGACTGCTCAGTTGAGTTTGTCCACTGATCCTGAAGGTTGGTGGTACGAATCCCACTCTTGACATAAACATTGTTAGAGAGGTCAGATCTGCTGACCCACAGGTTGGTGGTGCGATTCCAGCTCCCACAGATTAATGCAGTTATTATGTCCTTGGGCAAGACGCTTAACCCACCTCACCCCCAGTGTCTGTGCTCTCTGGTGTATGAATGTGTGTGAATAAGTGAGTGGTTCCCTGGTATAAGATGCTTTTCCACTTTCAAGGCTCAAAGCGCTTTACATTTAATAATAATAATAATAATTATCATAATTATTATAATTGTAATTATTTTATTATAATAGGTTTTGAATACTGTGTCCTTTGGCAAGACACTTCAACGTCCTTTTAAACTGGACAAAACGTATCAAGCGTTTTGGGCTTTCTGTAGAGCGTGCTCCCTTCGGACTCTCTCGCTGTACTAGAGCCTGTTCCCTTCCCTCTGTATTTAAATATGTTCGGTTGTATCTGTTGTAGAGCGTGCTCCCGTTCTTTGTGGCGACTAAAATGACACGCATCAGGAAGCCCACGCTGGACAAACCCACTCCTGACCGCTACGTCCAGGCAGAAGTCACTACGGTGGGACTGCAGAGCCAAACCAACGGCTACTTCCCCCATGCTGTCATGGTAATACTACTACTACTACTACTACTGCAAATACTACAGTACACACACATACTGCAGAGCCAGACCAACAGCTAATTTTATTGCTAGAAAACCAGCTACCTCCTCCACTGCTTTCTATTACTTCTACTTGGTACTGCATATACACATCCCCCACACATGCTGCTGCTACCGCTACAACTACTGTTACTATTGCTGCTACTACTACTTCTACATATAATAGTGCTACTGCAGATTAAATACATGTTAATACAATGAGAGGTGCTCCTTCCTCTCACCCTCTTCTATGTGTTTTATTTATTTGTCCCAGGGCTGGGTGACCACTAAACTCGTGCCCATCTCCATTGTGATTTTTCTGGGAGCGAGCATGAACCGCGTGCAGAGGACCGGGTATCTCCAGAGACGGAAGCAGAGAGAGCAGAAACAGAACGGAGCCAGCCTCAAGACCGACTAAAATCGAACCCGCAACCAACTCTCCTGGCTGCACCCGTCTCCACTTGTCCAACATCTGTGAGGAATGAAACGGAGCCTGCCTCAAGACCAACTGGAATCTAACCTACAAACAACTCGCCTCAAGACCAACTGGACTCTAACCTACAAACAACTCACCTCAAGACCAACTGGAATCTAACCTACCAGCAACTCGCCTGTCTGCATCAGTCTGCACCTGTCTCCACCTGTCCAACTTGAGGAATGAAAGAACAGGGGCCAGCCTCAAGACCTAGGAATCAAACCCACAACCAATTCTCCGGTCTGTCACACGTGTTAAACAGGTTAACAGACAGGTGCAGATGATGCTGGACCAAGCAAACGAAATGATTCCATAGGAATCGCTTCAAAAACCCCCTCCTCACCTGTCTGTGTGCGTGCACCTGTCTCCATGTCTAAGATCTAAAAGGAATTGCACCTTTTCTGTCATAAGATGTTTGTAAAGTCAAACTACGTTTATAAATGTCTGTCCCTAAAGTGACCTTACAAACTACATTTTAAAGCCTAAACTCCATTTTACCTGTCTGCGCACCTGCCTGGCCTCAGAGACTGAAACTTCTTACACAAAATGTTTATGAGTCGTAGACCAGCTAATGTCTGTATTTATTCAGTTAATATTTTAGAGCTTAAATCTGTTCTGTTCAGATGTTTGCTCTTGTGTTTGTGACGTCGCGCTCGTTCTTTTTCACTCCTGAGCTCAAAGATGGGTTAAAAATGCTGATCTCAAAATCAAGTTTTGATTCAGTTCAAAGAAACGCTTTGCCTTTGTTTTGAATTTGAGAAAAGCATTATTTCCACCTGGAATGTTTCTTTAAATGGGTCTCGTCTGGAGCTGCTCTGAGCGTTGCGGTGGAGGGATTCAGAAAGCCTTTTTTTTTTTTTTTTTTTTTTTTTTTTTTTTTTTCTTTTATATTTATTTGAAACTTTGTTTAAAAAAAAAAAAAAATCACTGGACAAAAAGTAAAAAAAAAAACATGTAAATCTTTATTTTGGGCTGTGTCTTATTGTGTTGTTATTATATTAAATGTATGAAATACTGTTATTAAAATCCTCCAGAATTGAAATAGTGAAAAGGCGAATGTGTTTGTCAGATTCACTTTACTGTTCATTATAATTTTGTATTTTATTTGTTTTTCACCAAATGTGCCTTGTTTTATTTTAATCTGAACCAAAGTCACAAAAACTGCTTTAAACTAAACCTGGTCAAAGCGATGAGTGGGACTGTGGAGCTGATGAGCCTAATGAATCGTGTCGGACAAAAGTGAAGCCAAAGTGTTTTTAAAGGTGCTTTTGTGAAATGTTCAAATGTCTATCAAAAGTCTGTTTTCTACATTTGTAAATAATAAAAATAAAATGGGGAAAAAAAACGCTCCACTTGTGTTTTTGTTTTTTGTTTTTAAAGTATACACAAGTATTGGAGTGTGTATTCTGGATCCCAATTAAACACATTATGGCATTAAACTTAACAGTCAATTTTTTTTCATTCTGGGCATTTCTACTCCCACATACCTCAGACATAGAGTATGAACAGAATATTTTTTATTTATTTTTAAATGTGTAAGGCCCTTCATTTATTTCAATGTAAATCAGTGCCCAAAAAAGTTTTAACATTGTCTAAACACCCAAGAAAAAACACAAAAGTGATTTAAAGGGCACATTTTCAGGAGCCTGTGATCGATCACACATGGTCCTGTTTAGGAGTTGGATTTCAACAAAAAGGTTAGAGTGACTAACTGAAAAACTGTTGGCTAATGCTAGCTAGCTTGTTACTGTAATATTATTCATAGGCTAAGTCAGCTCTTTATGGTCAGATTGTGTTAAAACAAAACTCGGAACCTAAATAAAACTAACCTAAATCACAGAGCTTCAGACAGAGCAGTGCCTCTAGTTAGCTTCGCACCCACAGAGAATGTTGATGTCAGCTGTGTATCAGTATTTCATTATGCTGCATTCTCATTGTGCTGTTTTCTCTGGGGGTCCGTTGGGCAGCCACAGTGATTGTATTTTTAACACTGATGCTGATAAATTTAGTTTATATTGATTCATCTGTTTGACCAAAAATAATTTCCCTTTAGAGATAAATAAAACTGATTCCGTTGAAGTATAAGAACAGAAGAATAATTAAACTCTAGATCTGTAAAGTTTAAGTCTTATTTAAACACACTTTGATTTAAAATGCCTAATAATTAGGAATTAATGCATCGGAACCTTTAGTCTTCACTTGTTTGTGACACTTCCGGTAGAGTTTATTTTGGTGTGACTCCAAGATGGCGTCCTGCTGCTCTCTCTGATTCTCGTGTTTCATGTAAGTTTAAATTTAAGCGTTAAAGGTTTTATTAAAATACACGCAAACTAAATAAATATGTTTTTACATTAAGTCTCCTCCGTCAGTGCCGCAATTGACGACCGAAAATGACGACCTAAGTATTTATTGAAAAATTTCAACAACATCTGCAAATGTTTCAGAATGGGTGGATTAAATTTGAGTGAGGCGATAGGTAGCAGATGTGTCAGCAGATGTGTCAACAGAAGTGGTGGGGGCCGGCACCAACACATTTGCAAAGTATTCTTGGACTCATAGCATTAGAGGTGCAAGCGCTATACTGGCGCGACACCCGGCGGGCCAGCTCTAATACATATTTGATATGATCTCGCGGACCAAATATATTTATATCGAGAGCCAAATTTGGCCTGCGGGCCTGAGTTTGACATGTCTGGGTTAGAGGAACAGAGGATGCAGAGGAGAGGTTCAAAGGAAAGGGTCAGTGGATGCAGATGAGAGGGTCAGAGGAGCAGAGGAGAGGTTAAATGTTGTTTTGTTTCTTGCAGGATCCTGTACACAGTTTTTAAAGATGAGCGACAAACGCCAGAGAGCCAGAGTGCAAGGCTCATGGGCACAACAGAAGCCAAGAGCCAAACCTCCAACTGCAGGTAAAGAAATACTGTTAAATACAAGTCTGAGCCAAAGCAAGATTAGACTGATTTACTGGAGTAATGTGGGGCTCTCATTCACTCAAATGCTTTTATTTTTTCAATCTCTGTATTTTGGATGTTTTCTGTGTTGATGACAGAGGGATTCTGTTTTACAAATCATCGCCACTTCCTGTATATTTGGACTTTTCTTCTCAACCTTTCTTCACAAACTGTCACTTAACTGATGTCAAAGTGTAAAAAGTATTTATCACAGGTACTATCCACCAAACCAAGTCATATGCACTTATCATATGTCTTTGTAAATGTGCAGTTCCGGCGCAGAGGGAGCTGTGGGCTGGGGGACTCCAGAGAAAATCACCTGAAGAGAAATGCTTTGAGTTTCAGCGTCCGGCACAGGTTTGAATGAAACAGCAAATATAAAGCTAAAGCTGCACTATGTCACTTTTCTGCCATGGAGATAGAAGCGCCTAGAATGTTCCACAGTATGGCAGCTGATCTAGATCTTGTATTTATTCACTTACTTATTTATTGCTTAAAAACACCGTAGAACTCAAACATTTAGCACCAAGTATCACCAGATCTAACTCCGGAGTTTATCAGGCCTAAATTAGGGTTAAACTTAGTCTCAAATTAGACTAAAGAAAGAATTAACACAAAGGCCACAAACATGAACACATTTTTGTCTAAATAAAACAAAAATTCAAACTGCAAAAGGCCCCATGTCCCACCAGAGGGGCGTGTCCCAGAGTTTGAGAAACACTGGAGTATAAGCGTACATTGCTATGAGCGGAATTACCTTGCCACAGATCTTACCTGCTTGGTAGATAAGTTTTATGCCATACTGTGGATTAAGTATGGCATTAACCATGACAACATCCCCATGACTACAAGCAGGTGCATTCCCTTCACCATAAAAGTGACTTAGTTTAGCTTTAAAGAAAACATGATGCTTTTTTCATTTATTTAGCATCGAAGTAAAGCATCTGTAAATCATGATTTCACATTTTGTTCTGTGTAAACTGCAAATTGAATCTAAAACAGGTTAACAACAAAGACATTCCAGTGGAACAAGCCGCATATTCTGGGTTTTCATGGTTTAAAAATGGCTTTGTGACATTTATGTTTGAGTCTGAATCTTTTGCATAATCACAGTATTCTCAGTAAGTGCAGGGCAGGAGCTCGAGGTGGGGGTAGATGAACTTAGAAATAAAACAAGTTAAATGCAGAATACTGCAGAATTACTCAAACAGGTATGAATCCGTCTAAACACACATCTGACTGGGGAACACTGTTAGAACAAAGTCAGAATCTTATTAAATAAAATTTTTATGTTTTTGTTGAATAAATAAAAATGTGCAGTTAGGCCTGCTATGGTCAGCACGACATCAAGTTATGGGTCACACGACAGATGGAACGATCATTTTTTGGGGTCACCATTTATCGTGGGGACCTTTTCTTTGCACTAGTGGGGTACATTTTATTATTTTACTCTTCTGTTATAAGATTTGAGGTGTAGAGGGTTGAATAAATAACTTTTTATAGACACACACTAACTACAGTGAGGCAAATAAGTATTTGAACACCCTGTGATTTTGTTTTCCCACTTAGAAATCATGTCCACTGTGAGACAAAAAAATCTGGAAATCGCATTGTATGATTTTTTAAATAATTTATTTGTATGTTACTGCTGCAAATAAGGCTTTGAACACCTGAGAAAATCAATGTTAATATTTGGTACAGTAGCCTTTGTTTTCAATTACAGAGGTCAAACATTTCCTGTAGTTTTCACCAGGTTTGCTCACACTGCAGGAGAGATTTTGGCCCACTCCTCCACACAGATCTTCTCCAGGTCAGTCAAGTTTGTGGGCTGTCGCTGAGAAACATGGAGTTTGAGCTCCCTTCAAAGATTTTCTATTGGGTTTAGGTCTGGAGACTGGCGAGGCCACCCCAGAACCTTGATATGCTTCTTATGGAGCCACTCCTTGGTTCTCCTGGCTGTGCTTCGGGTCATTGTTATGTTGGAAGACTCAGCCACGACCCATCTTCAATGCTCTAACTGAGGGAAGGAGGTTGTTCCCCAAAATCTCGCAATACATGGCCCCGGTCATCCTCTCCTTAATACAGTGCAGTCGTCCTGTCCCATGTGCAGAAAAACACCCCCAAAGCCTGATGCTACCACCCCCATGCTTCACAGTAGGGATGGAGTTCTTTGGATGGTCCTCATCATTCTTCTTCCACCAAACACACCGAGTGGAATTAAGACCAAAAAGTTCTACTTTGGTCTCATCTGACCACATGACTTTCTCCCATGACTCCTCTGGATCCTCCAAATGGTCACTGGCAAACTTAAGACGGGCCTGGACATGAGCTGGTTTAAACAGGGGAACCTTCCGTGCTATGCATGATTTTAAACCATGACGTCTTAGTGTATTACTAACCTTGGAAACGGTGGTCCCAGCTTTTTTCAGGTCATTGACCAGCTCCTCCCATGTAGTTCTGGGTTGATTCCTCACCTTTCGTAGGATCATTGAGACCCCACGAGGTGAGATCTTGCATGGAGTCCCAGTCCGAGGGAGATTGACAGACATGTTTAGCTTCTTGCATTTTCTAATAATTGCTCCAACAGTGGATCTTTTTTCACCAAGCTGCTTGGCAGTTGCCCCGTAGCCCTTTCCAGCCTTGTGGAGATCTACAATTTTGTCTCTTGTGCATTTTGACAGCTGTTTGGTCTTGGTCATGTTAGTAGTTGGAGTCTTACTGATTATATGGAGTGGACAGGTGTCTTTATGCAGCTAACAACCTCAAACAGGTGCTTCTATTTTAGGAGAATAAGTGAAGTGGAGGTGGACTTTTTAAAAGTGGACTGACAGGTCTTTGAGGGTCAGAATTCTAGCTGATAGACAGGTGTTCAAATACTTATTGCAGCAGTAACATACAAATAAATTATTTTAAAAAATCATACGATGTGATTTCCAGATTTTTTTTGGATTATGTCTCTCACAGTGGACATGAACCTGAGATGAAAATTTCAGACCCCTCCATGATTTCTAAGTGAAAGAACTTGCAAAATCACAGGGCGTTCAAATACTTATTTGCCTCACTGTACTAAAGTGTTTCATTCCATTTCCATTTGTATAATATGGTTAAAACACATTTAGAATAGTTTTTGAGGATAATTCTACTTCAAGATTTTGTGTCAGTGGCATGAATTAGTTTCAATATTATCATTTATCACCTGTATTTTCTTGAGCAATATATCAAACTTTAACATCTGCTCATGTTTGTTTTCAGATGCTCAGAGAAATCCCTCCAGAGAGACTCATAGAGTAAGAATGTCTTCTTCTTCTTCGAAACTCATCAGAATTCAAACATTTTTATCATTTCATAAGTTTGTGTGAAGATTATGATTTTGTTTTTCCTTTTTCTCAGTTCTTCCGGTGATTATGAGATCAGCTCTGAACCCTCAGGAGTCTCCAGGTCTGAACATAACCATAACCAAAATATAACCAGAATATAACCAAACTGTAGCTAAAACCTTTACAGCATTTTTATATTACAGAAATTAAACTAAACACATAAAAACAAACATAAAAAACTGTGAGCTGTAAATCAACATTAAACTTTGACACAGTTTGATATTTAAACAGTTACAAAAACAAACAAACAACATGCTCTATAGTTCTAATCTGTGGCACTCCTGGATCATTATGTTATAATTTGCACATTTTAATTCACAATATTCATCTAAAATGACTTAACAAAAGAAACACGTCCGCTGGTCCCCAATGGGAGCTGACATCGTCATAAACGTCATCACAACAAAGTGCTGCATGCTGTCGGCGCCCCCTATGGATGTGACATCACACTAGTGAACAGTCCATTTTTTTCATTTGTACCAAAATGACTATGCGATGTTGCCAAATCCATTGAGCATCACCGATTAAGAAAATAAAACTGGAGAAGGAAGTGCGTACGTCACAGTGGGCATGTACCAGTGGAGGTGAAAAGTGATGGTAGATCGGCAAAATGGCGTCTTGAAAATAAGAGATTAAAGATTACTCAAACATGAATCACTCCAAATACAACTTCAGAGGTTCAATGAGAAGAAACAACTAGAACATGGTTAAAGATCCGAACAGAACAGTTTGAAGAACAGATCTGATTTAATACAGCTTTGTCATCACACAGAATAAAGTGCAGATAGTAAAAGGCAAAAGTGTGCATAAATGTAATAAAAAGGTTTAATTTGGGTAAATTATAAATCATCAACCACGATTCTACCTTGTCTGAATCAGAGCCTCTGTGACACTCTGCTGAATCCACCAGAGGGCAGTACAGTATTTTTCATGAAATTTTTCCAGTTTTTACAGGGTATATACTAAATGTACTTTTTGTTTCTTTCTCCCATGTTCTAATACTGTTCCCTCACCTAAAAACATGACTGAAGAGGTTTTAGATGTCATCCATGCATGTTTCAGTAATCTCTCTATAGCATCTCCAAAACAATAAAAGGTGACATGGTGATCTAAATATGTTGTGTTGACAGTTTATACCCCATTAAGTAAAATACCCACTCTTTAATACCTCATAGGAGTAAAATACCCCTCTTTAATACCCATACCTCTTTAAATAAAGTTTTTGTTTGTTTGTTTGTTTTCAGGATTTGTCTGATCCATAACTTCCTGTCCACAGAGGAAGCTGATTGGATGTTTTCCAAACTCCTCCATGAACTGCCCTGGAGCCAGAAGACCAACTACAGACTGGGTTAGTCCTGGTTTAGTCCTGGTTTAGTCCTGGTTTAGTCCTGGTTTAGATCTGGTTTAGACCTGTTATAGTCCTGGTTCAGTCCTGGTTCACTCTTGGTTCAGTTCTGCCTTAGTTCTGCTTTGTTTAAAACACTTTGTTTATTCACTTTGTTTAAAGCTTTTCATTCACTCCAGCATTCATTCACTTTTTCTTCTAAATGTGCTCTCTTCTCTCTCCATTTCCCTCACCCCAGCTCTCTCTCCCTTGACTCTCCCCATCTCTTTTTCTCCGCCTCCTCTCTCTCACCCACTCCCCCCCTCCATCTCCCTCCCTCTATTTCGCTCTTCCCTTCTCTTACTCTAATTCCCTCTCTTTTCTTTCTCACCCCCTTCTCTCCCTCCTCATTTCCCTCCCTCATTCTCCCTTCTCTCTCCTCCCCTCCTCTTCCTCCCTCTTCCCTTCCCCTCTGTCTCTTTCTCTTACCCAAATCTCTCCCTCCTTCTCTCCCTCCCTCTACCTCTCTGTCTTCCTCTCTTAGTCCCCATCTCCCCCCTCCTCGCCCCCCCCTCCCCCTGCATCTTTTTATCCCCCTCCCTCCCTTTCCCTCTCTCCTCCCTCTCCCCTCTTCCTACCCCTCTCTTTTACCATCTCCCTCTCTCCTCCCTTCCTCTTTAACCCCCCTCCTTGCCCTCTTCCTCTCTTACCCCCTCTCTTACTCTTCGCTCCTCTCTTTCTCAACCTTCTCCTTCTCTTTCCCTTCTTCGACCATCCCTCCCTCACTCCCTTCTTTCTCCCTCCTCTCTCCATCACTCCCTCTCTCCCCTCTTTCTCCCTTCCTCCCTTTCCCTCTCTCCCTCTTCCTCTCTCTCTCACTCCCTCTTCCTCTCTCTCTCACTCCTCTCTTCCTCCCTCCCTCTCTCTCTCTGTCCCCCTTTCCCTCCCCTCCCTCTATCCCTCTCCCTTCCTCGTTCTCAGTATAAAGTGTTTGTATAGTTTGGTGAGTCAGATTTTCCACTGTCTCTGAGACTGGACCCAGAGGGGCCACTTTATGTTTAATATCACAACATGTACTTTTTTATTTTATTTACTATTTCTCTAACCAGGAAGAGCGCTAATCACTCCCCAACTACTGCAGACTCACCTCTCCACAGAGCTGACCATGGCCTGTTGCTTATCTCCATAGTGGGGCCATACGTTCAGTGCTAACACGTAGCAAATTTAGATCATGTTTCCTTTTATTGTTTTGAAGTTGCTATATTCGCCCAAAACAATGTATTAACATGTTTTATAAGCTTCACTTTTGTTTTTGACGATCTGAGTCCCCCCTCCCTTTGCTCTCCATACTAAGTCACTCCCCCTTTAGAGCTCTATCACAACACAATCAGCGTGCATCCCACTAATGAAACTACTGCCCATCACACCAGTTTTTATAATTTGCTTGTGGGCGGAGCCTTGTACACCCTCGTACTGCTAACCATAAGATGGGGTTTGAATAGGGTCCAGAAGAGATCTCTAGATTACTCAGACATGTTCTTTCTGTTCCAGGAGAGGCGTATGAGGAGCCTCGTCTGACCTGCTGGTTTGGAGACCTGCCGTACACGTACTCCCACTCCACCATGAACGCCAACACACAGGTACAGACATCCCATAATATTATCAAATATATACTCACACATAAGAGACCATAGTACTATGAGATAAACATGAACATACTCACACTCCACCATGAATGCCAACACACAGGTACACGTACTGAGAGATATGATACAGGTATCATAATACTATCAGATCCTCTTTAAACTGGGACCTAAACTGGGCCAAACTGGGCAATTTTTGCCTTTTTTTGTGTCAAATCTTAGTTATAATAAATTTAACTGTGTTTTAGTCAAATTAGTAGGTCAACCTGTATAAACTGTTGAGTTATTGAATTCAGAATCTTGTGTTTGTTTTAAATGTGCTATTTGGACTTAAAACAGCATGTTGGCATGTAGCTGGTTAGCATGTAGTTGGTTAGCTTCTGCGATGCCTTTGAACTCTTACTATTTAAACTATACCAAAAGTCTTTGGGCAAAATGACCAGTGTGTTTGGTCAAACATCTGTCCACACTTCAAACTCCACCTCTGCAGCCAGGTGTTTGAGGTAATCAGGTGTAGGTGAGGTGTAATCAGGGCATGTGTGATGTCACATAGTACTTGAAATAGCAAAGGCCACTGGGGGCAGCGCACACTGTTTATGGACAGGAAACTTAAATTAATATGACTAGGCTGTTAGTAAAAGCACACACAGAGTTTTGTAGTAAAAATTTGTTTTGTTCCACTTAATTACCTCCTCTTCTCCTCAGTGGCCCTCAGAGCTGCTCTCGCTCCGCTCTCTCCTCCACCAGCGCTTCAGTCTCAGTCTGAACTCCGTCCAGTGTAACCTGTACCGCAGCGGCCATGACAGTATCGGTTGGCATAGTGACGATGAGGCGTCATTAGGAGAGCATCCCACTATCGCCTCCATCAGTCTGGGAGACACACGCATCTTTAGTCTGAGAAAGAAACCTGCTCCAGTAAGAACAAGACTGAACCAAGACTGAACCAAGACTGAACCAAGACTGAACCAAGACTGAACCAGGACTAAACCTGATCTAAATCTACTCTAAAGCAGGAGTAAAGCAGGAGTAAAGCAGGAGTAAAGCAGGAGTAAAGCAGGAGTAAAGCAGGAGTAAAGCAGGAGTAAAGCAGGACTAAAGCAGGACTAAAGCAGGACTAAAGCAGGACTAAAGCAGGACTAAACTGAACATCTGTGTTACAGGAGGAGCATGGAGACTTCACATACAGTCCGCATATTAAAGTTCCTCTGAGCCACGGCACTCTGCTCATCATGGAGGGAGCTACGCAGGACGACTGGCAGGTAACAGCCAATCAGAGAGCAGACTCATTTAAAATGACCTATCAGAACACACCTTTATTTAAAACGACCAATCAGATGGAGGAATGCAGGACTACTGACAGATAGCAACCATAGACTATATATAAATGGACATGGCTAACCTGCTAGTCGCCACGTTCCAAACAGGAAGTGAGCATGGGCACGCTTCCAGCTCCATCGGCTCTGATTCACTTTCTTTTGAAAAAACATTGCCCCTCTCTCTCTAACTGCTGCTGTCAGGCTTGTCATTTCTGTCTTAAAATGTTTGTATTAACCAGCTCTACATGATCGTGGAGGTTTTATTTCACTATTTTGTCCCTAAATCAAGATATGAACATTAATAACAAACAAATCATGCGCCTTCTTTCGAGGTTATTCCCGCTGGCGTTAGCAACATGTGTGATTGACATTGTTGCTAAGTGCCCACTCCCTGCTAAACCAGCTGTGCAGGCGAAAAGGGTGTTACCTTCAAACTTGTCTCCAAATTGGCCCCTATAGCTGCTAGCCTCAATGAGCTTCATTTGACTGGTGCCGAACGCTGGTTGACGCCACACTGCCTCAGCCCATGTCTTTATACAGTGTGTGTGTGCTGGAGGAGCTCAGAGAGGCAGGTGTGGGCCAGGTTATGGCATTATAATAATACATTTTTCACTATAGCATTAGAAGGTGGGGCCATTACTGAGCTCAACAGACGTGAACATAAATGTCTTTTTCAAAACCCTTCTGATGCCCTGGTTTACAGTTAGAGTAATGTTGTTCCAGGAGGAGAGTCGGGGCTGAAACAGTATGACGACTGAACCCCTGTGTCAAACTAATGAAGCCTTAAATCTGCTGTAAATGTGTCTCTGCCCCTCCTAAAACACTCAACAAGACGAATGTTTAAACAGCCCCACAAGAGAGAGGGAGTACTGTATGTAAGACCTGCTTTAGACCTGCTTTAGACCTGCTTTAGACCTGCTTTAGACCTGCTTTAGACCTGCGTTAGACTTGTTTTCTTGGTTTAGTTCTGGTTTAGACCTAGTTTAATCCTGGTATAGTCCTAGTTTAGACCTGGTATAGCCCTGGTAAGGGCCTGGTTTAGACCTGGTAGTCCTGGTTTAGACATGGTTTAGTCCTGGTTTAGACCTAGTTTAGACCTAGTTTAGACCTAGTTTAGACCTGGTTTAGACCTGATATAGTCCATGTTTAGTCCCGGTTTAGTCCTGGTTTATTTAGTACTGATTTAGACCTTGTTGAGTCTGGGTCAGTCCTGGTTCAGTCTTGGTTTAGTCCCTTGTTTAGTTCTGGCAGATAGCTTTGAACCAGCCTTTTTTGGTCTGTCTATTTGTGGCTCAGACTTGGAGACAAAGGCAAAGTTCCTGGAAGTTACAGGAGAAATATTTCCTCCTTGGAACGTGTTATGTAATAATACAGTTTATATCTGTAAAAACTTTTTATTTAGTTTAGACTCAAGATTTATGAATGAACCCAAGAACAGCTGCGAGACAACAGTCTTCAGGCCTAGAAGACCTGGTGTAGTCCTGGTTTAGACTGTGGTGTAGTCCTTTATTAAGATTCATTTTCTGTCACTGAAGGCTAGACACTGCAGTTGAAAAGAAAAACATAAATTTCTATAGTTTATTATATTATTATGATCGTTATGTTTATGATTATGATTATTATTGTTGTTATTATTCTTAAGTATTTCACAGGTTGTGTGTGGGTTTTTTTTTGTGTGTTATGTGCAGCACCAGGTGGCCAAAGAGTACCACGATCGAGGACCCAGAATCAACCTCACCTTTAGAACCATCCACCAGGAGCCTGAGGGCCTCAGGGCAGGGGCCAAAACCAGGAATCTAACCCACAACCTCCCCTAGACACCACTATAGACAGCACTACTGCTCCTCTACAGCCAGAGGGCCTCACACCTGGAGCTAAAATCAGAAATCTAACCCACAACATGCATTAGACAACACTACATCCATTAGAGAATATCCTGCCACCAGAGCCTTGGCCTGACACTGTGGGTGAAGTGTCTTGCTCAAGGACTTAATAACAGTCTGCAGAAGATCAGAAAGGTAATCCAACCCACAACCTCCATTAGACGGCACTACAGCCACTTCAGTCAATGTGCCATCAGAGAATATTCTATCAAAACACATTTGACCTGAAAATCTGGGGTGAGAAGTGTCTTGTTCAAGGACTTAACAATAGTCTGCAGCAGGTCAGAATTGAACCCCCAGCGATCAAAGGCTGTGCATTACTGCCATAAAAGGAATTATTTAAATGGGGGAAGTTGTGACGGTTCTATGGGTATGAGTTAAGTTGTATGTTTATTTAATGAAGTTGATCTGACCTGGGTTCATCTGTCTCACTTTGTTCGTGTTAAATAAATGTTCGTCTTTAATCTTTACCTTGGGTCAGTCACTCCTTGTCACAAGAGGGTTTATGGTTTATTTACCCGACTTTGATTGGAGCTTCTTCCTGTGTCCCTGTTTTTGACAAGAATTTAGTTGTTTATGGATGAATTATGGGAAAAGCAGCAGTCTTTGGGACTTGTGTCTATCCAAACTGCCATTTTCATTTGACTGATTACTCCTGATCAGCATCCTGAATCAGATCTGGTCCGGTTCTTCTCTGATGGACCTGGTTTAGTCCTGGTTTAGACCTGGTTTAGTTCTTGTATAGTCCTAGTTTAGACCTAGTTTATCCCTGCTTTAGTCCTGCTTTAATCCTGGTTTAGTCCTGGTTTAGACCTGGTTTAGTCCTCGTTTAAACTTGATTTAGTCTTGGTTTACACCTCCTGCAGTGAGACTCAGGGCTAGCCACTCTGCCAGCAGCTTGAGCATTTCTCAGAAAGTTTACAGTTTAATAAGTCTTAGATTTAGAGCGACGTCTCCACAGACCTGATCCGGACCCCTGCAGGTCTGCTGAAGGTCACATGCTCTGCAGGACTCAAACTTTAAACTCTAGAGACTGCACTAGAAGAGAGGGAGGAGAGAGAGAAAAGAGAGGGGGGAGGGAAGGGAGGAGAGAGAGAGAGAACAGAGTGGGAGGAATGAATGAGAGAGGGCAGAGAGAGAAGAGGAAAAGAGGGGAGGGAGAGAAAAGAGACTGGGGCAGTGGGAGAGAGGGATGAAAGTGAGAGAGAGAGAGCGAGAGAGAAGGGGAGGAATGAATAAGAGTCAGAGAGAGAGAGAGAGAGAGAGACGAAGAGAGCCAGAAGAGGAGATGGAAGAGGGACAGAGAGAAGAGGGGAGGAGAAAAAAGGCGAGAAAGAAAGGGAGGAACGAATGAGAAAAAAGAGAGGAGACTAAGAAAAGAGGCGGCAAAGAAAAGAAAAGACGGGGGTGACTATGAGGGGAGAGAGCATGAAAGGGGCCTTGGGCAGGGAGAGATTGGAGAGATAGAGAGAGAGGGAAGGAATGGATATACAGAGAAGGTATAGGAGATAGAGGTATGAGAAAGGAGGTAAGAAAGAAGGGATGAGAGAATGGGACAGAGAAGAGGAAAGTAAGGAGTAGGGGGGAGGAGAGAGGACAGTGATAGAAAAAGAGTGAAGGAGTGAGAGGGGGGGCAGGATGAGATGGGAGAGAAAGGGATAGAGTGAGAGAGGGGAGAGAAAGAAGGAGAGAGAGACAGAGACGAGAGAGGGGATATATGGTACAAAAGAAAAAGGGAGTGAGGAGGAGAGAGTTGTGTAAGTGTCCTTTTCTCACAAACATAAATCTAACCAAAGTCCACATTTAAAGATCCAAGATGGCCGCCGTGTCCAACTCACCACCTCAAAGGTCGAGGGTTCAGACCAAAGCTGCCGTTGGGGCAACACACTTGGGACTGTATTGTATTAGAACAGGTCTCTAGTGTCCAGATGTCCAGATGTGGTCAGTTTTATTTCCTGAAACATAAACTTTGGTATTTAGTTTGTGAGAAACTCCTGACTCCTTTGACCCTGAGCTCAGACACGCTCTCTGGACATGTGCTCTCAGCTCCAAGGAAGTAACTAAGTACAAATACTCATGGTACTGTAGTAGAATGTACTTTTGACTGCTAACCATAAGGGGGGTATGAATACGGCCCAGGAGAGATCACTAGATTACTCAAACATGCATGGATGACATTTAAAACCCTTTCAAGTTTGTTTTCAGGCATTAGAACAGGGTTAAAGCCCCACAGAGGGACATTTCATCCCATTAGAACAGGGTTACTGAAAGAAAAGGTCAAGAACAGGTTGAAGGTGGGGTTTGAGTGTGGACTGGAGAACCGAAATAGTTGGGTGTTTGAACTGTCTACCCTCTGGATTGTGGGCGAGTGCTTAACCCTGTGACAGTAACAGCAGCTGACTTATTTGACTTTCTGTTTCTTATATCCCTGATGCTTTAGTCACTTCCCCTCAGCCCTGTTTATGTCTCATGTAAACACACTGGGTTATTATGACTGCATGTGTATATGTGTGTTTAATGTGTGTGTGTGTGTGATGTGTGTGTGTGTGTGTGTGTGTGTGTGTGTGTGTGTGTGTGTGTGTGTGTGTGTGTGTGTGTGTGTGTGTGTGTGTGTGTGTATGCGTGTGAGCAGCCGTGCTGTGCTTTGACCCGCCTCCTCCACCCGAGTCAAACTGCACAGTTCATTTGCGCCTCATTAAGTTATTAGTGTAAACATGTTTCAGACTCAGCTCCTTCCACAATGTCTCTGCAGTTTGACATTTTCACTCTCAAATGTTAATGCTGCTTTTTAAAGAGGAGGTGTTCTACAAACCGGACTTAAGGAGCTTTCTTCCATGTTCTAACATTGTTCCCTCATCAAAAACATGAAGAGGTTTAAGATGCCATACATGTTTGAGTAATCAAGTGATCTCTCTATAGCATTTTCAGAACAATAAAGGGTAACATGGTGAAGGTGGTGTTATGTGTTACAGTTAACACCCCATAGAAGTAAAATACCCCCTCTTTAATACAGCACAGAAGTAAGATACCCCCTCTTTAATACCCCATAGAAGTAGAATAGCCGTCTTCAATACCCCAGAATTCAAGTTTTTCCAAGGTTTTTAAATCACAGATCTAATCCCAGTTCTACTCGTGTTTTTCCTAAATGTTTTAGTTACACTTGATGTAACAGGACTGGCAGGAGACAACATAAACATAAACTGATCTGATATGGTCACAGGAAACATGACCCTTGACCCCACCATGACCTTTGTCCTCTCTTAAGGTGGCGGGATCAGGAGGTGATGTCACCAAAACTGAAATATTTTTGAGAATTCTGAACTGTCCACTGTCCATTGGTGAACTGTGTTTTCCCACAGGTCACCAATTTAAAAGTAGTGATGTGGTGTTTGTGAAGGAGCTGGTTCTTTTGAATGGCTCCTTAACATCAACGCTTGGAACTGGATCTAATTTTTTCAAAGAATAATTTTTTTCTTTCTACTTTTTAAAGGTCCTGTATTACGCAAAATTGTCTCTTGTGACCTTTTAGTCATGTTATAATGTTGTTACCTCCTCAAAAATAGACCTGGAGTTGTGTTTTGTTTCATTCACATATGCTCGAGTAACTCCTTATTATTAGTCTGTCTACATCGCCAAAGCTCAAAATGCTCTGTTCCACCTCGTGATGTCATGAAGCGGTAGTTTTTCCGTTATCAGTTCCTTTTACCTTAAGTTCAGTAGATATTTGCAATTCCAGGGATGAAAATATCCAAAGATTGTAATGAAGGTGTATGGAGTTTAAAAACACAGTGGCACACTTCCTGTTTTACCACATGACATCACAAAGTGGAACAGAGTGTTTTGAGCTTTGGAGATGTAGACAAACTAATAATAAAGTGTTACTCAAACGTGTCTTCAGTTTGAGAGAAGAGTCTAAATATCCAGGGTTGTGTGTTAAACATGTGTGAATGAAACAAAACACAACTCCAGGTATGATTGTGAAAAGAAAGGTAAAGTAAAGTTTTATTTAGATTCTGCTTCATTCCAACAGGTAAACTCTCCCACTCTCAGTTTGAACCGGTTTATCACGACTGAGCCTCGGTCGTCTCTGGGATTAGTTTGTAGATAAAATAAAAAAGTTCTCACTTTGGTTTCTGTCATATAATTAAATATAAAAGAAGCCAATATTTTGAACGGCTCTTCTAAATGAACTGATCCAAAAGATTCGGATCCCATAAAACAGCCAAAAGTCCCATCACTAATTAAAACATAAAAATACTGTCCTCTCAAATAACATTACAGTTACAAGCTAGCTAGCATTAGCCAACAGTATCAGCAGACCACATACTCAATATTGTAATTTTGCACATCTCCAAAACGTTCACCTCTACAGTTTCACTTCTGCTTTTCAGACATATATATGTTTATTTTTCTGTTGTTTTAATGTTTGAAACAAAGTTAACCAAGACCCAACAACCTCAGGAGTACTTATCCTGGACCCTTCTCCAGGTCTGGTTGTGATCCAGCTCAGGGCTCTGGAGGGAGGGCCCTTTGGAAGGGGCTCTAGAGGAGGGGGCTGTAGAAGGGGTTCGGGGGCGGGGCTTTAGAGGGAGTTTTGGAGGAGGCTCTGGAGGAAGCTCTAGAGGGGCCTCTGAAGGGAGCTTAGAGGGGGCTCTGGGGGGCTCTGGAGGGGGTTCTGGTGGGGAGAGGGGGTCTGGAGGGGGCTCTGGTGGGAGAGGGGGTCTGGAGGAGAGGGCTCTGGAGGGGGCTGTTTTTCGTAAGAGCTTGATGGCAAGTGCTGTGTGGGACATATGGAGCTGATGGAGTAGATATTTTGAGCTGTTTACTCTGAGCTCACGGTTATTCCTGCTTCATTCTACATCAGCTCAAGTTTCACATCCACACTCCAGTTTAGAGTGCACAGGAAAGAGTGAGGGAGTAAAGAGGGGTACAGAGAGAGAGAAAGAAGAGAGGAAAGAAATGCGCTGACAGAGAGGAAGAGAGAGGAAGAGAAAGAGCAAAGCAAAAGAGAGAAGAGGGGTGGAGAAAGTGTGTGTGTGTGTGTGTGTGTGTGTGAGAGAGAGAGAGGAGTATAGGGGAGAGCAAGGGAGGGCAGGGGAGAGGATGGGAGGAAGAGACAGAGGAAATAGTGGGAGAAAAGGGAGAGAGGGGGAGAGAGATGGAGGAAAAGAGAGAAACGAGAGATGTGGTCAGTGTGATGACATCCACAGTATACTTGACAGTATATCTGTGCCACATAGATCAGATTGGAGATATAAACAGGGTGATGAGCTCATTTCTGAAAGAAGTCGAAGAGCAGCTCATCTCGGAGGTACATTTGATAAAGATATATATTTTATTCATATATATATTTACATAAAAAAATGTGTGTATATAGTGTGTATATATATATGTATGTATATATATATATATATATGTATATATTATATGGTGTATATATATATATATGTGTATGTATATATATATATATATTTATGTGTGTATATATATATATATATATATATATATATATATATATATATATATATATTATATATATACACACACACATACATATATATGTATATGTATATATATATATATAATATATACTCACACACGCATATACACAGGCACAGTACTCAATATACCTAGCCTAGTTCGATGTAGTTCGCTCCTCCCTTCAGATATAGGCAGTGTCCAGCAGTAATCTGACTACTACTGAAGTGGCTTGGATGAGCAGCAAAATGTCTTCACACCTTTTTGTCCAGTTATTATATTTTACTTTTGGCTTTAACAAACATGTATATACACATATATAACCTTACACAAACATATACATCTATACACAATCATACACATATACATATATCTACACAAACATACATAGAACCTTATATGCACATATATTCACATAAACACACATATATACACAAACACATGTATTGCATACACAAACATACATATAACATATATATACATATGCAAACATACACATTTATTCTTTGTCTTTTTTCTTCATTTTTACTACTGAGATTTTATACACAGACAGAAAAGAACAAATAGATGAAGTAAGATATGGAATTATGTAGTGAAGAAAAAAGTGAAATAACTCAACTAAATATGTTTTATATTTTATATTCAGACCCTCAGAGTGTCCTCCCTTTGCTTTGTGAAGCTCAAATCCAGCTGAACCTCAGGGTCAAGAAATTACAAAAGTTCAAAATAGGGTCAAAACAAAGGGTAAAGAATATTTTTAGTAATTTTTGTTCACTACATTCCACATGTGTCTTTCATAGTTTTGATGCTTCAAAATCAGAATCTACAATGCCTAAACCTGTGACTGGTCGTGTTTATACATTTGCAAAACACATATCTGTCTTGAAAGTTTAACACATTCTTATTATCATTTTGAGCCCGTCTGTGGGGTCTGTGGGGTGTGTAGGGTCGTTGGGGTCTGTGAGATCTGTGGGGTCTGTGGAGTCTGTGGAGTCTGTGGAGTCTGCGGGGTGTGTGGAGCGAGGGGTCTGTGGGGTCTGTAGATTTTTTTTTTTTTTTCTGTGAGGTCTGTGGAGTGTTTTGGGTCTGTGAAAGCCTCAGGAACACAGCTCCTTTATTTACACAGACTTTCAACACAACACATAGACTGTACTGTTTATACTGTATTAATGTCAGTGTGGTGTGTTCAGGGACAGGGAGAGAGGAGGAAAACAGAGATACACACACAACACATACACATGGGCTCATACTGTTTATACTGTTTATACTGTGCTATACTGTTATAGTGCCATTGAGGTGTGTTCAGGGACAGGGAGAAAGGATGAAAACACAGATACACACACACACACACACACACACACACACACACACACATACACATGTACTGATTATACTGTTTGTACTGTGTTATAATGTCAGTGTGGTGTGTTCAGGGACAGGGAGAGAGTGGGAAAACAGTGTATAGTAGACCAGTGGTGCTTTTCAGTCCTAACCCTAGTGTTTAGGCAAGACACTTCACCCACATTGCTTGTATGAATGTGTTGTGTGAGTGTTGGTGGTGGGAGGGGCCAAGGGTGCAGATTGGCAGCCTCACTTCTTTCAGTCTGTCCCAGGGCAACTGTGGCTACAATTGCTCCATGGATCTGAGCTGTTCCAGTACAGATACAGTGTAGAAGCAGCTCTTGAGGTCAAAATAAGTCCACTGTGTCCTGTCTGCATCTAATTATAAAGGGTTTTATTGTCAGAGAATCAGGAAGTGCACGTTACTATGACAACAAAACTCTGCTCTGGTCTTTGAGAGTTGTGAAAAGTGCTTATAAACTCATCATGGTGAATAATTAGAATGCTCAGAATGCTTAAGGTAAGTCAGGAATAACTTTGGACTGTTGCAAATTTTTAGTTTAAAATGAACTAGTTCTGTTTTTCATGTTTTAAAAATAGTAAAAATCAGGTAGAGCGCTTTTAAAAACATGTTTTTTGACTGAGTTCATAAATAAACTTAATGATGAGAAAAAGCCTCTCGGCTGCGAACGTCACCTCCAGTAAAATCAGAACTGGAGTGAGTGTGCTCAGAGACGGCGTCTGATTGGACGAGAGCTGCGGGGTGGCCGGGGCTTAAGAGGGGCTGCTGGTATAAAAAGAGCAGATAGAAGAGAGAGAGAGGAGAGAGGAAAGTTTGAGCTTAGACCAAAACGCTAATATAAGAGACTCAAGACCAGATCTGACTGCTCCACGAGACCATTCAGGGACTTTTAAAAGCTGGTTTCAGACCTAAACATCTTTGAAAATATCGTGCAATACTAAAGGATCACTTTTTTCAAAATTTAGACGACAGACTTTATAATCCCTGGACTTTGGGACTTGAAGAAAGTGTAATTGAAAGTATTTTTTCCTAAAGCTTTATCTTGTTGTTGGCTGAGATCTGCCTGAGGATTCTGATGTTTTGGGACAAACTTTGAACTTTTTCCAGAGTTTTGACTGAATACTTTGCTGTAAATAAGACGTCACGACAGGTGAGACATAATATGTGTCAATATGATTTAGTTTGGTCAAATATGAGCCTGAGATATGAGTTTTAAATGATTTATTTGAAGTGTTGAAAAAATATAAGAGACATGATTATTATAGTCTATTTTGATGAATTATACAAAACTGTCACTGTAAAAAGAAGAGAACTATAGGGTTGTGCGATTAAGAAAAATGAACTCTTTAAGGGTCCATATATAGAGTCTCTAATCTGCTCTAATGTTGTTTCCTCATCACAAACAGACCTGGAGTTGTGTTTTGTTTCATTCACATGTTTAACACACAAATCCTGCAGATTTAGGCCGAGTTCTTCTCTCAAACTGAAAACACTCTTTTCTACCTTGTGATGCCATGTGTTAATAAAGAAAGTGCTCCACTGTATTTTTAAACTCCACACACCTTCACAAGAAACATTTGGATCATTTCAGACCTGGAATTGTCAATCTCTATTGAACTAAAGGTAAAAAGAGCTGTTAACTTGAAAACAACCACTTCGTGACATCACAAGGTGGAACGGAACATTTTGAGCTTTAGAGATGTAGACAGACTGATAATAAAGGATAACAAGGTAACAACAAGGTAACAACATTACACCATGGTTTAAAGCTCACAAGAGTCAGTTTGTGTCATATAGGATCTTTAAATGTTTTATTTCATTTTATTCATGTTCTAATTAATGTTATTTTATTAATGTTCTTTTATACAATACAATTAACTGTACCGCCACATGTGTCCAGTTACAGACTCTAAAAAAGGGGGGTGTAATTTGCCCAAACACACAGCATCACATTTATCAGAAGATATGAGCATTTGTTTACACAGAGACACTGGAAAAGCCGTCCAGCTGTTTACACATCTGCACCAGCCTGACGTCATCAGAAGAGAGAGAGGGAGGGAGGGAGGAGGGACAGAGAGAGGGATAGAGAAAGAGAGAGAGAGAAGGGGGGGACAGAGCAGAGAGAGGGACAGAGAAAGAGAGAGAGAGAGAGGGGTGGGAGGTGGGACGAGACTCTGGACACAAGCGTCTGTGTGTCTCTGAGCAGCGTCTCCATGGAGACACAGGGGCATTCAGTTCTCAAAGAGGGCATTTAAAGAGGGTGAATTAACGCTCCTATATGACACAAAAGTGACTCTTGTGAACTCATAGCCATGTTATAATGTTGTTACCTCCTCAAAAACATACATGGAGTTGTGTTTTGTTTCATTCACACATGTTTGAGTAACCCTTTATTATTAGTCTGTTACATCTCCAAAGCTCAAAATGCTCTGTTCTCTGAACCTTGTGATGTCATGAAGTTGTAGTTTTCAAGTTCACAGCTCCTTTTACCTTCAGTTCAATAGAGAAATGGCAATTCCAGGGCTGAAGTCCAAATGACTGGAGTGGAGCACTTCCTGTATTACCACATGACATCACAAGGTGGACTGTGAACTCAGCCCAAATCTGCAGGGTTTGTGTGTTAAACATGTGTGAATGAAACAACACACAACTCCAGGTCTGTTTCTGATGAAGAAACAGCATTAGAACAGAGATCAGAAAATTACAATGTTATAATGTTGTTCCCTAATCAAAGACATACCTGAATCCATGCATGTTCCTTTCTGTGTGGAGTTTGCATGTTTTCCCCATGTCTGTTCCCCCATCAGCCCAAAACATGCACAACAGTGAAGGTCTGGACCAAAACTTGACCAAGATCTGGAGATGAGTCCCACTGCTCCAGACAGGTTCAACACAGACACACTGAAGGATGGGTCAAATGCAGAGGACACATTTCCCTATAAATCAAATCAAATATACCCTACTGTCCTACGTCTCACTTAGATTTCCATT
Organism: Periophthalmus modestus; assembly: GCA_019594935.1. Lineage (NCBI taxonomy): Eukaryota > Metazoa > Chordata > Actinopteri > Gobiiformes > Gobiidae > Periophthalmus > Periophthalmus modestus. Next base: position 3,741,110 of record JAIEZT010001390.1, read on the forward strand.
ATAAACATGACCATACATTTCACTTCCTGGGTTTTCTGGGCGCTACTATTGATACTTTACAGTGACATCACACTTGGGGTGTTCTGCATGGATGTGTGTGGCAGAATGTTCAGAAGTTACCATGGTGACACAATAAACACATTAGCAAACACTGCCGAAAAAGTTTTTAAATAGTCTGAAAACTCAATCCCTAAGGACTTTCAACTATACAAAAGATATGTTTTATATTGAATTGTTAATTGCAATGACAACAGTGCTAACATTTCATTTCTCTGACAAAGTCTCTATGAGATTCAATTTCTCCTGTTCATCCCATCACGTTCCACCATATTGCATAATTTGTTCCACATTTACTCTTTGAGATGTTCTCCTGTTCATCTGTGGGTCTCAGGAGGCTCTGTGTGGACTATAGACTGTATACATGAATGGACATAGCTAACCTGCTAACCGCCACATTCCAAACAGGAAGTGATCATGGGCGCGCTTCTGACTCAAATGACTCTGGCTCCAATTCACTTTTTATTGAGAAACTGTGGCCCCTCTCTCTTTAACTGCTGCTGTCAGGCTCGTCATTTTGTCTGAAAATGCTCCACATGATCCTGGTATTTTTTATTTTGCTCTTTTGTCTGTAAATCAAGATATGAACATTAATAACAGACAAATCAGACAGCTTCTTTCCTCAAGGTCACTCTTGCTAACATTAGCCAGCTTTGACAGCTTTGCTAAGTGCCCATCCCCCAGCCAAGCCAGTGGTGCAGGCAGGAATCGAGATAACCGAACAACATGAGACTGAACTAGAGGAGAACAAAAAACATGAGACTGAACAGGAGGAGAACAAACAACATGAGACTGAACAGGAGTCTAGAACAAACAGCCAGAGGAGCAGTGTATGAGGTTTAGAGCACATCTTAAGGAAAATAGAATATAAAGTATTTAAAATGGTATGGAATAATGTGATGAGGAAATAAAAAGTACGTTTTAATACTGTCCAATGCAGTGGTCCTACAGAAGACTTATCTGTCCCGGTAAATATGTGCTCTGCATTTGACCCATCCTTCAGTGTCTCTGTTAGTCGAGCGAAACCACAGGGAGATAGATAAAGAACATAAAGCTGACATCAGTATTTGTATGTGTTTGTATGATTAATCAGGTCAAACTGGTCTGGCCTCAGTCCCTCTGGTTGGTTCTACTTAAGTTGCTGGTTAGATTCCTTGACCTCTGCAAACATTTCACACCAAGTACTATCTAAGAATATATTTGGCTGTCCACCAGTACCACCAGAGCTAAAAGGTCTAAAACAGGACTACTCCAAGGCTAAACTTGGGCTAAATTGGTTCTATATAAGGACTAATCCAAAGGAGGACAAAAATGGCATCAAATGTAGACCACCTGAGTGAACTTGTATAACCCTCACACATGCACCACAGTTTGAGAAGCTCTGAGATACATGTTACTGTAATGTCTCATATTACTTTGCATAGTCCTAACCCTCTCCTCTCTCTCTTTCTCCCCTCTTCTCTCTCTCTCTCTTCCCCCTTTCTCCTCTCGCTGTCCTCCTCTCTTTCTCTCTCTTTTGCTCTCCTCTCTCTCCTCTCTCGCTCTTTCGCTCTCCTCTTTCTCTCCTCTCTCCCCTCTCTCTTTCGCTCTCCTCTCTCTCCCTCTCCTCCTGTCTCTCTCTCTCCTCTCTCTCTCTCCTCTTTCTCTCTTCTCTCTCTTCCAGACCCACTTTGTCTCCTGCACCCGTCCAACATGGCCGCTGCTGGGGCCCACCTGATGCTGGAGGAGTTCCCCCAGCAGCTGCCAGTGCCCAAAGCGCCCCCTAGAGGAAAGAGCCGGGCGCGACGTCCTCGAGAAGCGCGCTTTAAAACTCAACCCGTAACATTTGCCGAGATCGCAGAAGTTGAGGAGGAGGGAGCCAATGCCATGGACGAAGAACGAGCCAAACGATCCTTCCTTCAGAGCCTTGAGAACCTGAGGAGGAGCACGCAGAACCTGTACTACTGCCACGCTTCCGGGGGACACGTGCAAGCCCCTGCAGGTCACGCACACGCCCCTGGACACGTGCACTGCTCCGTCCAGCACAGAGGGACGCAGACCTGCACCATGGACTCCAGCGACTCCGACTCGACGCAGTGAAGACGAGAGGATGAAGAGTCACATGAACTGAAGCTGCAGGTTTTGTGCAGAAGTGGAGAGTAATGCAAAGACATTCTGTGACACTTTGTAAATAATGATTTGTAAACAGGTCTTGGGTTTGATTCCCGGATCATCTGGGGCTTTATTAGGAGTTTGCATGTTCTCCCTGTGTCTGTGTCCTCTGGTTTCCCTCATCAACCTAAAACAGCCTCCAGATCCTCCTGACCCATAGAGCTTTTTTAATGAATATTTTTGTATTGAAAGTAAAGCTCTGATTTATAGGACAAGGTGACTCCTGTTGTAGCCAGACAGAAATGAGGCTAATGGGGCCAATCTGCACCTTCAGCTCCTCCCAATACTAACACTCACACGTCACATTTATACTAGGCAATATGGGTGAAGTGCCTTGCCTGAGGACACAATGACAGTTTTGCCACTGCTGCTCCCCTGTGGCACTTGGTGTTCACAGCAGTCTCCCATCCAAGTCCTGACCAGACAAGATGAGGCTTTGACCGGCCAGTCTGGTTTAACCGTTTGGAGGATGAGGTAGATGCAGAGGACCTGACTTTGCCCCTGTGTTATAAATCTGTAGGTTTGAATCGACGTGTCTCATGTTTAAGACCAAATATTTACATAAGATTGATCTAGTTCTTATCTACAGAGTTTTTAAAAAGTCGATGAAATGTTCAGAAGAGCGTCAAGGGGACAGTCTGCTTCATTAAACTTTAGAGATTTTAGATTTTAGTCTCGGACAAAACAGCGCTTCTGCTGGACAGTTACACCCTGTACAAAAAGAGTTATTTATTCTCTATATTTAACACTGTGAGGACTTTAACATTCACTTTTCTTATGAGCTTTAAATAAATGTTTGTTTTATTCAACAGACTCTTTATTTACGTTCATTTGATTTAAGCTTATTGTTTTACTGTTTTATCTCTTTAAAGTCTCTGTTCCTTATTATTACTGTCTTAAAAACATAAAAAAAAAAAACCAACTAGTTCATCTTAAACAGTTTGCAGATGTCCAAAATAATTTCTCACCTTATGCATTCAGAACATCCTAATTATTCGATGAGTTTATAAGCACTTTTCACAACTCAGAGACCAGAGTGGAGTTTTGCTGTGACAGTAAAAATACTAACAACCAGCAGGCTAACAGTTCACTTCTTGATTCTTGGACAAATAGCACGCAGCAGACTTATTTTGACTTCAAGAGCTGCTTACACAATATGTCTGTACTGGGGCAAGACACATTTAGCTCAAATACAAAAAAAAGTCCGCAACAAATCTGGAAGAGTTATGAAACATTGCGCAAATCGTTCGGTATATCTTTGATGTTTAGTTATGTCTTATTTTATTTCTTTTTTATCCTCCTGTCCCGAGGTCAAATTTATACAGATTCAGTAGATCAGATGTAAGAGGTTATAATTAAAGAGGTGTAATCTGAAAAAAAAAAAAAAAAATGTTTATATCTTTCTCCCATGTTCTAAAACTGTTCCCTCATCAAAAAGGGTTTAGATGTCATCCATGTATGTTTGGGTAATCTGGTGATCTCTCCTGGGCCCTATTCGAGCCCTCCTTACGATTAGCAATAACTTCCTGGATAAGGTTGCCACCCACAAGTCTACATCATCCATGCTCCCTCACGGCAATTCTCCATAAATATTTAAAAACATGATACAAAACTGTACACAACAACTTCACAAACCTGATGTGATGTGCAGAAGTTTAATTTGTGGGATTAGTGGGATTGTGTTGTGATAGCGCTCTGAAGGGGAGTGGACTTAGCACAGAGAGCAATGGGAGGGGGGACTAAGAGCATCAAAAACGAAAGTGAAACTTATAAGATCTTTACAACATGTGAACATATTGTTTAGGGCAAATATAACATTTTCAAAACAATAATAGGAAACATGCTCATCTAAATATGTTATGTGTTACAGTTTATACCCCATAGAAGTAAAATACCCCCTCTTTAATATCCCATAGAAGTAAAATACCCCCTCTTTAATACCCCATATAGTTATATAACACTATATTTGTCCACATTTTTGCCTTGTTGGAGCCGTTGGAGCCAAATCCTCGTACAGAGGTAAGACTTTATAAGAGCCTTAACCTCAGAAGAATGTTCTGAATGAGACTCGTTCAGTTTGTTTCTACACAAGCCTGAGTCTTTACTCCATCAGGGCCCAGCTTAAAGAAACATTTCATTAAGACCACGCTGCTTTGCTCCAAGACAGCAGGAGAATTGAACCATCAACCAAACATTAGTCTCAGTTATGACAGTGAGTGACATTTGTGAAGACGCCGGCTCTTTTGAACAGTTCCTTAACATGAAAGGTGTGAACCGGATCTAAGTTTTTAAAAGAACAGAATCTTTTTCTTTCTATTTGTATGCATTTTTATACTGATTTACCCTAAACCGGCACAAGAATCAGGACAGAAGCAGAACAGGCCACACGGGTGAGAGATGTGTGCACAAAAACTCACTCTCTCTCTCAGTTTGAACCAGTTTAAACACATCTGAGCCTTGGTCGTTTGCAGTGACGTGCGGTGAGGTTCATGGCTGGTGAGGCACTGATGTCGTCACAATCAGATTTACAAACATATAAACCAGGTGTCGGTACATTTGGCCCTGGATCAGTTTCTCTCCCAGTGACTTGGGGCCAGAATAAAAAAAGAATTTCAAAATAAAAGTTCCGAAGTCCCTATGAAATAGCTCTAATAGTATGAAATCAAAAAAGCAAGCTCCTAGACCCCCTGTTTTGTATTGTTTTTTTATCCTATTCTGGTTCACCAGTTTTCAATGGATTGACGTCATTAAATTTCTTACCATTTCGTACATCTCTGCGAGTCTTTTGTCCCCTCGTCTGGAGCAAACAATTTTGCTCCTTTAGCGTTGGTCTCAGTCCTTTAATCATAACCTCCTGCTTCGACCGAAAGTCCAGTTTAGAAAACTAATATAACTAATATATAATCTGTGCCCATTTAAGGGCCAGACACGAAGAAAAAAGTGAATTGCTAAAGTTGACTTGCTAACTCAAAATTGTAGTTTGTGGCCCCTATTCGGCTGGAGTTGCAAGAATTCCTGGGCTCACGAGCGCCCCCTAACATGAGGCAGGGTAACTGCGTGCCTCATCCGGCGCCTTTTCACAGCTGCTTAAAGCAGCAGCTTAGCTACAGCGCGGTCAGTCCACGGTGAGGCACGAGCGGCCTGTGCCTCACTGCGCGTCTCTTCTCAGGTTTTCAATGATAAACGTATAAATTCAGCGATTTTGAGTAAAAAAAAGAGAATAAAATTGCAAAGTTAAATAGAAAATAACTTTACAGTACAAATCATTGGATAAATATAACTATTTAATTTATGTTTTCTCTGTGATGAAAGGTGAGGCACTGCCTCACCTGCCTCACCTGACCGCACGTCACTGGTCGTTTGTGTCTGGGATTATTTTGTAGATAAAATGAGTTCTCACTTTGGCTTCTGTCATATAAATAAATATAAAAACAGCCAGTATTTTAAACGGCTCTTTGAAATGAACCGATCCAAAATTCTGATCCCTTAAAGGAGCCGAAAGTCTCATCACTCACACATCACACATGACAGTACTGTAGAATTGACCCAGAACTCCAGTTTGGTAATGTTTAATTAGTTTAGCCTCGGTTCTACGGTTTTCTGTAGAATGAAAGACTGAATAATTGTTCATATAAATGAACACAGAGGAGGTGTAGATACAGATAATATATATATTTCACAGTCAGTCTGTTCAGTCCTGGTTCAGTCCAGGTTTGGTCCTGGTTTAGATCTGCCCTGTAGTCCTTGCTTTTCCCATGGTCTAGACCTGGTTCAGTTCTGTTTTGCTCTGACCTTTTAAGGCAGAACTTGAAGTGGAATTTTCATTGGCTTACACAGGAGGGAACATGCAGAGCCAGAGTAGAGCCAGAGGAGAGCCAGGATCAGATTCTTGACGAGGACAACACCAGGCCTCGGACATGGACTTCTCAGCGCTGACGCACAAAGATATGACCCTGAAAATTTCAACAACAAGGGTGAAGGCTAAGGTCTTCATGAGCAGCGAAACGTCTTCACTCTAAAACTTTTTGTCCAGTTTACAGAGCTCACATTGGCTTTTACTATGGATCGGACCTGGGTGACTGAGAGATTACACAGACAACCTTACTTCACATGTAAATATAGAGGCATTTAACAATGAAGCACACCCCCCACCATGTTTGCTTCACTTATAAAAGCTACTGTGGAAGTATTTTTTGTTTGAATGGATGTGCTATGAAAATGAGGCAAAAATCTTGGAAGGAGCTATGAGGGGGCATTTGTCTTTCTAGGAGAGGCTAGTGCCCCCTCAAGCCCCCCTCCCTCCTGGCGCCGCCCCTGTCTGTGTGTGTTGGAACAGTATCAAACCAAAAATATCAGGGCTGGGACCAGACGCTTTTCCCAAAGACAATACGAGGTGCAGGATTGGATCCACGAAGAACAAGATTAAATTTTAACGTAATCTCTAATACATAAATTGCATGTTTCTGTTACCAATGTTGGCCTCATAATTTTTTATTTTGATGTAATATCTTTGTTGCCATTTCAGCACTGCTTTATGGGACTATAAGAGTTAAAACTCACAAAACATTTTCCCCCAAATCTAAATTTAAACACAAAAGGAAAAAAAAAAAAGTCTGGCGCGATCATTTTACTCATACGTGCACAGTCTAGCGGCAATTTTGTCTTGCAAGATCTCGTCCCATCCCGAGAAAACATGCTGGAGGTTAAAGGGTCATATTACTCTATTCTCTGATCTGCTCTGATGTCGTTTCCTCATCACAAACAGACCTGGAGTTGTGTTTTGTTTTATTCACACATTTAACACACAAACCCTGCATATTTAGAGTTCTTCTCTCAAATTGAAAACACTCTGTTCCACCTTGTGATGTCACGTGGTAGTACAGGAAGTGCTCCATTGTGTTTCTGAACTCCATACATTTTAGCATGGCTCATAAGAATGTGTAATACACTTTTGAATAAATTGTTTCTATTGGGAGTCATCTTCTAGCTGAGCATTTTAGACTTTTTCTATAGTTTTGGAGAACTGAACTCTATATTACTCTATATTACCTTTACGACATCTACTGTTGCACTGAATCTGTTTTTATGCAACATAAAAATGACAAACAAACAGTGGTGGATGAAGTGCTCAATTTTTTTAGTTAAATAAAAGTACAGATACAGAGGTAAAACATTACTCAAGTAAAAGTATCACATGAAAAAAAATCTACTGAAGTAAAAGTATTTAAGTACCCATTTAAAACTGTAACAATACAGTACTATACTGTAAAACTGTAGTAACAAAACAAATCAATGTCTTCATTTTTCTTATAAATACTGTATATTTATTTTTGTTTGCTCAAAGCCAAACCTTAAACTTGAAAACTTTAGTCATGATGTTACCACAAACTTGGTGAAAAAATATCCCCTCAAATCATATGAAGTAATTTTTACTTTTCAGTCCAGCTCAAAAATGTAGTAAAATAGAAAGTACACATACCTGATCTCAAGTGCAGTAAAGTAAAGTAAAAAGTATCCACTGTAAAATCTACTTAAGTAAAGCACAGATTTACCTAAAGATTCTACTTAAGTACAGTATTGTACTACTTATACTTTGTTACATTCCGCCAGGGCAAATAAACTAGTCTAAATGTAAATGTCTACTTTCTTGTATTACTAGGCAACTCTTGACTTTTGACAATGCTTCCTCTTTTATTTGAAAATAAATGGTCCTAATCTCTTGCTCAGTTTGACATCTAATTACCTATATTGACTACTTTTTTTCTATTTTGCCATGGCCTGACATTACAACTCTCTTTTGTTTTTTAATTGGTAATTATATCATAGCAGGAAATATTTAATTACATTTGGAGTATCATAATCACTTTACTCTCCAACAAATAGGATAATAGAGGAGTCTTGTTACAATTCTGCCATAGTGGAATCTACAGTTTAATAAGAGCAATTCTAACCTATATGTACCTGTATTATTTCTTTGTTTTAATCTAGATACTATTCCATAAATGACCACCCTCTTAATCTCATATAAACCTTGATACATTTTGAGTTTTTAAAAGTTTAAATCTCGTCGCCATTTTGCTCCTCCTCCGCTGTCATGTTTACAATCAGCGTGGTTTAGATTGACAGCTCCCTCAACCAATAGAAAGTTAGTATTTAACCTCGAGCCGTCTACTTTCCACCAATCGCGCTCTTGTTTTAGACGTGTGGAGCCAATCACAGCGCAGAGGCGGGACACTGGCCAAGAAGCGCGAAGTGTTAAGAGAAGAGAAAATGGCGTCCGTGAGATAGTGTAGTTACGACAAACTTAGTTTATGCAAAAAAATGAAGCGATTTTGTGTAGTTTTGGAGTCGTAGCGGGGTTTAAGTGCTTTCGAAATGTGAGCTTTTAAGAAATAAGTGCGTTTTGATGCGCGTTGCTAGTTTAAATTGGAGTTTTTCGTAACTTTAAAGCAGATATCTGTGGCTTTCTCTGTTAGCGGCCTGGTTACTGTACATGCAGCAGCAGGTGCCTTAGCTGATCTGTTTAGTTGTGGAATTTCGCTGCTCTCAGATGTAAAACTCGTCCTGCCCGTGGATTTAAACATGGCTCTGCATAACCTGGTGTTCGTGGTGGACGTGGATTATGGGGAGCAGACCAAAGAGGAGCTGACCCAGAGAAATGGCGTTTTAAAGAGAGGAATGCTGCAGATCCTACTGCATCTGGGATACAGGTAAAACCACGAGGCAGAAGGCTGGAATGTCTGGGAATTCATTTGTCTAATATTTGTCTGAATTACATGTATTAGACGTAGAAGTGAAGTTGTTTTTATCATCAATTAAGCGTATTTGTTAGTTTATTGTTTTGTAATTCAAATGGCATTTAAGTGGACAAACATATGCATTATAATTATGGACTACTCCTACAGCCCCTTTAAAATATCACATAATCTGTGTTAAGCTATTAGATAATGATGAGGGAAAAAAAGTTTATCCGTCTAGTCTATATGTCTACTCTTTTTATCTGGCATTTTCTTCCTGTAGAAACTGGAAAATAAATATTAATAATTTGTATTTACTGTTTTCTCTAAGCCTTTTGAAAAATGTGCTGTCCATCTGAAAAATTCTTATGATGATGTCACGTGTATTTGCCAGATATTCTTGTTGTTTTGTTAAACTGTTATTTTGTGTGTTATGAGAATATACTAGAGAGGGTAAGTTTTGGGGAATTTTGTGGTAGGCTTTAAATGTTTTAAAGCACTCTAGTTCTTGCACCAGTGTGATGTGTGTGCTTGTGACATCCAGGATAAGGTTTACAGCCAAATTTGTATTGTTTTGTATTGCTGAACTTGCCTTTTATTGATTGAAAGTTCTAACATCCTTTTTCATCAATATTCTGTTTTTCTTGCAGATATGGGTTTGACAAAGTACGCTGGGGCTATAAGTTCTTTGGCTCCCGGTCCAGTCGCAGCTCCGGTCTCATCTCGAGAGGTTCGGATTTTAAGGAGCTGCGACACAAAGCTTTTGAGGACTTTGAGATGGAGTTTGATTCTAAGTTTGAGCTGCCGTCTCATAGAAAAGCCCTGAGCAGCCCGGCGATGTGTGTCCAAAACGCTGTGAAAGAAACTCTGCTGGACTTCCAGTGGGACCGGCCTGACATCACCTCCCCCACCAAGCCCAGCGTCAGAGCCAGGCGGGCGGGTAAAGGCAGCCGCAGCTCAGCCTCTCACCTGGAGGATGGTTCTGGAGATGGGAGGAACCTTTTGTTTGTGGTGTCCGAGTGCCCGCGTTCCTGGGCTCAGATGGAGCAGTACCTGCCTCCAGCAGCAGGGGGCACTATAGATGTGTGTGAGAAGGTGCTGTCTCGGAGTCTACAGGAGATGATGGGGCAGACGCAGGTCACGCTGCACTGGATGGACACGGCTGCGCATAAACAGGTGATTCTCTCATTTTGACTTAATTTTACAGATTTTATTTCGTCAGATTATGTTACAGTTTTATACGAGAAAAGTTGAAAAATATGTTGACAGTGTGGGACTCCATTAGAGAGACACCAGACGATGACGTGACACCAATGACATGACACCGGGAGAATTCTGTACAAGAGTTTGGAACAATTTATACATATAAAACACATTTTTCTGATACTTTAAACATAATTCAAACAAAATCCTTTATATCTTCAAATGATAATCTCTGTGACATTAGAGGAGTTTTTGCCCAGTGTAACACATGGTTGCTAGGTAACAGCTGGAATTCCCTAGTGTGATGTCATGATTTCCAACCAGGAAGTACAACTTGAAAACAAATTGCTAAACCAGAAAAAAATTGTAAAATGTTTAGTAAACTCTAAATATAAATAATATTTCAAACTGTTCTAGGCAGTTCATATTTCACTCTTCTTTCACATGTTAATTTTGAAGAGTGCATTGATGCAGAAAGTGAATATTTATGTGTTCTTTTCCAGGCCGCAGGTCAGCCAAAATAACATACCAGCCTGTGCTGGAGATTTAAGGCCGACAGCTGATTGGCCAACCAATCTTTTCTTTCTGTCTGTAGTCTTAACATGAACTGCCATAAACAAACAGCAGGAGGAAACACTTAAGTATTAGTTTGTATCTATAATGAGTCATACAAGTTGTTGTTTTTTTTCCAAATCTAAAACTAGAAAGAAAAATAATAAAGTTATTTCCTAGTACAAAGAAAAGTTTTGATTTTTTTTTCCCATATATTTAATGATGAGTTGAGTGATTGTCATGAGAGGCCTGGCTGGACAAGTTTAAAGTACTGACCCACTTATGAACAGAATCTATTCTTAATAAACGTATATATCGATTATTGTTTGAGAATTTAGGACATGGACGTTACAAATGACAGAAATGGACAACTCTAAAAAATATAATGACAAGTGTGGTTCCTCTAATGTTCATGTGTTTGGAATCCACTGGTCTCTTTATCTGTGGCCTCTGTTTCTCTTCAGGTCGTGTCATGTGTGGACCACAGTGGAGCAGACATACTGACCCAGCTCTTGTGTCCTCGAGGGGGCAAACTGCTCCCTCTCTCCTCCCTATTGGAGCTCATAGAGTCTGGCTCTGACCTCAGCTCTTGGTTCTCTTCAGTTTGGGGTTTTTTGCTCTGCTCTGAACCCAGCTACAGGGTCTGCTTTCCCCTCACACGAGCCACACTCATCTGGGAACAAGGTCAGGACCACTCTAGACCCTACTCTATACACAAATGTACATGTGCACATTTAAAGTTGCTGTACCTGATTTTTTTCTGTCTTAAAAACATGAAAAACAGAACTGGTTCATTTTAAACAGTTTGCAGTCGTCCAAAGTTATTCCTTAGTTACCTTTATGCATTCAGAACATCCTAATTTTTAGTGCTTTTCACAACTTTCAGAGACCAAAGAGGAATTACACTGCCACGGTAAAGCATGCAATAACTAGCATGCTCACACACACTTCCTGATGCTCTGACAGTAATAGGCTTTATAATTTGATGTCCTTCATGGAAACCTGCTTGTTTTCATGGAGATTAAGGGGTTTAGTACAATACTGTGGAACATTCAAGGCGAAATTATAACATTTTGTATGTAATGGGACCAGACGGTGTCAGGTCTTCTACCAAAATGGTTACATACACACAGATTAGAGTGGAGGTGGTATCAGTGAAATAATGTGTGCATACAATTATTCTCTGAGCTTTACTAATGTTGTTTTGGCATCACAAACAGTGCTGGAGTTTTTTTTTTTCTTCATTTTTAGGAATGTCTGTTGTATCGTGTTATATGCTAATGTAAGACTGGGATTAAGTCATGTTTTTTTTTGGTTTTTCCCATAGAAGGTGCAGTGGAGCGATGCAGCCTGCAGTTGGAGCCCACGAGCAGCTCTCAGAGGCCTCTCTCTTCCTCTGCTGAGGTCCGACTGAAAGCAGTGATCCGGGACCTGAACCTAGACCAGACCCAAGACCTGTTTAAGTCTGGCTCTGAGGTCTATGTGGTCCACAGTTCAGATCAGGACTGGTTCAGAGAGATTCTAAAGGAACTGAAGGAAAAAAACTTAAAAATGGTGAGACTCAAAACAAGACCTTAAAAAAGACATGGACTTTTGGAGCTTTTAACTATGTTCTAGTTGTTTTCCTTCATTGAGCCTCTGAAGTTGTATTTGAAGGATTCATTCTTGAGGAATTTTTAATCGCTTATTTTCAAGACTCCATTTTGCTGATCTGCCCCCATTCCTTCTTCAGTTTTATTTTCATATTTATTTATTTGTCATTTTGGTACAAATTTTTAATAATGGGCTGCTCGCTGTGTGTGAGCTATGCAGCTATGCATGTGGCGCTTTGTTGTGATGACATTTTAGCTATCCATAGGGGACGCCAACAGCATGTGGCGCTTTGTTGTGATGACATTTACAGTGATGTCAGCTCCCATTGGATGCCGCAGTTTTCTAATAAACTTGAAATTATTTATTAGAAGCCTTATTAATAGCAGTCTTCTCTCTCCCTCTTTCTCTCTCTCTCACTCTCTCTTTGTTACAGTACGCTGAGCTTTGGGAAGATGGCCTTGCCCGCTCAGCCCTCCTGTCCCCTCTCTCTCTCTCCTCTGCCGTCCTCTCTCTCCTCCCCTCTCCTCCCCCCTCAGACCCTGGACACTGCCCCTTGGAGGACAGACCCCTCTCCTACAGCCCTCTCTCTGCTCCTGACTTCTCTGATCTGCCCGAGGTGGTCAGCAGTGTACTGGGCGTAGTCTATGACATCATGGAGCGAGACGAGGAGGAGGAGGAGGAGGAGGTCCCCGGACTGGCCCCTGTGGTCCCTGGACAGACCCTGGTTCCAGAGTGGGCACAGCAAGAGCTCAGTCAGACCCGGCTCAGAGCAGGTTGTGCTCAGAGCTGGTTTCCTCAGAGCGACTACAGCGGAGTCAGTGCCAACCTCATGGAGAACATCAGGTACCACACACATGGATTTAGTTTAGGAGTTACAGATATTACAGATATGATTTAATACAATTCAGACTAATCTTTTAAACCTAAAAATCAAAAAAGTTTATACTAGCTCTAAGACACACCCTCCAAACCTCCCTCAAATTTCTAAATTGATCTGGTAGACAGGCATCCAGTGTTTCCCATGTGTTTATACTCAGACTATGATGGCACAAACGATCCATATTTGAAGAATTTTGTTTATTACTATTTTTGTGTATAAATGTCGCTCATTGCTCCCACTGATCAAAAAAGTTAAGATGGGATGATATTGATTATATTTTTTTTTTTTTTTTTTTTAAGCTAATTCTGATATTTGACCTGTTTCTGTGGCTGATATTTATCTTTTAAAATCCATAGTAAAACCCAAAAATGTATTTTACTTGAAGTAAAAATCACAAATTCACTTCTACAGTCATATAATGATGTTCAGTAGGGCCATACACAGATACTGGGGAAGCATCCCAAAACTATCAGTCTCAAATATTGGTATTGAATATTGATACGGCCAATACTGATACTAGAGCCAGTATATCACCCGTCCCCCCCAGAGAAGCACAGATATGATATCAAATGCAGTAACTTCTGTTTTGGTTTTGACAATACTAGAAGTGTCAAGTATTATTTGTATCTCCAGTTTTTGTTCAGTTTCTTTTTAAAATCTGGGGGGCATCACTGTCTCCTCTCTTAATGAGCAACACTGTGTATCTGTCTGCTGTGACAGATAGATGGAGTGTCGAGGTGTGTGTAATACATTTTCCCTACTGTGTTGGTGCGTTTTATAGCATCATTTGGTGGTTTAAAAATGCACTGCTCTGCAGAAGCGCTGACACAGCACAGGGCTCGTTCATTCAGACAGGTGAACACTCATTTGTGCTAGAGGCACAAAAGCTCTGATATCCAACAAAGTAAAGAACTGACCAAGAAGGTAATGCAGTCTTTTGTCATTAAAGCACATAAGCCCATGATGCAGTTAAGAGATTCAGTGACTCCAGGAGAATTGGTGACATTAAAATATCATAGTGCTGAAGGGCTGGAGTGAGCGCTAGGTACAGATCCAATGATCCCACACAGAAGGATCTGAGTTTGAGAAGAAGACTTTTCAGTATTCTGCTACATTGAACCTCTTACACAGTGACTCAGAGTGTGTATTTGTGTGTTGCAGGTTGCTTTATGCAGTTCCTGAGGAGGCCTCTGGGGTGTGTGATGAGGAGCAGGAGTTTATGTCCGACCTGAGTGTGCTGTACCAGAGCAGCACCGGAAACAAGAAGGGACACAAACGTGAGACTTTATATAAGGAATATAACTTTAGCACAAAAATATTAAAAGTATTAACATATTAAAGTTGTATGTATTTTCCCATCAATATTATTTGTAAAAATAGTTGTGTCTTGTTTTGCACTCATTTTGACCATTTGACTGACTGACGTTCCCTGTGTGTCCTGTAGGTGGCACTCAGAGGACCCCAGTGAAGCAGAAGATGAAAACCATGAGCAGATCTTTACAGATGTTAAACGTAGCTCGATTAAACGTCAAAGCTCAAAAAACCCAGTCGGATTCTGAGCCAAACGGAGTCGAGAAACCCAAGAGGAGATCTGGAGACAAAGACAAGGCCAAGGACCACAACATCAGTGAGTTCAACTGTGGTTACACCTAAACCTGTCTCCATAATCATTATATCAACTTATCGCTCAGCATATCTTTATAAAAGTGGAGATGTTTCAGTTATTTATTTTCTTGTAATGCGATTAGATTTAAGAGGGTGCAGAAGGTGAGAGTGTAGAGCACGTGTCAAACTCGAGGCCCGTGGGCAAAATGTGGCCCTTCACATCACTTTATGTGCCTCTCGACAGGGTAAATTAAAAGGTATGATGGTTTTAAAATGTCATTTTATCAGGAGATACGCAGTCACACAGCCATATTTATACATCTAGGCAAATGCATATGCAATATTTGTAACTTGAATAAGTAATAAATATAGAAACAGTTAATTAACAAGTTAAAAAAGTAGCCCTTTGAAGGCAGTCATTTTGCTGATGTGGCCCTTGGAAAATGTGTTTGACATCCCTGGTGTAGAGGGATGAATAACTAATGTTGTTGCAGCTCAGGCCTTTTAATGACCCTGTCCATTTAAAATGTTTTTCTGGGATCATCTTGCATTATTATTTTTGTATCGGAAGCATAAAGTAGCTGCAATATTATCATTTATCTCAGCATCTCTCTGTGTATTTATAACAGGCCTCTATTTACACTGAATGTTTATAGAGGCTAAAAGCAGACGCTCAATAGGTCCTGTAGGTAACGTAGTGGTGAGACTCACAGCAAGAAAGGCGCATTCAATTCCCAGAATTCTTGAAGAGCTGGAGAGGGGACCAGCGAGTATTCCAGACCAGGACCAGGCTCATGTCTCAAATCTCCCTTTGTACTTGTTCATGGGGGTGACAGTAGCTCACTTGGTGTTTGTCCACTAATCCGGAGGTTGGGGACTTAAATCCTGCTCTCTGCGTCACTGGTATCTTTGACCTGCAAGTTGGTGGTGCAATTCCTGCTCCAGCAGGTGAATGCTGTCTGTGTGTCCTTGAGCAAGACGCTTAACCCACTTTGCCCTCAGTGTCTGTGTATATTGGTGGTGCATGAATGTGTGTGTGAATGGGTGAGTGGTTCCTTGATGTAAATATCTCACTGTGTGTCCTCAGGGTTCTCGTGTGAGTCTGAGCTGGTGCAGTATTTGAAGGAGAATTACACTAAAACTGTGTCACATCAGAGTCTGGGCTCTGGACTCCAGCTGATGCTGTCGGCTCTAAAGGTTTATGCAGGAAAAGACTCTGAGGTTAGTTTGCAAATATACAACTTCTACTACTACTAATACTAATACTAATACTAATAATTTGTCAGTCTGCCCCAGGGCAGAGCGACGGGTGATTCCAACCCATCATCATGACAAACAGGGTCCCATGCATAAGTTACACATATAGACTGTCAAAATAAATGGATGTGGGTAACGTGTTAGCCGTCGCGTTCCAAATAGGAAGTGATCATGGTCGTGTGTCTGGCTCCAGTTGTTACAGTTGTTGAAAAATTGTTACCCCTCCCTCTGTAACTGCTGCTATTAGACTCGTCATTTTTATCTTAAAATGTTCACATTAACCTGCTCCACACGATCCTGAGATTTTTATTTCGCTAATGTGTCTGTCAGTCAAGATATGAACGTTAATAATAATAATGAACGTTAATAACAGACAAATCAGGCGCCTTTTTTTCACTCCCGTCACTCCCGCTAGCGTTGGCAAATTTTTGATTGACGGCGTTGCTAAGTGTCCGCCCCCTTCCAAACCAGCAGTGCAGGCTGGAAGGGGCGTTACCTTCAACATCTTCACTCTGGATTGGCTCTTTGGTTGCTATGATACTCACAGCCAGAATCCCAAATCCGGAGCTGGGCTCCCAATTGGCCCCTATAACTGCTCACCTCGATGAGCTTTATTTGACTGGAGCCGAACGCTGTGGGTGACATCACACTCACCTAATCCACTTCTTTATACAGTCTGTGCATGTTCCCAATGTGATCCTCTGTTTCAGGTGAAGCAGGTGGAGCTGGTGCAGTCTCACCTGTTGAAGAGCAGTAAGAGCCTCCGTCTGCAGTACAGCTCTGCCTCAGTCTCAGACGATAAGATCAGGGAGAGTCATGTTGAGTCATGTTTGTCATTATTAAGATGGTCCCACATTTACTTAAATACTGAGATCTCCTGGTTTGTTTCAGGTGTCGGCTGCAGTGTTTCCTGAGGCTGGAGATCTGTCGACTCGTTTCCTCTTTAAAGTCTGATTGTGTGGACACTGAGCAAATGGCTGAAGAGGTACAACTTTAAAGAAGCAGTTTTATGCCTAATGGACTTCTTTGTATCTTTCTCCATGTTCTAAGCCTACGTCGCCCACGTGTCCACATGATAATTCTCTATAAATACATTTTATTTATTCTCCATAACTAAATTCATGTACAAAATACATTTTGTACATGTATAAACCGCACTTGAATATAAGCTGCATGTTACAAATATGTTGTAACATAAGATATTTGCACTGAAAGATGGTACATGGAGGTTTTTTATTTTTGTTTTTATTTAAGATGCGCTTTTTTCAAACTGTGCCTGACAATCGGCAATATGATGATCTTTGAACTTTTGAACTGTCATTTTGCACACACCCTCATCATGTAAAAAACACACAAAGTTCAAAATCAAGACTAGTTTATTCTTCAGCACATAATCTTTCCCCGTCTGTCTCACTTTTGCATTTACTGCTAGATAGTGCCCCCTGGTGGCCATTAGCCCGTATAAATCTATAAATGAGCCACACCGTTGTATAGGCCGCAGGGTTCAGAGCTTGGGGAAAAAAGTTTTAATACCACACAGAAGTAAAATATCCCCTCTTTAATACCACAGAGTAGTGTAATACCCCCTCTTTACCTTCTAAACTAAATCACCTATGCATTCATATATACTGACTTGTGTTTCAGGTGGCTGAGATGCTGAGGATCATCTCTTTGACCAAAGACCCAGTGTTTCTGACCCGGTTCCTCCAGGAAGACATCCTCGTTCCTCAGTGAGATATTTAAACTTTACATCAGTCGCTTCACTGGAGTCGTATACCTTTACTCTTTTACTGGTGGATTAATCGAGTTATTTAGACAGGGACAACGGCAGAAGAAGAAAAGAGCGAGAGCGACTCTCAAATGCCACAAATGTTTTGAAACATTTGTTGATTATGATGCCACACACACTAAATAAAATGTAAATATTTTTGTTTAACAGTTTGAAATCCTGTGTTTTTGTTCCAGTTTTCTGTCCTCGATCCCACGCGTTCTGGCCGATGTGTACCACTCTCTGGGCACTCAGCTCCCAGAATGCTTAATGGCCGTCCTGCCCTCTGACTTCTTCAGTGACGAGTCGGTAACCAAAGATTCTCCATCGGAACAACTTGAGTCTAGTGCGCCCCCTGCAGAGAGAGAAGAGGGGCTGCTGGATCTGAGGGAGCGGTCTGCTGCAAAGAGGAGGTAGGAAGGAGAGAGAGGGAAGGAGTCAGAGAGAGAGAGTGGTAGGAAGGGAGGCAGAGAAAAGGGGACAGTGGGAGGAAGCCAATAAGTGAAAAGGAGAGGGGCATAACCATTAAGGTTGTCAACCAAATTTTATGTAACTTTTCAGATGTAGGGTCTCCATGGAGATCTTATTGGTTTGTCTAGAATGTTGCTCAATATGGCATTAAACTTCAGTCAATCTTTATGAAGACAAGCAGGTGATGCCACAAGACTCAAGTTACAGGTCAGATGTGTGGAGTGGCGACCCTGCAGGCTTAACCGATACCAAAGAGCTGACCCAGTCCAGCAAATGTTTTCTAGTATCTTCATCGATATCCAATATTATCTGTATCAGTGAGTCCCTGACCAGGACATGATTCTGACTCATTTCAGGAGTGGGATGTTGACTCGCCATCGCAGTGTGACCGAGAGCTCCCAGAGACAGATCGAAGTGCAGCTGCCCAAGAGGAAAAGAGCAGCCACGGTAAGAAGTTATACAGGATTTAAACAGGAGTACCGTATTTTCACGGCTATAAGGCGCACCGGATTATAAGGCGCAGCTTCAGTTACAGGTGCTTTTTTGTGCTTTTTCTGCATTTAACACATACAAAAGTCGCACCGTTAGCCCAAGCCTCCACAATCCATTCACAAATCATGGCGTAACTCGCCCGACGCGACGTGTTCGCCGTCAGTCATCCATCGCTCCCGCGATGTTCGCAACTTTTAACCGCGCCTTATAGCCGTGAAATTACGGTATATTGTTTTTAAATGTGTTTACTGTCTGAAAACACAAGAGAGGAGCGGCGACTGTGAGAGATATAGGAATTATACTGTTGCCTGGGTATATGTGTGTGTTGGGGCCAGATTTATCAAAACTGCTTTTCAAATGTACAAAATTTTCTTGCAATTTTTCCCCTTCGAGTAATAAATACAGTAGTACTAAATCAGACAGCACCCTCTAAAGGAGGTGATTTGCATTTTCTCTGCCTCAAGTTGCATGTTGTTAAATTCATTATCCATGAGCTGATGCCTCTTTTCAAAGACGCAAATCAAAACTGCACCTGCTTTTGGTGCCCTGTTGCCATCTATCTGTTTTACACTCCTACAAACTGTTAATCTGGCCCTTTATCTGTTCATGTTATATGTGTTTACTGATATTAAACATACCTCTGTGTTTGTGATCAGACCAAGTCCAGACCCAGTGTGGCTCCAGTGAAACCTGCTCCAGAACCAGAACCTCTCAAACCACAGGCTGCTCAGGGTCAGTGTCTAATGTTTGTTCCGAGAGTCGGTTAAATGAAATGTCTCAACAGAGGGTCATCCGAGGGTCTTAAGGGACAAACTCGTCATCAGAGTGGGTCTTGTGGGTCAAATGTATCATCAGATGGTTTTGTGGGTCAAAAGCGTCATCAGAGGGTCTTGCGGGTCAAATGCATCATCAGTGGGTTTATGGGTCAAATGTGTCATGGGGTCACTCTGAAGTGTGTTGAAGTGTCTGAAATGTTTTGTTTTCTTTCAGAGGTGACCAAAGTGCGCAGAAACCTGTTTAATGAGGAAACAACAACTTCCTCAAAGAAAATTAAACTTTCTCGCAGTCGGAGTGTGTCAGCGGTGGAGGGGCTCAAACGTAAACGCTCCTCTGAGTCTGACGGTAAAAAACATTTGATACTTGGGGTTGGTAGTTCTTTTTCCACTCCGGTTAATGTATGTGCTTTAGAATCCTTGGCAAGACACTTCACCCTGTTCTCTGGTGTATAAATGAGTCTTACCCCAAATTTACTCCAGAAACAACAGCTGCATATGTGATGACGTTTATGGTGACTTCAGCTCCCATTGGGCACCGCGGTTTTCTAACACAGAAATCAGCGGACTTGTTTCTTTTATTAAGTCATTTTAGATGAATATTGTGATTTAAAATGTTTAAATTATAATATAATGATCCACAGGGGTTGTAGATTATAACTATAGAGACACACAAGCACAATAGGGCTAGTTTAAAAGCAACATTTGTGTATGTATTATTTTTTTTTTCCATTTAATCCCCAAACTGTTTTCTATTGCTCACATATAAATGTTTAGGTTTTAAAACTGTGATAAAAGTTGTCTGTCTGCTAAAAAGCATGGAGAGACTTCCAGCATAATTTCGATAATTTGGATTCACTTTGGATAATGTTGGTGTAATGTTGTTTTTATTGATTCTTATTACAATGATTTACATACACCAGTTCTGCTTTGGTGTACATAGGGAGTAAACTGAAGTGTTGGGCCTGTTACAATAACACATTTTCAACCTCGTTATATCGTTGAAGTAAATATAGAAGATAAACGATGATACTGAAACAAATTTATGCCACTGACATAAAAACCCTAAAGCAGGTTTAAACCACAAAAACTATTCTAAATCTACAATATTGTTAAAAATCATGAGCTGCAACAAATAAACAGAAGGAAACACTTCAGGACTTTGTGTCTTTAGTCATATCAGTGTTTTATTCAAACTTTTACAGCTTAAATCTGATCATGGAGTCAAAAAATAACCCAAACGACGATGCATATTGACCCCAAAAATGATTGTTCCATCTTTCATATACTGAACCATAAGTCAATATAGTGATTGTAGTGACAAGCCTAACACTGCTGTGCACAAATCTTATTAACTGAGATTTAAATGAGAATATAATGACTCCTTGAACCCTTGTCCCTGTTTCAGTTCACTACAAACTGCTGACCAAGAAAGTGTGTGAGACTCCACTGCACAAGCAAGTGTCTAGCCGCCTCCTGCTCAGACAGAGACTGGGACGGTAAAGATCATTATGGAGTTATATGGACTTTACGTGCTGGACTACATTTATTATTCTATAGCAAACACAGTTTAAAGGGCCCATATCACACTTTTTATGTCTATGTTCTAATGTTGTTTCCTCATCACAAACAGACCTGGAGTTGTGTTTTGTTTCATTCACACATGTTTAACACACAAATCCTGCGTATTTAGGCTGAGTTCTTCTCTCAAACTGAAAACACTCTGTTCCACCTTGTGATGACATGTGGTAATACAGGAAGTGCTCCACTGTGTTTTTGAAATCTATACACATGCCAATCTCTACTGAACTGAATTCTAAGCTTTGGAGATGTAGACAGACTAATGATAAAGTGTGTGAATAAAACAAAACACAACTCAAGGTCTGTTTTTGAGGAGGTAACAACATTATAACATGGCTTAAAGCTCACAGGAGTCAATTTTAGTGTAATATAGGACCTTCAAACTGCACTGTGGCAGGATGGTGTGGTAGTGAATACTGTTTAATACTAATTTTAAAATACTGTGGTTGTTGTGTTGCAGGAGGTCAAACGTGTCAGAGGAGTGCATCGTGGAGGAGTCTCCGGTCAAACCCACTGAAGGTACAGATCTGGGTAATATAAGACTGTGTCATATAAACGGGGATGGGTGACATATTTGCACTAGCATCAGCTGCTACCGATACAGACTGTTCGATATCTCGGCAGATATCTATATTCGATACTGACATTTTTATTGCGCTGCCCAAGTATCTGCCTTTTTTGAACAGGTTAATGAGTAAAAATGTAAAACAGAAGAGTATTGTGTGGCTGCATGTTTACACAAACCTGTAACAAATTATTTAAAATCCAGATAAATACATTCTGTTATTTTTACAAAAGTGCAAAGTGAATTTGTGAGCATAACTAACTTAAGATTAATTTGTGGGCCTTTATTATTGAAAAGCTAAACATCAGTATCTGTAGTTATCGATCATAAGTCACAGCAGCAGGTCAAAAATTAGTAAAATAAATATAAATGACATTACAATGAACAACGTGTTACTGGGGCATTTATCCCTTTATGAAGAGCACGTTTTGATTGGCATGTGGTTTACAGAAGTATAGTCCTCCCATGTGTAGCTATGTTTCTGCTGTACTCACAATGACCAGCTCACGAGTCACGATACTGTGGTACTTCAAAATGTGTCTAATTCTTTTTTTTATTCTCTCCATCCCTCCTTCCCCCATCTTCTCTTCTCTCTCTCATCTGTTTCTCATCCCCTCTTCTCTCCTTCCCTCTTCTCTCTTCCCATTCTGTGCTTCGCTCTTTCTTTCTTCTCGGTCTCAATTCTCCCTCTCTCTCCCCCTCTTCTGTTTCTCTCTTCACTCTCTCCTCTCTTCTCTCCTTTCCTGTCCTTTCTTTCTTGCTTCCTTTCTCTCTCCTCCCCTCTCTCTTGTTCTCACTTTCCCTCTTCTTTCCTTTCCTGTTGTCTTTCCCCCTCCCTCTCTCCACACTCTCCTTTCCTGTCCTCTTTCTTTCTCTCTCCCCTTCCATCTCCCTCTGCTTTCCCATCCTCTTTCTCGCTCTTCCTCCTCTCTCTCCTCCCATCTCTACCTCTCTTTCTCCTCCCCTCTCCATCTCACCCCTCTCTTCTTTCCTGTTCTCTCTCTCTATCTCCTCAGATCTTCGCAGGAGTCCTCGTCTGAAGCAGTTTTCACGGCGTCACTCATTTTACTCCAGTTCTCAACCGCGTTCTCGAGCCCTGGACCGTGCCTTGTCCTCCTCTCTCCTCCCCTCTTCTCAGCCCTCCTCCTCTCTCCTTTCCTCCTCTTTCTCTGAGGTAAACGTTCGCGCCATTCGGTCTCCCATCAGACTGCTCTTTGGGGCGGCTCAGAGCCCTCACAGACCCCGACAGGAGCAGGGCAGGAGCGACGGGAGCGACAGGTGCAGCAGAGCCAGGCTCTCCACCTCCTCCAGCGTCTTTGAGGTGAGGATTATATCAACAAGGAATATAGAGTTTAAAGTTCTATTTAGGCATTTATTTTGATTAATTAAAGGTGCATTATGTATCTTTTCTGGTGGTCCCTCATCTGCTTGTCTCCATGGAGATGTTATTGCTTTAGCTGGAATGTTCCACAGGATGGCACTACACTCATCCATTTTGCATCTATTGAATTGTACTCCATGGCTAAAAAAACACCTAGAAAAACATGCTTTTTTTTTACTCTGAGCAGGCTTGCTTCTCCTCAGATCTGACTGATCTACCTGCTTGTTTTCCATGGAGATACAGTTTAATGTCATGTACAGTGGAACATTCCAGTCATAGTGCACCTATTAATTGGAGTTAAAAAAAATGTAATTAATTGGTGTTAAATCACCAATGATCACAAAAAGGTGACTGATCAAAACTATATTTTTTTTTATTTGTGGTGATTTGACTGATTTTATTGATCCAGGGTTCTTGTGATTCTGTTGTGATTCTGATCTAATGCGATAATTTGTGACAGTGATTAGGGTTAACATGGTGAATGCATAAATCTGTTATGTTTTTATGTTGGTGTTTGATAAGGACTATACTATGGCATAAAAGAGGAGGTATTATGTAAAATGGAACATGGTAGAAAGCTCCAAAAAATCATTAAACATGCAGGAATGACATCTAAAACCTCTTCAGGAATGTTTTTGAGTATTTTAGCAATCAGGTTTATCACGTTGCTGTGTAGTTTCATTAGTGGGATTCATGCTGATTGTGTCGTGATAGTGCTTTGAAGGGGGAGTGCGTTAGTACAAAGAGCGAAGGGAGGGGAGACTCAGAGCGTCACAAACAAAAGTGGAACTTAAAAAACATGTGAATACGTTTTTTGTTTTTTTAATAGCAATATAGCATTTTCAAAACGATAAAAGGCAACATGGTAATCTAAATATGCTATGTGTTACAGTTAATACCCCATGGAAGTCAAACACCCCCTCTAAATGGAGCACATGAAATCTATGCTTATTTATATATTTATTACATTTTTGTGGTGTATTGTCATCATGTATGTTGTTTTCTTTGTTTCAGAGTCCAAATAAAACTCCCACAAAGTCTCCGGGCCAACGCACTTTATTCGGAAACATGACTCCCAAAACTCCCAAAACTACTCCGACTTCAAGAATGAGATTTAACGTCAGTCCAGGGTTTAACACACAAAACAGCCCATTCAAGTCTCCCACCACCAGAGGGAGCCCTTTCAAATCCCCCTGCAGACGAGTGCTGGTTTCAGAGACGCCGAACAAGAACAGCCCGCTCAAAAGTATCCTGAAAACTCCGGTTAAAAATGCCGTAACTCCAAGGAAAACCGTAACGTGGTCGCCAAATCCACAAATGACCAAAAACTCAAGATTCAAAGTTGCAGAATCTCCAAAAGTTACAACATTTGTTCTTAAAACTCCAGATAAATTTGGGCACAAAGTAGAAATTTTGAAAACGCCAGATAAGCTGCCAGAGGATGTCTTTGGATGCCAAGTGAATTTGGTGAAAATATCGGAAAATTCTCCTCAAATTTCCAAAAAAGTGGAAGATAAAATATTGGAAACGCCACCTTCGCAAAAGAAGAATGTCAAATTTAGCCCAACTTTACAAATCGTGACTCGTTCGGCTAAAAGTTTGATGTTTGAAACACCGGAAAAGCAAAGTCCAGATGTAAGAATATCCCAAGGAATTATTGCAAAAAAGTCGCCAGGAAAATCTTTGTGCACAACTAATTCAAAATCACCATCCCAAACTGTCCCACCTCAACCAAACGAACGAGTAATGGATGTGTCTTTGCCAGCCAGAAAATCTCCAAGGTCCAGATGCTATGAAGGTGAATTTTCCAAACAAAATCCAAAAATTGTGGTTGAGTTTTCACCAGAAAGTTCTCCAGAAATTAGAATTCCAACCAAAGCAAGACGAGATAGAAAAAACAGCCTGAACTTCGGAATTGGGGAAGGAAAGAGGAGACTGACGAGACAGAATTCCAATTTTCAATCCAACGAAGATTTTGAAAGTTTAAATGTTGGTTTGAAAGTGCAGGATGGTTCTGACGATGGGAGTTTTCAAATATCAAGACGAAAATTGCGATCAAGATCTAACGAAAGTATTTGCAACCAAGAAACTCAAGACATTTGTGAGAATTTGATATCAGATAAGACAAGAACGAGGCAAAAACGTTCCAAATCTAATGACGAAATGGCAACGGGGAAACATTTGGAAGTTACAGACAATTTAATACAAAAAAATTCAGAAAATGTAGAACAAAAAGCAGCAGATCTGGTTGTGGAAGTTTCTCCAAAAGCAAAAATGACAAGAAGAAAGACTAAATCAAGGTCTAAGGATGCCATAAGTGTGGAGGTAGGAGATAACATTGAAGCTTCTGAGCAAGAAAAGCAGAAAGTTATAAAACCAAACGCAAAAACCAGGTCAAATGAGAAGATTTTTGAAGATTTGACCCAAAAAGTGGCGGATTTTGAGGACGAAAAATCAACAAAACCTAATGTTAAAAGTCAAAACTCCAAAATAAGATCGAATGACTGCATTTTGAATTCTGAAACGGAGGATTTGGCACCAGAAAAATCACCAAATTTGAGAAAAAGAAGGGAGAGTTCAGTTTTACAAAAAATCTCTGAGAATTTATCAAACGGCAAAGAAAATTTGAGCCACGAGGTCACGTCTTCAAATGACGCAGAAACTAGTAAAAAGTCTGAAATGGAAGATGAAATTCAAACCGAATATTCCCAAAACGATTCCAGTTTGCAGTTGGCTTCCACAGACGATGACAGCGTTGACATCGTGAACGCGTCTGTGGTCAAAGCACAGGGCCTCAAAATGAACATCAGCTTTTCACGCAAACCCTCCAAAACTGGTGATGACTTTTTGTCTGATATTTCATCCCCAAAAAATCCCAAAGGAACGCCAGCAAGGAGCTACGGTTTCCGCCAAACTCCAGATCGTCGACAACGTGAGGCAGCCGAGCGTTTGGGCTACGCTAATGAATTCCCAACTCGATTTTCAACCCCACGCGGAGTTAGCAAGAAGAAAAACTGCTTAGCGTACCAAGTGGAGATGCAAATGCAGTCATCGGGGTTACCGAAACTGAAAATTAAACGGGCCGATTCTGAGTTGGCGAGTCCAACAGTGCAGAGGAAGACCAGAGCAGATGGAGGCTGTGTGTCCCCCTCGGTTTGCACTCACAGAACTCCAGCGAAAGGGACAAAACCAGGTACACAGCTGTACATTTGTCAGTCGTACACGCCCACGCGTGTCCAGACCTCTCCTGTAGCCATGCCCGACACCCTCTCACCGTCGCCTCAGAGCGCTGGGAAAGTCACACCCGACTACCTCAACAGCTGGCCCAGAAAGAAAAGGGTCAAAGTGCAAGAGGGAGGAGCCAAGGAGAGGAAGGCGGAGGAGGGTCAGGTGAGTGCGGCTGTTGAGTCCTGATTTAGACCACAGTTTAGTCCTGGTTTAGGTCCTGGTTTAGACCCTGGTTTAGGTCCTGCGTAAAGTCCTGGTTTTGTCCCAGTTAAGCCCTTGTTTAGACTTGATTTAATGAGATCCTGATCCTACTTTTGGCCCTAGTTTAGTTTTAATTTGTGGTGATTAAGAGTAGTGTCATTACTTTGATTATAAATTGCACCTTTCAAGACTGGAAACACTTAACATAATCTAAACATGATGTTTTCTCAGGTGGAGGAAGGGGTGAAGGAGCAGTCCATTGCAGAGGAGTACCACATGGGGGAGCTAGAGTGTGAACTGGGTGTGAGTCGGCTGCAGGACCCAGATGAGGACCAGAAGTCTCCGGAGCGAGGACTGATGTGGATGGACAAAATGGAGGATGACGTGTGGCGGGACAAAATGGAGGACGACTTCGGGAGTGGAGACTCAGGTGAGACGAGACGGGCGGTAAACTGCAGATGTTCGACGGCAGGAGCTCAGAGTAGAGCTGCTGCTCCTCCACATAGAGGAGCAGCAGAGGTGACCAGTTCTGGATGCCTCCTGGACGCCTTCCTGGAGAGGTGTTCATGTCCCACCTGTAGGGACTTTTGATAACTCAAATGGCTCCTTTTACAGGTGCTAAAAATAAAAAACCTAACGTCACATCAAGACAAACAACTGATGGCCCCGCAGGGTTTCATGTGGATTAAGGTACTTAATATAGAAAACTTTACTTACTACTGTAAGAGAGGTTGGCATTCTGTCCTCACAGGAAAGAGGCCCTGATTCAGTTCTTGTAAAGGTCAAGATAGGTAAAGATCGTTCAATGAGCAGCTACATGTCACACAAAGTGATTCTCTCCCTCTTTCTCCCCAGGCACAACGCCCCCTAGCTCCAGGAAGAGGAAGCCCGTCACAGCCAGTGGGATTCTGGCTCTGACCAACTCTCCTCTGCTCTTCAAGACATCCTCCGCCTCTAAGAAGACCCCCAGCAGGACAGGTGAGGGCAGGGGCACAGGTGAAGGGAGAGGAAAGATGAGGGCAGGGGAGGTCAAGTGAGGGAGGGCAGGAGGATAGATGAGGGAGGGGAGGGGGCTTCGGGAGAATTACTTTTTATAAAAGAAGGACAACATCCCTTTTTTTGTTTCCAGGAGAATCCACGTTTGATCCCGATATTTCTCCTTTTGGAAAACCGATCCGACGCTCCTTTGCCCAAAGCTACAGCCGCAAGAGACTGCTGCCTTAGAACAAAACATTTAAACGCCTGAAATGATCCTAAAATCTGCTCTAAAATATGAGCTGTAAACAAAGGCATAAACTGCTGCTGCCTTAGCACATAGTACCCTTAATATTTAAGTGATCCAAAAAGAGGAGTTGCACCACCAGAGGCTGACTCCATGACAAACAAAAGACATTTAACTCGCATTTAAACTGGCCCAATCAGAGTAAAATGACCTAAATGGAGATAAAGACACACTATGTAATTTTTTGGAGAGGGAGGGGTCTCCATGGAGATGTCATTACTTTAACTGGATTGTTTCAGTGTATGGCCTTAAGCACTTTACATTTATTCCATTACAGATGTTTTTACGGCTAAACCCTAACCCTCATGCATTCTTCCTGTGAGCGGGTTCACCTCCTCACAGATCTGGCCTGTAACGTAGCCTGGTGGTGTGACCTGCTTGTCTCCATGGAGATAGGCATATTTAAAGAGTGGGCACAAAGCAAAATCTGTTTTGTTTTTTTTCTCCATGTTTTTGATGAGGGAACAGCGTTAAAACACAGAAGAGGTTTTAGATGTCATCCGTGCATGTTTGAGTAATCTAGTGATCTCTCTTGGGCCCTATTTCAACCCTCTTTAGCAGTACGAGCCTGTACAAGGTTTCACCCACAAGCCTACATCACCCATCCTCCCACATGACAATTCTCTATAAATATACAAAAACCTGCACGCTGATTGTGTTGTGATAGCACTCTGAAGGGGGAGTGCGTTAGCACTGAGAGCAAAGGAAGGGGAACTCGGCATCAAAAATGAAAGTGAGACTTAAAAACATGTAAAAACATAAAACATGTTAAGTTGTTTTTCATTAATATAACATTTTCAAAAGAATAAAAGGAAACCTGGTGATGATAAAGATGATTTTTTTTTTAACAGTTAATTTCCCATAAAAGTCAAATACCCCCTCTTTAATACCCCGTAGAAGTAAAATTCCCCTCTTTAATAACATACAATGGAACATTCAGGGCAAAGTAATAACATTACCATGGAGACAAGCACGTAGCAGAACCTCCACCGGAAAAGTTACACAGTGCAACTTTAAATAAAATGTAATCTAATTCCAAGAAATAATTCCGAAATAAATCATTGTATTGCATTATGATGAATCCCTGTGTCTTTAGAGGAGCCACTTATCTTCAAATTTTCTGTTGAAGTGACAGTTATGATTTGAATTCTCGATCTGCATCTTTTCTGTTCAAATCATAATTCCTCATGATTTTATTCCAGACTGAAGTAAAACGTTATAAATATTTATTTTCATTTTGTTTTGTCTCAAACTATTTTGGTAAAAGGAGCTGTATATGTTGTAAATATTATTTCAAACTAATGTAAATAAATGTATGGAGATTTTTATGTTTTTGTGTTTTGTTTTTTTATTCCTAATTTACATATTTTAGTTTGTATATTTATTCAGTTTAATTCTTCTTATAAGCCTTTTGATGCTTTGCAGTGTGTTCGCTGGTGGGGTTCTACATGCATGTCTATGGCAACATGCTTTTGCAGTTTTGGTATTGGAATGTACACACCGTCAAAAAAAGTTTAAAATCGGAAAACACAAGTAAAAATCCAAAGTGATTTAAAGAGCACATTTTCAGGACACTGATCAATCTGAGCGTTCATGGTCCTGTTCAGGAGTTTGATTTTACACAAAAAGGTGAGAGTGACCAACTGAAAAACTGTTGGCTAATGCTAGCTAACTTGTGATTGTAATGCTATTTGAGAGGGACTTGTTTTCACCTGTTGTTCAGCAACATCAGTCCTTTATGGTCAGACTGTTATAATAAAAGTCTAACAGCTTCAAACAGAGCAGTGCCCTCAGTTAGCACCGCACCTCCAGGACACGTTGACAGCTGCAAAGAATCAATTTTGGGTATTGTTTTTTTTGCTACCTGCCGCCATATTGGTTCTTGTTGCTAATGTAAACAAACGTAAACTTCAAAGGAAACATTATTTTTTTTTTTTTTTTTTACTCGTTTTTTTTTTTAACTAATGAAATAAAACATTTTTAGAAAACTTTATTATTAGTCTGTCTACGTCTTTAAAGCTCAAAACGCTCCGTATCCACCTTGTGATGTCATGAAGTGGTAGTTTTCAATCAACAGCTCCTTTTACCTTTAGTTCAGTAGAGATGGGCAACTCCTGATCTGAAATTATCCAAATGATTCTAGTGAAGGTGTTTAAAAACACAGTGGAGTACATTACCACATGACATCACAAGGTGGAACAGAGTATTTTCAGTTTGAGAGAAGAACTAGATTTAAATATGCAGGATTTGTGTGTTAAACGTGTGAATGAAACACATCTCCATGTATGTTTGTGATGAGAAAACACTAGGACAGAGATCAAAATAGTGTAATATGGACTTTTAAATATTTATTTTTTGCAGCAAAGTAAATGTGTAGTTACATTTTCCAATCTTTTTGTTATGATTTTAAATTTGCTATTTAAAAAAAAAAAAAAAAAAAAAAAAAAAAAAGCAATTTCGTTTCACATAAAATTAAACCAAGGGAAAAAACTGCCGGTGGGCGTGGCTTGGTGCGGTTACGTCCTGTTTACTTCCTGTTTTGGTCCGAGACGCAGAGTGACAGCCTCGTGCATCTGTTAAAGTTTGGATCTATATAGATATGAGTGAAAGCGGCTCAAACCCGAGATAAATTTTATATAAATGAATTAAATAAAAGTTCATATTCACGTAGTGACGAAGCGGGGGAATGGAGCTCCGGAGTCTATAACAACAAGAAAGTTTCAGGTCCAAATCGACAACAGGACCGAAACGAGCCCGAGAGAGACCAAGGAGCACCGGGAGGAGGTGAGGGAGTGGCACTGGGTTAGTCTTATTTAAGTCCCGTTTTAGTCCTGTTTTAGTCCTGTTTTAGTCCTGTTTCGGTCTTGGTTTAGTCCTGGTTTAGTCCTGGATTAGTCCTGGATTAGTCCTGGATTAGTCCTGGTTTAGTCCTGGTCTCATCCTGGTCTCATCTTGTCCATTTGCAGGTGTAGCACTTCTGATTTAGTGCTAATTGTTAAGACCTGGTTTAGATCTAGTTCTGGTAGCGTTACAGGTTTAGTCTGACTTTGGAAATTATTTAAATTTCATTGAGTCCTGATTTAGAGCTACAATAGTCCTGGTTTAGTCCTGGTCTTGTCCTTGTTCAGCCGTGCTCTTGCCTGGCCAGCCAACAGGCTTACCAGGAAAGGTTTAGTCCTGTTGTACTCCTTTGGTTGTGGTTTATCCCTGTGGGTTCAGTCCTGGTTCAGTCCTGGTTCAGTCCTGGTTCAGTCTTGGTTTAGTCCTGGTTTAGTCCTGGTTTAGTCCTCCAACCTGTTGAAGTGTTTCAGAGGATCTCATTCATGCTTTGGAGCTATGGAGGTTAGATAATGTTGTAGTAGTATTTTTCATATTTCTTGTCTGTTGTAGACCATGTCAGACCTGGACGTCTCCCTGCGGCGCTCTCTGGATTTGGGGCTGGAGGTTTTGGAGCGAGCATCCAAACGGAGAGTGGACTGGACCCAGATCGGGCCCATGGGCCACAGTCTGAACAGCGCTCAGAGACAGTCGAGGAAAGAGACACAACAAGAGACACCAGAGCACAGGGAACAGGTCTGAAATCTAATGCTGTAATTCAGAGTCTTGGTCCTGGTTCAGTCCACGCTTTTATCTTGCCTTAATCCTGCTTTAGTCCCGCTTTAGTTCCACTTAAATCCCACTTTTGACCTGCTTTAGTCCTGTTATAATCCTGTTATAGTCCTGCTATAATTCTGCTGTAGTCCTGCTATAGTCCTGCTGTAGTCCTGCTGTAGTCCTGTTTAGTTTAGTGCTGTTTTAAAAGCTTGTTATTTCCACAGAGAGCTGGTGCAGAGTTAACCAAAACATTTTCCTCACTTTCTGGTTTTATGTGCCAAACGTCACTGCTCTGTCAGGTCTGGGTTTAATTAATGTGTTCATAATTTTTATTCAAATATTCGTATTATTTTATTTAAATATTTGTGTGATTTCAGAGGTACCATGTGTCTCTAGCCTCTCTCTCGCACTCAGAGCAGACTCATGTTTGCAGGTTCCACCGCTCCTCCTCTGCTCCTCTGCCCTCCTCCTCCACACACCCTAGGGTAAGAAACATAAAAAAAAATATATACAACTGGAATTATACATATATATGTGTATATATATATATATATATATAATATATTTTATTTTATAACTACATTTGTAATTAATTTTTAATGCATTAAAGGTTCACTATGTAACTTTACTGGTTGAGGGTCTGCCATCTGCTCGTCTCCATGGAGATGTTATTATTTTTCCTGGAATGTTCCACAGTACGGCATTAATCCTATCAATTCAACATTTTTAGTTACGTGTGTTGTTATTTGTCTAAAATCATGCATTCTTACAGTAGGCAGGTTCATCTCTCCACAGATCTGACCTGTTACTAGACCTGCTTGTCTCAATGGAGATGAATATAGGTTTAATGTCATACTGTGGAACATTGTTGGTAAATCAATAACATCTCCATGGAAACAAGTAACATTACGGGTTACATAATGCTCCTTTAATATCTGAGAGAGACTGAAATCTGTTTATACAAGTCTAAACTACAGGTTTTACACAGAATGAGACCCCATGGAGACACAGGGAGGGCATCTGACACAGTTGTTCTTGTTCTCAGCCTCGTGAGGACTTTTACATTGAGGTTCGCCCGGGCACTTACTCCGTCACTGCCTCCGACCCTGAATCTCCTCGGCATCCAGCTCACCTGGTCTCCCCTGGCAATGAGTCTCCGGGGCAACAGACTCACCTGGTCTCCCTGGGCGACGGAGAGACCGTCCTCCTGACCTTTCACCTCTGACCCCTGTGTGACTCTCTGGATCCTCAATATAAAACCTCAAGAGAGTTCAGACTTTTTAAAGTTTATTTCAATAATTTAAAGTCCAAACCATAAAAAGAAGAGGTACAGTTTAAACCCAGTTCAAATTAACCACAACATTTTTATATATTTTATTTTATTTTTTTCATTGTTTTTTTTTTTACTCCACTTAGACAAAATTAGCAGCAAACGATTTTAAATTCTCACCCTAAGAATGGGAAAAGTCACAGAAATTGAAACCCAAATTTTACATTTTAAAATAATATTAAAACTGGAAAGACTCCAGTTTTTTTTCTGTGCTGAGGGTTTTGTTTTGGCTGTAGTTTTGGTGTATCTCACAGACTGTATAACGAAGAGGACTGAGTGAGTGTGACGTCACCCACAGCGTTCAGCTCCAAATGACGTTCATCAAGGCTAACAGCTATAGCAGCAAATCTGCTACCAGGGACCATATTTGGAAATCCGGGCCCAAAACCAAGCCAATCAGGAGCAAGGCTGTTGAAGGTACTCGGCCGCACCGCAGGTTTAGCAGTGGGCACTTAGCAACGAAGCGGTCAATCAAACCTGCTGCTAACACTAGTGGTAACGACCTTGGGAAAAGCAGACACCAAATTTGTCTGTTATTAATGTTCATATCTTGATTTATGGACACAATAGTGAAATAAAAACACCAGGATCATGTAGAGCGGGTCAATACTAACATTTAAGACCAAAATAATGAGCCTGACAGCAGCAGTTACCGAGAGAGACACAGTTTTTCAATGTAAAGTGAACTAGAGTCAGAGTTTGTGGAGCCGGAAGCGCGGCCAGGCTCACTTCCTGTTTGGAATTCATGGGTCAGCAGGTTATGTCCATTTATATGTACAGTCTATGGTGTATTTATGTAACATATCCTAACACCTTAAGTCTAAAACCAGGTGGAAAAGCCATTAAGGGTTGTCCCATTTAACCTTTTCAGACCTTCTGCTATTTTAAATATGAACTTAAAAGATTTATCAGGGTTTGACCATGACAGTATTAAAACCTGTACAACGACATTGAGGTGTTCAAATATAACTTTTAAAAAAAAGAAATTTATTTGCCATTAAAATTAAATTTAAGTGTTTTAAGTGTTTTTGGAGAATCATGAAATGCACTGATTTTTAATAAAAGCTGCACTTTTTAATAAAGTATTTTAAACATATTCCGTGTTTAAAGGAGGTCTATGTAACTTTTCTGGTGTTGTGTCCATGGCGATGTTGGGAATGTTCCACAGTTTGGCATTAAAGTTGGCGATCTCCACGGAGACAAGCAGCTGTCTGACCCCCAAGCATGTTCTAAACAGGGAATAGTGCAGACATTTGGACACAGACCAAGTATTTTTTGGCAAACTCCTGTAACTGAAAAACTGAAAGGCCCCACCATAAAAGTGTATTTGTTTATTTATTGACCTTCTATTAAAGGGCCCATATTATACTGTTTTCTGATCCCTGCTCTGCTAATGTTGTTTCCTCATCACAAACAGACCTGGAGTTGTGTTTTGTTTCATTCACACATGTTTAACACCCTGCATATTTAGGCTGAATTCTTCTCTCAGAGTGAAAATATTGTTCCACCTTGTGATGTCATCATGTGATACAGAAAATGCTCCACTGTGTGTTTAAACTCCATACACCTTCACTAGAATCATTTGAATGATTTCAACCCTGGAATTGCCAATCTATTGAACTAAAGGTAAAAGGAGCTGTTAACTTCAAAACTACCACATGACATCACAAGGTGGAACTGAGAATTTTGAGTTTTGTTGATGTAGACAGACTAATAATAAAAGGTTTCTCAAACATGTGTGAATGAAACAAAACACAACTCCAGGTCTGTTTTTGAGGAGGTAACAACCAGGAAAGTCTCAATGAAATTAATGCAAATTCCACACAGAAAGGCCTTATCCTAGAATCAAACCCAGGACCTTCTTGCTGTGAGGCGAGAGCATGAACCGCTGTGCCGAAATGCAGAAAATTTAAATGACTGATCTCGGTCTGTGATTGACGGCTGACCAGGGCCTTTGACTGGCTGGATTCTGTGGTGGGTGGGGCCTGTATTTGAAAAGCCCATCTCCCTTCGTGTGATTGGCCAGCGGCTGAAACATTGCACTGTGATTAGTCGAGGATCTGCTCTGTGGCAAAGGGTAAGAAAATTGAGGAGGCCTCCGGGAGACAGCACCCCCTGCAGGCAAACACAGGGAACAACAGAAAACATTTATATTTAAAAGTCTAAAGAAACATGGCCTGGTTTAGACCAGGTTTAGTCCTGCTTTAGTCCTTCTTTAGTCCTGCTTTAGTCCGGGTTTTAGGTGCTGCCTTTGTCCTGGTGTGGCTGTGGTTTAGACCTGGTTTTAGGTGCTGTTTTAGTCTTACTTTAGTCCTGTTTTAGAGCTACTTTAGTCCTAGTTTAGTCTTACTTTAGTTCTTGTTTAGGCCTAAAATAATCCTGCTTTAGCCTTACTTTAGCTCTAGTCTTACCTTTAAGTCTTGTTTTAATCTTGGTTTAGTTCTGAACCAGTCCTG
The DNA here is from genome assembly GCA_019594935.1 of Periophthalmus modestus. Lineage (NCBI taxonomy): Eukaryota > Metazoa > Chordata > Actinopteri > Gobiiformes > Gobiidae > Periophthalmus > Periophthalmus modestus. The sequence goes on from JAIEZT010001390.1 coordinate 3,776,267, forward strand.
GTTCAGTCCCACTTTAGTCCTGGGTTAGTTCTTGTTAAGTCCTGGTTTAGTCCTGATTCAGTCCTGCTTTGGTCCTGGTTTAGTTCTTGTTCAGACCTGGTTTCTTGTGTTGCGGTTCAGGTCCTGTTCTTCTCCAGTATCTCCATGGGGGGCGGTCTCTCCTCTGGTATCTCCTCTTGAGCTCTGACCCCTCTTCCACCTCTTCCTCCTCCTCTTCCTCTTCTCTGGTCTGGTCCAGGTCTGAGCAAAACCCCGAGCCAGAACTTAGACCTGGTTCAGACCCGGTGAGTCCAGTTTTAGTCCGGGTCGGGTTCTGGAGGCAGCAGCAGAGACAGGGAGCAGGTGATGGACAGGTGATGAGGTCGTCATGGAAACACATGGATGATTGACAGCCACTGTGAGCATAGGAGGAAGTGATGAGGCTCTTTTTACTTGAACAAAGAATACTTTCATCACGCAGTACTTTTACTTGTGTTTGAGTAATACTTGACGTAACAGTACTCTCACTTGAGTAATATGTTGCACAGTTTTTGGGTAGCACCTCCATGGAGATAGAAAAGTTTAATGCCATGATGTGGAACATTTCAGGCAGAAAGGCAATAACATCTCCATGGAATCAAACATCAATCTGCCATCAGGCTGAGTTCTGAGCTAGGTCTGTGGAGATGCGAGCCCATTTACAGTAAGGGTGTAAAATTTTCAGGGCAACTAAAAGGTTCCACAGTGGCTCAGTCTATTTCTGGCTGAAAAGTTACACAGTGGGGCTTTAACGCTACACTATAATTGTAAATGCATTAGATAGATACCTCTGTCCTTGCTGCAGCTTTCTGGGGAAACTCAGTGATGGACAGGTGATGTGGGTGCTTCGGAGACAGGCTGATGGACAGGTGATGTCGTCGCCATGGTTACAGGCCCATGATTGACAGCTGACCCGGAGCAGCTCTCGTGAGATTCTGTAGAAGAGGTTTTGGGGCACAGGACACAAAGAGGATAGACGAGAGAGAGAAAGACGATTGTCCCAGAGGAGAACACGAAGCAAGGGATCTGAAAGAGGGAGAGAAATAAAAACATATTATTAAAAAGAGAGAGAGAGAGAGGACTGTCCTAGCGAAGGACGCAAATAGAAGGACCTGAAAGAGTGAGATAAATAAAAAGATATTATTATTAAAAACAGAGAGAGCGAGAGGAGAGAGAGAGATGACTGCCCCAGAGGAGGACATGAAGAAAAGGATCTGAAAGAATGAGAGAAATAAAAACATATCATTATTAAAAAGAGAGAGAGCGAGGAAGAGGAGAGGAGAGGAGAGAGAGAGACTACAGTCCCAGAGGAGGACACGAAGCAGGGGATCAGAAATAAATAAATAAAAATATATTATTAAAAACAGAAAGAGGGAGAGGAGAGAGAGAGAGAGAGAGAGATATGACTATCCCAGAGAAGGATCTGAAAGAGAGTAATAAAAACATCATAAGTTTTACGGGTAGGTGTAGACAGTGGGAAAGTGTGGGTGGAGTGGGCGGAGACAGGGGGAAGGTGAAATGTTATATACTGAAGTCATGGCCTTTTACCATAGACTCCATAAACAGGTCACATGATCTCCTAACCTGAGCTCTCCTGTATAACTGAGACCACCCTCCCAGGACCGAACCTCTGAGACCCAAGTCCAGACTGTAGTCCTGGGTCAGATCCTAGTCCAGATCCTGGTCCGGTCCCTGGTGCATGATGGGAGCTGTAGTCCGGTCTGATGGGGCAGAGGACAGTGTCTCCTGGTCTGAGGCGTTTGAGTACACTCTGATCAAACTGAACCATGTCGAGAGCAGAGAGGAGCTGCCGAGAGCCACAGAACTGCACTACCCACAATCCTCCGCAGCTCTGGGGGACAAAGACAACACCAGGTTACATCGGATCCCCTCTTGTTCTGTAGCCCTGTGTGTCAGATGCCCTCCCTATGTGTCACTTTGTGTGAGATCACTTACCTGGCAAGTCCAGACTGTCAATCACACCCATCGGAACTCTTCACCGGTAACCAGACTCACATCTTCACAGAGTGTTAGAGAAGTGTGCCAGATGCCCTCCCTGTGTTTCAGATTGTGCCAGATGCCCTCCCTGTGTTTCAGATTGTGTCAGATGGCCCTCACCCCCACCCCCCCGGGTGTCAGATGCCTTCCCTGTGTGTCAGATGCCCTGTTCCCTGTTTGTCAGATTGCACAAGATGCCCTTCCTGTGTTTCAGGTGCCCTCCCTGTGTGTCAGATTGTATCTGGGTCACACCTGAACCTTGTGGACCACAGTTGCCCGATGGTAGAATCCGTCTTGTTGGTTTCGGGCGAGGATCTGAGCTCCGGGGAAAAAATCGTCTGGGTTTGAAGAAAGTGGACAAGACACAGGAGGGACTCTGGACCTGGGACACAGTGGAACTGTGAACTTAAATGTCCCACAATGCACTACTCTCTGATCTCTGTTTTAATGTTGTTTCCTCATCACAAACATGGAGTTGTGTTTTGGTTCTCTGACACATGTTTAACATGTTTCTTCCCTAAAACTGAAAACACTTTGTTCCACCTTGTGATGTCATGTGGTAATACAGGAAGTGCCCCACTGTGTTTTTAAACTCCGCACACCTTCACTAGAATCATTTGGAACATTTCAGCCCTGGAATTGCCAATCTCTACAGAACTAAAGGTAAAAGGAGCTGTTAATTGAAAACTACCACTTCATGACATCACAAGGTGGAACAGAGCATTTTGAACTTTGAAGATGTAGACAGACTAATGATAAAGGGTTACTCAAACATGTGTGAAAGAACACAACTCTAGGTATGTTTTTGAGGAGGTAACAACATTATAACATGGAGCTCACAAGAGTCAGTTTGTGTCATATAGGACCTTTAAGTGCTTAAACACTAATACAAGTTGGCTGCTGCTGTCAAACATGTACTTAATTAAGAACATAATAAAATTATCTGTCAACTGGACAAATTGCTGCTCATTCAAGCCGCTTTTTCAGTTCTGGTCAGATTGCTGGTGGACACTGCCTTATATCTGTCTGAAGGGAGGAGCTAACTACACTGAAACTCAACCTCGGCCTGTTAAGAGGAGATGACGGACAGGAGGTGGGCCTGAGACATGTGACCTAAGAGCAGCATTCTGATTGGTCCTGGAGCACATGTAATAAACAGGAGCAGAGCAGCAGCACAAAGGCAAAATCACAGAGACATGCAAATGTGTGAAATTTGGTGATGGGACTTTTGGCTCTTTTATGGGATCTGAATCTTTTGGAGAGGGGAGGGGGCAGAGAGGGTAGAGAAGGGAGAGGGGGAAAGCTTAGGAGGCAGAGAGGGAAGTGCAGAAAGGGGAAGGGGAAGTTTTATTTTATTTACCTGAGAATCCATCCCATGTTCACAGCTCTGCCTCCTTCAGATCCTACAGAACAAGATGTGAAACAAAGCTTTGTGTTGCGTTTATGGGCTCAAAATGGAAGTCAAAACCAAGAATTTATGGTAATATCTGTAGGTGGGGCCTTGTACAAGCTCGTACTGCTAACCGTAAGGAGGGTTTGAATAGGGCCCGAAAGAGATAGCTATATTACTCAAACATGCATGGATGACATCTAAACCTCTTCAAGCAGCTTTATTAAGAGGGGACAATGTTAGAACATGGGAGTAAAATACAAAAAAAATCTTTAATGTCATACTGTGGAACATTCAGGTAAAACAGAAACATTTTCATAAGAAGCGGTAACAGAAAAAGATCAGAAAAGATACATAATGCAGCTTTAAAGTAGTTTGTGAAATCCTTGTTTAAGTTAATGGCATGAGAAGCTGATCATGTTGACTAAGTCTGTGTAAAAATCACTCTTTATCTAAATCTGTAAATGATGACAAACTGAATAAACTCCAAATACCTTCAGAGCCACAGCACTGCATCTCACTGTTGATCCTGTTTCCGTGGAGACCAAGACTGTTGATCTTTACTATGGTGACGCCTGTACTCGTGTCCCTCCACCAATCAGAGCGTGCCTCACTGAATACTGGAGCAGATTTGTGTTTAGTCTTATGAGAGAACAGTGCTCTGTCGTCCTTCACTCTGTGTTTCTGGTGTAGTGCTGTCAAAAGTATCGAATATCCGTTACTAATCGATACTAAAACATTTGAGCAGGTACAGATACTAAAAAAGTCCCATTGACAGGACAGAAATGAACCCTTTCTGGATATCTTTAGAATGATTTTGAGCTGTATCAGAACAAGTATAAGACAAATAGATTAGTATACACCCATGGACCACTATGGAACCTACCCGGACCACTGAGGGATTACACAGATATAAGGACCTACAGCAGTCACTGGGGCGGTTTGCAGCCGAGTGTGAAGCGGCTGGGATGAGAATCAGCTCTTCTAAATCTGAGGCCATGGTTCTCGACCGGAAAAGGTGGTTTGCCCTCTCTGGGTGGGTGGTGAGCCCTTGCCTCAAGTGGAGGAGTTCAAGTATCTCGGGGTCTTGTTCACGAGTGAGGGAAGGATGGAACACGAGATTGACAGGCGGATCGGTGCAGCGTCTGCAGTGATGCGATCGCTGTATCAGTCCGTTGTGGTAAAGAAGGAGCTGAGTCGAAAGGCAAAGCTCTCGATTTACCGGTCAATCTACGTTCCTACCCTCACCTATGGTCATGAGCTCTGGGCCATGACCGAAAGGACAAGATCACGGATACAAGCGGCCGAAATGGGTTTCCTCCGCAGAGTGGCTGGGCGCACCGTTAGAGACAGGGTGAGGAGCTCAGTCACACGGGAGGAGCTCGGAGTAGAGCCGCTGCTCCTTCAAGTTAAGAGGAACCAGCTGAGGTGTTCTGGGCATGTCCCACCGGGAGGAGGCCCCCGGGAAGACCCAGGACACGCTGGAGGGACTATGTCTCTTGGCTGGCCTGGGAACGCCTTGGGGTCCCACCGGAGGAACTGGAGGACGTATCTGGGATGAGGGAAGTCTGGGAGTCCCTGCTTAGACTGCTGCCCCCGCGACCCGGCCCCGGATAAGCGGAAGAAAATGGATGGATGGATGGATGAATATTTTCTTTTACTCAAATTTACATTTAAATAAAGGCATATTTTAAAATATATTTAGGCTAGTTCATTTGTAGGTTGGTTAGAATAATAACTGTGATTCACCTGGTTGGTTATTTAGCTCACGCCTTTATTTTTTATGTTTACATTTGGTTTTTTTTATTTACACAGTTATTTTTGCTCTTTAATGTAATGACTATTTAGCTTTTTACAAAAAAAAAAAAAAAAAATCTGCTTATATTTAATTTTAATATTTTATAGGTTGTTTGTTACGTCATCAAACTGCGCCGGCTGTCTGTCAACAACAACAGAAGCAGCAGCGGCGGTTTACGTGAAGCTAACGGAGGAAGTTATCTAAAAACAGCGTTATTTCTGATGATTTCTCTTTTTGGTAAGAACGATTTGAACATTTTACTTTCCGCTTTTCCTCCCAGACTTCAAGATACGGAACAATCATCTTCTTAACGCATTTAAACCAGAAAAAGTCAGTGAAGAAGCTAAAGAAACGCCACACGCCAAACCTGTGAATCCTGTTTACTGTATTTACGTTATGCCACATGTTTTTCTAGTTCAAATGTGATTTAAAAACAAACAAAACACGTCTTGAAGCTGCCATACGTTTCTGTGCTCGTGACACGTCCCTGGTTTGATTCGGAGGTTAATTACGTCATAAAATCAGAAATGAGATTGATGGACTTTAGACAGTTGATGATATGAAACTGAAACAGTTTTATGAAATGTAAAATGCCTCGATTTCCAAACCAGTGCCAGATGAGCGCCGCTGAAACCTTCTCTACGTGATGTGTTTTATATTTATATTTGGTTTTATATTTGCTTATTCTGGAGGCACTTGCAGTTTAGACCTGTTCTGAAATACACTGCAGATTATTAAACGTCCAGTTTATTTAGGCTTTCAACTCCATTTGAACTGAACGTCTTCAAAAACACATAGGAGCACTTCTGGTTTACCACCTCATGATATCACAAGGTGGAACAGAGTGCTTAGAGCTCTGGGGTCTAATTTATAAAAAGCTTGTACAGATGTTTTGTCTGGTGACACCTGGTCAAACACCAAAGTACGGGGACAGGGTCACATGATCAATCCAATATGACCGACTTCCTCTTCCTCTCCGTGGATAAAGCTGCCGGTGCAATTTTGTGCAAAAGTTTGTAACATTTTATGGAAAATTTATAAACAGTGAAATTCCTGATTCTCGGACAATAAGATGCTATATAATACAGACAGTGCACACTGGACTTATTTTGACCTGTAGCACTGCTATTAGAAGATATTTCTACTGGGGTAGTACAGATTATATAGTAAGATCATTATATTTAAGATTTGATTTAAAAAATCACTTGCTTTTACAGATTGTTTTTTTTTTTTTTAGGTGTATAATTTTACTTCCTGATTGGAAATTGTGACATCATATTAATGCCATAACGGTTACTGAGCAACCATGAGGTACTCACGGCTAAATGCATCCAGTGTACACACTAAATATGATCTGGCAAAAACAAACATGAAGCACCTTTATTTAGTTGAATGTATCCTTATAGGATCAAACATATATCTCCCTCTTTTGATGTTATCAGTGTGTCTTCTACTTCGTTTATTTTGGAAACAAACTAGTATAATCCCTCATTTGTCCAAAGGTGGTTCAATGTAGAGACAGTTTCAGAGGTCATCTGGACACTTTTTGAAATCAAGATGATGCCTTTTATAGGATATAAATACGAAACACATGACTTTAATACTGTGAATCATATTAGTTTCATATTCTTACTTTTACTTAATGCCAATGCTTTGTTTATTTGGCTCAGTCCTGGTTCAGTCCTGGTCAGGTCCTGTTTCTGTCCTCAGGTCTCCCCCTCTCCCTGTCTCTGTGATGGGGCAGGGCCAGGCTGTGGCTCGGCTGCCTGAGAAGCTCTTGAGACACGCGGCTCTGGTCAAAGATGGCGGATACTTAACCTACGACGAGTTTCTGGCCCGAGTTGCTGAACTCAACGATGTGTGAGTGAAACGGGGTAGCGGAGGAGAAGAGGAGAAGGAAAGGAGGATGAGAAGGAAAGGAGGATGAGAAGGAAAGGAGGATGAGAAGGAAAGGAGGATGAGAAGGAAAGGGGGAAGAGAAGGAAAGGAGGAGCAGCGGAAAAGGAGTAGCGGAGGATGAGGAGGGAGAGTGGAAGAGAGGAGGAGGAGCAGCAGGAAAAATGAAGAGGGGGTCAGATGGAGCAGGGGAAGCTGAGGAGAGCATCAGATGGCGTAGAGGAGTAGATGGTGAAGAGGATGGCTGATCTCTTTCCCTTCTCTCAGGACTGCGAGGTTGGCTGCCGGGCAGCAGAAGCACCTCCTGTTCGAGGTTGAGCCGGGGTCAGATGCATCAGCTTTGTGGAAGGTCGCAGTCAGGGTCGTGTGCACAAAGGTCAGTGCCTCACTTTGGTTTGCCAGATCCAACAACATAAAACAGTTTATAAGAATTTAGTAATGTGTCAGTTGTCTAGTCAGGGTCCACAGATTAAGCAAATGGAATTATGTCACTGGACCAGTGGTTTTAAGAGTGAAGAAGTTCATAAAGAGGCTTCTTCAGTTAGCTCCTTCCTCTACAGATATAAGGCAGTAGTGTACTCCATACTCAATACTGATTCTGATACCACGATGAAAAAAAAACAAAAAACTCTTTCTTTAGAAAATAGAATGCGATTTTCAACATTAAATAGTAGTATTTTCTTTTATAGTCCCATTAAGCCTTATGTAATGCCCATAGGATGTGTAAAGAGTGTGAAAGAATGTGACGTCTCCCACAGCGTTCAGTCAAATGAAGCTCATTGAGGCTAGCAGTTATAACGGCTAATTGGTAGCTAGGGATGGGACGATATTAAAATTTAGACTCACGATTATCGTGGTCAAAATAATCGCGATTACCGATATTATCGTCATAGTCATTAATTTGTAAACGTTCCGACGGCCCGGGCCTACTGTACAGGAACTCTACAGGAATGTACATGTACTTCCGCGTCACCCATGCAAACAATCTACACATCAAATGAAAGCTACAGCGCTCGTCTTTTCGTATATGCAAACAATTTTCAATTGCGATCACCACAGTACTGTCAGGTAAGACGTTTTTACAGAAAAGCCAAAAATGTGGATTTGGACTTCGCTCACCTTTGAGGCTCTGATTCTGTCAAACATCAACATATTCCACAAAGTTGGTCTCATTTGTTCCTACAGGTCCAGAGAATATAACCCACTGAAGAAATCATGTCCACAAAATAAATTAGATCCTCCATGTTCAATCTGCTGCAGGAAAGTATTCCACACGCGAAATCTGCTCCGTCACTTTTTTGCATTTCTTTGGTCGATTTCAGACATAATAAACTTAAGACAGCGCTAACTTTCTTCCTCAGTGCTAAACACACGTGTTATCTTCTGATTGACACCAGTGTTGTCCAATAAGGTGGAGGTTGTGAGTCACTGGAGCCGCAAACAGCGAATCAGTGCAACATGTGACTGAAAGTTTACGCTCCACTCTCCCCCGTGTAGAATCAACCAATCACATCACACACGTTTAGTGACGTTTTCTCCTCACAGCCAATGAGCAGCGAGCACGTGTTTGACATGCCGAGATTTTCCGTAAACAGACGGACTTTACCGAGTAGGTCCGTGCATAATGCGCGCGTTTTCTAGGCGCTGTTGTTTTGCTTCTAAACATGATGAAACGGACAAAACAAAGGAAGTACGCGATCGAGAACACTGGATGTTTGTACAAGTTAAACTAGAGGCGTCTCTGACCCGGAGCGGTTCGTGTCAAAGAGTGAAGATGACTGTGGACTCAGGAGGTTTGTTTTGATGGATTGGATGCCGTTCACAATCGGTAAGCGTGGTTTATTCTGCTATTGACATGATTGTAGGTAAATATATATCATGTGTGTTTCGGTAAAATGCTGTTTAGCTACTACACACAACACAATTTACATTCAATAGTTTTTGTCACTTACGATGAATATTTTCGGCTCAAGTTTGTCAGGCAATGCAGTATGGTTGTCTCGTAAATGCGCGTGTAAGATGCTCGTGTTTGACCTCGGACACGCAACTTTTTTTCGGCAAACTTTGCCACTAGAACAGGCACAGATGCAAACAAGTATCATAGCTGTGACAGAGGCCCCCCCTTGTGGGCAAACACCAAAACTAGTATCTAAATGTATTGAAACCAGAAACAGTGGCAGTCTGGTGCCGTAAAGACGATTATAATCGTGCGCGATGATCACGATTATTTTATTGTTTTGTTTTTTTATTCCACGAACGATTAATCGCGGACCCTTTTTAATTGCGATTAACGATATTATCGTATATCCTCCCATCCCTATTGGTAGCACAGTTCTACTTGCTATGATACTCACAGTCAGAATTCCAAAGAGCCAGAGCGAGGCTGTTGAAGGTGAAGGTGGCAGGGAGCAGGTGCATAGCAACACTGAATCAAACCTATTGCTAATGCTAGCAGGAGCAACCTTGGAGAATTTTTATGAACATTTTAAGACCAAAATGACCACAGTTTTTCAATAGAAAGTCATAACTGAAGAAGCGGCTTGGATGAGCAGCGAAACTTCTTCACTCCCACAACGATTTGTCCAGTTGACAGATTTAGACTTCGTCTTTTGCTATGGATCAGACCTGGACCTGGGATTACACAGACAATAAAAAGTGAATTGGAGCCAGAATCGATGGAACCAAAACACGCCCATGCTCACTTCCTATTTAGAACACGGCAGCTAGCGGATTAGCTATGTCAATTTATATATACCGTCTATGGTAATCCCTCAGTGGTCCAGGCAGTTTCCATAGTGGTCCATGAGCGTATACTAATCTGTGTGGTCTCATATTTGTCCTGCGATGTCATTATTTGTGACCTGTGTGTTTATATTTTGCAAGTTTGAATTAAATGTAATACAATAATTTGAATGTTTCTATCCTTAAAGCAAAATTCTACCCTGTTATAATGTGGTTCCCTCATCAAACCTGCCTGAAGAGGTTTAGATGTCATCCATGCATGTTTGAGTAATCTAGTGATCTCTCCCAGGCCCAGTTTGAACTCTCCTTACGGTTAGCGTCTGAATAAGGCTCAGCCCACAAGCCTACATCACCCATGCTCCCACACAACAATTCTCTATAAGTTTACAAAAAGCATGATACAAAACTGTACACAGCAACTTAACAAACCTGCAGTAGTTTCATTACTGGGATGCATGCTGATTTGTGTTGTGATAACGCTCTGAAGGGGGAGTGACCTAACACAGAAAGCAAAGGGAGGAGGGACTCAGAGTGTCAAAAATGAAAGTGAAACTCATAAAACATGTTAATACATTGCTTCTGGTGAATATAGCATTTGCAATACAATAAAAGGAAACATGGTGATCTAAATATTTTATGTGTTACAGTTAATACCCCACAGAAGTCAAATACCCCCTCTTTAATATTATGCGGTAAATGCGGTGAGTGAGACAGACAGAATTCCCTCAGTGGATCATAAACTTTACTGTTGTTTTTAGATAAACAAAGAGAGTGGAGCAGTGGAGGCGTCTCGCATCATGAACCTGTATCAGTTTATTCAGCTGTACAAGGACATCACGAGTCAGGCTGCAGAGCTGACAGTAGAGGGCGCAACAGAGGGGCCTTCAGGAGAGGGTCCTAATACAGAGTCCTGCCAAGCCTCCATGTGGATGGGCAGGTACTTTACACCTTTGTATATGCTCATGTTCGGAGTGCAGAGCATCCACCAAAGACACTTTATGATCATGTTAATACTGAGTGGTTAGCACACAGGAAGGTAAATACTCCTCCAAACCTCCAGACCTGAGCCTATTCCACCCAACCCCTCCCTCTACATATCTGTTGGCTGATGTATTGACATTTGCACTTTTTAGTTAATTGACTATCAGCCTTAAATCTCCAGCGTGGGCAGAAAATGTGCCTACACCGCCCCCTTGTGGATAAGTTTGTTATTAATTTCAAAACATATTATTTGGGCAAAATGATTAAAATCTGCCAAAAATATAAAGTATATCAGCTACCACTTGTTGACATGAGTGTTGTTTCCCAGGGTGAAGGAGCTAACGGATGAAGAGGAGTGCTGTATCTGTATGGATGGAAAGGCCGACCTGATCCTGCCCTGTGCCCACATCTTCTGCCAGAAGTGCATCGACAAGTGGTAAGACCAGAGACTGTCCAAACTAATGAGCATAGCTAACTTGCTAGCCGCCGCATTCCAAACAAGAAGTGAACAAGGGAGCAGGTCGACCCCATTTCAAGCTCCAATTCACTTTGTATTGAGAAACTGCAGCCCCTCTCCTTGTAACTGCTGCTATCAGATTCATCATTTTGGTTTTAAAATGTTCATATTAACCCACTCTACATGATCTTGGCTTTTTTATTTCACTATTGTGTCTGTAAATGAAGATATGAACATTAATAACAGACAAATCAGTCGTCTTCTTTCCTCAAGATCACTCCCACTGGCATTAGCAACAGGTTTGATTGACAGCTTTGCTAACCACCCGCCCGCTGTCAAATTAGCAATTTTTTTGACACAAATAACTTGTGGGCTGGGCAGGCTGTTGAAGAAAAACACCACTTCCCTCTTGATTAGCTCTTTGGTTGCTATGATACTTGCGGTCAGAATTCCAAGTGTGGAACTGGACTCTAGATTAGCCGCTAAAACTGCTAGCCTTGATGAGCTTCATTTGGAGCGGAAAGCTGTGGGTGATGTCACACTCACTTTGTCTCACCTGTAGCCTTTAATAAATAAGTGGACTGACACTGCATTTATATCTGTTTTTATTATATCATAGGTTTTGCGAGGGCCCATCATCTCTGCTTGCGGCTCTAACACTCTTGTCCTTCCCCTGTTTTTCCAGGAGTGGGCAGCAGAGGAACTGTCCAGTCTGTAGGCTGCAGGTGACTGCGGCCAACGAGTCCTGGGTGGTGTCGGACTTTCCCTCTGACCATGAGCTTGCCGGGTACATCCTCGACCTGGCAGATGAGGCTGGACACCCACACAGGCCATAGTACTACTCTCAGAGTACTACTACTACTACTGTCAGAGAACTCCTCCAACCAGTTCTACAGATACTACCACACAGAACTATAAGCCATAACAGTACGACCACTGAAGGGTGCATCCTGGATCTGACCATAGTACACAGATAGACCATAGTACTGTCAGTGTTCTACTACTTACTACTGCTATCAGTACTATCACTGTTACCACTGAGACTGCAGTACACACCAGTACACAGTAATCTGCTGTAACATGACTACTGACTTATGTATGAGAGATTTGATGCCAAAAATATTCAAAGTATGGACATGGTCAGTGTTAGACGTATTTTAGACTTGGTTTTGACCTGGTTTAGACTTGGGTTAGACCCGGTTTATGTGGCATTTCCCTGTCCTCAGATAAATGCAGTTTAGTTGTTCTCTCACTGATTCTGTAGAAATCCTCCATGTTTTTGAATCCTGTGATATTTTTGTCTTTTTTTCCTCGTGAGCAGCCATATTTGTTTTGATACAGACACCTGTCCCTGATTGGCTGATCCATCTGTCAATCATGACCATCTGAACTCTGGGAGATTCACCCGTGACCAGACTCACATCTGCGTGTGTTCTGGATCCTAGGCAAGTCCTAGTCTAGTCCAGGGTTAGCCCTCCTTTGGTCCTGGTTTAGTTCAGCTCTGCAGTGGTTGTAATGTTTTGGCTCATAGTTCAAATCTCTGTACTGTTGTGTAGTGACCCGGCCTGAAATTCAAAACATTTCAATTTAACTTTTATATATAACTCACAAATATAAAATACTGACATTTGCAGTTCTGTGAATATGTGCATTACTTTATCAACACTGTAAAGACTGGGGTCACATGACCACATTCACACTTTTATTTTAACTTTTGTCAAATCTCATTCAAATTATACTTTTATTTTCTTATAGTTTTGTTTAAAATTTGATGTCACCTTTTTCAAACAATCTCAAATGCTGTAGTTATAATTGCTACTTTGGGATTTAAAGGTGCACTGTGTAACTTTTCTGCTCGTCTCTATGGAGATATTATTGCTCTGCTTTAAATTTTCCGCAGTATGGCATTACACATTACACATTTGTTCAGTTAACATATGTTTCTGACTGTGAACAGTGACACCTCTCAAAAGATCTGACCTGTAACATGTTCTCCTGGCATCTCTTTGCTGGTTTGGAGTTAAATAAGGTTAATGCCCCACTGTGGTACATTCAAGGCAAAGATGAGCAGCTATGATGTGATGTTATGAAGTTGATTCTGTGTCTTCATATGGGGCGATCTGCTGTATATTCTAGTTTAAAGGGCCTGTATCTGATTTTTTTCCCCATGTTTTTGAGCAAATCTGTGTTGCCAAGTACAGACATATTGTTAAGCATTTTATTGTCAGAGAAACAAGATGTGTGCATTAGCATACTTATTGTTAGCTTTACCGTGATGACAAAACTCCGCTCTTGTCTCTGAGAGTTGGGAAAAACTCTTATAAACTCATCATGGTGAATAATTAGGATCCTCTGAATGTATAAGGTGAGGAAGTGAGGAATAAGTGAACCACTGCAAACTGTTTGAAATGAGCTAGTTCTGTGCTTCACTTTTTTAAGATGGTAAAAATCAGATACAGGGATTTTAATGAATAATAAGAGAAATTAGCATAAAATTAAAGTGTCCGAATGAAACTACAGCCTCGGTCCAACAGAGTCATGGTCCAGTGTGTGTGGAGACTAGAGCCTCGGCCCCACAGAGTCATGGTCCAGTGTGTGTGAAGACTAGAGCCTCGGCCCCACAGAGTCATGGTCCAGTGTGTGTGAAGACTAGAGCCTCGGCCCCACAGAGTCATGGTCCAGTGTGTGTGAAGACTAGAGTCGGCCCCACAGAGTCATGGTCCAGTGTGTGTGAAGACTAGAGCCTCTGTCCCACAGAGTCATGGTCCAGTGTGTGTGAAGACTAGAGCCTCGGCCCCACAGAGTCATGGTCCAGTGTGTGTGAAGACTAGAGCCTCGGCCCCACAGAGTCATGGTCCAGTGTGTGAAGCCTCTGTGTCATATGAGGCACAGCTCCTTTGGTTTTAAACTGCAGATGACAGGTTTTCACATATGTCTAATTTTGATTTGGTTTGGTGAGACAGAGCCTGGGCTAAACACACGACTAGTCAAATTTTCCGTGATTATTTACACTGTAGATTCTAACTGAAGCAAAAAAAAATATGAGAGACAAGTGAATGTAGTGGATAAAAATACACTAAAAACAGTAAAAAAATAACTAATTTTAGATTTTTTAAAATGTCCTTTACCCTTTGCTTTTTTTGTCTTGAGGCTCAGCTGTGAAGTGAAAACCGTTTCAGGGACTTCATCATGAAGCTCACTGAGAAGGACAAGGGTTTGAGCTCCTCAAAGCAAAGGAAGGACACTCTGGGGATCTGAATATGAAATATAAAACATATTTAGTTATTTAACTTTTTTTCTCCACTACATAACTCCGCATATTTTTCTTCATATATCTGCTGTCTCCTGTGTGTATAAAATGTATAAAATAGTAAACTTAAAGAAAAAACGTAGAATGAGGTGAGTTCAGACCTTTGCCTGGCCGTGTGTTTATCGGTTTTACATCAGTGAAGTGGCAGTTTGTGAAGAAACATTTACACGATTTATGCTCGACGAAGACATGTTTGTGACACTTTAAACTTTTATTTAAATAAATAAAAGTGTTATCTTTTATTTGTGCAAGTCTACTCAGAACTAATGTGTAAATTAGACACGTTCTGGCCGTTGGTGTGTTTCAGATTTAGACCGTGAGGATGTCGTACTGCCAGATGGGGGCAGGATTCCCTGTAGATTACACTGTACTTTACCATGAAATATCCAAAAAGTAAATTCACAAATGTTGAACCTGATCATTTCTATTATAGACTAGACCCAAGAACTCACTGTGTTACAAACAGACGTCCCACAACGATTTGTCCCGTGTAGTGACCCATAGACCTGCCAATACTGACCCACAGAAGATGTGACGTCATCTGAAACACAGCAGCTGTTTACTTTAGGGTTGCTTGGTAACGGGTATGGAATTACATCACCAGAATAAAAAAAAAAAATAGACAAAATAAGATAGTTTTAATTAAATATGTTACTTATGTTTGTGTCTCACCCGTCATCTGCACTTTAAACTCAGCTGGAACTCCCTCATTTGACTCTGCTCCTCCGTTTTGTTCATGTTTCGTTCACATTTTGTTCATGTTCCGATGCCTTTAAAATCTTACTATTGTAGCTATATTTTATTTTGCTGGAGGTTTGGTGTTTTGAAGAGTTTTAGTATAAATTTTGGGGCTGAATAAGTTTCAGATGTGTAGCTTTTTCATATTAAAATACTGTAACATTTGAAGATTTCTTATATTTTACTTTGCATGAAACTTTTGTGTCTGAAAATATGAAATAAAACATTTAAAGTCCCTTTGGTTTGTGCTGATCCTTTATTTTTAGATTCTTTGCACTTGCCCTGTTGATCCTTTGCAGCTCAGCATCACACACAGAGAATGTTGACATAACTGGAGGCACTGCTCTGTCTGAAGCTCTGTTAAACAAAGTTCAGATTAAAGTCTAACACAATCTGTGCTGAAAGAACTGATTTATCTGAACTACAACAGGTGAGCTGATTTGTGCTGTTAAACAAGTCCCTCTCAAAAAACATTACAGTCACAGGCTAGCTAGCATTAGCCAACAGTTTTTCAGTTAGTCGCGCTCAACATTTGTTGAAAATCAAACCCCTAAACAGGACCATGAACACTCAGATTGATCACAGGCTCCTGAAAATGTGCTCTTTAAATCATGTTTGTCTTTTTACTTGAGTTTTCAGACTACCTTAAAACTTTGTCAGGGTTTGCTAATGTGTGCATTGTGTCACCACGGTAGCTGCTAAATATTTAGCTATAGAAATCCGTACACACATACATGTAGGACCCACCCCCAGCGTGACGTCACTGAAGTATCAGTACAAGAAAGCGAAGGACTCAAGAACCAGTCTTTCAAATAATGTGAAATGTATTTATTTTGGACATAAAAAACTACAAAAAACAAAACAACAAAAAAAGCCTCACAGTTGTATAAATCTGTTTAAATGTGCACAAACATAAAAGTGTCTTTACTCTCATGAGGTCATGCAAAAGGTCAAAAGTTCAGCAGAAATCTCAAACTGTGGCATACGTTTCAAGTTTAGATTTTTAATAAACCATTTTTAACTTTAACATACAAATTTTAATAACAAAAAATGAAACAAAACTAAAATCTAAAATATTCATCTTAAATAATAAACTTCATAAAACGATCAAACCGAAGTAAACCAAGAGACAGGACTAAACCAGGACTAAACTAGAACTAAACCAGAACTAAACCAGGCCTAAACCAGGACTAAACCAGAACTAAACCAGGACTAAACCAGAACTAAACCAGGACTAAACCAGGACTAAACCAGAACTAAACCAGGCCTAAACCAGGACTAAACCAGAACTAAACCAGGACTAAACCAGAACTAAACCAGGACTAAACCAGGACTAAACCAGGACTAAACCAGAACTAAACCAGGCCTAAACCAGGACTAAACCAGAACTAAACCAGGACTAAACCAGAACTAAACCAGAACTAAACCAGGCCTAAACCAGAACTAAACCAACCTAAACCAACTAAACCAGGCCTAAACCAGGACTAAACCAGGCCTAAACCAGGACTAATCCAGGACTAAACCAGACTAATCCAGGACTAAACCAGGCCTAAACCAGGACTAAACCAGAACTAAACCAGAACTAAACCAGGACTAAACTAGAACTAAACCAGGACTAAACCAGGACTAAACCAGAACTAAACCAGGCCTAAACCCGGACTAAACCAGGCCTAAACCAGGACTAAACCAGGACTAAACCAGGCCTAAACCAGGACTAAACCAGGCCTAAACCAGAACTAAACCAGGACTAAACCAGGACTAAATCAGGCCTAAACCAGGCCTAAACCAGGACTAAACCAGGACTAAACCAGGGATTAATGATGATTTTCTGAGGAGAAGTCTTTTTTCTTGTCTCTAAGGAGATGTTATGCTTCACTTAGATTATTCTGGAGCATAGCATTAAACTCATCTACTTCCATGGAGACAAGCATGACTCCACCAGGTCAAAGTACAGGTCAGATCTGTGGAGAGGTGACCCTGAGCACTGTAAGAATGGAGGTTTTCATGGTTTCTTTAAGAAAAAATAAAAATAAAAATAACAACCCTGAAGAGTCTGTAGTTAATAGGCCTAAACCAGGACTAAACCCGGTCTTTTCACTGGGAGGGGGGTGGGCTGCACTCACTCTTTACCGCCCCCACCAGGAAGCTGAGCTCGTTGCACAGGGTCTCGTAGCGGTAGGCCATCCGGATCTGGGCCACATTCGTCCTCCGGATATCGTTTCCCTCTGGACCGTCCTGGAGGTAGTTCGGCCCCAGAAAGTGCTTTTTCTCCTGGGCACAAAGAGAGGAGATGATGGGGTCAGAGAGGTAAGGGAACGAGGAGACGAGGTGAGGAGACAAGGAGGCGAGGTGAGGAGACGAGAGAAGACAAGGAGAGGGGACAAGGAGGGGGACAAGGAGAGAGGACGAGGAGAGGGGACGAGGAGAGGGGACGAGGAGAGGGGACGAGGAGAGGGGACGAGGCGGTCAGAGAGGTAATCGGACAAGGAGACGAGGAGAGGTGACAAGGAGAGGTGACGAGGAGAGGTGACGAGGAGAGGTGACAAGAAGAAGTGACGAGGAGAGAGGACAAGGAGAGTGGAGACGAGAAGAGGGGGTCAGTAGGAGGGCGGAGCAGACAAGAACATTTAGATAAAAGGTGATAAATTCTAGTAGTATTAGTAGTAGTAGCAGTGGTATCTGTAGTAGTCAGTAAGTAGTCAATTGTAGCAGCACAGTAGTAGTAGTACTTGTAGTATTACCTGGTGAGACAGCCCACTCTGTATCACACTGTTCCGGGCGATTTCACACAGGTCACAGGTGCTGAGTTTCCAGAGCTGAGCAGCGATGGCGTACTCCTCCATCAGAGGCTCCTACAAGACAACACAATGTCTGTATATATGTGTGTGTGTGTGTGTGTGTGTGTGTGTGTGTGTGTGTGTGTGTGTGTGTGTGTGTGTGCGCGTGTGCATATGTGTGTGTGTGCGTGAGTGTGTGCGTGCGTGTGCATATGTGTGTGTGTGCGTGAGTGTGTGCGTGCGTGCGTGTGCATATGTGTGTGTGTGTGTCACATGAGCAGCTCTGTGGTCAGGACACAATCAGGTCCCCATGACGTTGTTATTATTATTACACCACCAACAGGGTTTAAAGTTCAGATATGAGACACACACAGTCCTTTGTGTTTGGGTTTGTACTTGTGTGTATGTGGGAGTGGGGGTTGTAGTAGTAGTATATGCAGTAGTAATAGTGGTAGTAGTACCTTGGTATAGTGGAACTGCATAGGATCGTCTGTAGACAGAGACACACACAGTCCTTTCTGTAGAAACTCTCTCAGAGGATTCTTATTGTACTGAAGGAACAGACTGTTGTTGCTCAGAGGAGACATGGCAATGGGAACCTGTCCTAGGTAGTACAAGTACTGCAGTACTGGGCTCTGGAATACACAAATACACACAGGTAGTACAAGTACTGGGCTCTGGAATACACAAATGCACACAGGTAGTACTGCAGTACTGGGCTCTATTATTAGGCAGTCACATGAACCGAAACAGAAAGACACAAATAAGATCATACCTGTCTCTACGCATACACACGAATACTGCATGCATGCACGCACCCACGCACCCACACACCCACACACCCACGCACCCACACACTCACACACTCACACACTCACACACCCACACACCCACGAGATGCACGAATGCTTCACAGGTCTGTATACACGAGTACTTCACAGGTCTGTATACACGAGTACTTCACAGGTCTAAGCCTGTAGAGATGTCCTGTCTATAGCTGATGTGCATGTTCTGACCTTCTTGAGGTTGAGTCCGTGTGAGATGTTGTCAGCTGTGAGGAACGCTGACACCAGGTGAGTGATGGAGCCGGCCTCTCCACAGTGAGGCCTGAACAAGAACGTGTTTAGGCCTCGTTCCCTGAAATACACAAATATAACAAGAAAAATACACAAACAGCAGTAGTATTTGTAGAAGTAGCAGTAGTATTTTCAGTAGTACTTGCAGTAGTACTTGCAGTAGTACTCACTTGCGCAGGTTGTTGAGCACCATGATGTTGGCGTACATGTAGAAGAGGTAGTACGTGTACGGGGGGTTGTCATCGGAGCTCCACTCTTCAGGTTTCGGACTTTTATATGAAAAAAGGTGATCGCTGTGTTTGGACTCATCATCTACACTGTCAAACCCTGTCACCTACAGGAGGAGCAGAAGAGAGGAGGCACAGGGTTAGAGGAGGAGAGGAGGAGATGGAGAGAGGAGGAACAGGTTTAGAGGAGGAGCAGAGGGAGAGAGGAGGAACAGGTTTAGTGGGGAAGAGGAGAGAAGGAATGGGGAGAGAGAGAGGAGGATCGGACAATGTAGCGGAAGAACAGGGGATTAGAGGGGGAGAGGATGAACGGGGTTAGAGGAGTAACAGAGGAGAGGATCAGAGTAGCAGAGGGTCATATGATGTAGAGGAAGAACAGGGGGTTAGAGGAGGAGAGGAAGGAAGGGAGAGGAGAGTAAGAGGAGGAACAGTGGGTTAGAGGAAGGTGAGAGGAACAGAGGATAAGGTTAGAGGAGCAGAGGAGAGGGCAAGAGGATGTAGAGGAAGAAAAGAGGAGGAGAGGAGGAGGAGCAGAGGCAAGGGTCAGAGGAGCAGAAAAGGTCAGATGGAGCAGAAGAGAGGGTCAGAAGATACAGAGAATGTTCAGAAGGTGTAGAGGATGTACATATGGTGCAGAGGATGGTCACAAGGTATGAAGGATGTTCAGAGGGTGCAGAGGATGTGCAGGAGGTGCAAAGGATGCCGTACATATTTGAGGAAGATGTGGAGGTTCTTGTGTTTCTGAGGGTTGACTGTTGCTTCAAACAGAGGCATGAAGACGTTCTCCAACATTTTAGCAAAGTTTGGGATCAGCTTCTTGGACCTGAAGATGTCACTGAAACAGGGAAGGAGTTATGTTAGACACGTGACTCCACTGCGAGAGTTAAAACAGTGTAACTCCTGCTCCTCCTGGTTTAATCCACTTTAAAGCTTGGCAGGCATTGAGGCTGTGAATCAAACCTGTTGCCAACGCAACAGTTTGTCTGTTATTAATGTTCATATCTTAATTTAGCGACACAATAGTGAAATAAAAACACCAGGATGTAGAGTGGGTTAGTACGAACATTTTAAAACCAAAATGACCAGTCTGATAGAGAGAGGGGCCACAGTTTATCAATAGAAAGTGAATTGGAGAGAGTCGATGCAGCCAAAGGATACCCATGCTCACTTCCTGTTTGGAACACGGCGGCTAGAGAGTTGGCTATGTCCATTTATATACAGTCTGAGTAGTAGCTGTAGTAGTAGTAGTATTAATAGTTGTATTTGTGGTAGTACTTGTACTCACTAAATGCGTGGGATCTGGATCATCCACCTCATATTGGGTGAGTGGACCTTGTGCTGTATGAACCACGTAGACAGACTGTTCCACTCTTTTGGCGAGCGCCCGTACACGGAGAGGCGGGGCTCGGCGTGTTGGTACTTACTGTCCTCCAACTCCTGCGCTACCTCCTAGACACACACACGACCAACATTTAGGTTAGAAACACAAAACCTCCAAAAGTCAAATCCACAAATGTTTTATCCTTCATTATTTCTATCAGTGACGAGCTCCATTGTCCAACCACACCACAACATGTGGGAGGGCATCTGACACACTACAACATCTGCAGATCAGCTAGAGACATTTGACCTGCACCCGCCTCAGTCTAACACTACAGGTACACACAAGGATGATACACAGGGACACAGGAGGATGGGAGGGCATCTTACAAACAGTAGTTAAAAATGTCAAACCTAAAAGCGGGAGAAGAAACTTTGGTGTGAAGTTTTGAAATGTGAAAAGAAACAGGAAGTTGGCACAGTGGACAGGAAGTGGCTACCAAAACAAGAAGTACCACAAGCTCCAACTCCATTGTACCCATGACTGTACCAGACTGAATCAGGTCTAAAGCAGGACTGAACCAGGACTAAACTAGGACTAAACCAGGAATAAACCAGGTCTAAACCAGGTCTAAACCAGGTCTAAAACAGGTATAAAACAGGTATAAAACAGGTCTAAAGCCGTTACCTTAATGAGTCGGGCGAAGTACTCTCCATTGATGTAGTTGTCCGTTTTGAGGTAGATCTCTCTGAGTTCTGACGCTCCCACAGGATTGTACTTTGAGTTAAACTTATCAAAGCGATGAAACGTTTGCCGGCCCTGAAACCAGACCAGAACCAGGTCAGAACAAGAACTAAAACACAGCTAAAATTGAAAAAGGGCTCAACCAGGACTAAAGTAGAAGTAAGAGCAGGACTAAACCAGGACTAAACCAGGGTTTAAGTAGTACTAAAGCAGTTCTGAACATAGTCGACTTCTTTATACAGTCTAAGTGAGTGTGACATTACCCACATCATTTGGCTTCAGCCAAACAAAGCCAGTTGAGTCTAGCTGATATAGCGGCTAATCTACAACCACGGCTCATATTTGGAAATCTGAGTGCGAAGCCAAAGAGCCAATCAGGAGCAAGGATGTTGAAGGCACTGGTGCTCTAACAGGGAGAAGGTGCTTAGCAATGAGCTGTGATAGCGGTCAATCAAACCTGTTGCCAATGCTACCGAGAGTGGCCTCTGCGAAAGAAGGCGCCTGATTTGTTTGTTATTATGTTCATAACTTGATTTTTGGTCATACCAGTGAAAATAAATGTGTACATAATTAAATATAATATAATTAGTACAAAGCAAAAGATGAAGTTCAGACCTGGACGACTGAGGGTTTACACAGATAATTAATACAAGCATTTTAAGACCAAAATGACGAGCTTGACAGCAGCAGTTTCAGAGAGAGGGGCGGCAGTTTTTCAGTACAAAGTTAATTGAAGCCAGAGCCAATGGAGTTGTAAGTGCTCCCAGTAGGAATGCAGCGGCTAGCAGGTTAGCTAGGTCCATTTATATATACAATCTATGGTCTAATCCCAAACAGATTGAACTCACGGCGTGCACGTCGAGAGAGTCCACGGTGAGGTCGTACGGGTCCATGCCAAGTTTGTCAAAGACCTGCTTGAGGGTCAGGGTCTGGCCGCCCTGCTCCAGAACCTCTCGATCCGCCTCCTTTTGATACGATGTCTTTATGAACTTCAACAGATGCTTCTGGTTCATACAGGCTGCCGCGTGGATATGAGTGTCCACCTGAGGAGAACCAGAACCAGGACTGAACCAGGACTGAACCAGGACTGAACCAGGACTGAACCAGGACTGGACCAGGACTGGACCAGGACTGGACCAGGACTGGACCAGGACTGGACCAGGACTGGACCAGGACTGAACACCAGGGAGGAGCTGGATATAGAGCCACTCCTCATCCTCAGATCAGGCATCTATTTCATTAAACGTCAAATGTCCTGAGAGTGTCCACTGGTGAAGTATTCATTTTATTGTGTTGTGTTTGTGTTGTGTTTAACATGTTGTCAGTGACAGAGGTCCATATGTGTGTGTGTGTGTGTGTTTGTGTGGTATCTTCCTGAGTTTGTAGAAGTCTCTGTGTGTTTGTGTGTGTGTGTGTGCTTGTATATGCATGCGTGTGTGTGAGTGTATATGTATGTGCGTGTGTGCGTGCGTGTGTGAGTGTGTATATGTGTGTGTGTATGTGTGTATTTGTGTGTGCTTGTGTGTGTAGTACCTTCCTGACGTTGTAGAAGTCTCTGTGTGGGACACATTTGAGCTCCTTCATTTCGGGCATTTCATTCAACATCTCATGAATGTAGAACTTAGACGCCAAGAAGTTCAGACGTCTGTGGCAGTAGGTCTTACTAAGAGAGAAACGAGAACTGAACCAGGACTGAACCAGGACTAAACCAGGACTAAACCAGGACTAAACCGGGACTAAACCGGGACTAAACCGGGACTAAACCGGGACTAAACCGGGACTAAACCGGGACTAAACCAGGACTAAACCAGGACTAAGCTCGGACTAAACCAGGATCAAACCAGGATTAGGACTGAGTCTGGACTCACGTGGGTCCGTCGGCGATCATGGCAAGCACGTGGCTGAGGTCGAAGGCGAATGTCTCGAGATCGGGGTAGGGCAGACTGCGAGGCCTCTGCTCCTCCAAGTCCTCAGGCCGGTTATAGACGTGGACTATCCCGTCCCTCATCTGCAGAATGTAGTTCAGGTCCTCAGGAATTCCCTCTGTGGAGTACGGGTCCTGCCCCTCTGACGGACATGGGCTGATGTCTGAGGACCAGAGAAACCATCAAGTGCACTACCACGTGTGTCAGATTTGCTCCCATGCTCCCGTATCCCTGTACATCCGATGCCCTCTCATCCTCCTGTATCCCGGTGCGCCAGATGCCCTCCCATCCCCCCCTGTGTGTCAGACTAAAGCATATCTAAATCAGAACTAAAACAGGACAAAACCAGGTCTGAACCAGAAGTAAAACAGGTCTGAAACAGGACTAAACCAGCACTCGACCAGCCTCAGATGTCCTTCCTTCCACTTGCATCCCTGTGTGTCTGATGGCCTCACATCCCTTTAGTGTATATTCAATTGTGCCATATGCCCTCCCTGTTCTCCTGTATTCTTGTGTCAGATGCCCTCCCATCCTTCTCTATCCCTGCATGTGGTCAGTACCTGGCAGCACTTCCTGGTCGTGGGTCCAGGTCCGGTTCTGGGACTCCCTGAGGTACCGGGCCGTGGTTCTAGGGAAGCGGTGATAGGCCAGTCTGGAGTACTTCTCTCGGATGATCAGAGCAGTCAGCAGACTCTGAGCCGCCTGCTCATAGTCCTCCACTGTGATCTGAGACACAACAGGAACATTAAGAACCAGGGCTGTATTTTAGTCCTGGTCCACTCCTGGCTCAGTCCTGGCCAAGTCCTGGCCAAGTCCTGGTCAAGTCCTGGCCCAGTCCTGGCCCAGTCCTGGCCCAGTCCTGGCCCAGTCCTGGTTCAGTCCTGGTTCAGTCCTGGTTCAGCTCTGGTTCAGTCCTGGTTCAGTCCTGGTTCAGTCCTGGTTCAGTCCTGGATTACCCCAGCACAGTAGTCTCCGCTGATGGTCACTCTCTGGAACTCAGGCACATTCAGACTGGGAGGGGGCTCTGGGGTCAGTGGCGGGACTGGACTTAGACCCGGACTTAGACCTGAACCAAGACCAGGACAAACCCAGTCTGGGATATGCAGGGATAGAGACTGGGAGCGCCGCAGAATCAGGGATTTTTTTCTACAGAAGACACAGCACAGTGAGACGATGAGATAATGAAAGAAAAGATGCCCTACCTCATGCAGTGTCTCTATGAGGTGGTATTGCTTTGCTTAATATGTTCCACAGTGTGCCATTAATATTGCAGCAGAAGAGATTTTGATTCAGTCTTAACCTAGAGCCTACCATCGTGCAGCAAGATGGATTCTTACAAGTGGATATAGATGGATTCCCGTGAGTTCACAAACTCATGAGAATCCATCTTGGCTCCCGCTGGTGCGATGGGGCCCACCCGCTGGTTGGCGGACCAATCACAGAGCAGCAATGAAGTTTGGAAGGAGCCAAAGAGCCGGGCGAACGTCTGTGCTTTAATTTAATTAAAGTTTGATTATTTTGACTTGTTCTACTGTTATGCACATGTGGATTAAAGTTCTAGTCTTTCTATCAGAGTTGTGTATCCTATTTTGTGGCAGAGTGGCCTTTAGCACAGTGGTTCTCCTTTAGCAGTGTTTAGTCTTACTTCTTGGCAGTTTGGTCGGTCTGCTGCTGCAGCTCCCTCTGTAGCGCCCTCTGCAGGTCCTCGTGGGCTTCGATGGGACAGTCTTCGTGGACAGTGAACAGAGCCATGGCTCCTCTCTGGTCCTGATCCTTCAGAGCAGAGACATAAACCTGCTCAGCCAAAACCAGCACTCGCTCATCCACCTCAGACATGCTCTGACGCGGGAACTGACGCCGCATCTCTGAAAAAAAAAAGACCAAAGACCGGATTTAGGCCAGAGACCAGAGACCAAAGACCAGACCAAAGACCAGACTAGAGACCAGACCAGAGACCAGACCAGAGACCAGAGACCAGAGATCAGACCAGAGACCAGAAACCAGAGACCAGATCAGAGACCAGAGACCAGAGACCAGAGACCAGAGATCAGACCAGAGACCAGAGACCAGAGACCAGAGACCAGAGACCAGAGACCAGAGACCAGAGACCAGAGACCAGAGACCAGAGACCAGAGACCAGAGACCAGACCAAAGACCAGACCAGAGACCAGAGATCAGACCAGAGACCAGAAACCAGAGACCAGACCAGAGACCGGACCAGAGACCGGACCAGAGACCGGACCAGAGGCCAGACCAGAGGCCAGACCAGAGGCCAGACCAGAGGCCAGACCAGAGACCAGACCAGAGACCAGACCAGAGACCAGACCAGAGACCAGAGATCAGAGCAGAGACCAGAGACCAGACCAGAGACCAGACAAGAGACAGAAATGCTCTGACATCTCTAGAAAACTAGACAAAACTTAAGCGGCTAGGTTAAGATTCACTTTATTGTCCCTGTAGGGAAATTCTGCATTTGACTCATCCTTCAGTGCCTCTGGGTTAAATCTGGGAGTGAAACCAGGAACCTTTTTCCTGTGAGATGAGAGTGCTACATTTTAGACCTAGGTTTAGCCCTGTTTCAGCCCTAGTTTATTCCTGGTTTAGTCCTTTCTTTACTCCATGGTTTAGACACTGGTTCAGGCCCTGGTCCAGTCCATGGTCCAGTCCATGGTCCAGTCCATGGTCCAGTCCCTGGTCCAGTCCCTGGTCCAGTCCCTGGTCCAGTCCCTGGTCCAGTCCCTGGTCCAGTCCCGTCTTAATCCTAGTTTAGTTCCTGGTTTAGTCCCATAGGTGTAGATGTGAATGTAAACAGATTTGTTTACAGTAAACAGCAACATCACTGCATCAAATGACCTGTGCTCTCCCTGCGTGACCTCTGCCCTCACATGCCTGTCACCGTGGCGACAGAGTGACACGTGACATTTGACCTCCCCACAGTGGAGCCTGTAGAAGTGAAAACAGCCGATGGAGGTTTGTGCTGTCTGTAAATAAAAGCTTCTCTTAGAAACACTACAGGAGCAAGGCCCTGTGTGTGTGTGTGTGTGTGTGTGTGTGTGTGTGTGTGTGTGTGTGTGTGTGTGTGTGTGTGTGTGTGTGTGTGTGTGTGTGTGTGTGTGTGTGTCTGTCATCACCACGTTCTATAGCAGATAGCAGACATATTGTGCTTGTGTCTGCTCTATAGTTATAATCTATGAGTAAAACACACATAATGATCCCCGGGTGTCAATTTCTTTAAAAGATTACTCAAGTAAATGTAACATTGTACTGGTCTCTAATCGGGATGGGACGATATAAAATTTAGACTAACGATTATTGTGACCAAAATAAATCGCGATTCATGATATTATCGCGAAAATTATTAATTTGTTAACGTTCTGACGGCCCGGGCCGACTTTACAACTCTACAGGAATGTACATGTACTTCTGTGTCACCCACACAAACAATCTACACATCAAATGAAAGTTACAGCTCGTCTGGAATCACCACTGCGCTGACAGGAAAGATGTTTTTTACAGAAAAGCCAAAAATGCGGATTTGGACTTCACTCACCTTTGAGGCTCTGATTCTGTCAAACATCAACATATTCCACAAAGTTGGTCTCATTCGTTCCTACAGGTCCAGAGAATATAATCCATTCAAGAAATCATGTCCACAAAATAAGTCAGATCCTCCATGTTCAATCTGCTGCAGGAAAGTATTCCACACACGAAATCTGGTCCGTCACTTTTTTGCATTTCTTTGGTCGATTTCAGGCATAATAAACTTAAGACAGCGCCGACTTTGGCCGTGTCTCAATTCACCAAAAAATTCACCAAAGTGCATTTAAGTCGCATTTAACTCGGGCGGTACTTCGACCTGCACTTCGAGCAGTACATGGATCAGAGCATGTGATGAATTGAGACACGGCCTTTGTTTCTCAGAGATAAACACACGTGTTATCTTCTGATTGACACCAGTGTTGTCCAATAAGGTGGAGGTTGTGAGTCACTGGAGCCGCAAACAACGAATCAGTGCAACACATGTGACTGAAAGTTTACGCCCCACTCTCCCCCGTGTAGAATCAACCAATCACATCACACACGTTTAGTGACGTTTTCTCCTCACAGCCAATGAGCAGCGAGCACGTGTGTGACATTTCTGTAAAAACACGGATATTACCGAGTAAACGAAGCGTGTTAATGCGGCGCATTCTAGGCGCTGTTGTTTTGCTTCTAAACATGATGAAATGGACAAAACAAAGGAAGTACGCGATGAAGGACACTGTGGATGTTTGTACAAGTTAAACTAGAGGCGTCTCTGACCCGGAGCGGTTCGTGTCAGAGTGAAGATGACTGTGGACTCAGGAGGAGAGGAGCTTATTTTTGATGGATTGGATGCTGTTCTCGATCGGTGAGCGTGGTTTATTCTGCTATTGACATGATTGTAAGTAAATATATATTGTGTGTGTGTCTGTAAAATGCTGTTTAGCTACTACACACAACACAATCTACATTCAATAGTTTAAGTCACTTACGATGAATATTTTCAGCTCAAGTTTGTCAAACACTGCAGGATGTTTGTCTCGTAAATGCGCGTGTAAGATGCTCGTGTTTTGCCCTCGGACCCGCAACTTTTTTTCAGCACCAGAACAGGCTCAGACGCAACAAGTGTCATTGCTGTGACAGAGCGCCCCCTTGTGAGCAAACACCAAAACTAGCATCTAAACATTGTATTGAAACCAGAAACATGAGGCAGTCTGGCGCCGTAAAGACGATTATAATCGTGCGCGATTTTGAAAAATTCCACGAACGATTTATTGCGGACCGTTTCTATCGCGATTTACGATATTATCGTATATCGTCCCATCCCTAGTCTCTAAAGAAATGATCAGGTTCAACATTTGTAAATTTACCTTTTGGATATTTCATAGTAAAATCCAATGTAATCAATAGACCTAGTCCTGGTCTAGTCCTGATTTAGCTCTGGCTCAGTCCCGGTTCAGTTCTCATTCTTGTGTTACATCACATATTTGTTTTAAATGTTTTTTAAGTATTTGTTAAATTCTTCCCATGAACTCTCCCTGTCTCATTTTGGAGGAATGCACATCTGATGTAAACAAACTGTGCTCTGGGAGAACAAAACCAGCACAGACTTTACATCTTATTTTTGTTTCAGATTTGATCAAATATCTCATGGTATGTTCCATCTCACAGCCCCTCTCCCACATGTTCAGACGTGTTCTCTGCATGTTCAGTTTGTATCAGTCTGCTCAAGGCTATTAAAAAGGAGATATTAAAGAGGAGATACACTGCAAACTGGACTTTAGGGAGCTCTCTACCACGTTATAATATTGTTTCCTCATCACAAACATACCTGGAGTTGTGCTGTGTTTAGTTCACATATGTTTAAACACAAAAACACTGCATTATTTTTTTTTTCTCTCTAACAGAAAGCACTCTGTTCCACCTTGTGATGTCATGTGGTAATACAGGAAGTACTCCATTGTGTTTTTAAACTCCACACACCTTCACTAGAATCATTTGGATTATTTCAGCCCCAGAATTACCAGTCTCTACTGAACTAAAGGTAAAAGGAGCTGTTAACTTGAAAACTACCACTTCATGACATCACAAGGTGGAACAGAGCATTCTGAGCATTGGAGATGTAGACAGACTAATAATAAAGAGTTACTCAAACATGTGTGAATGAAACACAACTCCAGATATGTTTTTGAGGAGGTAACAACATTATAACATGGCTTAAAGCTCACAAGAGTCAGTTTTGCATAATATAGAGTATGTCCCTTTAAATCCAGGTGTTTCATTCAGTCTGGGATCTTGCCCTGATCAAGTGCATCATCACGTCACCAGAGTCTCACAAACAGCTGAGAGTCTGGTGCAAATCCAGGACCCGGGATCTAAACCAGATCAGGATCAGATGTGAAGCTGGATTTAGACTAGACTTCACACCTGAGTCCTGCCAAGTCCTGGTCTAGTCTCCGCCAGGTCTGAAGTTCCAAACAAACTCCCAAACATCAACAACACCACGAACAGATACAGGGACATGTAGAACTGTCTCAGATTCACTGTACATGTGTCACTACAGGTTTTAATGAGGTCAACAAACAGCAGAAGAAGCATTTATAGAGGAGGTAGTCGAGAAAAATACTTTTTTTTTTTTTTAGCTTTCTCCCATTTTAGAAAATTATATGGGCCTGTTTTACATGTCATGGTTAGCAGTACGAGCCTGTACAAGACTCTCTCCACAAGCCTATGTCACCCATGCTCCCACACAATTCTCAATAAATATACAAAAACATGATACAAAACTTATAAAACATGTTACTCCAAAGAAGTAAATATTCCCTCTTTAATGCCCCATAGAAGGCATAGGACACATAGGGAGGGGCTCTAACACACAATGAGGGCATCTGACACCTGACACACAGGGAGGGCATCTGATACACAGGGAGGGCATCTGACACACAGGGAGGGCATCTGATACACAGGGAGGGCATCTGACACACAGGGAGGGCATCTGACACACAGGGAGGGCATCTGATACACAGGGAGGGCATCTGACACACAGGGAGGGCATCTGATGTGAGTTTGACAGAAGGTGTTTATTCACTGTTGACAGAAATGAGACCCAAGCCTGGACTAAACACGGACTAAACCTGAACTCTGAAAGTCTCTGTGAGTTCAGGGTCAGACCAGGTCTAAACCTGGATCAAGAACTAAACCAGAGCTCAAAATAAAGATGATGATTCACATACAGGAGTCAGGGATTATATTAGGATTAACACAGATCTAAACCAGGACTGCACATGTTAACATGAGACCTGGGTCCAAAAACAGTTTAAAATAGGTATAAACAACAAAACAATCATTAAACCAGGACCAGACCAGAACTAAACCAGGTCAATCTTGGGTCAAAACAGGCTCTAAACCAGGACTAAACCAGGTCTAAACCTCCCCATTATTCCCATTGGTCACTATGTCAGACTGGGACAGTGTCATCTCTCCACACTTATTGTTTACTGCTGTCTGTGCACACGTGACCCCAGAGTGCACAAGGGACCAGAGAGTGCACGAAGACCTGGGCGTGCACAAAACATTAAATGTGCACAAGGACTGTGAGAGTGCACGAGAACTGTGAGAGTGCACGTGGACTTGTGGACACTTGTGAAATATTTGAAACTTGTGAGAACAGCTGAGTCTGACCTGAATCTGACAAACAAGACCAGGACTGAACCAGGACTGAACCAGGACTGAACCAGGAGTGAACCAGGACTGAACCAGGAGTGACCCAGGACTGAACTAAGACTGAACCAGGACTGAACCAAGAATAAACTATGACTAAACCAGGACCAGAGACCATTAGCAAAGCGGTTAGCACTCTGTAAAGGTCCTTGTTTGATTCTTGGACTATTACATGTCTATGGGGAGTTTGCATGTTCTCCCTGTGTCTGGGCAGGTTTATTCTGGTTTTCCTCATCAGCCTAAAACATGCACAACAGTCCTCCAGATAGGTACTCAGGATCTGGACCAGGATCTGAGAGGGGTCCAGTGTGTTTCTTCAGTCCTTGAGATGTACTGAGATGTTTGTGTCTGAAGTGGAGGCAGCTCCTAAACTTTAGAGTAAATATTTAAATAAAACTCTTTCTCTGTTTGGGTTCTCTCTCATGGTTTATGTGTCGGCCAGTGTTGTTTAGAGAGACAGAGGAAGCACTTTACCTCTACCCACGGACCGCTCTGACGGAACTCCTCTGACATGTCCCTCACACACCCCCTTACTCACCCTGGACCCCCCTCCTCACACACACCCATCTGTGGACTGTCCTCAGGAAGCTCCAGTATCTGAGACATGTCAAGTATGTGAGACACGAGAAACATGAGGCGTACGAGGAGTCTGCTCCAGAAATTACAACAACAACAACAAGAGGCCCTCCAGAGCCAGGAGCCTGGTTAGGGAAAAAACGATACCGATGCCGATACTGAACATTTAGCTAGATCTGGTATCAATTCAAAGCCAATGTCCTCGTTGAGCTTTTAATTAGACGTAATAAGACGATGAGTAGTGATGTGAAGGACAGATACAGTTACATAACACTACTGGAAACGACCGTTCTTCGTCCAGACCACAGCCTGTATACAGAAGTGGACTGAGTGAGTGTGATGTCACCTGTGCTGTTAGGCTCCAGTCAAATGAAGCTCATCGAGGCTACAGCAGTTATAGGGGCCAATTTGGAGCAGAGCTTCATATTTAGCATTCTCACCGCGATTATCATAGCAACCCAAGAGCCAATCTGGAGTGATGGTGTTGAAGGTAGCGCCCTTCGCGCCTGCACCGCTGGTTTAAAGTGTGAAGTGTGCACTTTACAACTCTGTCAATCAAACATATTTCCAACGCTAGCTGGAGCAACCTTGGCTCCTGATTTGTCTGTTGCTCGCTTGGAACGTGGCTAGCAGGTTAGCTTTGTCCATTTATATATACAGTCTCTGATCTCTACACTGTTCCATGGCAGATACTTAAAATCAAAGTATCTACATCGTATCAAAGCCAGAAAAATTGTATCGGTGAGTCTCTAATCCTGGATCAGATCTGTCCTCTGCTCTCAGTCCAAACTTACACTTGTCATATTTATAATTACAGGTCTGATGTGATGGACACGATCTCTGTATGAATGACCAGGGCTATACGCTAGCACTCACAGCAAGAACGACCTTTCTGAGTGGAGTTTACATGTGCCTGTGTCTGGATAGATGCACAACAGGTCAAATCCTCCAGCTCAGGTAGTCCTGATCAAGACTGGACCAAGATCTGCAGATGAGTTCCACTGCTCCAGAGAGATTTAACTCAGAGACACCGAAGGATGGGTCAGAGGACACATTTTCCTATGGGGACAGTAAAGTGTCCCAGACTCCTCCTTGGACCCAAAGCTTCAAACTAAACCAATTCTAAATAGGACAAAACCAAGATGCAACCAGGTCTAAACCAGTACTAAACCAAGTCTAAACCTTCCCATTATTCCCATTGGTCACTATGTCAGACTGGGACAGTGTCATCTCTCCACTCCTCTTGTTTACTGCTGTCTGTGCACATGTAACCCCAGAGTGCACAAGGGACCAGAGAGTGCATGAGGACCTGGGCGTGCACGAGGATTGTGAGCATACATGAGGACTGTGAGAGTGCACGTGGACTGTGAGTGTGCACGAGGCTGTGCACGTGCACGTGGACTTGTGGACACTTGTGGAGTATTTGAAACTTGTGAGAACAGCTGAGACTGACATATAGATTGATGTATTAAAACTGGCTCCGAAAGTCTCAGAATGTTTGAAATTTTATTTACACAAAACTGTCGTTACTGGAGATAAAGAACAGATACAGAACACATCTGGATCAGTTTTGTCTCATTTATTTTAGTTTAAAGTAAATGCTATTCTCCGTCTCTGGAATCGTTGATATCAAGAATCATCAGATACTTACAGCCATAGTATCAGAATCAGTAATGGAAAAGAAAGAGTTTCCTTGTCTCCTTTCCTTCTTTCCTCCATCGTTTCATCTCTTCTCCATTGCTCCACACTCAGAGTCTTACCTTCAGGATTCTGGTCCATGGTCCAGAGGAGCTCTTCTTATTTCAAACTTCTTTCCTTCTCTTTAAATCTTTATCTCCTGATATTTTCACGTTTCTTCTTCTAAAGTCACTCAATCTGCAGCTGACAGTGAACACGGGGGGCATAGACTGCGCTCTCTCTATTTTTCTCTCTCCCTCACTTTGCTATAGTGACTCTGGAGCTGTGGCCCTCTCTCCTCTTTCTAAAGTCTCTCTCTCCCTCGTCCTCCTGTCTGTCTCTTATGGCACATTTTTGCCCCGTCTTGCCCTCTCTCACTCTCTCTCTCCTTCAGTTTGTTGCGCCCCCTCTCTCTCTCTCCCTTTCCCCTCTCTCTCTCCCTTTCAGTTTGTTGTCCCTCTGTCCCTCCTTCAGTGCATTGCTCATGAGCAGTGCAGCAGCTGTCTAACGGGAGCAGCTCTATTTAAAGATCCAAACATGGAAACTCTGTGTCACCTCCTCATAAATAACACCTCACCATCCTCCAGTCAGGTACTCCTGACCAGGACCCAGACCAGAGACTTTATACATCGATGAACATAGCTAACCTTCTAGCCACCATATTCCAAATAGGAGGTGAGAGTGGGCTCGATCCGGCTCCATCAACTCGCCTCCAATTCACTTTACATTGAAAATTGTGGCCCCTATCTCTGTAACTGCTGCTGTCAGACTCGTCATTTTGGTATTAAAATGTTCGTATTAACCCGCTCTACATGATCTTGGGGTTTTTATTTCATTATTGTGTCCGTAAATCAAGATATGAACATTAATAACAGGCAAATCAGACGCCTTCTTTCCCTGATGAAGCTCCCGTTAGCGTTAGCAACGGGTTTGATTCACAGCGTGGCTAAATGCCCACCCCCTACTAAACCAGTCGTGAGAGCGGCAAGGGGTGTTATCTTCAAGAACTTTGCTACGCATTGGCTCTTTGGTTGCTATGATACTCGCGGTCGGAATTCCTGATATGGAACTCAACGACAAATTCGCCCCTGTAACCGCGAGCCTCGATGAGCTTCATTTAACTGGAGCCAAATGCTATGGGTGACATCACACTCACTTAGCCCACTTCTTTATACAGTCTATAGGTTTAACCTATAGCCACTAAAAAGAGGGTATTTGAAAACAAATTTTCAAACACCCTCTGTTCAAAAATGTTAATATTTTATGTTTTATGATTTAATGTATAATTTGTAAAGTGACACTCGAGTTTGTAAATGAGCCTTGGCTATAAATATTGTAAAGCGTTATATTTAAAAGTCCCATATTACACTAAATAGACTCTTGTGATTTAAAGCCATGTTATAATGTTGTTACTGCTTCATAAACAGACCTGGAGTTGTGTTTCGTTTCATTCACACATGTTTCAGTAAGACTTTATTATTATTCTGTCTACATCTACAAAGTTTAAAATGCTCTGTTCTACTTTGTGACATCATCCAAATGATTCTAGTGAAGGTTTTTGGAGTTTAAAAACACAGTGGAGCACTTCCTGTGTTACCACATGACATCACAAGGTGGAAGTGGAAGGTTTTCAGTTTGAGAGAAGAACTAAATATGCAGGGTTTGTGTGTTAAACATGTGATAATGAAACAAAACACGACTCTTGTTTGTGAGGAGGAAACAACATAGAACAAAGATCCGAGAATAGATGATTATAATTCAAAATCTGTAAAAGTATCTGTTACATTTTAATTTTGGTTCTTTTTAGCCGCTGTCTGAGAAGAAAGAGCACACTAACAGCCTGTAGACGGGCCTCTGCTGTGTTTAAGTCGTACCTTTCTCAAAGCAGGACGTGGACATCTGTTTATGGAGCGGAGCATCTCTGCGACTCATCTTCACCTGAAAAACAAAGACGTCAGGAGTTGAACCCACAACCTCAAGATAACCACTCTGCCACAGCAACAGAGGGAGTCAAACCCACAACCTCCTGATGAGATGGTGGAGACAGGACAACCACT
This sequence comes from Periophthalmus modestus, assembly GCA_019594935.1. NCBI lineage: Eukaryota > Metazoa > Chordata > Actinopteri > Gobiiformes > Gobiidae > Periophthalmus > Periophthalmus modestus. The sequence goes on from JAIEZT010001390.1 coordinate 3,811,217, forward strand.
CTGCCACAGTCACACAGGGAGGGAGTCTAACCCACAACCGACTGACAGAGAGGAGTCCATATTAGGGCACAAGAAGAGGACAGGAAATACTTAAACCACAAAAAAGAAAAAAATAAACAGAAGTGAGAGAGACGGGGACTGACAGGGGCTGACAGAGGGCGGCAGGTGTGAGTAGATTCAGAAAGAAGAGACAGAAAAGAGGAAGAAGAGAAAGGGAGGGAAAGAGGGAGAGACACTGAGGGAGGAGAGGGAAAGAGGGAATTGAGAGAGGAGGGTGAGAGAGAGAATTAAAGATGTGTGGAAGGAGGGAGGGAGGGAGGGAGGAGGGAAGGGGGGAGAGGAGCGAGGGGAGAGTGAAAAGAGGGTGAGAGAAAATGGCAGAAAAGAGAAATGGAGTGAGAATGGGGGATGCAAGGAAAAGAAAGAGAGAGGAGAGAGATGAGGAGGAGGAGGGAGAGGAAAAAGGGAGAGAGAAAAAGGATGAGTGGGAAGAACAGAGAGCAGGGGGAGACGAGGAGGGGGAAAGAAAAGGAAGGAGAGAGAGGAGGAGGAGGAGTGGAATATTTGCGCAGGTCTGAACAGGTGAGACGCAGTATGAGACACAGTGTGCAATCCTTCACACACTTTTGTCACAATAATCTCAAACTTTATTTTCATGCAAAAAAAAGATTCGATCAAAAATTTTTGTAACAACAGAAAGTCATTTTCAACAAAACCAACACAACCGTGTCTTGTTCTGCTCATAGAAGAAAACAGAGAGAGTCACTCACAGCGTTCAGCTCCAAATGAAGCTCATTGAGGCTAGGAGTTATAGGGAATTCAGAGTATCATAGCAACCAAAGAGCCAATCAGAAGCGGGGATGTTGAAGGTAACCTGTAACCTGTTGCTCACACGAGAAAGAGCATCTTCAGAGAAAGAAGCCGCTTGATTTGACAGTTATTAATGTTCATATCCTGATTTACGGACTATATAGTGAAAAAAAAGCAGGATCATGTAGAGTGGGCTAATACGATAATTTTAAGACCAAAATGACGAGACTGACAGCAGCAGTTACAGAGAGAGAGGCCACAGTTTTTCAATGTAAAGTGAATTGGAGCTGATGCGCACCCATGCTCACTTCCTGTTTGGAACGCGGTGGCTAGCAGACTAACTATGTCCATTTATATAAACAGTCTACGGCTCTGATACCATTTTGTTCTTGTTCAAATGAGTATCTACTTATTGGTTCATGTATTTAACAAACATGACGATGATGATTGACAGTGACGTGAGAAACCGGTCTGAGCCAGATTTGAACCAGATCTGAGCCAGATCGGAGACTGGACAGGTGTATAAAGGAAACATTATTGTAGGATTAAGTTTAGGGCGTAAAGGGTACTGTCATGATCTGCCTGTTCCTGCATGTTTCCCGTGTTCTCCTTCCCCCTCCCTCGTCTGCCTGACTCCGGAGCTGGGCGGAGCTCCCAGTCCCTCCCATGCGCACCTGCACCTCATCAGTGTGATTACCTCCACCTGCCGTGGGTTTAAGAAGGATTGGGAGCAGTCACTCGGAGTCAGATCGTCCGCGTGCTAACGTGACTAATCTAGCTCAGTTTTTTGTTGCTCTGTACCTGTTACCTTGTACTCATTGGATTACTCTTTGCCTCCAGAATCCTGCCTCCTGCTCTGCCTGTTCAGCTGTCTTTGTCTCGCCTGGATCCCGCTCCTCACTGGTACCGTTGTCTCGTTTCACCTGTCTGTCCCTATGCACTGGACCCTGCTCGTCACCCTGCTCCCTGCTCGTCACCTTGTTCCCCGTCCCGAGAGAGAGAGACTCTACCTTAATGTTGCACTTGTACATATATTCACTTCTGTAAATAAACGCTGTTAAACCGCTCCCTGAGTCGAGCGTGTTGGCCCTCCACATCAGACTTTACGACAGGTACCCAGGCAGAACCAACGCCAGGTTGGTCCTCTTTATATAATCTCTTCCTGGAATATTTCACAGTGGGGCATTAAACATGTGTCGCTTGCATAAATTCATCAAGAGGCGTTTTAATTATGCTAAAATGAGGCACGTGATCTTACTATCAGCATGCTCCCCTCTCCACAGATCTGACCTGTAATTTAGCCTGGTGGCATGATATACTAGAATCATTTGTGATTTAAAAAGTAAGAGAGGTCAAACAAACTTTTCCTGCGCTCCTTAAAGGCAAAACTGAACTGAACAATGTCATGTTTGTGTGTTTTGTGAAATTTGGTTATGAAATTCTTAGAGAATTTCAACACACAGGAAACATGACAATCTTTTTTCTTTGGTCATTTTGAGACAATGAAGGTTTGTGTCACTGTAAGAAACTCAAAAACAAAACCTGTAAATATAATAATAAAGTAATAATAAAATAAAGATGTAATAAAAACGCATTTAAAACTACAGTATTGCACACACATACTATATATATAAATGAACATAGCTAACCTGCTAGTCACCAAGTTCCAAACAGGAAGTGATCATGGGTGAACTTTTGGCTCCAATTCACTTTCTATTGAAAAACTGTGGCCTCTCTCTCTGTAACTGCTGCTGTCAGACGCCTCATTTTGGTCTTAAAATGTTAATGTAATTAACCCACTCTAACTCACTCATGGATTTTTTATTTCGCTATTGTGTCCGTAACTAAAGATATGAACATTAATAACGGACACATCAGCTGCCTTATTTCCTCGAGGTCACTCCCATTAGCGTTAGCAACAGGTTAAATCAGCGGTGTGGGTGGGAAGGGGCGTTACCTTCAGCAGCCTCGCTCTGGATTGGCTCTTTGGTTGCTATGATACTCAGAATTCCAAATATGGAACTCGGCCCCAGATTAGCCGCTATAACTGCACTAGCCTCGATAAGCTTTATCTGGAGCCTAACGCTGTGGAGGACGTCACACTCACTTAGTCCACGTCTTTACACAGTTCAAGCTGCAGACCTCAGACAACTAAATCCCTGTCTGATCTGTGTAACACTTGTGTGATGGACTATAGACATGTGCTGCTCACCGACTGGCCAACTAAAAAGCTCTCAAAACTATTTAGTATCTCTGTTTATGTGACCCAAACAACTGCAGGGGAAGTGGATGCAAAAACTACTATTTATGCAGAACCAAAATGTTAGGAAACAAAGCATGTAAAGTAAGACAGATTAAACTTGTGAAGTGTGGATATAAACTAACTTTTTACAGAGAAATATCTGTAAAAAGTATGCTGTTTCCTGTAGAAATCCTCATTGTCCAAATAAAACGATCAACTAAACTAAAGTAAAGGCCCACAGCTGTTGTTCTTGTGTGTTTTGAGTCACATAATCATTTGTCAAACACAGCCCTCCTCATGTTCACACATTGCCTCTGTTATGCCTCTCCTTCTGCTGCTATATCTGTGTGAACTTTTGTCCAAGGCTGTGGTTCTGTCTGGACAGGTGAATTCATAATATTATAATCAGCTAAACAGTTGTGAGGATAAGGCTCATGTTAGCCTGTGTTTCAAACATACGAGCTAAACACTGAGAGAGAAAAATAGTATTAAAACAGAAAAGTACTTTGGAAATTTGGGAAGAGTTTTACTATGAAACTCCTAGTTCCTGTTTAGGACTTGGTATGAACTCTGTGGCCTCTTATCTGGACCCTCTTTAGACCTGGGTATAAAAATAGAATCAATGGACTAAACCAGAACTAAACCAGGACTAAACCAGGGCTAAACCAGGGCTAAACCAGGACTAAACCAGGACTAAACCAGGACTAAACCAGGTCTAAATAGGGTCTAAACAGGGTCTAAACAGGGTCTAAACCAGGAATAAACCAGGACTAAACCAGAACTAAACCAGAACTAAACCAGGTCTAAACCAGGTCTAAACTAGGACTACATCAGGAATAGACCAGGTCTAAACCAGGTCTAAACAGGGTCTAAACCAGAACTAGACCAGGTCTAAACCAGGATTAAACCAGGACTATAACAGGACTAAGTTTTCCTGCAGCATCCTGCACAAAGCTTGAGAGTAGCAAGCTAAAAAAAAATCACTCACCGTTTGAAGGTCAGACTAGACTCCAGAAACAGGACTAAACTGGATCTAAACCAAGTCTAAACCAAGACTAAACCAGGTCTAAACCAGGGCTGAACCAGGACTTGGCTGATACAGAGTCTGCAGAGTTTGAGGAAGTGCAGAACAGTTAAAAGATTCGTGACCCCGCCCCCCCATTTGCATATGCACAGTGAGAGGAGAGTGACGTCATGTAAGGCTCGATCAAAATAACGGCACGTGCTCTGTAATCTGTTTGAAATATCCGTGAAAATCAAGTTTGTACATTATTTAAAAAGTGTTTTATGTCATTTTATATTTTTATTTTCAGTACAAATTTGAAATGTCCCGTTCTTTTATTCTTTTCAAAGCGTCCTCTCCTCTCTCTTCTTCTCTCATACAACTGTGATTAAACTACAGGCCCCGCCCCCTCATTTGCATACATATCTGATTCGATTATCTGATTCAACCAAAAGAGTCTCGCGGTTTGACAAACGCAGTAACGACAAACTGGAGTCAACGTAGGAACTCTGCTGTCTTATTTTACCACACAGTAATAGTCGAAGTAGTAGTAGTAGTAGTAGTAGTAGTAGAAAATTACAGCCAGGGTTAACAGTATTGAAATTGTATTATTATATACAGTTAAAAAAAAAATTGAGAGAAATTATTACAGAAAGATTTGAACTTTATAAAAATACAAAAATACAGAAATCGTACTCTCAAAAGTACATTCCGATTCATAAAAACATGAAACTGTTTTGACATGTTCCACATTTGAACGACAGGGGGCAGCACAGCACAGGGCACTTCCAGTTCGACCAGGATCAACGTGAAACATACGAACAAAAGTCATCTGATTTATACAAATATATGAATAAATACGCCTTTAAATACCACAGTATTATTTTAACAGTTTTTATGTGAATCTTCCTCCCGTATCTCTTCATCCTCCTCCTTTCCTCCTCCTCTCCTTCTCCTCCTCTTCTCCTTGTCCTCCTGTATCTCTCCATCCTCCTCCTCTTCTTTTCTCTCTTACAGTATTTTCCTCCCCCTCTCTTCCTCCTTCTCTTCTTTCTCACACTCCTCTCCTTCTCCCCCTCTCCCCCTCCTTCTCTTCTTCTTCCTCCTCTTCTTTCTCTTCCTCTTCTCCCCCTCTCTTCCTCCTCCTCTTCTTCCTCCTCTCCCCCTCCTCCTCTTCTTCCTCTTCTTGTTTCTCCTCTTCTTCCTCCTATTCTCCCTCACACTCCGTCTCTCTTCTCTTCCTCCTCCTCCTCATCTTCTTCCTCCTCCTCTTTGCTCTCACACACCTCTCCTCCTCCTCCCGTATCTCTCCATCTTGCCCTCCGGAGGACTCTGGTCCTTGCGTCGTTCTTGATGGAGGAGGTAGAGAGCGTAGAGGAGGTGTTGGTGAGCGCAGGTAGAGAGCAGACAGCCCGACGGTGCCCTCTGTCTGAGAGAGAAAGAGAAATAGTCAGAACCAAGAACCAGGACTAAAGCAGGACTAAAGCAGGACCAGGACTGAACCAGGACTAAACCAGGATTAAAGCAAGACTGAACCAGGACAACCTCAGGGCGTGTCCACCAGGGGAGGGCTGCTGTCTCTTTTACTCTTTTTTTACGCTTTGTCATGTGTGTAAGCAGTTTAGACGCAGAGGACAGAGGCTCTGGACGAGTGGGGTCAGGAGTCAGTTATGAATCATAAACTCTGGACATGGTTCTAGAGACAGTGTAACATCCTCCCTCCTCAGGTCAGGGGAGTCACCAGTCCAACTTCTTGGAGTCAACGCAAAATATGCATAATAGAGAAATCCTCCAGTTAAGGTCGTCCTGACCAAGACTAGACAAAGATCTGCAGATGGGTCTCTATGCTCCTGACAGGTTTAACTCAAAGACACTGAAGAACGGGTCATGCGCCCTCCAAAGCAGCTCCAGACCACAGACATGTGTTTTACAGTCTGTGATCTGGAGATACGTCCTCGGGGAGGACCGGGCCTCGGGGAGGACAGGACTAGAGCTGGACTCTAACTGGTCTGACCTGTGTGCATGCTACTGTCCTGTGTGAGTCCTGGCTAAGGAGGAGTAACAGGAGTACTACTACAGAAGCAGTAGTAACAGTAGTAATAGTATTTGTAGTATTTGCAGTACTTACTTGCCAGTGTTAGTCTTCTGGCTGTCTTGTGGTTTGTCTCTCTTCACTCGGGTCTGGGGCCTGGACACAGACACATCCAAATCACTTTTAAATGTAAACATTTTTCATATTTTTGTATAGTTTGATCTTACTGCGTGTGTGTGTGGCTTTGTCCCGTGTGGAGTGTGTGTGTCAGAGGGCTGAGGTGGACCAACGAGAGGAGAGAGAGGATGAGCACCAGTCTGACACACACACACAGCTCCATCTGGAAACAGAAACATGGAAGAGACGCTGTTCAGCCCCATCACAAACATAACAGGACAATATGACACTGGATGAATACTCTGCTCAGAGTGACACAGGGAGCATGTGCAACAGGTTAACAGGTCAACACATATTTAATAATATTAAACAAAATATATATTAAATTAGATATTTTTATATTTTTTGAGTTGCTGTGTTGTGTTGTTGTGTTTTTGTATTTTTCTGCTGTTGTGTTTTTGTTTGTTTCTGTAGAGTTTTATGGGTCGGTCTGTAGAGTTTTATGGGGCGGTCTGTAGAGTTTTATGGGTCGGTCTGTAGAGTTTTATGGGTCGGTCTGTAGAGTTTTATGGGACGGTCTGTAGAGTTTTATGGGACGGTCTGTAGAGTTTTATGGGGCGGTCTGTAGAGTTTTATGGGGCGGTCTGTAGAGTTTTATGGGACGGTCTGTAGAGTTTTATGGGACGGTCTGTAGAGTTTTATGGGACGGTCTGTAGAGTTTTATGGGCGGTCTGTAGAGTTTTATGGGGCGGTCTGTAGAGTTTTATGGGACGGTCTGTAGAGTTTTATGGGACCCTGTGACTTCAGAGGCCAAACTTTACAGACTTGGACTTAACAAGATTCAGACGACTTGTCTGAATCTTGGATTTTTTGAGATTCAGATCTGATTTATTCAAGTTGTAACACCGTCAGAAAACTTGTATATACTTGGAATTTTTAGGCCTGTATTTAGTATTCATTTAAAACTAATAAAAAAATTTACTCAAAAATTAAATCAGATCAAAAACTAAATCAGATCCAAAATCCTCTGTGTGTTTTCAGTGTCTAATGTGACCCCAAAAACATGAGGTTTAAACCTGCTCTTCTGTTTCTGTTTGAATGTCACAAAAATGGTCAGTTTTATCCAATTTTACATAAAATAATTGATTTTTATTTAAAAACATCACATGATGTAAAATTTGTAATGTTTTTTTTTTTTTTGGTTTGTTTTTAAAAAAATTTTTTTAACATTAATGTGAGTGAACGACAGCATTTTTTCCTCTTCACCTTCAATATAGTTTACATAAATATATAAATGAAAATACTCAAAGTCACATTATAAACCCGTCTTACCTTTGACATGAGCTCTCTGGTCCAGTCCAAAAGGTTGAGAAGGTTGAGAAGGTCCAGAAGGTCCAGAAGGTCCAGAAGGTCCAGAAGGTCCAGAAGGTCCAGAAGGTCCAGAAGGTCCAGGAGCCACTTCAGATACAGATGATCTCAGGTCCTTTTATATGAACCGAGACCAGACCCAGAACCAGGCCCCCAGCGGAGTGACACCCCCAAACCCCTCTTCCCCAGCCCCAAACCTCCCTCCCCACCAACTCCCACCCCCACCCCCCACCCCATGTACTCCATACAGTCCCGCACCAATCCCTGTGCAGAGTGACACCCCTAAACCCTCCTCCCTACTTACTCCCCCTCTCATCCCTCACTCACCCCTCCCACCCAGAGACCAGGCCCAGAGACCAGGCCCAGAGACCAGGCCCAGAGACCAGGCCCAGAGACCCAGAGACCAGACCCAGAACAGACCCCAGAGACCAGGCCCAGAGACCAGACCCAGAGACCAGACCCAGAGACCAGGCCCAGAGACCAGGCCCAGAGACCAGGCCCAGAGACCAGACCCAGAGAACAGACCCAGAGAACAGACCCAGAGAACAGACCCAGAGACCAGACCCAGAGACCAGACCCAGAGACCAGACCCAGAGACCCCAGAGAACAGGCCCAGAGAGACCAGGCCCAGAGACCAGGCCCAGACCAGACCCAGAGACAGACCAGAGACCAGGACCCAGAGACCAGGCCCAGAGACCAGGCCCAGAGAACAGACCCGGAGACCAGACCCCCAGCAACCCTGGACCCTGGTCAGGAGCACCGAGCTGGAGGAGGCTGAGGCTTGAGCTGCGGATGGAGGAGAAAAGGATGAGTCTAAAAATAAACTCATGAACTCCCCCCTGTGATTAGGAGAGGAGGAAGAGAGGGAGGACGGGGAGAGAGGGGCAGAGGATGGGGAGAGGAGGGGGAGAGGAGAGGGAGGAAGAGAGGAGCAGAGGATGGGGAGAGAGGGAGCAGGAGAGGAGAGGGAGAAGGAGAGGCGAGGAAAAGCGGAGAAGGAGAGGGGGGGAGCAGAGAGAAGAGGAAAGGAGAGGGGGGGAGAGGAGAGAGGAGGGATAAGAGGGGGAGGAGAGAGGAGGAAGAGGGAGTATGGGTGTGGGGGGTGTTGTGAATTGAACAGATGTTGGACTTTTCTGAATTCCAGGAATGCAGTTTCATCATCAGAATCAGAACCAGATCAGGCTTAGACCGGGACCGAATTCTGGTCTATAAATACCTCTGCTCTAAAAATAAGATAGGAGGGAAGGAAGTTTCTCTTTCTCCTACTTTCTTACCTTTCTCTTCTCTTCCTTGTCTCCCCCCTCTATCTCTCCTCTCCCTCTTTCTCCCCCTCTCTCTTTCTCTCTCTCCCCCTGTCCCTCTCTCCTCCCTTTCCATTCTCTTTCCTCTTCTCTTTCCTCCCTCTCTTTTCTCCTTTTACCTCCCTCCCTACCCCCCCCCCCCCCCCTCCTCTCATCTCTCCTCTCTCCTCTACTCTTTCCTCCCCGTCTCCTCTTTTCTTCCTCTCTCCTCTCCTCTTCCCTCCCTCTCCCCTCTTTTTTCCCTATCTCCTCTTCCCTCTCTCCTCTTCCCTCTTCTTCCCCTGTCCCTCTCTCCTCTCTGTCCTCTCTCTCCTCCCTCTCTCTTCTTGCGTGCTGACTCGTGTGGAGCACACTGAGTGTCCGTGGGACACAAACTCCTCACAGATGTTCCATAAATCTCGTCACCTCCAGAAAATGAAGAAAATGTTTAGTGAAGCAAACAAGAGCAAAGGTCAGAGGTCAGAGGTCACTTTGTTAAGCACACAGCGCTGAAGAAAGGGGGAGGGGCCAGAGTCTGCAGGTGGAGGAGCAGTGGCTCTACTCCAAGTTCCATCTGACTCTTCACTCATTCATCACAGAACTCAAAGCCAGAGCTAAGAGTAGGAACAAGACTAAACAAGATCTAAACCGGGACTAAACCAGGACTAAACTGGGACTAAACCAGGACTAAACCAGGACTAAACCAGGACTAAACCAGGACTAAACCAGGACTAAACCAGGACTAAACCAGGACTAAACTGGGACTGAACTTCAACAAAATGTGTCCTGCCCATTTACAGATGTATTGTACAAGCAGCTGTTGTACTGTCTGCATCTAAATATAAAGCCTTTTATTGTACAATAATCAGGAAGTGTGCTGCTGTTCGCATGCTAGTTGTTAGATTAACATTACGGCTAAACTCCGCTCTGGTCTTGGGGTGAATAACTAAAATGTTCTGAATGCATAAGGTAAATGAGGAATAACTGGACCATTGCAAAATCTTTAAAATGAACTAGTTCTGTTTATGATGTTTTTAAGACAGAAAAATCAAGACCAAGACTTTACGCAGGGCACGTGTATCTGTGCATTTTGTGTTGTTCCTGCCCTTCTTTTTGTCCCTCCCCCTCTCTTTTTGTCCCCCATCCCTTTTTGTTCCTCACCCTTTCTTTTTGTCTCTCCCTTTTTGACACTCCCTCCTTTTTGTCCCTCGCTCTCTCTTTTTATCCCCCCCCCTCTCTTTTTGTCCCTCTCCTTTTGTTCCTGGTCACAGGGCTGGGTGTGACTGGGGGCGTGGCTCTTCCTGTTCCAGACAGAAGCTCACCTGTTTCACTCCTCTGGCTGTTCTTCGTGTTTTGTGCTCAGGAGCTGCTCCCTCTCTTCTCCACAGCCTTTTGTTAAATACAATTTTGAACTTTTGAACTGAGCCTTCTCTGCCTCTACATTGGGCCCTAAACTCACCTGTAACAGTACCAGGGCTGAAGCGGGACTGAAACTGGATTAAAACAGTACTAAAACGGGTTTAAAGCAGGACTAAAACGGGACTAATGCGGGACTGAAGCAAGACTAAAACAGGACTAAAACAAGACTGAAGCAGGACTGAAACGCGACTAAAGTGGGACTGAATCAGCACTGAAACTGGACTAAATCAGGACTATAACTGGACAAAAACGGAAGTAAAACGAGACTGAAAATGAACTAGAACAGGACTGAAACAGGACTGAAGCACAACTAAAGGCGGACTAAAACAGGACTAAAAAGGACTGAAACTGAACTAGAACAGGACTAAAGCAGAACTAAAGGTGGACTAAAACAGGACTAAAACAAGACTGAAGCAGGGCTAAATCTGGACTAAAACAGGACTAAAGCGGGACTAAAGCGGGACTAAAACAAGGCTGAAACAGGACAAATACAGGACAAAAATGGGACTGAAGCAGGACTGAAACAGGACTAAAATGGTACTAAAACAGGACTAAACCAGGACTACAGCGTTCCTGTTTAGATCCCATATGTTGTCATGCTCTTTACCACAGAAATAAAAAAAATCAGAGAAAGACATAGATATTGGATCTGCTTCGTCAACACATTCATAGATAAAACCACAATCAAACTGCATTTTACACAACTGTCAGTTTGACCTCATCACATCCCAGAAGCTTCACTTCTACAGAATCATAAACTGCGAGAATCTGAAACCGCATTCCCCTGAACGTGTCACCAGAAACCTCCAAAGCTCCATCTGGCACACCACAACATCTGCAGATCAACTAGAGACATTAGTCCAACACTGCAGCGACACAGGAGGAGCAAGGGAGGGCATCTGACACACGACACAGGGGAGCATGGGAGGGCATCTGACACAGGGACACAGGAGGACCTGATGTTCTGACAGCAGGGTCAGGAGGACGGGAGGGCACCTGATGTTCTGAGATGTCGTCACCGTGGAAACATGTTAGATTCTTCACATTCTTCTGACGTGCAGATTGGCTCCAGATGTTTGCTCCATGTCATGTTCAGTTATTCAAGATTTCAAAATGATTACCCAAACTCCTTTCCCTGTGTGCCAGATTCCCTCCCGGTGTGACTGGTTTAGCCCTAATTTAGTCCTGGTTCAGTTCTGGTTTTCCTGCCCTCTCTGGGAGACTGGTTCAGTCCTGGTTTAGTCCTAGTTCAGTACTGGATTAGACCTGGTTTAGTTCTGGTTTAATCCCTGGTTTAGTCCTGGTTCCCTGCCCTCTCTGTGTGTCAGATGCCCTCTCTGTGTGTCAGATGCCCTCCCTGTGTGTCAGATGCCCTCTCTGTGTGTCAGATGTCCTCCCTGTGTGTCAGATGTCCTCCCTGTGTGTCAGATGCCCTCCCTGTTTCCCTCCCTGTGTGTCAGATGTCCTCCCTGTGTGTCAGATGTCCTCCCTGTGTGTCAGATGCCCTCTCTGTGTGTCAGATGTCCTCCCTGTGTGTCAGATGTCCTCCCTGTGTGTCAGATGCCCTCCCTGTTTCCCTCCCTGTGTGTCAGATGTCCTCCCTGTGTGTCAGATGCCCTCCCTGTTTCCCTCCCTGTGTGTCAGTTGCCCTCCCTGTATGTCAGATGCCCTCCCTGTGTGTCAGATGCCCTCCCTGTGTGTCAGATGTCCTCTCTGTGTGTCAGATGCCCTCTCTGTGTGTCAGATGCCCTCTCTGTGTGTCAGATGTCCTCCCTGTGTGTCAGATGCCCTCTCTGTGTGTCAGATGCCCTCTCTGTGTGTCAGATGCCCTCTCTGTGTGTCAGATGTCCTCCCTGTGTGTCAGATGCCCTCTCTGTGTGTCAGATGCCCTCTCTGTGTGTCAGATGTCCTCCCTGCTTGACTGGTTTGGTCCTGATTCAGTCATGGTTTAGTCCTTGGTTTAGTTTTGGCGATGTTATAACTTTGTTCCAGTGTGGCATTAAACATAACTTATTTCCACGAAGACCACCAGGCCAAGTTACAAATCAGATCTGCAGACAGGCGAGCCCACTCACAGTAAGAATGCATATTTGTAAAGCTGTAAATACCGTAAAGCCAATAAAAACACTTTGAACTGAAGAAATGCAAGATAGACAAATTCAGTGTCATACTGAGGAACATTCAGGCAAAACTGTAACGTCTCCATGGAGATTATTAGATGGTAAACAGCGCACTCTGGTGGAATTATGAAGTTACAGCAGCACATTTAGTTTAGAGACACATCCCATTCCACACAGTATATTTAGGGCTGGCCGTTTATCACCAGGGTCAAGGTTAACAATGTGTGAATGTTTTATTTTTCATTTCTTTAAAGAGGGGATTTTATTTCTGTGGGGTATTAAAGAGGGGGTATTTGACTTCTATGGGGTATTAAAGAGGGGGTATTTTACTTCTATGGGGTATTAAAGAGGATGTATTTTACTTCTATGGGGTATTAACTGTAACATATTTAGATCACCATGTTTCCCTATATTGTTTTGAAAATCCCATATTCACCAAAAAACAACATATTAACATGTTTTATAAGTTTCACTTTCAGTTTTGGCACGTCTGAGTCTCCCCTCTCTTTGCAGTCCACGTTAAGTCACACCCCCTTCAGAGCTCTACCACAACACAATCAGCTGCATCTCACTAATGAAACTACTGCACATCTCATCAAGTCAAGTTGATGTGCACAGTTTTGTATCATGTTTTTGTATTTTTATGGAGAATTGTAATGTGGGAGCATGGGTGATATAGACTTGTGGGCGGAGCCTTGCACAGAATCTTACAGATAAACTGTAAGGAGGGTTTGAACAAAGATATCTAGATTACTCAAACATGTAAGAATGACACCTAAAACCTCTTCAGGTATGTTTTGTTTGTTTGTTTAACACAAAATAGTCAAATCTCTTCTTCTCCTGTGTCCACTGCTCCAAACGTCATGTTTGACTGACAGAGGACTGGCTGTGGACCTCTGCATTAAACACACCAGAGCTGACCCCTGACCTTTAGAAGCCACAGGACCTCGCTTCTATTTTATTTAAAGAGCATATGACGGGTCAGAGTACTCATTTCGTTAAAAGAAGTTTATAATTTCACTTCCTGGTTTGACACAGCAGCAGATGTGACAAATGTAGAGACAATTTCATACTGGTCACTGAGCAACCATAATCTAAAAACAAGGTCTACAGTTATGATTAGACTAATAAAAATAGATGACAACACATTTTTTTTGTTATATGAAAAAAAACAATTCTTGCAAGGATAATTTGTCAGACAAGGCATCTGACAAATCCTGACTGAAATGTGTCCTTGTGTTTTATACAGAGGGATATCAGTCTGGTCTCCTCGCCCTTCGTCGCATTTCGAGCCAGAACCAAGCATGATCGTCCAATTACATTTGTTTATTTTGGTGACTAATGTGAAATGAAGGAGCTCATTGATCACTCATCATTAACAAACAAGATGGTATTTCCCTCTCCTCAAATGGACAGTTTAGTTCTTCTCTCACTGATTCTGTAGAAATCCTCCATGTTTTTCAGTCATGTGATATTTTTGGCTTTTCTTTCTTCCTCGTGAGCAGCCATATTTGTTTTGATACAGATGGATTATGTGTGTCCCTGATTGGCTGATCCACCTGTCAATCATGCCTATCTGAACCCAGGGTGATTCACTATGACCAGACTCACATCTTCACAAAGTATTGGACTGAGTGTGTTCTGGATCATTTTAACAACACTATTAGCAGCCTATTATAATTACTACTAGCAGCCTGTTATAATTCTCTTTACAAAAACTGTACTTTGACAAATTCGAGTTTGGATGAAAAAGTTTATTTACTAAAAAACACAAAAATATTACATTTTTGTACACTTGTGACTTTTGTTCACATATTAAAATGCTCAAAAACTGGACAGCAAAAGGCACGGCCCTTCAAATGTGAGGAATTAGTTTGAATTTAAGACAATTAGAATGTCAAAAATATTTACAAAGCTGTTTATTCTGGCACTAAGACATTTGATTAAATTTAGTAAAAAAACAAAACAAAAAATACATTTCATTAAATAACCTTCACTGAGAGGCTCCAGTTTCACAAAGAATAAAACAAAAATAGTATTCATAGACTGTCAGGGTTCTACATTTATGTCTGTGGAGGAATGCTCAGCAGTTTCCATGGCAACACAATGCACACATTAGCAAACATGAGCGCTCTTGGTCCTGTTTAGGAGTTTGATTTTACACAAAAAGGTGAGAGTGACTGACTGAAAAACTGTTGGCTAATGCTAGCTAGCCTGTGACTGTAATGTCATTTGAGAGGGACTTGTTTAACTGCACAAATCAGCTCACCTGTTCATAGTTCAGCTTAAACAGCTCTTTAGATTATGTTAAAATAAAGCTCAGATTAAAGTCAAACAGAGCTTCAGGCAGAGCAGTGCATCCAGTTAGCAACACACCCCCATCTGCGGAGAATTCTGTTTTTATCACATTTAAAACAAAACACAAAAATGTCCCAAAAAAACATTCCACTTTAAAAACAGTGTTCTCTTAGTTAGGCAGTTTAGTGCACTGATCTGAGGTCCTGGTCTAGTCCTGGTCTAGTCCTGGTTCAGTCCTGGTCTAGTCCTGGTTCAGTCCGTATTTAGTCCTGGTCTAGTCCTGGTTCAGTCCTGGTCTAGTCCTGGTTTAGTCCTTGTTTAGTCCTGGTTCAGTCCTGGTTCTGTCCTGGTCTAGTCCTGGTTCAGTCCGTATTTAGTCCTGGTCTAGTCCTGGTTCAGTCCTGGTCTAGTCCTGGTTCAGTCCGTATTTAGTCCGGGTCTAGTCCTGGTTCAGTCCTGGTCTAGTCCTGGTTCAGTCCTGGTCTAGTCCTGGTTCAGTCCGTATTTAGTCCTGGTTCAGTCCTGGTCTAGTCCTGGTTCAGTCCGTATTTAGTCCTGGTCTAGTCCTGGTTCAGTCCTGGTCTAGTCCTGGTTCAGTCCGTATTTAGTCCTGCTTTAGTCCTGGTTCAGTCCTGGTTCAGTCCTGGTCTAGTCCTGGTTCAGTCCTAGTTTAGTCACTGGTTCAGCCCTAGTTTAGTCCTGGTTTAGTCCCTGGTTCTTCCTCTCTTGCCATTCCTTTTCTCTGTGGGTGAGCTCAGCTTCAGAAACTGCAGCAGGACCCCAGTTGGTCACCAACAGAGGACCCTTAGAGCCTGGGAAAAAACAGAAGTCCTGGGTTAGACCTAGTTTAGACCTGGGTTAGTTCTGGGTGAGACCTATAGACTATATACCAGTGGTATTATCAGCATGAGACTCACTACAGAAGTCACAGTTTAAACCAGGGGTGTCCAAACTGTGACCTTCAGACCATTTTATGTGGCCCTTAGACCAATTTTCCAGCTGAATAGGTCCAAGTGTCCAAAAATAATACTTTTACTGCAGATTTTGAGTCACGTGACCATCACAGCTTAAATGGCACTAGACACAGATGTTCCAGGTGTTTTTAAAGCTCTGGTGGTTCTGTCAAATGTCTAATGGAACAATTAGAACGAGTCACTTCCTTGTCCTGTGTCTGTGGCCCTTTGGTCTGTATAAGTTTCAATTTGCAGCCTGCAGTGAAAATAGTTTGGACATCCCCTGGAGTCAAACAGACGCAGAGCAGACATATCAAAGCCACAAGGAGGAGCTATTTGGACTCCATGCACAAGGAGCTAAACCAGACATATGCAAACTACGGCCCGGGGGCTACACACGGCTCTTTGGGCTTATTAATCCGGCCCGACGAACGTGACCAAATTATATAAAAATAGGTAAGCGTAAACCTTGTTCAAAGTTTTTCTGCTTTGCTACATGTTACAGGACAAATCTCTAATGTAATATATACATATATATATATCCGGCCCCTCTGTCAAATTTAGAACCCACTATGGCCCATGTGTCACAAAGTTTGCTCTCCCGAGCTAAACCATCTTTAGCTGATAAAAATCAGCTTCATGAACAAACCAAAGAAATGGAACAGTCTGTAGCCTGCTGTGTTTTCTGGGGGGCGTTGCAGGGGCAAGGCAGGTGTGGTACAGGGGTTGGACAGGGACTGGGCAGGGCAAAGGCAGGGACAGGAGCAGGCGTGGAGCAAGGGAAGGGCAGGGGCAGGTGTGGGGCAAGGCAGAGGCAAGGTGTGTAAACTCAAAATGTTACTAAGTGTATTACGTGTAAAATTCACCAGAATACAGGAAAGAAAAACTTACCCCTGGAGGCACAGAGTTTTTGTTGTTTTAAAAAAGACACTGGAGGTGCCATTACAGCCTTCAAAGCTGCACATACTTTTACACTTTGGAGGGAGTTGTTGTCCTAACGCTTGTAATAGTAGTAGTAGTAGTAGTAGTATTATTACTGCAGTACCTGGTTGTATGAGTCGTAACAGCCCTTCGTGTTCAGCCACTTTGTGCTTCCAGGACCTGGTGTTGTTTGTGGCATTCTCCAGTCTCTTCATCACCGTCTGAAACAAAAACAAAACATTCAGATTGAAGACATCATCGCGCTGAATATAACACACCACACGGGTGAGCTCTACTCTCCAAGTTTTCTCTCCTCTCCCCCTGCTGATCAGACCTGGTACTGCTCTAGCGCAACCTGCTGGTCAGACCTGGTCATAGAGCTAATAAAATATCTGCATAGGGCTTTGGGTTTGAGTAGGACTAGTAGCCACTCCATAGATACTGCACATAGACTGTATATATAAATGAACATAGCTAACGTGCTCGCACAGCGGTCCAAATGGGCACACTTCCGACTCTGTTGACTCTGTTTCCAATTCACTTCACATTAAAAAACTGTGGCCCCTCTTTCTGTAACTGCTACTGTGAGACTCGACATTTTGGTCTTAAAATGTTCATATTAACCCGCTCTACATGATCCTTTTATTTCGTTATTTTGTCCATAAACCAAGATATGAAGATTAATAAAAAATTAGACAAACCAGGCGCTTTCTTTCCCCGAGGTTGCTCTCGCTAGCATTAGCAACAGGTTTGACTGACAGCATTGCTAAGCATCCGCTCCCTGCTAAACCAGCAGTGCAGGTGGGAAGGGATGTTACCTTCCACAGCCTAATGGGTTGCCTAATTTCACCTCTATAACTGGTCTAGCCTGAGCTTCATTTGACTGGAGCTGAACACATCGTGAGTGTCACACTCACTCAGTCCACTTCTTTATACAGTCTATAGTATTGCAGGACATGTAAACACAAACTGCTGGTTTCTGGCAGGCAGGGCACTGTCAGGGACCTACAGGGGCTCTCAGTGGCTGATAGGGGCTACGAATAATCAGACTCATATCTGACACTGCTCCAGCGCCCCACTAAGGTCATATCTGGTATTGCTCCAGTGCCCCCTGTCATATCTAGTACTCTACCACCCCTTGTGGCCAAAGCTGGTACTTCTCCAGCACCCCCTGTGGTCATACCTGGTACTGCTTCGGTGCCCCCTGTGGTCGTACCTGATACTGCTCCAGTGCCCCCTGTCTCTCACTCTCTAGCGCCTCCAGCTGTCTCATGGCATCCTGGAGTGCGTTCTCTTTGGCCTCTCTCTCCTTTTGCAGCTCCTGGTTCTCTGCCTCCGTCTCAGACAGCGCCATCTGCTGTTTCAGGTGGATCTGCTCCAACTCTGCCCTCTTCAAAGACTCCTCCTCCAACAGTCTGAAAGAAACAGAGATTAAACCAGGACTAAACCAGGACTAAACCTTGACTAAACCAGGACTGAAGCGGGACTAAACCAGGACTAAACCAGGACTAAACCAGCTGAAGGGACTAAACCAGGACTAAACCAGGACTAAACCAGGACTAAACCAGGACTGACACGGGACTAAACCAGGACTAAACCAGGACTATACCAGGACTGAACCAGGACTAAACCAGGATTAAACTAGGACCAGGGAGGACACTACATAACAGGATTAAAGCCCCACAACAGAACATTTCAGCCAAAAATTTTGCTTCTTCTCTGCCATTCTTTTCCTCAGTGTAGTTATCCCCACTGTCAGCAGAGAGAGCCCTGACCCTGCTCCTGTGGTTGGACTGGTCTTGATTTAGTCCTTAGTCCTGGTTCAATCTTAGTTTAGTCCTTAGTCCTGGTTCCATCCTAGTTTAGTCCTTAGTCCTGATTCAATCCTGGTTCAGTCCTTAGTCTTGGTTCAATAGTGGTTTAGTCCTTAGTCGTGGTTCAGTCCTGGTTCAGTTCTGTGAGAGACCCAAGAGTGACCTGGTTTTTAATGAGGCTCCCTATTCAGGTCTGTAAACAAGAGCCAGGGCTAAATCAGGACTAAACCAAGACTAAACCAGGACTAAATCAGGACTAAACCAAGCCTAAACCAGGACTAAACCAGGACTAAACCAGGACTAAACCAGGACTAAACCAAGCCTAAACCAGGACTAAACCAAGACTAAACCAGGACTAAACCAGGACTAAACCAAGACTAGATCAGGACTATGCCAGAACTAAACCAAGATTAAACAAGAACTAAACCAGGACTAAACCATGCAGCAGCAGTAGTAGTAGTAGTAGTATAAGTAGTAGTAGTATAAGTAGTAGTAGAATAGTAGTAGTAGTAGTAGTAGTAGTAGTAGTAGTAGTAGCAGCACTAATTGTAATAGTAGTAGTAGTTATAGTAGCTGCAGTAGTAGTAGTATTAAATTAGAATACAGTGACGTACTAATGTGACTGTGGTTGTTCTGCAGCAGTAGCAGTAGCAGTAGCAGTGGTATTAATCGTCGTAGTAGTACTTAGAGCAGTAATAGTAGCAGTAGCAGTAGTATTAGTGACAGTAGTTGCAGTATATCATAATACAGTAAAGTACTAATGAAGTTATAGAGAAGTATTAGTGCAGCATTAGTGATGGTGAAGTAGAGGAAGGAAGTGGAGGGAACTTCCTCAGTCTCAAATAGAAGCTGTAAAAAAAAAGACTTAACAAAGAGACCGGGACTATTATGTAAAAGTACTACTGTAGTACTACTGTAAAGTGCTACTGTGATGTACAAAGTAGTTTTACTGTAAAAGTACTACTGTGGTACCACTGTAAAGTACTACTGTGAGGTACAAAGTAGTTCTACTGTAAAAGTACTACTGTGAAGTACAAGGTAGTACTATTGTACAGTATTACTGTGAAGTACTACTGTAAAACAACTACTGTGAAGTACAAAATAATACTACTGTAAAAGTACAACTGTAGTACTATTGTAAAAGTACTACTGTGAAAGCTGTAAAATATGATTGGGATAAATAATTATTAATCAAAATGCTTATACTTTAACAGGAAGAAATATGTTAATGAACGTGATAAACCTGGATTAAACCAGGTCTAAACCAGAACTACGCCAGGACTAAACCAAAACTAAACCAGGACTAAACCAGGACTAAACCAGGTCTAAACCAGGTCTAAACAGGGTCTAACGCAGGTCTAAACCAGAACTACCGTCTAAACAGGACTAAACCAGGACTAAACCAGGACTAAACCAAACCAGGACTAACCAGGGATTAAACAGGTCTAAACCAAACCAGGACTAAACCAAAACTAAACCAGGACTATACCAAGACTAAACCACGTCTAAACCAGAACTACGCCAGGACTAAACCTGGTCTAAACCAGAATTAAACCAGGACTAAACCAGAACTAAACCAGGACTAAATCAGGACTAAACCAGGTCTAAACCAGAACTAAACCAAAACTAAACCAGGACTATACCAGGACTAAACCAGGTCTAAACTAGAACTAAACCAGGACTATACCAGGACTAAACTAGGTCTAAACCAGGACTAAACCAGGACTAAACCAAGTCTAAACCAGGACTAAACCAGGACTAAACCAGAACTATACCAGGACTAAACTAGGACTAAACCAGGACTATACCAGGACTAAACCAAGACTAAACCAGAACAAAACCAGAACTAAACCAGAACTAAACCAGAACTGAACCAGGACTAAACCAGAAGTAAACCAGGACTAAACCAGAACTGAACCAGGTCTAAACTCATTCTAAGGTCATACCTGGTCTGTAGCTTCCTGACCTCCTCCTCTTCCTGTCTGGTTCTGCGCTCCTCCTCTAGAGCGCTCTCTAGCTGCTGGTACATGTCCTCCAGCTCCTTTACTCTCACAAGATATGTCTCCAGCTCTGAGGACTTCTGGGCCATTTGCTCCTCCATCTGCTCTCGAACCTGGACCAACAAAACAACATGTCAGCACTCTCGCCCCACAGCCACAAGGTCCCTGGTTCGACTCCTGGGCCTGTCTGTTTGGTTGTTCTCCTTGTGTCTGGGTTACAGACTGTATAAAGAAGTGGACTAAGCGAGTACGACGTCACCCACAGCGTTCGGCTGCAACCAGCTGAAGCTCATCGAGGCTAGCAGTTATAGCGGCTAATCTGCAACCAGGGACTATATTTGGAAATCCGAGTGAGAAACCAAAGAGCCAATCAGGAACAAGGTTGTTGAAGGTATATGCCCCGTCCCGCCCGGACCACTGGTCTATGGTTTGGCAGGAGGTGAGCACTTAGCAACCAGGCTGTCAATCAATCTGTTGCTCATGCTAGGGGGAGGGACCTCGGGGAAAGAAGGCACCTGATTTGTCTGTCATCAATATTCATATAACGTTCACTAATTTAGGGACAAAATACTGAAATAAAATTAAAACCCAAGGATCATGTACATTGGGGTAATAGGAACATTTTAAGACCAAAATGACGAGCCTGACAGCAGCAGTTACAGAGAGAGGGGCCATGGTTTTTCATTAATTGATAATAATGAATTGAATTGGAATTGAATAATGAATTGGGGCCAATTCTCAGATCACATCTCAGTTAACATTTGAACTCAAAACATGCAAAAGACTCCTCTAGCAGAGACACTGACGGATGAGTCAAATGTAGGTTTAACCCAGGGACACTAAAGGATGGGTCAAATGCAGAGGACACATTTCTCTACAGGGACAATTGAGTGGACCTTACCATAACATCATCTGAACAAGAAGAGCAAACACAACATGTAAATGTGACCTCTGAACCTGCCCCATCTGGTCAGGGTAACAACAGGTGTAAAAATATGTTTCTTCATTTGACCCATCCTTCAGTGTCTCTGGGTTAAACCTGTATTTGACCCACCCTTCAGTGTCTCTGCTGGAGGAGTCTTGTGCATGTTTTGAGTGTGAACTGAGATGTGATCTGAGAATCGTTTGTGGTTTTTGCTAGATCTCATCATAGTGCGCTTTAAGAGGCTTCGAAGAGCCACGCAGCACATTAAGTATCAAGTATTATTACTACTTACTACTCGATGTAGTAAGCCACCGTGAGAACGCCCGCTCTCGTTTACTAAGCAGGGCTGGGCCGAGTCAGTACTTGGATGGAAGCCCAGGTGCCACAGTGGGGCGCCATTGGCTCTAGTACAAACTTGTGTCCTTTGGCAAGACACTTCACTCACATTGTCCTAGTATGAATGTGGTGTGTGAATGATGGTGGTGGGAGGGGCTGATAGTGTAGATAGGCAGCCTCGCTTCCATCAGCCTGCCCCAGGGCAGTTATGGCTACAATAGTAGCAGCAGCAGTAGTACTTATAGTAGTAGTAGTAGTAGTAGTAACAGTAGTAGTAATAGCAGCAGTACTGTAGCGTCTTCTCCCTCTCCAGGTCTCTCTTTTATCTGTCTTGTATTAAGTGTTGTAGTAGTAGTAGTAGTAGTAGTAGTAGCAGTAATATTAGTAGTAGTAGTAGTACCGTACCGTCTTCTCCCTCTCCAGGTCTCTGTTGTATCTCTCTTGTAGTTCATTCTGAGTTTGGGCTCGTTTTCGTTCTTCTTCTGCGGCGTTGGCTGCTGCCTCCTCCAGCGCCTAAAACAAACTTCACTTCAAGTACCTGATTTTTACCGTCTTAAAAAGGCTTTTCACAACTCTCAGGGACCAGAGCGGAGTTTTGTTCTGGGCTTTGCTAGTTGTAAAGCTAACTAACTCAACACAAAAACAAAAAAGACGAGGAGGTGATGTCCGCAAATCAAGTTACAGGTCAGATCTGTGGAGAGGAGACCTTGCTCACAATAATATAAGCAGGTTTGATTTTTGTTTTTGTTTTTCAGAATGTAACCTTACATAAGTTTAATGTCATACTGTGGAGCATTCAGGCAAAGTAATAATATCTCCATGGAAACAAGCAAGTGACAGACCTGATATTAGAAAAGTCCCATAGAGAGAGCGGGGATTTAGTGTGAATTGAAGCCAGAGTCGATGGAGTCGGAAGCGCACCCATGCTCACTTCCTATTTGGGACGCTGCAGCTAGCAGGTTAGCTATGTCCATTTATATATACAGTCTGAGATAGGCACACACTCTACTTTAGCCTCTGTGTTTGTCGTGTACAGTTCACTGCTCACTTGTGTCAGACTGTGAAGGCAAAATGCTTCAACAGAACAGAGACGAACACACACACAGCTCTGTTTGTGTAAACCCTCTCCCATTGTCTTTCTCCTCTCCCCTCTGTCTGTACCCCTCTCTCTCTTCTTTCTCTCCCCTCTCTCTTTTCTCTCTCCTCTCTATCTGCCCGTCTCTCTCTGCCCCCCTCTCTCCTCTCTCTCTGATCTCTTTCACTCTCTCCTCTCTGTCTGTACCCCCCTCTCTTCTCCTCTCTCTCT
Organism: Periophthalmus modestus; assembly: GCA_019594935.1. Lineage (NCBI taxonomy): Eukaryota > Metazoa > Chordata > Actinopteri > Gobiiformes > Gobiidae > Periophthalmus > Periophthalmus modestus. The sequence continues at coordinate 3,834,161 of JAIEZT010001390.1, forward strand.
CTCTCCTATCTCTTTCACTCTCTCTCCTCTCTGTCTATGACTGTCTACTTTTGTTATTATTGTGTGGTTCCTGTCTTTCTCTGTCTCACTCTCCATCCTTCTCTTTTTTCACTCTATCTCTTCTCCTCATTCAGTAGAACCCTGCATGTGTTGTGTATTGTCTCTTTTCTCCTCTCCCCTCCTCTGTCTCTCCCTCTCTCCCCTCCTCTCTCCCCCTCCCCCTCCTCTTTTTCTCCCTCTCTCAACTACTCTCTCTCTCCCCCCTCTCCCTCCTCTTTTTCTCCCTCTCTCCCCTCTTCTATGTTGTCTCTCTCTGGGTCACTTCTTCAGACACACTCTTTGGCCTGGTGGTGGAGTTGGTGGATGTGGTGGAGGTGGAGGAGGAGGTGGTGGAGGTGGTGGATGTGGTACAGGTGAAGGAGGAGGTGGTGGAGGAGGTGGACGTGTTGGTGGAGGTGGTGGAGGTGGTGGAGGTGTTAGAGGTGGTGGATGTGGTGGAGGTGTTGGTGGAGGTGGTGGAGGTGTTAAAGGTGGTGGAGATGTTAGAGGTGGTGGATATGGTGGAGGTGTTAGAGGTGGTGGAGGTGTTGGAGGTGGTGAATGTGGTGGAGGTGTTGGTGGAGGTGGTGGAGGTGTTGGAGGTGGTGGAGATTTGTTAGAGGTGGTGGATGTGGTGGGGGTGTTAGAGGTCGTGGAGGTGTTGGAGGTGTTGGAGGTGTTAGAGGTGGTGGAGATGTTAGAGGTGGTGGAAGTGATGGATGTGGTGGATGTGGTGGAGGTGGCAGAGGTGGTGGAGTGGGTGGAGGTTGTTGTTGTTGTGTTTCACTTGATTAAAGAGTCAGTTTTTCCGGTTCCTCCAGTTACAGGAATGTGTCTGTCTCTATGTGTGTGCGTACGTGTATGTGTGAATGTGTGTTAATGTGTGTGTTAAGGTGTGTGTGTGTTAAGGTGTGTGTGTGTGTGTTGGTGTGTGTGTCAGGTCTGGTGTGACAAACCAGACTTGACCAAATGCACTGGCGTCACTCTGGTGTGGAGCTGTGAATCGTTTGATAAAACAATCAAATAATAGAGTGTGCACTTCCTTCACACACACACTCTCTGCACCGGGGTCCACACACACACACACACACACACACACACACACACACTCTACACCGGGGGTACCACACACACACACACACACACACACACACACACACACACACTACATCGGGGTCACACACACACACACACACACACACACATCGGGGTCCACACACACGCACACACACACACACACACACACGCACACACACACACACACACACACACACGGGGTCCACACACACACACACTACATCGGGGTCCACACACACACACACACACCCACACACACACACACACACACACACACACACACACATCGGGGTCCACACACACACACACACACACACACACACACACACACACGCGCACACACACACACACACACACACAACACCGGGGTCACTTCACACAGCTCTGACTCGAGGGCCTTCACAAACATCCAAGTGGCGCATGTTTGAACTCCCTTTTATAAACCTATGGTTTAGCCTTGTTAGCCTTGTGTTGTTGTGTGTTAGCTCTGTGTGTTAGCTGTGTGCAAAAACTATATAAAGAAGTGGACAAAGTGAGTGTGACGACACCCACAGCGGTTGGCTCCAGTCAAATGAAGCTCATCGAGGCTAACAGTTAAAGGGGCCAATGTGGAGCCGAGTTCTACATTTGGAATTCTGACCACAAGTATCACAGCAATCCAAGAGCCACTACAAAGCGAGGCTCGTTTAGCATGGGGCAGGTGCTTAGCAATCAAATCTGTTGCTAACACTAGCAGCAGTGACCACAGGTAAAGAGGGCACCTGGTTGGGCTGTTATTAATGATCATATCTTGATTTTGGGACACAACAGTGGAAAGATCATGTAGAGTGGGTTAATACGAACATTTGAAGACCAAAATGAAGAAAGTGACAGCAGCAGAGAGAGGGGCCACAGTTTTTCAACAGAAAGTGTGTCTATGCTCACTTCTGGTGGCTAGTAGGTTAGCTATGTCCATTTATAGCTATGGCTGTGTGTCAGCTCAGTGTTAGCTCTGTTTTAGCTCTGTGTTAGCTCTGTGTTAGCTCTGTGTTAGTTCTGTGTTAGTTCTATGTTAGTTTAGTGTTAGCTCTGTGTTAGCTCTGTTTTAGCTCTGTGTTAGCTCGTACCTTCCTCATGTTCTCCAGCTCTCTCTGTTTAGCCTCGTTAGCTGTCTGCAGCTCTCGTTAGCTGTCTCTCAGCTCCTCAGCTTCATCCTCCTCTGCTCTCTCTCCTCATCCTCGCCTCGCGGTGAGGAGCTGGCCTGCTCCAGCTGCAGCTTCATCCTCTGCTCTCTCCTCCTCATCCTCGCCTCGCGGTGAGGAGCTGGCCTGTGCTGACGGAGTAAAGACACTACCATCTGGATCGCTGCAGAGGAGAAGAGGAGAGGGTGAGAGGAGAAGAGGAGCAGAGGAGCAGAAGATGGTTAGATGGGGCAGAGGATGAGCAGATGAGCAGAGGATGAGCAGATAGAGCAGAGGATGAGCAGATGGAGCAGAGGATGAGCAGATAGAGCAGAGGATGAGCAGATGAGCAGAGGATGAGCAGACAGAGCAGAGGATGAGCAGATGGAGCAGAGGATGAGCAGATAGAGCAGAGGATGAGCAGATATAGAGGATGAGCAGATAGAGCAGAGGATGCAGAGGAGAAGCAAGGATGCAGAAAATGAACAGACGGTGCAGAGAATGTACCTTGGATCCACTCCTGTTTCTTCTTCTTGTCTGAGGCGCTGATCTCAAAACTTTTCTGAGACGACTTCACCAGGAACAGACACTTCTTCCCATCTTTATCGGGCAGAGACTGGCGCAACAGGGACAGAATATGGACGAACATCAGAATAATACAACCGTTTGATCCCTGCTCTGACCACTGTGTGCTGTTGTTGTGCATTTGGGCCAGACACTTCACCCATCCTGTGTATGAATATGGTGTGAGAGTCAGATTTAAACTGGCTTAAGTGTTGTCTATAAACATCTTCTTTAGTAGTACACTAGTTATAGTAACACTACAGCAGCAGTAGTAGTAGTAGTAGTAGTAGTAGTAGTAGTAGTAGTAGTAGTAGTAGTAGTAGAAATATTTGTACCTCGACAAAGCAGTTAGTGTCCAGTATGATGTCTCCCTTCTTGTCGCTCTGGTCCTCTCCAGTGTAGTAGGACACACAGTCTGGTCTGAGCACAAACCAGCGCTCTGTCCAGTTCTTTCGCTTGTGCCCTTTCTTCATCAGGAAGCCCTGAGGAACACAGAGAGGTTAAACCAGGTTTAGACCAGATTTAGACCAAGTTTAGACTGGGTTTAGACTGGGACCAGAGACCAGAGAGTGGACTTTGGCTCTACAGACTTGTGCTCTATCTGCAAATGATTCTGAGTCAGTTTTGGACATATCTGCAGCCTGTCCATCCAGGTTCAGTCCTGGTTTAGACCTGTTTTGGACTTGGTTTAGTTCTGATTCCGTCCTAGATCAGACTTGGTTTAGTCCTGGTTTAGTCCTGGTTTAGCCCTGTTTTGGACTTGGTTTAGCCCCATTTCAGTCTGGCTCAGATTTGGTTTAGTCCAGGTTTCAGTCCTGATTCAGTCCTGGATCAGACTTAGTTTAGTCCTGGTTTAGTCCTGCTTCAGTCCTGGTTCAGACCATATACTGTATATTTTCAGTGGACTGAGAGTGTAATGTCACCCACAGCATTCGGCTCCAGCTCCATGAGGCTGCTGAAGGCACCACCCTTTCCCCCTTAGCAACAAGCTGCGATAGTTGTCAATCAAACCTGTTGCTAACGCTAGCGGGAGCAACCTCTGGGAAAGAAGGCACCTGATTTGTCTGTTATTAATGTTCATATATTGATTTTGGGACCAAATAGTGAAATAAAAAAAAACACAGGATCATGTAGAGCAGGTTAATACACACATTTTAAGAGCAAAATGACAAGCCTGACAGCAGGAGTCACAGAGAGAGGGGCCATAGTTTTGCAAAGTGAACTGGAGCCAGAGTCGATGGAGACCTGGAGCTCACTTCCTGTTTGGAACGTTAGTCCAGTTTCAGTCCTGGTTCAGACCTGTTGTAGTCTTGGTTTAGTCCAGTTTCAGTCCCGGTTCAGACCTGTTTTTGTCTCGGTTTAGTCCAGTTTCAGTCCTGGTTCAGACCTGTTTTTGTCTCGGTTTAGTCCAGTTTCAGTCCTGGTTCAGTACCAGTTTAAGTTATGGTTCAGACCTGTTTGAGCACATCCAGGATAAGTTCTTGGTACACCTCGTTGATGCCCATAGACAGTGTGTGTCTGTGGATGTTCTTGAAGAGACCGGCCCCCATGAGTCCCAGCAGGTCCCAGACGCTGAGCTCGGCCCCGGGTCTAGTCCAGGTCTGGTCCAGGCCCTGCTCCACCCAGGACCCGCCCATGGCCTCGCACAGCTTACGGAGCAGGTACTCAATCTGACAAACAAAACAATATGACTCACTTCAAACGCTGCATATTTAGTCTGAGTTCTTCCCTCAGACCCTATGTCCACCTTGTTCACCTTATGATGTCATATAGTAATACAGGAAGTGCTCCACTGGGTTTTTAAACTCCATACACATTCACTAGAATCATGTGGAGGATTTCAGCCCTGGCGTTGCTCATCTCTACTCAACTAAAGGTGAAAGGGGCGGTTAGCTTGAAAACTACCACTTCATGACATCACAAGGTAGAACAGAGCATTTTGAGCTTTGGAGATCTAAACAGCAAAGGGTTACTCAAACGTGTGAATGAAATAAAGGCATGTTTTTGAGTAGGTAACAGCATTATAACATGGCTTAAACCTCACTTTGCAGCTCAAGTCATCAACAGTCTCTAGAGGTGTGAAGCTAACTGGAGGCACTGCTTTGTCTGAAACTCTGTTATAGTTTAATCTGAGCTTTTTTTTTTTACACAATCTGACCATAAAGAGCTGACTTAGCTGAACTCCAACAGGTGAACTGATTTGTGCTGTTAAACAAGTCTCTCTCAAATAACATTACAGTCACAAGCTAGCATTAGCCAACAGTTTTTGATCATCTATTGATACTTTGCAGTAACATCACACTCTAAATGTATGTCTATGGTGAAATATTTGGCAGTTACCATGGTGACATAGTGCACACTTTAGCAAACACTTTCAAAAAGTTTTAAGACATTCTGAAAACTCACAAACAAAATACAAAAGTGATTTAAAAAGCACAGGATCAATCCGATCACAGGTTCCTCTGTCTGTATGTGTGTTCTTTGTATGTGTTGTGTGTACGTTGTGTATGTATGTGTGTTGTGTGTGTATTGTGTTGTGTATGTATGTGTGTTGTGAATTGTGTGTGTGTGTGTGTTGTGTGTGTATTGTGTTGTGTATCGTGTGTGTTGTGTATTGTGTGTATGTATGTTGTGAGTGTATTGTGTGTGTTGTATTGTACTGTGTGTGTCATAATTACAAAGATAGTTATGAAGACCTTGTCAATTCTTTCAATATTTTCAACTGGATAAAATCGTGGCAATCCCACTGTATTCGCTCTGTATGGTGCAGCATGGATCATCTCAGTGAGTAAAGGTTCAGAATCTGGCCTCATATTTAGATCTTCAAGCTCAAAGCTTGAAGATCTAAATATGATCTTCAAGCTTTGAAGATTGTTCAGGATCTGTCCATTCGTGTCATTTCAATCTCATCATCCAAACGATGATGAGATTGTATTGTATTGTGACCCTATTGTGTATGTATGTGTGTGTACTGTGTGTATGTATGTGTACTGTGTGTGTATTGTATGTGTATTGTGTGTATATGTGTGCATTGTGTGTGTATGTGTGTACTGTGTGTATGTGTGTGTACTGTGTGTGTATTGTTTGTGTATTGTGTGTGTATGTGTGTGTACTGTGTGTGTATTGTGGGTGTGTATGTGTGTATTGTGTGTGCATGTGTGTATTGTGTGTATGTGTATAATCATGGTGATCTGTAGACTGTGGTGACGTGGTCTGACAGACAAATATTGACATTAAATATCTTGAGATTTTCCTTGTATTTCCTGGTTTTATGATTAACCCACAGCCTCTTCTCGCTCTCATTCCTTCGACTCAGGACTTCCCTGTCTGTGGTTCATGATCGAGTGGAGTTAGATTCCGGTCTGAGCCCAGCATTTGCTCAAGAGCACAGAGGAAGTGAGCCGCTTCCTGTTTCAGCTGGAACTTTATTTAAAACAGGAACAGACAGGATCTGAGTCAGAACTGAGTGGACGGGCGTGTGAGAGAGAGGAGAGACACGATGTCATTTGGTTTAAAGAAAGTTTTACACGTTTTTATTGCTTTTGAGCTCAATTGTGATATTTTTGCCCTGGTCTGCTCTGAGAGGAGGAGCAGTGTAGTGGATTCTTCTACACTTTATAGGAGGAAACTAAAGCAATCTGCTCATACTTCACTGTGATTGGTTAAATTCATCTGTCACTCACACATGATCACAGACCGTCTGCAGAAGTGGACTGAGTGAGTGTGACGTCACCCATAACGTTCAGCTCCAGTCAAATGAAGCTCATCGAGGCTGCAGTTATAGGAGCCAATCTGGAGCCCAGTTCCACATTTGGACTTAAGACCGTGAGGATCATAGCAACCAAAGAGTCAATCTGGAGTGAGGCTCACCACTGATTTAACAGGGGCGGGCACTTAGCAATGCTGTCAATCAAACCTGTTATAACGCTAGCAGGAGTGACCTGTCTGTTATTAATGCTCATATCTTGATTTGCAGGCACAATAGTGAAATAAAAACCCAGGATCATGTTGCGCGGGCTAATACAAACATTTTAAAACCAAAATGATGAGTCTGACAGCAGCAGTTACAGAGAGAGGGGCGATAGTGTTTCAGTGTAAAGTGAATTGGGGCCAGAATCAATGGAGCCGAATTGCGCTAATGTTCACTTCCTGTTTGGAATGCGGCGGCTAGCAGGTTAGCTGTGTGCATTTATATAAAGAGTCTATGTCTATGAAACTGCTATGATGTTGAAGGTGCAGTATTTTCTGGTGGAAAGTCCGCCACCTGCTTATTTAATATTTGTGTGATATTTCTGACCTTTTCTGACACAATGACCAGAGGATCCTCACTCTGGGTCAGTTTGGTTTGTGTTTGAAATGTGAATATTATGTTTAAAGGGTGTGTACATGATTTTTCACATTCATTTGAGCTAAATGTGTCTCAGTACAGATATACATACAGCTCTTGAGGTCAAAATAATCCACATCTAATTATAAATGTTTTACAGTCTGATAATAAGGGAGTAACAAGGTTAGCGTATAAACTCTTAATGATGAATAAATAGGATGTTCAGAATTCATAAGGTAAGTGAAGAATAAATAACTGGACGACTGCAAACTGTTTAAAACGTAGTAGATGTGTTTTTTTCATGTTTTTAAGACAGTAATCTGTGATCTTTATGTTACCTCTTCACTGACGATGACGAGGGGATACCGATCTTCACTGAGGAAGTTGAAGACACACCAGAGTCTGTAGGCGTCGTCCTCAGAGATCTGTAGTTTGATCTTCTCCAGGTTCTTCTTACAGCACAGAGTCCAGCACATGTGGTAAAAGTCTAGTTTATTGAAGTCCCCTTTAACCTGAAACACAACACAAACGTTAAAGGGGCTGTACCAGTTTTTTTTATCCCATGTTTTTGTACAGAATGTCCCAGTACAGATTTAATGTACAAAATACGACTACTGTGTTCTGTCTGCCGTCCCTTTAAACACAGCTCAGAGTGTCCCTTTAAGTGCTGCTGTTTGAGTCTGAATGTTCCTGGTTGTTTCCGTGGCGTTCTTTCTCCGGTTGCAATGGAAACGTCCCTGAGCCTCTCTCCTCAAACACAAACTCTCTCACGCCACTTCAAACTCCCCTTCTGTCTGTACAAACCGATCTAGAGCTGTCAAAAGCATCAAAAATCAGATACTAATCAATATTAAAACTAGTATCAAAACTGGTATTGACTTCTATGGGGTATTAACTAAAACATAACATATTTAGATCCCCATATTACCTTTTATTGTTTTAAAAATTCTATATCTGCCCAAAACAATGGAGGGAATCTCCCCTCCCTGTACTCTCTACACTAAGTCACTACCCCTTCAGAGCACTATCACAACACAATCAGCTGCATCCCACTAATGAAACTACTGCACATCTCATCAGGTTTGTGAAGTTGTAGTGTACAGTTTTGTATCATATTTTTGTAGATTTATGGAGAATTGTTGAGCATGGGTGATGTAGACTTGTGGGTGGAGCCTTGTGCAGAATCTTATTTTGAAGTAGCATAACTCTTACTTGAGTACAATATTTGGCTACTCCTCTGACAGTGTCTAAATGTCCCATATTACACCATTATCTGATCTATGTTCTAATGTAGTTTCCTCATCATAAACAGACTGGAGTTGTGTTTTGTTTCATTCACAAATGTTTAACACACAAATCCTGCATATTTAGGCTGAGTTCTTCTCTCAAACTGAAAACACCCTGTCCCACCTTGAGATGTCATCATGTGGTAGTAAAGTACTCCACTGTGTTTTTTAAACTCCACACACCTTCACTAGAATCATTTGGATGATTTCAGTCCTGGAATTGCCAATCTACTGAACTAAAAGTAAAAGAAACTTGAAAACTGCCACTTCATGACATCACAAGGTGGAACATTTTGAGCTTTGGAGATGTACAGACTAATAATAAAGTGTTACTCAAACATGTGTGAATGAAACAAAACACAACTCCACGTCTGTTTTTGAGGAGGGAACAACATCATAACATGGTTTAAAGCTCACAGGACTCAGTTTTGTGTAATATAGCACCTTTAAGAATGGTTATTATTAGCATTATTATTAGCATTTTTATCAGCATTATTATTAGCGTTACTTGGTGAATGCAGTGAGTTTCTTGGTTTTCCCCGGATTTGACTCTGTCTTGTGGTTTCCTTCACGTTTACAGTTAAAAGTATATGAGGTCACGGATGCAGTAACAATGGAGTATAATGCAGTAATTGTGCAGTAGTTGTACAATCATGACGTAACAATCATGTACTGCAGTAACAGGAAACTCCATCTGAACTCCACCCAAAAGACTGGCTTACGGGAAAAGTACACACATACCTCTGTATTTGGAGGCAGTAGTAGTAGTAGTAATAGCAGCAGTAGTAGTAATAGTAGGAGTAGTAGTAGTAATAGTAGTAGCAGTAATAGCAGTAGTAGTAGTAGTAGTAGTACTAGTAGTGATAGCAGCAGTAGTAATAGCAGCAGCAGTAGTAGTAGTAGTAGTACTTGAACACAAGACTGCAGTGAACAAATGTATAAGTATCTCAGGAGTGTCTGTGGTTGTTTCTTGTTCTATAAACTACATTCCAGTGACTGATCAGACCAGTCTGACCTCCTCTGCTCCTCTGACCCTCTCTTCCTCCTCTCCTCTCCCCGTCTCCTCTCCTTTTCTCATTTGCCTGTTCTTGGTTGGTCACTGGAGTGCGTCAGTTTCGCTCCAGGTGCAGTTCACAGCTGTATAATTTTGAAAGGATCAGTGGAGTATCAAATGAAACGGCTCCACTTCCTCTTTCTGTGTCACATCTGAGTCTAAACATGCACAATAATCCTCCAGAGACGCTGAAGGATGGGTCAAATGCACCTTAACCTTAGACATACACCTTTGAATATATTTAATGTATGTGTTAAGTTTTGTCCAGTCCCGATAAATGGTCTTAATCTGAATGTCTCCCCCAGCCCCTCACCCCTCACCCCTCACTTCTCACGCACATAGAGAGATTCACACACAGCTCACTACTTTTCTGTGACTCTGGCTCTGGGTGAAAAAAAATTGAAAGTTTAAAGTCTGATAAAACTTAATTTGTGTCATAAATGATGAACAGTTTGGACTGGCCAAGTCTTTATGGACTAATAATGATAATCTACCACATTTATGTCAAACTGGATCTCACGTAAACAGACTGGAGTATTCAGCTTTTGTCTCTTTGTAACAGCTCGAGCTAAAGCAGCTAACACTCGCAACTTTACACAGCACCGGTTTATTTAAGAGTGTTTTATTTATGATCAGGACCAACAGTGCAATAAACCAGTGCTTCTATAAGCTTCATTCAGCCGTGCTGTGTCCAGTTAAAGACCTGTCTCTGTCCACTGTTGTTTTTACGACTCCACTAATGCATTGTGGTCTATATTGCCCGCTCTAGTGACCACTACTTTTCAAGGTGCTTACTTTTTTTTTTTTTTGGACACTACTGAAACTGTGTGACACTAAAGAGCGCCCCCTGTAGAGACACACAGACACAGACTCATCTTAAAATACTAAATACAGTATATTTTAGTTGCAGATAAAACAGTTGAAGATGTGTCTGAAGTTTGATAAGAATGTGCTAAATATGACACTTTTACTGACAACACCATGCCTCTGTCAAGGCCGTTTCTCTCCTCTAGCTCTCCTTCCTCTCTATCTGTCACTCTGTCTCTCCTTCCTCTCTCTCTTCTCTGTTTCAGTCACTCTCTACTTCCTTCTTTCTATTGTCTGTTCTGGAAGAAGCAGCTTGGATGAGCAGCGAAACGTCTTACGTTTTGTCCAGTTGACAGATTTTACTTCGGCTTTTACTTCCTTTCCTGTCTTTATCTCGTTCAGCCTGTTGAAGTTTCTCATCATCCATCCCACCATCTCTCTCCTCTTGCCTGATTCTCTACCTCTCTCTACTTCTACTATTCTCTTCCTTTCTTTTTGTAGCTCTCTACCTCCTTTATTCTCCCTCTTTTGATCTCCCCATTTGCTCTCCCTCCCTGTCTTCATCTCTCCTTCCCTCTCTCCCTCTCTTTTTATCCCCTCTCTTCATCTCTCTCCTCTTTCCCCTCTTTGTCTCTCCCTCCCTATCTTCATCTTTCTCTCTTTCTTCCTCTCTCTCTCTCCCCCTCTTCGTCTCTCCCTCCCTCTCCCTCCTCTCCTCTCTCTCCTCTCTCCCATTCTCCCCTCTCTCTATCTCTCTTTGTTCTTCTTTTTAGGTCTCTGAGTAAAGCGTTCCTTGGTCACATGACCCGTCCTCACTCAGATCCTGGAAAAAATCCAGAATAAAGCTTTAGTCTCATAAATAACAGAAGGAGCCTGAGTCACCAGAGCAACCGGTCCAGTGGGATAAAACTAGATTTACTTTAAAAATATTCAAGGGTAGAGCTTTTCAGGACTGTGAACTTATTGCCATACTGTGGAACAAGCTATGCAAAGAAATCTCCATGGAAACAAAAACATGGGAAACCCTCCTTAAAAGTTCCATAATGCAGCTTTAAACTTTTGTCCTTCAAATGTCATTAGTGACTTTTACATCAATCACTAAACCAGGACTGAACCAGGACTGAACCAGGACTGAACCAGGACCGAACCAGGACTGAACCGGGATTACAGATGGTTCTTTGGTCTAACACCTTTTCCAGGTTCATAAACTGTTGAAGAATCGTTGAACTTGATGTGCTAGATGTGAAACTTTTATGGTTTGAGGTCAAAGTGAAACCACAACTCAGCAAATTTTGCACACCAGAGACCAGACAAGAGCCTACTACAATAAGAGAGACCGGGACTAGACCAGGACTAGATGAGGACTAGACCAGGACTAGACCAGAGACCAGACAGGAGTCTACAACAACAACAGAGATCGGGACTAGACCAGGACTAGATGAGGACTAGACCAGGACTAGACCAGAGACCAGACAGGAGTCTACAACAACAACAGAGACCGGGACTAGACCAGGACTAGACCAAGACTAGACCAGAGACCACACAGGAGTCTACAACAACAACAACAACAACAACAGAGACCGGGACTAGACCAGGACTAGACGTGAGACCAGACAGGAGTCTACAACAACAACAGAGACAGGGAGTAGACCAGGACTAGACCAGGACTAGACCAGGACTAGACCAGGACTAGACCTGAGACTAGACCTGAGACTAGGCAGGAGTCTACAACAACTTGACCAGGACTGGACCAGAAATCAGAGACCAGGGACCAAAGAAGAGCAGAACACAACATTTGAATACATCATCAGAACACGATGTGTATGAACCTGGGTCTGGTCCATTCCTGGTTTATTCCTGGTTTAGTCCTGGTTCTGGCTCTTACCTTGTCCAGTATGTACTTTGAGAGGTAGGGCATGTATCTCTGGGGTCTGGTCCTAGTTTAGTCCTGGTTATGTCCAGGTTATGTCCAGGTTATGTCCAGGTTTAGTCCTGGTTTAGACTTGGTTCTGGCTCTTACCTTGTCCAGGATGTACTTGGAGAGGTAGGGCATATATCCCTGGTTGGACACTGGACCTTCGTCGTCGTCTTTGAAATGTTCTTCTAAAGCCACAGGATCATGAGGAACTTTCAGCACCGTGCACAGGTTATGGGACAACACCTGAGGAGAGAAAGAGGCAATCAGAATCAATAATACAAGAGGACATCCAATCAGAGGGGAGGAGGAGAGAGGACAGCCAATCAGAGACAAGTATACAAGAGGACAGCCCATCAAAGAAGAGGGGGCTGAACCAGGACTGAATCAGGATTGAACCAGGACTAAATCAAGACTAATGAATGAAGACCTAACTGTAAACTAGATCTGGACCAGGACCAGGACTATAACCAGATTTGGACTGACCATGAAATACAGAGGATTCAGTGTGTCTTAGGGACAGTTTTGGCTCCATGTACTTTTATGTATAACCTCCATCCACTGCCAAAAAACACCAGAACAACACATTTTAGTTGATAATTGATAAACTTTTAATCTCCGAACAATGAAAATTTGTCTTTTTTTACATATATATATCTGGGAGTTTCCCCAAAACACTCAAAAGAAGAAGTGGAAATGATTATTTAAAATGTGCTGCAGAATTTACATTTTAACAGAAGGCCAGAGGACGGTTCAGGCCTGTGTGAAACCTGAGTCTGTCAACATGAAACAAACACTGGCACAAAGTTAAACAACGTCATCAACATTGCATGGGGGTGTAATGCTAACTGGAGGTACTGCTCTGTCTGAAGCTCTGTTAGACTTGAATCTGATCTTTATTTTAACACAATCTGACCATAAAGAACTGACTTAACTACAACAACAACAGTTTTTTTCCAGATCTGGTCCAGCCACCCATTTTGGCTGCTTGTATCCACGATCTTGTCCTTTCGGTCATTACCCAAAGCTCATAACCATAGGTGAGGGTAGGGCCTCAATGCGGACACTGCACCAATCCGCCTGTCAATCTCATGCTCCATCCTTCTCTCACTCATGAATAAGACCCCAATATACTTGAACTCCTCTACTTGAGGCAAGGACTGCCTCTGGCTGTGTCTAGAAATTCTGTCCATAAATACAATGAACAGAACCGGTGGCAACGGGCAGCCCTGGCAGAGTCCAACATGCATTGGGAATAGGTCTGACTTACTGCAGGCAATGTGAACACAGCTCCTGCTGCGGACATACAGGGACCGCACAGCCCTTAGCAAAGCGCTCTGGACCCCATACTCCCGGAGCACCTCCCAAAGGGTACCACGAGGGACATGGTCGAATGCCTTCTCCAGATCCACAAAACACATGTGGACTGGTTAGGCAAACTCCCATGAACCCTCGAGCACCCGATGGAGAGTATAGAGCTGGTCCAGTGTTCCACGACCAGGACGAAAACCACACTGCTCCTCCTGGATCCGAGGTTCTACTATCGGTCGGATTCTCCTCTCCAGCACCCTGAAATAGACCTTACTGGGAAGGCTGAGGAGTGTGATTCCCCTGTAATTGGAACACACCCTCCGGTCCCCCTTTTTATACAGAGGGACCACCACTGCCAATCCAGAGGCACGGTCTATGACCGCCACGCAAGTTGCAGAGACGTGTCAGCCAAGACAGGGACAGACCTCATCCATTCCCAGAGCCCTGCCACCGAGAAGCTTCCCAACCAGCTCAGTGACTTCAGCCAGGGTGACGGACGAGTCCACCACTGGGTCCCCAGTCTCTGCTCCCTCTGTGATGGTAGGATTGAAGAGATGCTCAAAGTATTCCTTCCACCGTCTGACAACATCCCCAGTCAAGGTCAGCAGTTCACCGCCCGCACTGTAAACAGTGTTGGTGAAGCACTGCTTCTCTCCTGAGGCGTCGAACGGTTTGCCAGAATTGAAGCTGTCCGATAGTCCTCCTCCATGGCCTCCGCAAACTCCTCCCAACACTGAGTTGGCCCCTGACAGAGGGCTCTACCAGATGTTCCCAACAGACCCTCACGATACGCTTAGGCCTGCCAGGTCTGTCCGACTACCTCTTCTGTCAGCGGATCCAACTCACCACCAGGTGGTAATTTGTGGAATGCTCTGCCCCTGTCTTCATCTGACTGTCCAAGACACACGGCCGGACATCAGATGGCACGACAACAAAGTCAATCATCGACCTTCGACCTAGGGTGTCCTGGTGCCACGTGCACTGATGAACACCCTTGTGCTCGAACATGGTGTTTGTTATAGACAAACTGTGGCTAGCACCGAAGTCCAATAACAAAACACCACTCGGGCTCAGATCAAGGAGGCCATTCTTCCTGATTACGCTCCTCCAGGTGTCACCGTCGTTACCCACATGGGCATTGAGGTCTCCCAGTTGAACAGCGGAGTCCCCGGTGGGTGCACTGTCTAGTACCCCTCCCAGGGCCAGGTACTCTGCACTGCTGTTTGGTCTGTAGGCCGACACAACAGTAAGAGACCCCTCCCTGACCGGAAGGTGCAGGGACACAACACTCTCGTTCATCAGGGTGAACTCCAACACGTGGCAGCTGAGCTGTGGGGCAATAAGCAAGCCCACACCAGCTCGCGGCCTCTCCCCAGGGGAAGTGCCAGTCCAGCCCCTCTCAAGCAGTTGGGTTCCAGACCCCAAGCTGTGCGTGGAGAAGAGGCCGACTATATCTAGCCGGTAACACTCAACCTCCTGCACAAGCTCAGGCTCCTTCCCCCCAAACGAGGTGACATTCCATATCCCCCAGAACCAGCCTCCATGTCCAGGCCCCCGCCTTCGACTGCTGCCCAGATCTCTTCACACCAGCACCTCATGGATCCTCCTGGAGGTGGTGGGTCCATGAGATGACGACGCCACGCTACTCCTTCGGGCTGTGCCCAACCGGGCCTCGTGGGGAAAGGCCCGGCCACCAGGCGCTCGCTGTCGAGCACCCACCTCAACTCTGGCTTCAGGGTGGGGCCCCGATAACGCTGGTCCAGGCGATGTAACCGGCCTCACTGTTGTACTCATCATGAAGGGCTTCTGAACTGCTCTTGGTGTAACCTGTTCCCCAGGACCTGTGTGCCATGGGTGACCCTACCAGTGGCATGAAGCCCTCGACAACATAGCGGCATGGATCATTCAGGTGCTCAAACCCCTCCACCACGTGGTGGCGGTTCAAGTCGGGGTCACTTTTACATTTTTGTGTAAAGTGAAACTCCTAAACAGGACCATGAATGCTCGATTGATCACAGTCTCCTGAAAATGTGCTCTTTAAATCACTTTGGGATTTTTTTCTTGACTCTTCAGACTATTTTACAACTTTTTTGTTTGCTATTGTGTGCATTGTGTCACCTTGGTAACTGCTGAACATTCCACCATAGAGATATATGTAAAACCCAGTGTGATGCTGCTCCAAAGTATTAATGTTTATTTTCACTTAAATGTGTTTTTTGCACTTTTGGCTTCCAGGTATTTGTAAATGACAGATTCTCAAACATTTCCTGCTTAAATCAGAAAGGTCAGAAACTGAGGTGGGTTCTTCTCTCAAACTGAAAACACTCATCACACCTGTGATGTCATGTGGTAATACAGGAAGTGCTCCCGTACACCTTCACTAGAATCATTTCTATCATTTCAACCCTGGTCTACTGAAGTAATGGTAAAAGGAGATGTAAACTTGAAAACTACCTTTTAATGACATCACAAGGTGGAACAGAGCATTTTCAGCTTTGGAGATGTAACAGACTAATAATAAAGTGTTACTCAAACATGTGTGAATGAAACAAAACACAACTCCAGGTGTGTTTTTAGGAGGGAACAGCATTATAACATGTCTGTTGTCATATAAGATTTTTAAATACAAATATCTGTCCCATTTTTAACAGAATCTTTTTATTCACAGATATATTACAATTCTATTTGCAGTTTTTTGTTAAGGACGAGGCTTGTGTTGCAATTTCCCAATAACGTCTAAATAAATGAAAACATACACATACGCTGCTGGTGGACTGATCAGGTTTAAGATGGCATGATGAGCAGAGAACAAAAGAAGAGAGGATGAACGAGAAGTACTACACTGTCATATGTGATAACAGAAGATTAATAGCGGGGCAGTAGTACTAGTAGGTGTAGTAGTGGTGGTCATAGTAGTAGTAGTAGTAGCAGTAGGTAGCAGTAGTAGTAGTAGTATTGGAGGGAGTTGTTGTAGTAGTAACAGTTAATTGTAAACACATAGTTTTAGATGGAACTAAATTTGCCATTTCTTTCCATAGGATTCTGGGAACTGCTGTAGTCCTGGTTAAGTCCTGGTTTAATCCTGATTTGTCCTGGTTTGGTTCTGATTTAAACCACACTAGGTTCTGATTTAGTCCTTAGTTTAGTCCTGGTCTAGTCCTGGCTTGGTCCTGGCTTGGTCCTGGCCTAGTCCTTATTTGTCTTGAGTGAACCGAATAACCCCAGAATGAGTTCCTGGAGGATCCTCAGAGCTTTTCGTTTTATTCAGCCTCGTGTCACTGTGGCTGCTGTCAGCTCAAACACGAGCTCCTCTTGATCAGCAACATTTACTCCGCACTTTTCAAACTCAAACAGAAGAGACAACTCGCACATGTCTCAAAAAGTGCAGCTCAAATACCGCAAAACTACAGGTGCGTTTCAAGCCAAGGACCACAGGACTAAAGCAGGACTGAACCAGGAGTAAACCAGGTCCAAACCAGGTCCAGACCAGGACTAAACTAAGGACTAAAGCAGGACTAAACTAAAGACAAAAGCAGGACTAAAGCAGGACTGAACCAGGACTAAACTAAGGACTAAAGTAGAACTAAGCCAGGACTGGACTGAACCAGGTTTAAACTTTTTCCGCGGCTCTTCCTGCGCTTGGAGCCCGGGGACACGCACCTTTAGCTGGGACTTGGAGACCTTCCCGCTCCGGTCCACATCCAGCGCGGTGAAGGCGTGCCAGATCGGCTTAAGCAGCTCGTCCCGGGACGCCATAGTCCGGACTTGGGTCTGGAGCAGGTCTGGAGCAGGTTTTTTTTATCAGTGAAGACAGCGAGGCCACGCGTGCACGAGTAGCGCGTTCACAGGTGAAGCGGCTGTCACGTGACCAGAGCAAGTGTAAAGAGCAGCAGCGGCGCTCAGCGAGAGACGAGCCTCAGCACAGCCCCGGGAGGAGCCCCGGGAGGAGCCCCGGGAGGAGCCCCGGGAGGAGCCCCGGGAGGAGCCCCGGGAGGAGCCCCGAGAACAGCACCGAGAACAGCGCCCAGAGCAGCGCCCAGAGCTGCACCGAGAGCTTAGCGAAACAAGTCACTATTGATGAACAAGAACCAAGTGTGCGCACCTCAAAGACACAGAGAGCAAATAATAATGGTGCGCTCCCTATGTCTCCATGGGATGTTATTGAGTGTAGAAGCCTGTAGTTTTTTAGCATAAATAATAAAAAATAGTTTGTGGTATGTGGGACGGGGGCGCGGGCCTTGTCCCACAGAGCTTTGGGTTTCAGTTCGTGGACTGAATTTAACTTATGGCGACATTCTGAAACATCTGAAAAAAATGTGGACTCAAATCTGACGAGTTTCAGAGAATAATCGTTTTTAATCTTTTATATTTTTTTCGATAAAGAGCTGGACTTATTTTGCTTTGACACTGGCGCGTGGCACAATGAACCGAGTCACGTGTGAAACACCGCCACAAGAGGGCGCTGCTGTATCAAAACTACTGCACTGTAAACACTGACTTTAAAATGAAAAACACCAGATTAATGTGTAACTATTCAAAAGTAGACTTAATATATAGCTGCAGAAATCGCACAGCTCGAAGGTTGAAGTTAGACAGTGTCTTCTTAAAAACTGTATGTCTTAATAGAAGGATTCAGAGGTGTAGTGGTCTAAACTACAGACTTTTACACAGAATAAGACCCCATGGAGACACAGGGGAGGGCATCTGACACAGGGGCATTTCAGAACATTTTAAACAACTTTGATAATAAACACTAGATTCAATTATTTTTCATGGTTAAAACTGAGCCCAAACCAGTGAGTTTGAGAGAGAGTTTTATTAAAAGAACATATTTACAGATAAAACAAGTGTTAGATTTTTACAAACAAAGGTTTTTTTTCTTCAAACGACAAAATGAAAGAGGAACAGTGATTGTTCTAATGCTGCGGCAGAGGAACCAGCCCAACGAAAACGCCACGACTTTAAACCAAAACCATTCTTAACATTTAAATAAGGAGACAACAGCAGTGCTTTCAACAGTGGAGACGACCAGGGCCAGGACGACGACGTGGAACTCATGAGGGGCGTTAAAACGACAAAGTATTCTGTAAATACATGAACCACAATCTGTGGTTTAAAGACGGAGTATTTGACTTCTATGGGGTACTAACTGTAACTCATAATATATTTTGATCATTTTATTGTTTTGAATGAATGAAAGAAAAAAAATTATATATATATATTAGTTTTACTCACATTTTTGACACCGACTCTCCCCTTCCTTTGCTCCCTGTGCTGTCACTCCCCCTTCAGAGCACCATCACAACACAATCAGCGTGCATCCCAGTAAAGAAACTACTGCACATCACATGAGGTGCACTTTTGTGTCATGTTTTTGTAAATTTATAGAGAACTGTTGTGTGGGAGCATGGGTGACGTGGGCTTGTGGGTGGAGCCTTGTACAGGCTCGTACTACTAACCATAAGGACGGTTTGAAGAGGGCCTGGAAGGGCAAACAGGCATGTTTTAAAATGAAGGAAAGATACAAAACTAGGAATGAACATTAAATCACATTTTAAACATTCAATAAATGTGATTTTACTGCAAGTTTAAATCTATACAAACCGCTTTTTAAACTCAAAATATGAATTTTTAGCTTTTGTGTCATTTTTGGTTAGTTATTTTTGTAAATTCCACAGTCACAAGTTAGAATCACACCTCAACAAAAGAATAAAAAATTTAAGAAAAACACAAAACTAAACCTTAAAATTCACTTCGAGCTTAAAATGTTTGGTTTGAAATCTTAAGCTGATCGACAATGTTTGAAAGGTTAGAGATTTGTTTCGTTATATGAACCAAACTTTGAAATTCTGAAGAATTTGATGCTCAGGTAAACTTAAAAAAAAAAAAAAAAAAATTCCGAAGTCAAACTAAACCCCTTTAAAATAGTTGATTGGGAGAACTGGTTTAGCTCCACTGAAGAAGTTGCACAGATGTCACAAAATGGCCGGCGTTTGTTTAGCCCTTTCCGCCGCGGTGACCTCTGACCCCTGACCCAAACATAGTCATAGCAGCGCTTTCTACAGTTAGCTTTTTAACATGTGTTTAAATTTTCTTTTCAAACTTTTTCTGAGAATCGTTGAAATTGCGACTCGTGCAAAGTGCTCTGATCTGCTTCAGGTTACATTCATCTAGGAGACGAGGCGACAGGAGTTAGGAGCTAGGAAAGAGAAAGAGGCACAGAAGGAAGCAGGGACTTTACTTTTTTTTGTACCAGGATTTAACGGAATTTGACCCATTTCACACTTAAAATTCCTCCAAAAGTAGAAAAAAATGTGACACTGAGCAGAGCCTTGTACTGTTAACCATAAGGACGGTTTGAAGAGGGCCTGGGAGAGATCTCTAGATTATTCAAACATGATGACATCTAAAATCTCTTCAGGAATGTTTTTGATGAGGAAACAGCATTAGAACATTGGAGAAAGATACAAAAAAAAAAAAAAAAAAATGGACTTAACAGAATACCTTCGCTTTAAGTTTTGGTAAATTTTACAATTTGAGTAACATCAAATTTGAAGTTTCAGAATATAAATTATAACTCAATTCTATATAAGGGAATAATGTGCCTTTGACATTTTAGAACAAGGAGTTGATTCAATTGTGTCAAAACTCTTCAACTCTTAAGTGTGAAAAGGGTCTAAGACAAAATGATTATAAACGTCGTCCAAAGTTTCGTCGCTGCTTCTTTTTGAGGCAGATTGTTTGTTTTTTTTCTGTTTTGCTGCAGAATTTTAAATAACGTCCATTCCGTTTAAATCTGCAGGTTTTTTTCAGTTTTGGTTTGATTCCAAAGTTTTTCCCAAGTCCAACTCCTGGGATTGGGAAAAATGTGTCAGGCAAAATCTGGTGTTTTTGTAGAGTTGTACATTCTCCAACAATGGAAAGTAAGAGTCCAAACAAAGTGATGGACCCGGCCTGGACCGCCTGGACCCGGCCCAGCCCTGACCCGGCCCTTTCTGTAGTCTTTACTCAGCAGATTGTGAGACCTGGTTTAGGCCTGGTTTAGGTCTATTCTCAGTAGATGGTGAGTCCTGGTCCAGTCCCAGTTTCTAGTCCTTCAGTAAATAGTAAGGCCTGGTGCAGCCCTGGTCCAGGTCTCTCTTTAGTCTCAGTATATAGTGAGGCTGACTGAGCGGTTCATCTTCTTCCCGATCAGTCTCGTGTTCCTGGATCCGGTCTGAAGCGTGGACCTGGTCAGGACTCGGTCTGTGGTCAAGACTTTCTCCTCTGCAGCTGCCCGAGCCATCTGGGCCTTCTTCAGCTCCCTACCACACAGAACATAGGGTTAGGAAGGTGAAGTGAGTCAGATGCCCTCCCAGTGTCTCCACAGGGTCTTATTCTGTGTAGAAACTGCCAACCCTGTAATTTAGACCTCTACAAACATGTTCAGAAACACATGAGATTCTTGAACTAATTTCATGTTCAGATTTCGCTCCTGGTTTAAAATGATTTAAACTGAATCCCTGAATTTTAACACAATTGTGATATTTACAGATTAAAATTTTCTGAATGAGCCGATATTGAACAGTCCAAGTTTACTCAAACATCTAAATAGGACAATATGTTCCAAGACGTATTTCACCACTTTGGACAAACGTTTGAAATGCAAATGTGGAGAGAGGCCATTTTGTGAGGGAGTCTTCGGTGAATAAACGAGTTTGAGCAGAGGTAAAATGGAGGACCGAGGTGTTAATGATGCACATACAGAGGCCGACTGCTCCTGGATTTGTCTCAATTTGTTTATTAAACTATCTAACCCTCCCACAGTCTGCCACACAAATACTGTGGATATCATAGGGCAGGCAAACTAAGACCCGGGGGTCACACACAGCCCTTTGGGCTCATTAATCCGGCCCGCCGAACGTGACGATTAAAATAGGTAAGCGTAACCCTCGTTCAAAGTTTTTCTGCTGTGTTTATTTAACTGAAATTTAATAAATTAATTATTAATTTAATTAATGCATTTGGAAAACAATTTCTACAATGCACCTTGCATATTCATGTTTTGCTACATGTTACAGGCCAAATCTCTAATGTCATTTATACATACCGTATTTTCCGGACTACAAGCCGCTACTTTTTTCTGCTTTTTAACCGCTGCGGCTTATGGTGCAGTGCTGCTTATATATATTTTTTCCCCCGTGGTACCAAAAACATTTTGCCCAGCAACAGTGGACCAATAAAACTGATGAGTAGTTCAGAGGTCCAATGAAATTGTATGATCAATCTAGCGCACTCTCACAACTATTGTAAATCAGTCATTTGTACTAACCCTCATCAACATATACGTTTCGTGGCTGCAGGTGTATTTCTCAGTTCCTCTGTCCCCGCCTCTTCTGGCGCCGCTATAATGTCTCGTAATGTTCTTTTTCCTGCAGTCACTGATCCACAAACTAAAGCAGACTCCATCCGCAGGTTACAGCCCTTTTGGTCCTTGTTAAAACTTATTCTGCTGTCGTCCTTATGTTATTTTCCTCCTTTATGTTGTTTCACATGTAAAGTCTCTCGTGGATGCGCGTCCAGAGCGTCCACAACGTGTGTCGGAGGCATTTGAAACAACAAACAGTTGGACACCTTTGTATTTGAGGAGTCACGCTGCAGCATAGAATATTTTGGTAAATTTGGCTGAACGCATTCTGTCCTGTACAGGAGACACGGCGCCTCCTTTAGCCAATCAGGACGCAGAACACGCGCCTGCACACACTGTAAAAAAAAGCATGCACAAACGCACTAGTCCCAGCGCAAATGAACGTTTTTGAGCTAATTTTTCATATTACTTCATGGGACATCTGCGGCTTAAAATCCGGTGCACTCTGTAGTCCGGAAAATACGGTATATATATCCTGACCCGGCCCCTCTGTCAAATTTTAGAACCCCCTGTGGCCCATGTGTCAAAAAGTTTGCCCACCCCTGTCATAGGGCCATGTTTACAAGTAATATAATATAGTAATATAATACAGATATATAGTAATAGTTCAACTACTAGTTTATATAGTAGTACCGAGTGTAAAAGTATTAGTAGTAATAGGTAAAAAAATTCAGTACAGTGGTAGTAGTATACGTACTTTTGCAGTAGTGTTAGTAGTAGTATACACACTTTAACACAATAATAGTAGTAGTAGTATACGTACTTTTGCAGTAGTGCGTTCTTGAACTTCTCGGCGTTGAGCTCCACTCGGAGCTGGTCAGCGTCCATCTTGGCGGCAGTGAGGAGGACGGGGTTTCTGAGCAGCTGTGACGTGGAGGGTCTGCGAGACGACTCCGGGTGAATCATCAACTGAGGAAATGTATAAAGACAAAATTATATAAATATCTATACATCTATATCCATCATATCCATAAATCTCCACACACAAAAAACCTTTTTCACAGCATTAAGCAAAAGCTGTCAAAAAGTATTTGTCTTCTGACCGATTTTGTACATTTTCAGCACCTTCGTCACTCTTGGCCATTTCAGAGATGTTCAGTGTTCATTTCACGCCAGATGTAACCGGATGCACTCTTTCCAAAAAGTTCAAGTTTTGTTTCATCAGTCTACAGAATATTTTCCCAAAAGCTTTGGGGATCATTGAGATGTTTTTGGCAAAAGTGAGACAAGCCTTGGTCTTTTTTGTCAACAGTGGCTTTTGCTATACATGCCATTTTTGCCTAGTGTCTTTCTTATGGTTGAGTCATGAACACTGAACTTTACTGAGGCAAGTGAGGCCTGCAGTTGTTTAGATGTTGCTGCTGGAAAGGTTCACCACTGTACCATGCTTTCTCCATTTGTGGATAATGGCTCTCACTGTGGTTTGCTGGAGTCCCAAAGATTTAGAAATGGCTTTGTAACCTTTTCCAGACTGAGACATGTCAGTTACTTTTCTTCTTATCTGCTCCTTTCCTCCTTTTTCATGTAGGTTTGGATAGTATTTTTCTCTTAACAAATAAAATCATCACAGAAAAACTGCATTTTATGTTTACTTATCTTTGTTTAATATTTAAATTTGATCTTAAACTTAAGTGTGATATACATGCAGAAAAGTAAGAAATCAGGAAGAGGGTGAACTTTTTCTCAGTTCTGAATGTGTGCATTGTGTTACCATGGTACGGCTTTGATTTGTCATCTGGACAAAACAGATATGCCAGAAGAATTTAGAATAGATTTTAATGTCCCTGTATAAAACAGATCCTCTTCTACAGATCTGGTCAGGACTACCTCTCTGGACTCTTGTGCAAACAGTGCAGCGTCTCACCTTGAGCAGAGAGGTGAATTCCGAGGACAGGACCTGTGGGATCGAGGGCACTTTTCCTTGTCGGATTTCGTGCCATTTGTCTCCGTTTGTGGGAAGTGGCTCGGCTCCAGAAGCACTCACCACAGTCAACGCCAGAGCAAATATGTCCGCCTTCGTCAGGTTACTGTAGTCCTGAGAACAAGGAACTGTGGTTAATATAAAAATGCGTGCTATGATGTAAGAGAAGGGACAAATATGGACTTAAACCGTTTTAAATTATTTGTTAAGTTAAATAAATGAAATAAAGGAGATTACAGTGAAAAAAAAAGTTATATAAATAAAAGGCATAAATAAAGCTAAAAGTTTTACCGAGCCAAAGCTGTAAATAAGAATTTGTTCTTAATGCTTTGCCAGGTAAAACATTTTGACAGAATGTAAAAAATATATTAAAAATTGATAAAAATTCTGAGTAAAAGGGAAAATGCCCTAAACTCCTCACACACGTTTTTATAAACAGACATGTTTATGTTTCTAATGAAATTAGAAAAAGTCCTCACCTCCTGTAGAACCTCGTTGGCCAGGTATCTGCTGTCTCCCTCCTCCACCTGAGGGTTATTCACGCGAGTAACATGACCCAGGTCACCTGATCACACAGACACTTCAGTCAGTACCTCATCAAATATTATGAAATGATCAAAAACGAAAACACAAGTTTAAGCTTATCAACATATTTCTAACCGATTTTGTAAACAACGTTTGTTGAGAGCTCGTCCTCTTCTTCGTCCAGGTCTTCACAACTTGAGACAGTTTTACTCGAAATAAAAATATTACCTGAAAAAAAGAAAAAAAATACAACATGAACTCCCACGTCCAGCGCAGAAATCTGTCCAGCAGAGAGCGCAGTCTCATGTTTGTATATCCATTTTTTTTTAATTCAGATCATAACTAAAATTTAAGCTAGAAAAGTCCATAATTTGGTTGGGCCGATGCCCATGTGCCCAAACTCTCTCACTTGGTTTAACGTCCATATATATACAGCTTGTATTTAAGTGTGTAGTAGTAGTAGTAGTATTTGTAGTATTCTTACTTGGCTTGATGTCCATGTGCACGAGGCCGGTGGAGTGAATGTAGCGCAGTCCTCTGGTCACTTGGAGCAGTAGATCTTTCAGAGCGGCTTCGTTTAAATATGTGAGTCTTCTGTAGTTCTCAGACACCAGGTCGGCTAGCGTACCGCCGTTACAGTACTCGTTCTGTATTAGCATGTGCTCATCCTCAGCCCACGCGGAGTAGTACCTCACCACATGGGGGTGCTGTCCCAGGACTGCGTGGGCATACACCTCACGAAGGGCATTTTGTCTGAAATGGCACAGCAAGAGATCAAGATTATATTTAAAATTCTCTGCAGTGTTGTTTGGCTGAGCAAGAGGCACATTTAATGCACCGGGGTCAAGAAACATCAGAACAAAAGACACACGCAGGTTCTTGGGGGACTGGGGCTCGATGCTATAAAATGGATGATAATTGGATCCCTGGGACAATCTGCTACTCATTTTATCTACAAACTAAACCCAGAGAGAAAAGAGGCTAAGATGTGTTTAAGTTGGTTCAAACTGAGAGTGGGAGACAGCCGGCTCCTTCATCAGTTTTACCTCTTATAAAGCGTTGCTAAGGACCAAGTAAAGGTGAAAGAAACTAAATTGAGCTCCAAGAAAATAGTGCAGGTTCATCCCTCCTTCCTCCCCTGACACTCGAGCACCGTCTCTAAACATGTGTGATCCCTCCATCTCTAAATATGATTATGACTCACTCGTCCACAGATCCGGCGAGTGGTTTCTTTGATCTCTTTATGGCGTAGATGCAGCCGTCCAGTCGTTTCACACATTTAAACACAGCTCCAAACTCTCCACAGCCGATCTTCTCCAGCTCCAGGAACTCGGAGGCGTAACGAGACGCCATGTTACCGTGCATCAACGTGATCCGCTGGAAATGTAAGCAAACACATGTGAAAATACTGAAAAACATTTACAGGACTTTACCTATGAAGGCCCAGTATCTCCACAGATCCTCCTTCAGCTTTTCTTTACACTACAGGATCCGATAGTGCTCTGCTGTTATGTGAACACACTATTGTGTCTGATCTTAAGGACAGGGGTATTAACAGGGGAGCACTGCCACGCCAAATCTAGGGATCATAATAATAATAATATGCCTTACACTTGTAATGCGCTTTACAGGTTTGTCAAAGCCTCTCAACGCAGTACACTATAGTCATTATTCATCCACTTCCACACTTGGTGATGGTAAGCTACTACTGTAGCCACAGCTACCCTGGGGCAGACTGACTGAAGCGAGGCTGCAAATCTGCGCCATCAGCTCCTCTGACCACCACAAATCATTCACACACACACACCACTTTCATACTAGGCAATGTGGGTGAAGTGTCTTGCCTAAGGACACAACGACAGAACTTGGTCCGAGCCACAGTCGCCCCGATCATAGACTGTCTACAGAAGTGCACAGAGTGAGTGTGACATCACCCACAGCGTTTGGCTCCAGTCAAATGAAGCTCATCGAGGCGTGAGCAGTTTTAGGGGCGAATTTGGATCCGAGTTCCATATTTAGAATTCGGACCACAAGTATCATAGCAACCAAAGAGCCAATTTGGAGCGAGGCTGTTGAAGGTAACGCCCCTTCCTGCCCACACCACTGGTTTAGAAGGGAGCGGGCGCTTAGTGACGCTATCAATCAACCATTTTGCCAACGCAAGCAGTAGCGACCTCAGGGAAAGAAGGCACCTGATTTGTCTGTTACTAATGTTCATATCTTGATTTACAGACACAATAGCGGGTCGATGGAGCCGGAAACGAGCCCATGCTCACTTTATTTGGAAGGTAGCAACTAGCAGGTTAGCTACTTCCATTTATTTACAGTCTACACTAGGGATGGACTGAGCGATTTTTTAAGTTCCAAAATTGGTTCTGATACTATGTTCTTAATTATCTACAGATACCAGAGTGGATGTGTATCTTACTTATCTCAAGTAACAACAGAACTGTTTTGTGTAAATAAAAATTCAAACATTGGGACTTTCTGGGCCAAATACAACCAGCAAAGATCAAGTGAAACAAGCCAATGGGATTTTTTTTTTAACCTTTGACGGAGGCAGGATTTCCTCGTCTCCTTCGCCGTCACTCGGGTCCATATCTTCACCACAAGAACTGAAACAAACAAGAGATTTAGGATCAGAGCTGAAGACAAATCAGCTCACCTGTTGTACTTCAAATACGTCAGACTTTAATCTGAGCTCTGTTTTAACACAATCTGACCAAAAGCACTAACTTGAGTAACAGATTCAAACAGAGCAGTGCCTACAATTAGCAACACATCCCCAGAGAATGCTGATGGCATCGGCTGCAACGTATCAGTTGAAATCAGTATTAAGTATCAAGTCAATTCCTCAGTATCAAAATCACGTTTGAAATTTTAATCCTGAAACATAAGTGAACATGTTCAAAGCTTCAGTTTTGATACGTACTCGTTCCAGTGCGCCCTCTTTCGGTTCACCCTCTGCTGAGTGGCCGATTGGATGAGCAGGGAGTCGGGGGTGAAGGGGTTAAAGTTCACCAGTGGTGTCTGCTGTCGCCGAGTGCTGTCTGTCAAGGCCTTTCCTGATTGGTCGGTTTTGAACAGCGCCACTCTGCGATTGGACGAAGCAGTGCCCGATGTCCGAGCTCTGGACAGTAAACTCTGAGGAGACACAGGTTAGAAACTTTAAAAATAGACTAAATGCAAATTAGGATTTTAAAAAGTAACAACATTAGCGCGCGTGCGTCAGATGCCCTCCCCGTGTCTCCATGGGGTTTACTCTATATAAACTACAAGGTTAGCAGCTTTTACAGACTGTCGTTTCTCAAACTGTGGTACATAAACATTATGTTGTCCACTTTTAGACCTGGAATAGTCTCGTTACAGACATGGTTACAGATCTGACAGTACTTGGAGAGCCAGATCTTTTCTTTGGTGGTCTCTGGTTTAGACTTCTACAAACATGTTTCCTACAGCACATGGGACTCTAGGATTAGCCTCTCAGCTCTGTGTGGTATGTGACAAAAGCTTTAACATCTCAACACTAATTTAAAAACCAAAACAAAGCAGAGTGTCCCATTCATACAGGAGACTGTAGTCTTATTTATAAGTTCTTGTTTTTTTTATTTAGTTATGCCAAATCAGTTTTAGACCATAACCACTTGAATGAGGTGAAATTATCAAAAGAGCCTGTAATACAGTATTCTCTGATCTATGTTCCAATGTTTCCTCATCACAAACAGCCCTGGAGTTGTGTTTTGTTCACACATGTTTAACACACAAACCGTGCATATTTAGGCAGAGTTCTCCTCTCAAACTGAAAAAAAACACTCTGGTCCATGTCCTTGATGTCATCAAGTGGTAATTCAGGAAGCGCTCCAATGTGTTTTTAAACTCTACACCTTCACTAGAATCATTTGGAGGATTTCAGCCCTAGATTTGCCAATCTCTACTGAACTAAACACAAAAGGAGCTGTTAACACAAGGTGGAAAAGAGCATTTTGAGCTTTGGAGATGTAGACAGACTAATAATAAAGAGTTAGTTAAATGTATGAATGGAGCAAAACACAACTCCCAATATGTTTTGGAACAGCTCACAGGAGTCTGCTTTGTGTACTCTAAGACCTTTAAAATAAAAAGAATTTGGACAAAATCTTTGGGAAACAGATCGTTATTTTTAAAAAATCGTTTAAATCTCTATTGCGTGCATTTAAACCTGGATTTAAACTGTCGGTTCACGAATGACATCTGCTCATCTGAAGTTTGAGATTTTTTTTTAACAGATTTGAAAGAAGTCGGATCGTTTTTCACTAAACAAAAAACGGGGATAACTTTACCAAACAGTGGTGAGGTTTGACCCACGCCACAAGACAAAAGTACAGCACACGCCCCAAACATCAGTGTCATGGTGTTAAGGAGTTCATAAAAGGCCTTAAGACATGTGTGGAAAAGGCATCTGACATACTCAGGGGAGGGCATCTGACACACATGGACAGTTTAGAACATGTTATAGAGGTCTACAGGGTCAGCAGCTTTTACACAGAATAAGACCCCATGGAGATGCAGGGGAGGGCATCTGACACACCATATAAACTGCAATAAGTGTCTTAATAATCTCTACAATTACAGAAGAACATAGGTCTCATTCAGCTCTTGTTTTAAATAGGATTTTCTGATGGCCCTCCCCCACTGGAACAAGGAAAAGGTAGCATTTATTATTGCAACTTTTTTTGGAGAAGCAAAAATTACTTGGCATTCCTCCCCCAGCCAACTTTTCTGCTTTTACAAAATACAAAATCTCTCAAAGTTCAGGACTAATTCTCAAGTTTAGTTAAAAAGAATAAAACAAATGCACTATGATGGATTATAGTTGTAGCTTGCGTCATCGTGTGCCACAAGAGTAACCACAAAAACACAGCATTATTGTTGTGTATCATTGTGTTTTTAATTATATAAACAGGACAAACTGACTTTAAATAAAACTATTAGCTGATAAGCTCCTTTAAAAAGCACTGTTCAGTTCAAACTCTGAAGCTGGTGCATTGTGGGTAGGTGTAATTCAAACATTCCTTCAGTTAAAGCAGAGTTTAACCCAGTGACCCACATCTGAGAGTTACATAATCCACAGCAGCCAGGATCAAACCAGACCAGGACAAAAGATGAGATTTCACTCAGAATTTGGACAGATTTAAAATGTTTATTAATATATTACTTTTAAAATCAGCTCATTTTGAATATGAAGTGGATTTTTGACGCGTGAACCAATCGAAAATATTAAAGTTAAGGATAAAATGACAGATTGGTTATAAATGTGTTTAATTCTAACTGTTTAAGTGCTTTAAAATGGGTCAGACTCGTGACATTTCGTGTTTAACCACCAAAACAAAGTAGAGATGATCTCCACCTGTTGCTGAGACCCCAGAGGAGCGCACCCCAAAACACGACGTAGATATTCAACATTACAGCGACATTTTTAAATGTGACTTTTATGTGCATATACAGTGGTCTGGTGTGTAAGGGTGGATAAACTTACCTTTGGCGTGTGCGGCGTGTCGAAAAGCCGCAGTTTTCTGAAGGTTTTGTGCGGAGGAGTGTCGGGGCAGTCTGGGACGGGAGAGCTGGACGGTTCCCCCTCGTCCTGCGCATAAGTCCGCTCCGGAGAGTCCCCGAAGAGCCGCGACGAGGGCTTCCTGGGAGACGGGGAGCAGGTGGCGAACAGGCGGCTGGTAGGGGACTGTAGATGCGTGGGAGAACCGAAGCTCAGTCCGTCCTCGTCCTCCTCCTCCTCCCACAGCTCCACATCATCCGCGGACTGGTCCAGAGCGCCGCCCGCCTCCCTGCGCTCTGCCACCGGGGAGTCCATCTCCGTGAAGCCGGACTCTTCCCCGGTGCTGTTGTTCACGTCGTCTATGGACTCGTCCTCGCCGTCGCTGGAGGTGAACTGAAGTTTCTGTCGGATGGGTTTACACTGGCGACTGTAGCGCGACATGTTTAGGCTTTTAAGTCCACGCGTGGGCAAAGTGCGGAAAAAACGCAATAAAAGCGGTCGGAACCAGGAATAGCGACGTTTCTACTGCGCTACACGATCCAATCCGCTGTTTATCCAAGTTAAAATAAAAGCAAAACAAGTAAAAAATAAGTTTAAAAGCGCCCAAAGTCTGTTAAATATTTGTAAACTCACACACGCCCATCAAACCCCCGCGGCCCACATTGGCTGCTATCCACCGCGTAGTGTAACGTCCTTCAGCGGGCTCAGAGCGCGCTCAGATCCGGTAAAGTCCGCTCCTATCCGGTGTCAGGTACGGGGCTATCCCTCGGTGAGACGTGGATGCGTAAACCTGGAATAGCGAGTCGTTTATTCGGGTAAAAGCGCTGTGTTGTGCGCGCAGACTGTGAACTCCCTTCTCTGCTCACGCGTGGCTCAGGACTTCCCGCGGCCGTTGGTCACGTGGCTCCGAGCGGCCAATCAGAGCACGCGGCCGCCGTTTGAAAAAGAGGCGGGGCGTGCGTGAGGACTCTGGCGCGAACGTACGTGACGCAAAAAAACGTTACGTGAGAGCGTGAGCTCATCAACGGCAGAAGAAAAGCAACATTTACATCTGAAAAAGAGCCAAAAGTCAGAATTTTGACCTACAAACCTGTTTAAAACCAGCTCAGACTAGAGTCTTTTGCCCGACAAGCTCAGGGATACTTAATTTACCCATCAAAGACAACAAATGACCGAGAAGTAATGGGTAATTTAACATAAAAGTTAATATCTAGAGGAGTTAAACAAGGCTCGCTTTAATTAAAGGGAACACTTCATTTAAACCAAAGACATGTCGGAACTTGTTCATCCTTTTGAAAACCTGATCGAATATACATGCATAATTAACAAAATGAAGGTGTTGTCATTTATTTGTATTAATCTGGTCATAACGGTTGTGCAATGAAATACGTTTTGGCCTTTGTTGATATTATGGTTGCTAGGTAACAGTTATGTCACATCTGCAAAGTCACTTTTAAAAGAAAACACTGAACTGTAAAATGTTTTCAGTTGACTCAATCAACAACTTGATTAAAAGGCTTAATTTGATCCTAATACTCACTAATATCCCACCATCCTGTTTCTTTATGATAATATATATAATATTTTTCATTACATAATTACAAATGGCAGCTTGAATGAAAGAGCATATGACTATCAGAGTTTTACATCAGTGAAGTGTCTGTAGAAAAAAGTTGAGAAGAAAAATACAAAAACAGGAGTAGCTCTGATAAAACAGACTCCCTCTGCCTCTGTCATGAACACAGAAAACTCCAGAACAGACACTTTAATGGAGACATTTTTAAACCTCCATTTAACTAAACAAAGCAGTTGTCATTTATTTGTTTTAGTCTCATCAAAACTGTACTTCAGACATGTTTGGCTCTTGTTTACATTATGGTTGCTAGGTAACAGCAGTGGTGGAAGAAGTGCTACTCAAGGTACAAGTATCTCAGGAAAAAATCAACTTAAGTAAAAGTATTTAAAAGTAAAAGTACCAGTTTAAATATGTACTCAAGGGAGTGAGAAGTAAAAGTATTTCATGTAGATTTTTATATTAATAATATTTTATTATTTTACTTATTAAGCTTGAGATGTAGTGATTTTGATAAAGATTTGACTTAAATTTTGTTCAACAAAATCAACTGAATCGATATTTTTGTCTTTGTTTGTATATTTTTGTTTTCCCCAAATTTTGAACATGATCAAATTAAACCCTCGGCCTTTTCAGCTGGTTTCAGAAAATAATAAAAATACTTTTACTTTTCAGTCCAGTTCAAAAATGCAGTAGAGTAGAAAGTACAGATACTGCTCTCAAATGCACTGAAGTAAAAGTAAAAAGTATCGACTGTAAAATGTACTAAAGTACAGATACCTAAAATGTGTACTTAAGTATAGTACTTTAGTACTTTTACTTTATGTTCCCCCACCGAGTAACACTGATGGAATCAGCTCTGTGTCTGCTGCCTGTGTCCAACCAGCACTAAATGCTCAAATGAGAGAAAACCTGGTCAAATCTGATCAAAATGTGATTATGTTTAAGTGAATAGTGTAAATTGTCACCTGCACGTTCTGTTTGAAATAGGATCCATCAAAGTGAATATGAGGTTTAAATATTGGGACAGTTTGTTTCAGTCTTTGTTTGAACTTATCTGTGACGTAATCATGTCGTCTGAGCTCTGAGCTCTACATGCTCCTCCCTTATTTGTCCAAGCAAACAGATAAACTCCACAATCAGTTTTAGTCAATTTAGTTTAGCTTCAACAAACAGTCTATATATAAGCCGGTATATGTTTAAATATCTTTAAATGTTTAAATATGCATTTTCCAAGCAGCTGAATCGTTCATATTATTCATTTTGCCATGAAGCTCAACTCTCGCCCACTTCAGAGTCTGGTCTGCTTCAGGAAAATTCCAATATTAAGAGCTACTTGCTAACTAACATCCATAATGTGGCTGTTTAAAGTCCAAAAAACACATTTAAAACACAAGATTCAGTGAAATGTTTTAATAATTCAGCAGTTTGTAAAGTTTCAGAAACAGATTTTAAATAAAAGTATAGTTTTTGTTATCAGTAGTCACCACAGAGCTGATGAACCCTGAGCTTTTCAAATATAAATAAGCTTTTATAAATATACATTTTTTAAAATTTTTTTTTTTGGAAAGTCCATGGGAAAAATTCATGGGAAACTTACTTCCCTGGAAGGGTGATAACTGGAGGCTCTGTCTGGAGCTGTTGCTCAAGTTAGACTTTAATCTGAACTTTGTTTTAACACAATCTGACCAGAACTGACTTATCTGAACCACAGCAGGTGAGCTGATCTGTGCTGCTTAACAAGTCCCTCTCAAATAACATTACAGTCCATAATGTGGCAGTCTAAAGTCCAAAAACACATTTAAACACAAGATTCAGTGAAATGTTTTAATAACTCAGTGGTTTGTAAAGTTTCAGAAACAGATTTAAAATTTGTGTTTTATTTATGTATTTATGTATTTATCTTTATTTATACAGGAGAACCCAATGAGGGCTCTCTTTTCCATGGGCGCCCTGTTTAAAATATAGTACAAACAGAAAAAACAAACAAAACAAACAAGTATACAAGTCCATATAAAACATTCAAAAAAAGGAGCAGGTGCGTGTATAAAAGTTTGTTATCAGATTATTAAATTGTGACTGTGTCACTAACGTATCCACTTTGTTAACATAAAAGTAAAGGGGCTGTGGTCATTAAAATCACCAGTGTAATGTCATGTAGAGAGAATCCCCACATAAATCAGATTACATGACAGGGCTGGAGTGAAACGTGGCCTCACACAGCCTCACTGCAGCAGGGGCACATCACTACAAAGAGGCCTTTAGTTTAAACTTACTTTAACTCATTTTTGATAGTTTGATCCCTGTTCACTCTTTCAATGTCCATCCATCCATCCATCCATTTTCTTCCGCTTATCCGGGGCCGGGTCGCGGGGGCAGCAGTCTAAGCAGGGACTCCCAGACTTCCCTCACCCCAGACACGTCCTCCAGCTCCTCTAGTGGGACCCCAAGGCGTTCCCAGGCCAGCCAAGAGACATAGTCCCTCCAGCGTGTCCTGGGTCTTCCTCGGGGCCTCCTCCCGGTGGGACATGCCCAGAACACCTCCCTAGGGAGGCGTCCAGGAGGCATCCTAAGCAGATGCCCGAGCCACCTCAGCTGGTTCCTCTCGACGTGAAGGAGCAGCGGCTCTACTCCGAGCTCCTCCCGTGTGACTGAGCTCCTCACCCTGTCTCTACCGGTGCGCCCAGCCACTCTGCGGAGGAAACCCATTTCGGCCACTTCCGCGATCTTGTCCTTTCGGTCATGACCCAGAGCTCATGACCATAGGTGAGGGTAGGAACATAGATTGACCGGTAAATGGAGAGCTTTGCCTTTCAACTCAGCTCCTTCTTTACCACAACGGACCGATACAGCGACCGCATCACTGCAGACGCTGCACCGATCCGCCTGTCAATCTCGCGTTCCATCCTTCCCTCACTCGTGAACAAGACCCCGAGATACTTGAACTCCTCCACTTGAGGCAAGGGCTCACCACCCACCCAGAGAGGGCAAACCACCTTTTTCCGGTCGAGAACCATGGCCTCAGATTTAGAAGAGCTGATTCTCATCCCAGCCTGCGCCTAGAAATTCTGTCCATAAATACAATGAACAGAACCGGTGACAAAGGGCAGCCCTGGCGGAGTCCAACATGCACTGGGAACAAGTCTGACTTACTGCCAGCAATGCGAACACAGCTCCTGCTCCGGTCGTACAGGGACCGGACCCCATACTCCCGGAGCACCCCCCCAAAGGACACCACGTGGGACACGGTCGAATGCCTTCTCCAGATCCACAAAACACATGTGGACCGGTTGGGCAAACTCCCATGAACCCTCGAGCACCCGATGGAGAGTGTAGAGCTGGTCCAGTGTTCCACGACCAGGACGAAAACCACACTGCTCTTCCTGGATCCGAGGTTCTACTATCGGTCGGATTCTCCTCTCCAGTACCCTGGAATAGACCTTACCGGGAAGGCTGAGGAGTGTGATTCCCCTGTAATTGGAACACACCCTCCAGTCCCCCTTTTTATACAGAGGGACCACCACCCCGGTCTGCCAGTCCAGCGGTACTGTCCCCGACCGCCACGCGATGTTGTAGAGACGTGTCAGCCAAGACAGCCCCACAACATCCAGAGACTTAAGGTACTCGGGACGGATCTCATCAATGTCCGGAGCCTTGCCACCGAGGAGCTTGCCAACCACCTCAGTGACTTCGGTCAAGAATTCTGAAGGTAGAATTTGGTTTTGACCTTTCAAAATGCAGATGTGTGGACCTGGTCTATGGTTAATGTCTCTGTAAGTGCGTCGTCTATCCACATGACACAGAAACACAAAGTTCAACATCTGCTCTGTCAGTTGATTTTTTATCTACAGTTTAAAAAAAATGCAAACAAAGAGGCACAAATGACATCTGAAATTACATTTAGCCACGGGATTAATGTGGCAAATCTGTGGAACCTGTCCCTAAAATAGTTTGATGTTTGTGGATTTTTCTGTACATTTCTTTCATCAGTAAATCTCCCATAGAAAAGTTCACATTCATGTTCTGGGATTTGATGATGCCATAATTTCAGATGTTGTACAACTCTATACAACTTTATACAACTCTATACAACTCTATACAACTTTATACAACTCTGTACAACTCTATACAACTTTATACAA
This sequence comes from Periophthalmus modestus, assembly GCA_019594935.1. Lineage (NCBI taxonomy): Eukaryota > Metazoa > Chordata > Actinopteri > Gobiiformes > Gobiidae > Periophthalmus > Periophthalmus modestus. The sequence goes on from JAIEZT010001390.1 coordinate 3,869,799, forward strand.
CTCTGTACAACTCTATACAACTCTATACAACTCTGTACAACTCTATACAACTCTATACAACTCTATACAACTCTATACAACTCTGTACAACTCTGTACAACTCTGTACAACTTTATACAACTCTGTACAACTCTATACAACTCTGTACAACTTTATACAACTCTATACAACTCTGTACAACTCTATACAACTTTATACAACTCTGTACAACTCTGTACAACTCTATACAACTCTATACAACTCTGTACAACTCTATACAACTCTGTACAACTCTGTACAACTCTATACAACTCTATACAACTCTGTACAACTCTATACAACTCTGTACAACTCTGTACAACTTTATACAACTCTATACAACTCTGTACAACTCTGTACAACTCTATACAACTCTGTACAACTCTGTACAACTCTATACAACTCTGTACAACTCTATACAACTCTATACAACTCTGTACAACTCTGTACAACTCTGTACTATACAAACTGTACAACTCTATACAACTCTGTACAACTAACTCTATACAACTTCTATACAACTCTGTACAACTCTGTACAACTCTACAACTCTATACAACTCTATACAACTTTATACAACTCTGTACAACTCTATACAACTCTGTACAACTCTGTACAACTCTATACAACTCTATATACAACTCTGTACCACTCTATACAACTCTGTACAACTCTATACAACTTTATACAACTCTGTACAACTTTATACAACTCTATACAACTTTATACAACTCTGTACAACTCTATACAACTTTATACAACTCTGTACCACTCTATACAACTTTATACAACTCTGTACAACTTTATACAACTCTGTACAACTTTATACAACTCTATACAACTCTATACAACTCTGTACAACTCTATACAACTTTATACAACTCTGTACCACTCTATACAACTTTATACAACTCTGTACAACTTTATACAACTCTATACAACTTTATACAACTCTGTACAACTCTATAAAACTTTATACAACTCTGTAAAACTTTATAATAAGATAGATAAGATAAGATCTGCCTTTATTAGTCCCTCAGTGGGGAAATTCCAATATTGCACCGCACAGTTAACGAACAGAAGGAAAATGGTACATGCAATAAAACAAGATAAAAGATAAATAGCTAGAAATAATTTAAGAAATAGACTTAAAAATAAACTTTAATATACACATATATATACATATAGATATACATCTCCGTAAAGTGACTTGAGTATTGCACATGGGTTTGGTTAAATATGGTTGAATGACATATGTTCAGTGTTAACAGTGTTAATTATACAGTCTGACAGCAGCGGGACGGAAAGACCTGCAGAACCTCAACTTCACACAGCGAGAGTGAATCAGTCTGTCACTGAAGCTGCTCTCCAGGGCAGACAGAGCGTCCTGCAGGGGGTGAGACTCATGGTCCAGCATAGAGATGACCTTAGCCAGGACCCTCCTGTCCCCCACCTCCTGCACTGAGTCCAGAGGACAGCCCAGGACGGAGCTGGACTTTTTGATGATCTTCTTCCTCTCCCTCTCTGTGATGCTGCTGTTCCAGCAGACCACACCGTACAGGATGGATGATGCCACCACAGAGTCATAGAAGGTCTTCAGGAGTGGCCCTCTCACTCCAAAAGACCTGTCTCCTCAGGAGATAGAGCCTGCTCTGGCCCTTCCTGTACACTGTGTCTGTGTTGTGAGTCCAGTCCAGTTTGTTGTTCAGATGAACACCCAGGTACTTGTATGAGTCCACTCTCTCAATGTCCCTTCCCTGGATGTTCACTGAGGGGGCAGTAGAGTGGCGTCTGCGGAAGTCCACCACTATCTCTTTGGTCTTCCCTGCATTGATGATGAGGTGGTTCTGCTGACACCAGTCCACAAAGTCCTGTGTTAGTCCTTTGTACTTCACATCGTCGTCATCCTTGATGAGGTCAATGATGGCAGAGTCATCGGAGAACTTCTGCAGGACGCAGCTGTCCGTGTTGTGTCTGAAGTCTGCAGTGTAAAGGGTGAAAAGAAAGGGCGCGAGGGCAGTGCCCTGGGTCACCCCTACACTGCAGGTCATGAGATCAGACACGCAGTTCTTGGCTCTCACAAGAGTTTGTGAGAGCCGGTTCGTGAGATAGTCCAGGATTCAGTCTGCCAGGTCACAGTCCACCCCGGCGGTCTCCAGCTTGTCCCTCAGGAGCAGTGTCTGGATGGTGTTGAAAGCACTGGAGAAGTCAAAGAAGAGAATCCTCACAGTGCTGCCAGGGTTCTCCAGGTGAGAGTGAGCGGTGCAGCAGGTAGATGATGGCGTCCTCCACTCCGATGCCAGGTCGTCAAACATGTTATATAACTCTGTACAACTTTAAAGAACTCTATTCTACTCTGTACAACTCTTGAACCGTCTCATTATTAGTTTGGGATTTGCTCCAGAAACTTGTCATATTGATCTTATGGTTTAAGCCTTTTGACGACTCTCACATCTTTGTGGTTGAATAATGGCTCCATCTTCTAAAGCTGTTGTGAAAAAAAATCACGTGACTTTTGTTTATTAAACTGACAGAGAAGACGCTGAACTTTGTCAGTTTTTGTTTCATGTGGACAGGTCCTGTGATCAGAGACATTAACCATAAACCAGCTCCACACATCTGCAGTGTGATAGTCACAGAGAACTCCAGCTGAGGATCTGTCTCCAGCTCAGGTTAAACCACAGGGACTCTACAGTTTGCTGATGTCATGAACTCACCCTATTCATACAGTACAGTGACACTATGCTGGGGGTTTTCAACATGTATGTCTAATGCAGAATGTTAAGCAGTTACCATGGTGACACAATGCACACATTAGCAAACACTGATGCATTTAGACTGAAGTCTGAAAGCTCAAGTAAAAATACAAAGTGATTTAAAGGGCACATTTTCAGGAGCCTGTTCGGGCGTTCATGGTCCTGCTTAAGAGTTTGATTTTCAACAAAAAGGTGAGAGCGACTAACTGAAAAACTGTTGACTAATGCTAGCTTGTGACTGTAACGTTATTTGAGAGGGAAAACAGCACAGATCACCTCACCTGTTGTAGTTCAGATAAGTCAGTTCTTTATGGTCAGATTGTGTTAAACAAAGCTCAGATTAAAGTAAAATGAGTAACAGAGCTTCAGACAGAGCAGTGCCCCTAGTTAGCATCACAGCCCCAGGGAATATGTAACCGTCTAAATGAGTGAAACATCAAAATACACAAAGTTAGTTCTTGACAATTTTTATTAGAAATACCATTAGCTGTACACTGTTAGAAAGCTCCTCATCAAGGACAAAATACTTTAAGAGTCCATTTATCAAAATCCTACAGTTTATGTACAAGAAATGCTCAGCTCACGTTGGAAGACACGATTTGTCAAAGTCCGAGTGCAAAACCAGAGACCAGGATGTGGACCAGGATGTGGACCAGGATGTGGACCAGGATGTGGACCAGGATGTGGACCAGGATGTGGACCAGGACTAAGACCAGGACCAGCACCCAGACTCAGACCAGGACTAAAATCACAGATTAAGGAGAGTCCATGTTTTTCTTGGGTGGAATCATTGGCCTGATTCAACTCATCGTTCAATCGTAATCGTAAAAGTTGCTAACCCTGTAGTTTAGACCTCTACAAACATGTTTTGAAATGCATGATGGGATTGTTGGATTACAGTTCAGATTTCAGTCTGTCTGAGATGTGACTCCTGGACAGGTTTGAGATGTTTTCACTTGATCCCAATTTGAAACCAAAATTGAAAACATACCATTGCAATCGTCATACTTTTTTCCGCTTCAAAATAAGTAGCCCTACTACCAGAGGGTCACTAGTTCAGACCTTGCCCAAGCATGTACTGTTTGAGTGCCCCTTCCTGTCATAGTAATGTGGTGAGGATGAAGAGAGGGAATCTGACGTAACACCTGCTAATCATGTAAAACTGCTTTGTGGAGGTCGACTCGACTCAGTACTATTGTTTAAATACATTTTAAAGCTTTTTATCCCCTTTTGAGTTTTGTTATTGAGATAGGCCACGATCCACACCCTAGAACTGGTTTGGTCCAAGCCTCAGCCCAAGTCTAGTCTTAGGATGCATTCACACGTGTCCTGGTTTGGGCCCAATTCAAAGCCTCATGTAGACTTGGTTTGGCCCTATTCTAGTCTTGGTTTAGTCCTGGTCTAGCTTTAGGTAAGTACCAGGTTTAGTCTTGGTTCAGTTCTAGTTATGATATGGTGCCTGGACAAGTGTGGACGCACCCTTAGTCCTAGTCCTAATCCTGGTCCTAGTCTAGTCCTGGTCCAATCTTGGTCCTAGTCCCAGTCCTGGTTTATTGTCAGTCTTCCAGGCCCGGAGACTCTCCCTGTTGTATTCTTGAAGCGATCCTGATGGCCTCCTCCAGCGATGGGCTCTCACTCAACTGAAACAGAGCACACAGAAGAGGGAGGGTCAAATATAAAGAAAAAACATTTAAAAAGCTTTTGTCAAGCTTTTAATCTTTCCTCTATAACACAAAACTGACTTTCGTGAGCTTTAAGCCATGTTATAATGCTATTACCTCCTCAGAAACATACCTGGAGTTGCGTTTTGTTTCATTCACACATGTTTGAGTAACCCCTTATTATTAGTTTGTCTACATCTCCTAAGTTCAAAATGCTGTTTCACCTTGTGATGTAATGAAGTGGTAGTTTTCAAGTTGACAGCTTTTTACCTCTAGCTCAGTGTCAGATGCCCTCCCTATGTGTCCATAGAGTCTTATTCTGTCTAAAAGCTGCTAACCTTGTAGTTTAGACCTCTACAAACATGTCCTGAAATGCATGATGCGATGGATTAACCGTTTAGTGACCGGTCTGACCGCTGCTGTTTTAGAAGAACAGAGCTTAAATAAACTTTGACACTTCTAATGCAGCGTTGTCATCCATTTTGTTTCTGTCTCTAACTGAACCATTAGCACCGTTTCTCATGAGCCTTAAATGATAAAAGGCCCAAATTACAACTGCGAAAAAGTCCAAGGGAAATCTGACTGAGATGAAAGAAGAGAAGAACAGAGGAGGGGCAGAGTTAACATATGAAATACAAGCAGTAGAAGAGAGAGAGGGAGATAGAAAGGAGAAAAGTCAAGAGGAGAGAAAAAGCAGAGAGGACAGAGAAAAGGGGAGAGGGGAGGGAGAGGGAGGAGAGTCAAGAGAAGAGAAGCGAAAAAGAGAAGAGGTGGAAGGGAGAAGAAAGCAGAGTGGAGAAACGAGAGAAAAGGGAAGACGAGGATAGAGGGAGAGAGAAGACAAGGGAGAGAGAGCGAGCAGTTAGCATCTGAAATACAAGCGGTAGGAGGGAGAGAGAGGGAAAGGGGAGAGGAGGGAGAGAGGTGTGGTGGGGAGTTAGCACCTTAAATACAGACTTACTGTCTGTAATCTTAAATACGCAGAAGGGGAGGAAAAAAGGAGCAGAAAGAGACAAAAAGAGGAGTGGAGAGAAAGGGGGGGTGGAAGATAGGAACAGGAGGGAGAGAAGGGGAGGAGGAGTAGAGTTTGCATCAGAGACACAGGCAGTAGTAGGGAGAGGAAAGAGGAGGAGAACTTGTCAGGTCTGAGTGAGGACACTTGAAGGAACTACAGTGACACAAATAAGTATTTGAACACCCTGTGATTTTGCAAGTTCTCCCCTTTAGAAATCGTTTGGAGCATTTGTTTGAATATTCTGATCGACTTCTGCAAAAGCCAAAATGTAAATGTGCAGACACTTATTAGAGAGCCAGGTTACTCCTCTGGTCTGCTACCTTGTCCTGCGTCATTAGTGTTATGCAAACAGCAGTGTCCCTCTCTCCGCCCCTCCCATCTTTTCTCTGCCCCCCCTCCCCTCTTCTCTCTCTCCTCTGTTTGCTCTCTTCTTCTCTCCCCCTATGTAAATCCACTGTAGACATGCAATGGGAGGGTCAGACAGATCAGGACTCCGATCAGACCTCCTTAGTTTGACGTAAACATGGCTCCTGTTTAGAGACAAATACAGGCACACTTTTCTTTATCAGAACAACAGCTCATTACAAAAGATGCAGGTCTGAGGCTGAACAGCTATAAAAGATCACCAAAACATCTCCAAAACATCACCATAACACAGTATCTGGACAGATCTCAGAGGGTCCATCTGCTTGTATCTCCTCATTTTAACTCTTGGTTTACTGTGATGACGTTTATGTACACTCAGTATGTCCCTACTCTAGTATCACTGACACTACAGGTATACTGGGACGTCATTATCAACATAAATACATACAGATTTTAATTCATCATGATGTGTTTTTCCATGAAGGTCATTTGCACAAGAGCAACTAGATTTTTCTTTTGCTCATCATCTAATAGCAGAATGTCAAGTTGTACAACAGAGACACAGTAACAGTAGAAGCAGGAGGACTAGTAGTAGTAGTAGTAGTAGTATTTGCAGTAACAGTAGTGAAGGTAGTAGCATTTACAGTGGTAGTATTGGTCCAAACCAGGGCACACTTCTACGTTTACCCCAAACACTGTTATCAGGTCAAATCTACAGGTCTGAGCTGTGACTCAGCACTAGAACTGTCAAAAACTTCGAAAGTCATATATTAAATGGATACTAAAACTAAACTAAACTAAACGAAATCTTCATTTAAGCCAGTATCGACGGTGAAAAAAACAAAAAACTGGATAAATAAAAAAAAAAAAAAAAAAAAAAAAAAAATCACATAACTGCATTTAACCTTTACCTGAGAGTTTCATGTTGAGTTTGAGCAGAACAGTGTAAAGCCAAAGTAATAAACAAATACTACCGTATTTTCCGGACTACAGAGCACGCCTGATTAAAAGACACATGCTTAAATTTTAGAAAGAAAAACTTGTACAAGCTGCACCGGATTTTAAGCCGCAGGTATCCCATGTAGTAATATGAAAAATTAGTTCAAAAACGGAGGGGGAACACAAGTGCAGTTTTGCATGCTTTTTTTTTTAACAGTGTATGCAGGCGCGTGTTCTGTGTCCTGATTAGCTAAAGTTCTGTGTCCTGATTGGCTAAAGTTCTGCTCTATATAAAACCCGAACAGAAATGAATCCCCAATGTGACATATTTAAGTGCTAAAATGCCTTTATGAAGAACTGCATTTTAAAAAAATACTGGGGAGCACAACCCCAGTAAAGCTCCGTAGTCTTTACTGGTGGAGCAGGTTTAATGAGATTGGCCCTGGCTCATAATGGAGATTTACTCTGAGACTGGACAGAGCAGTGAAACCAGCTCCACAGCAAGAACTGGCCAAAACTTTCCCAGAACTAATCTGATCTGATATGGAATGTTATGGTCACACAGAAAAAAACGGAAAGAAAAGAGGGAATCCTTTGTCCTCTTAAAGTTTTAAAAAGTTCTCTCAGTTTTAAAAAGTTCTCTCAGTAAAAAGTTTTAAAAAGTTCCTAGTCACTACTGAACCTGTGTAACCAGAGCCTTAACCTGCAGATAGTTTGTTTTCTTCACCTGTACAGCTCTGTGCTTGTGCTACATGTACGATAGAGGTTTCTCTCCAACCTGGAAAGCTGTGTTTGTTTTACTCACCTTTACGACACTGTGATGGGGCCTGTATGATGGTGTGAGGGTGCATTTGTTTCTCTCACCTGGACAGTTGTGTGTTTCCTCACCAGTACAGCTCTGTGATGGGTGCATTTGTGTTACATGAATGATAAGAGGGGTTTCTTTACGACCTGGACAGCTGTGTTTGTGTTTTCCTCTCCTTTACGGCTCTGTGATGGGATTGCCTGTATGATGATGTGAGGGTTGTTTGTTTGTCTCACATGGACAGACGTGTGTTTGTATGGTGTATGATGATATGAGGGCATGTTTGCATGTTTGAGTTACATGTATGATGACTTACCTGTACAGCGATGTGCGTTCCGTTGGACGTGGCGAGCAGCGTCACTGGGCCGTCGCCCTGATCCTGAGCGTATGCCGCTTCTTCTACTGTCTGAAAAGTGCTCATGTCAGGGGCCATGATCGCCACCTGAAGGACGCACAGAGAAAAGCACGTCATTTCTCAACTATTACCATCAGCTATTCATAAATGCCCTCCCTGCATGTCAGATGCCCTCCCAGTGCGTCCATGGGGACTCATTCTGTGTAAAAGCTGCTAACCCTGTAGTTTAGACCTCTATGCCCGGTCTCTCTCAGATGTGAAGGCTCCTGGAGGCGAACACTGATTAACCAAAGTTCAAAATCTAGCAGAAGGTTAAACAGTCATGGTGTGTTCATAAACTATAACTTTAAACTATAGAATATAAAGTCATATTAACAATAACATAATTTGGATTAATGTATTTATCTGAAACGGTCCTGTACCTAATTTTTCCCCATGTATTAGAGCTAAATGTCTCTAAATGTGTCTTGCCCCACTACAGATATATTTTATAAGCAGCTCTTGAGTTCAGTAAGTCCACTGTGTACTGTCTGCATCTAATTAACCGTTTTATTGTCAGAGAACTAGGATGTGCATGTTAGCATGCCTGTTGTTGTTAGCTTAGCGTCGACAAAACTCCACTATGGTCAGAGAGCTGCAAAAACTGCTTATGAACTCATCGTGTTGAATAATTAGGATGCTCTGAATGCATAAGGTAAGTGAGGAATAACTTTGGACCACTGCAAACGGTTTAAAATGAACTAGTTCTGTTTCCCTGATTTTTAAAGACATGAGAAAGAGGCAGGTAAACAATGCAATAACTTGTAACATTTTCCAATTAAACCTGAGGGCAGTTGGCTCTCACCTGCTCGTCTCCTCCGTCCGCCGTTACCATGGTGAGCTGGTGTCCGCCCTGATTGGTCAAGTGATGCGCCCTCTGGTGGGTGAGTTCGTGCGCCGGGATCGTGATGGTTGTGCCCTCCTGTGTCACCATGGTGATAGTCCCACCCATCGCCTGTAGCTCCGCCTCCGAGATGCTCACCTGTCAAGTACAAGGAAACGCAGTTAAACAGGTGAGATTATGACTGAAGTTTTCAGACTATTCCATAAAACAATAAAACTGCTCCACCAAAAAATGACATGAAAGATGATATTAGGCTTTAGTCTGATGTATTTAATCTATGACACGCTGATTTTCTTTTCATTTGTGCAATGCTACATCACCATAAATGAGCTGGGAGGGGGGATAGGAGAAAATGAGAATTTTTGGGGCAATGTCTCTCTCCTCACCATCCCCCTCTCCATCTTCCTCCCCCTTCTACCTGCTCTTTTTCCCTCACTTTATCCCTCTTTCTTCTCCCCATCTGTTGTGTGGACATCCTCCTCTCTCCCTCTCTTCTCTCCTCTTTTCTCCTTATGCCTCCCTCCCCCACTCCCTTCCCTTCTTTCTCACCTGTTGCTGTGTCCCATCCTCCTGTGTGACCAGGGCCAGGTGTTGTCTCTGCATCATCTCAGGATTTTCTGGGACTGGTTCTGTTCCCGAGTCTTCTCCGTCTGCTCGGCCGTAGTTCACACTCGGGTCGTCCATCGCGTCTGAAACAAAAACAAATTCAACAATTATTCAAAACTGTTCCACGTTTGACAATGAAACTTAAAGCCCTCCGTCTCTCTCGTCATATTAATGTTATGGCTTAAAGTCCTCTATGAGTTTAAGACATAAGATTAATATGACAGAGGTGATCCCAAACTAATAATGAGAACGTTCAACATTTGTGGAGCAGAAATTTGGTGATTTATTTAAAAACAGTGACTCTCCCATAGAGTTCTACAGAGTTAAACAGGCCCCGCCCTCCCTGAGATTATGACATTGTAAAAATTAAAACGTGAACACAACCTATTGTATATTCTTTATCATCTTTTCCCTCTCTCCAAACTCCATCCTCCTCCCTCACCTGATGGTTCAAAGTAGGCCTCGCTCTCCTCCTCTATGGGCTCTGTGTCGTTGTGAGCGGTCCTCTTGTGCATGGCCAGTGTAGAGATCTGCTTGTATGTCTTTCCACAGTGGTTGCAGTTGTAGGGTTTACAGGGTGTGTGGACCACATGATGTTTGTAGAGACTCGAGTATTCTGTGAAACGTTTCTCGCATCCAGGGACTGTGCACACATATGGCTTCTCTCCTGTAAAACACAAACACATTTATTATTACTCTGTTTGATGCACATATAAGCATGGCCTGAGAGATCAATTTTGTTGTAACCTATGAAACATTTTAAATATTTTATTTTCTAATACATTTTAAACAGCAATATTGACATAAAACAGGTTAATAGAGACTGGTCCATTAACTTCCAGTTCAAAATCATAAAACTGATTCTCCTGCCTGCCCCTTAACCCCAAGTGCCTCTAAACAACAAACAGCTGCAGCTCATAGTAGCAAGTCGCAATTTTTTTTTTCCACAATTTTAGCCACAAGAGCAACGCAACCCTTTTGAATCCTACGTGTATCACTGTACAAAGAGCAAAGTACAGAGCAGTGGGCGGGGATAGGGGGTAGGTGAAAAGAGGAAGTTTTAGAGCACTGATGCCTCAACTACACAGGATTACTCAAACACACATGAATCACTCAAAATACAACTATTGAGATCATGAGGGAACACTGGGTTAATAGCTCTGAAAAGTTGCTTTTTTGAAAGTTGTCTCTTTCATAACAGGGAAATTCAATGCCCATCAGTGTCTTTCGCCAAGGCTAGACTGGAGAGCATTGGCTGATTCTCAGTGAAAAACAAAATGTAATTGCAAATTGTAGTATTGCATTGTTTGCATTTCATGTTTGTAGTCTAAACTAAACTACAGATTCAATAAAAAGGCAGGAGAATAATTAAATAGTTTCAGTCTTTGTAGTTCTCTGAATGATTTCAGTCCTACCTGTGTGTATCCTCATGTGGTTCTTGTAGTTGGTGGCGCTGGCGAAGCTCCTCCCACAGCTGGGCTCAGAGCAGTAGTACGGCCGCTCTCCTGTGTGAGTCCTAATGTGAACTTTTCTAATGTTTGAGGTTGTGAATGAGCGACCACAGCCCTCCACTGGACATTTGAATGGTTTCTCTCCTAAAAAACACAAGAAGAAGTGAGAGCAGAGCCAGAGGAGCAGAGCCAGAGGAGCAGAGCCAGAGGAGCAGAGCCAGAGGAGCAGAGCCAGAGGAGCAGAGCCAGAGGAGCAGAGCCAGAGGAGCAGTAGTAGTACATGTGTGTGTCCTTGTGTGTTTCTGCAGAAGTAGTATTTGTCATATTTGTACCTGTATGTGTCCTGGAATGTTTCTGCAGTAGTAGTATTTGTACCTGTGTGTGTCCAGGTGTGTTTCTGCAGTAGTAGTATTTGTCGTACTTGTACCTGTGTGTGTCCTGGTGTGTTTCTGTAGGTCTCCAGACGTCTTGAATGATTTGCAGCAGTTGAGTTCCTGACACCTGTACGGCTTCTCTCCAGTGTGAGTCCTGGAGTGGCTCTTCAGGCCATAACCTGAAACACACACACTGCTGAGTGGAGCTCACATTGTACTTTTGACTTGTGTCAGTAAAAATTACTATATTTGGACCCTAGTAATGCAAGTGAATTGTTTAAACATAGACTGTATAAAGAAGAAGAACCAGTGGATCACAAACACGTGCTGTCAATCAACTGCTCGACCAAAAAGGGGGCATGGCAAAAGGTCTCAAAACTATTACTTATCTCTGTGTACGTGACCCAAACTGCACTCAAAAGACTAACTGCAGGGGGAGTTCATGCAAAAACAATTATTTATGCAGAAGAAAGTACAACAAAAAATATATTTCATGTATGTAAATTTAGATCACCATGTTTCCTTTTATTGTTTTGAAAATGCTATATTCACCAAAAACAACATGTTTCATAATTTTCACTTTTGTTTTTGATGCTCCAAGTCTCACCTCCCTTTGCTCTCTGTGCTATGTCAATCCCCCTTCAGAGCACTATTAAAACACAATCAGTGTGCATCCCACTAATGAAACTACTGCACATCACATCAGGTTTGTCAAGTTCCTGTGTACAGTTTTGTATCATGTTTTTGTATATTTATGGAGAATTGTTGGGTGGGGGCATGGGTGACGCAGGCTTGTGGGCGGAGTCTTTTACTGGATCATATTGTGAACCGTAAGGAGGGTCTGAAAAGGGCCCAGATCGCTAGATTACTCAAGCATGCATGGATGACAAATAAAACCTCTTCAGGCATGCTTTTGATGACATTAGAACATGGGAGAAAGCAGAGTACCTTTTCTTTAAAATCTGTATTTTCATCAGATTAATAAACTCTTTTACCTGTAGCAAACTTCTTTCCACAGCCGGGATATTCACAGATGTAGGGTTTGTCTCCAGTGTGTGATCTCTCATGGACCTGAACATTCAAGCAGTTTATTAATATACATATACATTTATAAGCACTTTTCAAGCACCCAAGGTGCAGGGCAATGCCTCTACCCAATTTTTTCCATGGATCTCACCCTACCGTGTCCTGTCTCAGTACAGAGTAGTATAGTGTAGAAGCAGCTCTTGAAGTCAAAATAAGTCCACTGTGTCCTGTCTGCATCCAATTATCAAGTCCGATAATCAGTGATGTGTGTGTTAGCAAGCTAGTTGCTTTTAGCTTTACTGTGATGACCGTGAGAGTTGTGAAAAGAGCTTATAAACTCATCATGGTGAATAATTAAGATGCTCTGAATGCATAAGGTAAGTCAGGAATAACTTTGAACCACTGCAAACTGTTTAAAATTAACTAGTTCCGTTTTTCATGTTTTTAAGACAGTAAAAATCGGGCACAGAGCCATTAATATGAAAATGTAATAGTTGACATGAGGTACACACTTTGAGATGATTTAAAGGTCCCATATTACGCCATTTTCAGATCTCTATTTAATGTCATTTCCTCATCACAAACAGACCTGGAGTTGTGTTTTGTTTCATTCACACATGTTTAACACACAAACCCTACATATTTAGGCTAAACACTTCCCTCAAATTGAAAAAACTGTTCCACCTTGTGATGTCATGTGGTAATACAGGAAGTGCCCCACTGTGTTTTTAAACTCCACACACCTTCACTAGAATCATTTGGATCATCGCTGTCCTGGAACTGCCAGTCTCTACTGAACTAAAGATAAAAGGAGCCACTTCAATGCACACTCATAATAAAGAGTTACTCAAACATGTGTGAATGAAACAAACCACAACTCCAGGTATGTTTTTTAGGAGGTAATAAAAATATGACATGGCTTAAACCTCACGAGAGCCTATTTCAAGTAATATGGGCCCCTTAAAAGATAAATATAAAAATGTAAACTTTCAACATGAGGTACTTTGAGATGATGTGCTGTGGTGTAGAGTTTTCCACATCCTTCATAGTCACATCTAAAGGCCTTCTCTCCCACGTTTGTCATGCGTCTGTTGTCATGGCCCTGCAGCACGATCTAAAGGAGAGATGAAACTGTTAGGATCATATTAAAATAAATAAAGTTTAATCTGACATAATCTCTCACCCTCATGTGCACGCCGTTGTCCGTCTCCACACGACCAAACGGAACTAAAGGGTTTTCTATGTTCTCCACCTGAAACAGAACGATGCTGTGTTTCAGATGACACCACCCCATTCTACAGATTAAGGCAAATAACATGAGTCTTGTTCAAATGCAGATCTCTGCTGTAATACAGTGGGTTTTTGGGTCTTGTCTCCAATAGAAATGATCAGGTTCAGCATTTGTGAATTTACCTTTTGGATATTTCATAGTAAAGTACAGTGTAATCAACTGATACTTTGCAGGTTATGTCATCAACATTCCCTGGGTGTGTGATGCTAACTATAGGCTCTGCTCTGTCTGAAGCTTTGTTACTCAAGTTAGATTTTAATCTGAGTTTTGTTTCAACACATTCTGACCAGAAAGAACTGACTTATCTGAACTACAACAGGTGAGCTGATTTGTGCTGTAAAACAAATCCCTCTATAATAACATTACAGTCAGAGGCTAGCTAGCATTAGCCAACAGTTTTTCAGTTAGTCACTTTCACATTTTTGTTGAAAATCAAACACCTAAACAGGACCATGAACACTTAGATTGATCACAGGCTCCTATTCTATTTGGGAAAATAATCTAAGCCTAACACCACAGCAATGCAGGAGGTTGGGGGGGTATCTGACATGCAGAGATATAGAAGGATTGAAGGGCATCTGACACAGAGCTATGGGACGATGGGAGGGCATTTGACTCAGTACCTTGGTGGTGTACTGCTCCAGCACGCTAATGGTCTCGGGGTCTATGGTGCCCTCAGCCTGCAGGTCGGCCACAGTGCCGTCGGCCTGAATAGCAAGGATGGTGTTGGACTGGGGCATGTGCACAGTGTGTTGGATATAAGCCGTGCTCCCGTCCTCCAATTGCACCTCCTGTAGACCCGACTGTTCATAAGATTCTGAGGAGAGGACAGAAGAATCAACGTGTTTGTAGAGGTCGAAACTACAGGGTTGGACAGCTTTAACACAGTACAAGACCCCATGGAGACACAAGGAGGGCATCTGACACACAAGGACATTACAAGGACATTTCAAGAGGTCTGTAAAGGTCTACTGCAGGTACAACAAGAATTTTCTCCAAAAACTTTGATATTTTGTTCTTTACTAAGGGCATTTGATGAATTTTTAAAAATCTGATTTTGCGATTTGCTAATTGCAGCAACTTAAAATTAAGCCCTATCGCCAGTGATGTGAGACAGGATACAGTGAAGAGTGCAGTGTTTTACCTTTAGGAGTGTGAATGTAAGCTGTGGTCCCATCCTCCAACTGAACGGCCTGACCATCTTCTAACTGTAAACTATCTCCTCCTGTAAAAATATAGTATATGAATGTATGTGTGTAATGTATATAAAAATTGCCCCTCTGCAGAAGAGATGTTCAGACGAGAGGGTCAGATTATACAGAGAATGTCCTGACGATGCAGAGGAGCTGCTACCTGCTTTGGGCACAGACAGGTGCTGTACATAGGCTGCAGACCCGACCTCGAGCTGAATGACCTGTCCATCCATGAGGTGAGGTTCAGTGAAGGCCTTGGAGTCGTGCTCAAAGTGGATGAGCCTCCCGTCCATGATCTGAGCCTCAGGGAATGGTTTGGAGTCGTGCTGGATGTATGCCGTGGAGCCATCGGCCAACGTCACAGCCTGAAGACTCACCGTGTCCACGGCCTCCATCGGATCTCCGTCTGACGAGCACCGGGGTTAGAAACAGAGCGGGGCAGATGATTGAAATATAGCTGTATTTCAGATGACATCACAACACCTCTAGAAGCCTTCACGGACCAAACTTTCAAACATTTTTACGCAAAACATATTTAAAAATATCAATACAGAAACGATCATTCAGTAATAGTAGCTTGACATTACTATTACAGTAGTAATAGTAGAAGCGGCAGTATCTGTAGAGGTATTTGTAATAACTACAGTATCTGTAGCATTTGTAGTTTACTCCCACAGTAACTGGCAGTAGTAATTAGGGATGCATTGATCCAGCTTTTTCAGTTTCGATACCGATACTTTGACTTTAAGTATCTGCCGATATCAGATATGAGCCGATATCAGTGTGGGGTGGAAAATGTTTCCATTTCCCAAAAACACAGTTCACTTATTCCTCAGAGATCCACTTATGACTGAACAGCTTTGTACGAAGAAAAGTTGAAGCACCGTGAGACCTTTTAGGCCAAAATCAACCTTTAAATATAAATAAATATAAATAAATATATATAAATAAATAATATATATATATATATATATATATATATATATATATTATATATACATACATACATTATATATATAGGCCCAATATATATTATCATATATATATATATATATATATTTTTTTTTTTTTTTTTTTTTTTTTTTGTTTTTTTTTTACATCAAACTAAAGGCCCAACCAGGGTATCAAGTGAACCGATATCAAGGAGCCGATACCTGATCCAGCAAAATTTGTTCAGTATCAGCAGCAATATTCCATACCAGTATTGGTGCATCCATAATAGTAATAGTGGAAGTTGTAACAAAAGCAGCAGTAGCAGTGTTTTTATTTGTGTTACCTGCCACATTCTTGTTCAGTGACCAGTTGTAGTAGCTGGAATAGTTGTAGCAGTAATAGATGTAGTATTTGTAGTATTACTGCATTACCTGCCACAGTGACGGTCTCGGTCAGACAAAGAGTGACCGGTTGACCGTCTGCATCCTGAAACTCAGCCATCCCCTGAGCGTCGCCGCGGTTTATCTGAGCCAGGAGCATTATTCAGCTACAGAGGAAACACAAGAAATATTAACCTACATTATAGAAAATGGACTCTTGCAAGCTTTAAGTCATGTTATAATGTTCTTACCTCCACAAAAACATATCTGGAGTAGTGTTTTGTTTCATTCACACATGCTTGTGTCAACATCTCCAAAGCTCAAAATACTCTGTTCCACCTTGTGATGTCATGAAGTGGTAGTTTTCAAGTTAACAGCTCCTTTTACCTTTAGTTCAGTAGAGACTGGCCATTCCAGGGCTGAAATGATCCAAATGATTCTAGTGAAGGTGTGTGGAGTTTAAAAACAAAGTGGAGCACTTCCTGTATTACCACATGACATCACAAGGTGAAACAAAGTGTTTTCTGTTTGAGAGAAACCGGCCTAAATATGCAGCTTTTGTGCGTTTAACATATGAATGAAACAAAACACAACTCCAGGTACGTTTGTGATGAGAAAAGAGCATTAGAACATCTACACAAAAAGCAACAGGATCCAAAAGCATTATTCAGCTGAAAACGAAATATAAAAATCAACATTTGAAATAATAATTACACGGCTAGATACTAAAACATCCTCATGTCATGCACTAAAACAGGTGTCAGAAACTTCCCTTTGCAACAAAAAGAAGAGAAAAATATGAATTTTCATGTTTGTCTTTAACCCCAGGTGGCCAAAGTAAACAGATCCTAAAGAGGATTTTTATCAGCCTGCTACACGGCTCTGCCCTCTGTAGACCAGTTTATTTCTCCTCAAATCATTTCCAAACAATCAGAAAAAACAAAAACACTGTTGTTCTGGGTCTCACAGGTTTATCTGGTCATTTTAAACAAACTGAAAGGCAAATGTTGGACGGCACTATTCTATACCACACACGTTGACTGCAGTGAATAAGAGGTTGAAGTGTTTTGCTCAAGGACACAAAAATACCCAGGTCAGAGAAGATGTCACACCCACAATCCTCTAGTTAAGACGAACACACCTAAACTTCTGCACTTGTGTCTATTGTTTATTTGAAAATACAATGTAGAGAACAATTTATGATCATTATCTGGAATTACTTTCAGCATTGGGATGCGGGGCATTCAGTCTTCAAATATCTCTGTTCATATTTTGTATAATTTAAAGTAGTATCATGCATTTATGTGTTCAAATAAAAGAACCATGAACAATAATTTACACTGAACTGGAATGTTCTGCACACACATTTAGCAGCTGTGCTGGAACAGAGCCTGGATCAAACCATCTGTGAGATTAGTGACATTTCATATTACGTTTGCCACATTATTTCTATTTGCGTCCCAGGTTGAACACCTCAGACTGTGTTTCTCTTGTCATTCTGTGTGATTCTTTGGCTCAGGTGTAAACACATCTGGCATGTTTCACGTTCAAATGTTGGACTCCTCAGTTTGGCGCGTGTCCTGTCACACCAGATGCGAACGTCAAGTTACTTTTGTGTAGATTATGACGTGTCACTGCGATAATTTATCTGAAAAGAGTTTGTGTCCGAGGACCTTAAGTCCTAAAAGGTCACATTTTCCTAAATCAGTTTGTGTTGAACTGGAGCTAACGTGTTAGCCGCATGCTAACTGTCGTCAACTCCGCCAAACGCAGCTGTCACGGCTCAGAGCAGCGGATCATGTGGAGTTCTGTTAAACATTAAAATCTCATTCTCTGAGCGGGTTTAAGTTCAGTAAAAGTCTAAAGTTGCAGCCTGTCTGAAGCTAAAGGCTAACGCATTAGCCTCGTGTCAAAGTGAAGCTAAAGACGCTCAGAGCTATGGCTCAGAGCCGCGCAGTGAAAACAGCTCCGTGGGCTCATAAAGATATCACATAAGCCTCTCCACTCGCTGCGGGACACTTTATTTCACGGTAAAACGCGGTGATTCTCCGCCATGTTTGGCTCCCACGCCGCCGCCTGTCCGTCCCGCTCCTCGGAGGCGGCTGTGGGAATAATGCACACTGGGTAAAAACCGATTTATACACTAACCTCCAGAAATTTCCAACAATTCCTCCTGTTCGACCACCATGCACCAGTGCAGGAAACGCTCCGCGGAGCCCGCCCCGGGAACATGAATGGTGACAGCGACCAAGCTCGCGGAGCCCCGCCTCCAGAACGAAGACGGTCTGCGATTGGTCTATGTGGGGAAAGAGCGACAGGCTATCGGTCCACAAAGCTGTCAATCACATCTCCTGAAGCCCCAGATCGGGCATCGCAGATTCTAGCTCAATGCTAGCGCTCGTGTGAGGCTAAGTAGTACTTATAGAGCATTTAAAGAATATTTATGGACCGTTTTATCATCTCAACCTCTCATAAGGACGCCGTGTCTATTCCGGATCCATGAAGTCACAATATTTACGAAAACGTGTAATCTGGAAGGAATAACAGAGCGATTCTTGTCTATTTTTAGCATTAGCTTCCTTTAGCATCCGTTGCCCGTTACGTCACACGAATAAAAATGACCTAAAATCCAAACGGTCTCCTTTTATGTTGACTCTCTTAACCCTCATTACTCAAAATAGCATGTTAACTTTCTAAATACCCTACAAAACCCTGGGTAAAGTCCGCGGCGCGTTTAAAACTTGCCTGTGGAACATTTGGCTGCTTATTTACACTGAGCCGCGGATCCGTTACTCTGGTTCCCGGGCTACCGTCAGGCGCCATTCTGCGGTGGGTTCGTATTGTTTTGGACTTTTGTCCAAAAAGAAGCCGCCTCCTGGTTTAAATCTGACTTTTATCACGTTATAGTATTTCATCCCCGTCCCCCGCCTCTATTTGTCCCGGTTCTCCCCGCGCAGAGCCGTCAGAGCCGCGGTGCGGGCTCACAAACAGCGGCGCCGCGGAGGATTTGTGTGTTTTTGGGCTCCATGTTGAACCGGGGCCTGTGGGTAAAACCGGGGCGTGTGGGGGATGCAGTGAAGCCGAGGCCTCTGGGAGCAAATGTAGGCGAAGAGCGGGGAGAGCTGCGGGGGTCTGCAGCCTGGAGATGTAGTTTAAAGTTGCACAGTGTAACATTTCCTGCCTGCCGGCGAGACACCATGGTGCTTATCTGCGTGTAGCGCAGCTTTAATATAGATCTAGTGGTTTGAACAGGAAGCACATTTCATCACATTTTATGAGCTTAAAACCTCGTATTCTATGTATTTTTTTTTACTCCACAGTCGCCACACAGACCACAACACACTGGATATATGAAGGAAGAATGCAGTTTATTACAACGAGTGATGGAAGTATGATCCTAAAATACAGGAACATAAAATAAAAATAAGAAGCAGTGGATCAGGAAGTGAAGTGTCTTGCTCAAGGACACATCAGCAATTAGGTCAGGCCAGAAATCACACACCCAAACTCTCTGGTTAAGGGGGAAATTACCTTTACTCTTTATTCACATGCACACAAAAAACTGTTTTAAATCAGATTTCTAGATCTTTAAGATAACTTAAATGAAATGTAAACTGCAGGATCTGATGTGAGTCTCTGAGGGACCACGATCATTAAGAAATTAAATGATTATGGTGCTTACATTTCATTTTAATAAACTTTTAGCGCAAAAAATCTATAAAATGTTGATGGCGCGTGTGACCACAGCCAGTGTGTTTCTACAAGTGATGGACATATTATTCTAAATACAGTGAAATAATACACAACTATATACAGAAAATACAATGCCCACAAATACTGTGGAAAAGGGACAGTGGATCAAGGGGTGAAGTGTTTTGCACAAGGACACATCATCACCCTGGCCAGAGCAGAAATCACACCAATAACCCTCTGGTTAGGAGGAAAACTACCTTTACTCATGACACAAATGTCTGTGCTTTAAGTAAAGGGAGGCGTCTGAATAGAACCCCCATGTAAGATTTGAGCTTTTGAGAAAATGAACCAGATTAAACAAAAATACATTTCAGAATCAAATGTTTTTTTTCTGTTCTCTAAAAAATACTAAAAACACTGATTTATAAAACAATGAGACAACGGCACAGAGGATAGATATTTTTCAAGGTTCCTGTTTATAAACCAGAACTGAACCAGGACAAAATCAGGAATAAAGGAGGACTAAAGCAGGACTAAAGCAGGACTAAAGCAGGACTAAAGCAGGACTGAACAAGAACTGAACTGGGATTAAAACAGAAAATGAACCAGATGAACCAAAAATACAATTCAGAATGTAATGTATTTCTATTGTTCTATAATAAAAGACACAAAAACACTATCTAAAAAACAATGAGACGATGATACAGAGAACAGCAGTTTCACAATTTACTTTTATTTCAAATATTTACAACATTAATATTTACAGACACATTTACAGACACTCTCCATTTTGTTTACATCATCATGAGTTTGAAGTTAAAATCACTCCTTTGTTACTTCATCCTGGTCTGATTCAACTTGTGTTTTTGTTGTATGAGAAATAATCTTCAGGTTGTTGTGGTTGTTATTCTTCTTCTGCAGTGTGAACACAATAATAAAAGAGAGAGCCGGAGTCGTGTAAAGAGCTGGAGTCGTGCAGAGAGCTAGTCTGATGAATCGTGAGTTTAAACCTGGATGTTTATTAAAGTGTTTGTGGAGATGCGGCAGAGATCATCGCCTCTGATTCTTTTATGGACTTCACTTCTGGAAAATAAAACCAAAATATTCTGCTCTTATCAATGTTATTTTACAAAAGTCCATTCTTCATTCCCTCCTCTGTCTTCTGACACTACCAAGCCTAGTTGCTGGGGAGGTCTGTGCGCTGCTTGTCCTCAGACTGAAGGGCTCCAGTCTCTCTCTCTCACCTCTCTCTGTGTTGTGTGTCACTTGCTCGCCCCTTGCTCGCCCTCCGCCCTCAGACTGAAGGGCTCCAGTCTCTCTCCCTCTGGCAGCATGTTGTTCAGTCTGTCCAGCAGGGCAATGTCTGGTCGATGCCCATCTGGACGCGGCGGAGGATCATGGACATCTCATTGACCTTTTGGATCTGCTCGGCATATTTAGCGTAACGCTTCTGTCGCTCCTGCATCAGACTGAACAGGGCTTCTACTGACAAGTCCATCTGTGAATATACAAGAGGAAGCAGGTAAAGAAATCCTCATCGGACTAAACACACGTGCTGCTGCTCGATTGGGCGACTGAAAAGGGGGTGTGGCAAAAGCTGTCAAAACTTCGGTATCTCTGTGTATCTGACTGAAACTGTACTCACAAGCAGGACTGTACAAGACTACACCTGCAGAAAGAGCTCATGCAAAAAAACTATTTATGCATAAAAAAGTACAAGGAAACAAAAGTATTTATATGAAGACAGATTAAACTTGTGAATCATGAGTTTAATCTGACTTTTTACAGATAAATACCAGATCTTCAGCTCCCTCACTCACTTCTCCTTTCTGCTGTTGTCCCGTAGAAATCCTTAGCATCCAAATAAAGATATAGCGTAAACTAAACCTGAGTGTAAAGTCAACAATGACCTCTTTGATGCGTTTGACGAGAGCGTTCTGGTCAAATGCCACGGCCTCGGCGCACTGATGCACATGATGCTGATACCGAACACAGAGCTGTAGAATCTGAGCTGGGTCCAGACGGTCCAGAGAGAGAGAGGAGGGGGACGTCTGACCACTAAGGACGCCTGTAAGAGAGAGAGAGGGAATACAGGTGAGAGAGAAAGAGAGACAGAGAGAGGAGGGGGAGGTCTGACTTCTGAGGACACCTGTAAAAGAATATACAGATGAGAGAGAGGAGAGAACACAGAGCTGGGTACAAACGGTCCAGAGAGAGAGAGAGGGGAGGCGAACGTCTGACCACTGAGGACATCTGTAAGAGAGAGGGAATACAGGTGAGCGAGAGAGAGAGGGAGTGGAGGGGGACATCTCACTGCTGAGGACACGTGAGAGAGAGAGAGAGAGAGAGAGAGAATACAGGTGTGTGAGAGAGAGAGAAGAGCACAGAGTGGCAGAATAAGGTTCAACATTTATCGATCAATAAAAAAAAAAAGTGAATCTCTCATAAAGTTGTATAGGTCCGTGCTCTCCTTCAACTTTGACCTTTACCTTTGAGGAGAGGCTGAAACGTGGGGATCTCCTGCAGCTTTATCACGTCCGGGTCATTGTGGATGTTCCTCAGACTCTGGGTTCCTGCTGCCACCACCACGATGTCGTCCATTTTGGCTCTCTGCTTTGCTGGAGACGGCGCTGCAAGGAAAATAATACTACCAATTTAATCCTCCTCTCTTCTGAGCCTTTCCTCCACATCCTCTGCTCCA
The DNA here is from genome assembly GCA_019594935.1 of Periophthalmus modestus. Lineage (NCBI taxonomy): Eukaryota > Metazoa > Chordata > Actinopteri > Gobiiformes > Gobiidae > Periophthalmus > Periophthalmus modestus. The sequence continues at coordinate 3,892,245 of JAIEZT010001390.1, forward strand.
TCTGACTCTCCTTTGCATCCCCTGACCCTCTGCTCTGTATCCTCTGCTCCTCTGACCCTCTCCTCCTCATCCTCTGCTCCTCTGACCTCTCCTCCTCATCCTCTGCTCCTCTGACCCTCTCCTTCTCATCCTCTGCTCCATCTGACCCTCTCATCAACACCCTCTGCTCCTCTGCTCCTCTCCTTTGCTCCATTGACCCTCTCCTCCTCATCCTCTGCTCCTCTGACCTCTCCTCCTCATTCTCTGCTCCTCTGACCCTCTCCTCCTCATCCTCTGCTCCTCTGACCCTCTCCTCTTCATCCTCTGCTCCTCTGACCTCTCCTCCTCATCCTCTGACCCTCTCCATTGCTCCACTGACCCTCTCCTCTTCATCCTCTGCTCCTCTGACCCTCTCCTCCTCATCCTCTGACCCTCTCTTATCCCTCCTTTGTTACATTTCTGCCCAAACCGTTTCAGTCTCTAACATCAGCTACAGGACATGAGAACCTTTACCGTTTTTGGATCTGTTAATATATAAGTATTTTGGTGTCTGTTTATGTTTAAATTATATATTTAACCCCGTTGTGGTGTTGTTCTGTTGCTCTTGGCGCAGTTCTTACCCGCAGATCCATGGTCCAGATGTTTATGTTCTGAGTCTGTGCTTTGCTCCGCTCCCATCCTCGAAAAAAATCCTACTACTCCTCCTTTTTAAAGCGAATACAACTACACGTGAGGACTGTCTACCATTTAAGTAAAACCTCTTACCCAGTTTAAGCTAAAAAAGACGCGACTTTTCAAATCCTGAAGCTAACCTCGGCTACATGAATGAAAGCTCCTCTTATGTGCTCTAATCCGGCTTTTAAATTACAAATAACACCAGGTTAAACAAAGAATAATAAATGCAGAATATTTGGAACGTTAGACCCGACATTTAAAACTAGTATTAAATGGGATTTTTATAAGTGCTGCATCGTCTTGTCAGAAAAAGGACCGGCTACTTCCGTAAATACGCGTCACGTGATTAGCACATCGGAAATAATTGTTTTATTTTTCTTTCACTTTTTATCTTTCCCCATTCTTTCTTTTTATCTTCTGTTAGTAACATTTTCATAATTTTAAGTTATATTAAATTTGGTATTATTTTTAATAATTTATAAACCTTCGTAGATATTTGGTGATTGTGAGTAGATTTGTGTAAAAAAAATGTAAAACGAAGCTGGAAAAAAAAATAAAACAAATTTTAAAAAAGGGCTATTAAGACCCAAGAGTCAAATTTATTCTGTTTCCAATGTAATTTAATATCTATTTAATAAGAATCCAGGATAGACAATTTCTACCAGACCAGACACAAATTGGGTTGACGAGAACAAGAAAAGACAGGATTTTACACAATTCCTAATATATAAATTGTGCATTTCAGTTTCCAATTTTTTTTATTTATTTACCATTTTAGTACTGTTCTTTTTGCAACTCACCATCGTATTTCTGATCCAATCCAAATTTAAACTCGCGGGAAAAATCTCTTAAGATAATTTTCATCGTGTGTGGACTCTTGTGACAATTTCGTCTCGTGAAATCTTGAGACGCAAGATCTTGTGCTCTTTATTCAGTATTTAAGAGTGAGTGAGTCATTTGAAAGTGTAAAGAAAGATACTTAACCAATGAATTAAAACAAACTTCATATTTTATTTCACTTAAAGAACTGAACAGAGCAGAACAGGTCAGGATCAGGACAAGGTCGGGATAATTCTGTCATTTATGTGAAACAGTAGATAAAAAGTTCAAGGCGTTTTAAAATCTTTAGCTCATTTTTGAATAAAAGTCTAGAGTAGAACATTTAACATTAAAACATGACAATACAGATCATTTATAAAACTTTGAAACAGTCCTGAAATAGAATAAAACTATAATTGTATGAACATATCGAACATTATTTTTGATAAACAGTGATTTAATGAACAGGAAACCACATTAGAGTGAAAGTTAATGAGATAAAAGTCGGCTTGTCACCATAACAACAACTTCAACTTAAATCGCTTAATATGCGAGCTTCTATCTATAAACTTCTATTTGATTTTGTGTTCTGTGTTAACATTTTAAACAGGTGTAGTTATTGTGACAGGCTTATGGAGTTGTGGGAGATCGTTCGCGGTCTGAGGCTTCGTGGCGGCCTTTTTGATATTGTTGGCCAATTTGCGATTGTCGCCCGTTGTCGTCAGCGGCGAGAGGGTACGGGCGCAGGTCAAGGGTCAGAATACGACTGAACGTCCACTCGTCCAGCTGCAGAGAGATGAACAGGAAATACAAACAGCAGTTCAAGTTAAAACAGGAGGTCGGTGGAGGTAGGACTGGATTTTTTGGGCCTGATCTAAGCTCTACACTGAAGGTTTGGATGCTCAAGTTAGTTCATCTTTATCTATCACCTTAAATGTCTTTGCTGTTTCACAATAGGCTAATAACAGGTGTGTTCAGACTGTATTTACTGTACAAAGATCTGATATAGGGCCAGATTTTTACTGTCCAAGAATCAGGAAGTACTTGTTAGCATGTTGTTAGCTTTACCTTGATGGCAAAAACGCCGCTCTGGTCGCTAAGAGTTGTGAAAAGTGGTTATAAGCTCATCATGGTGAGTAATTAGGATGTTCTGAATGCACAAGGTAAGTGAGAAGTAACTCTGGACGGCTGCAAACAGTTTAAAATGACCTAGTTCTGTTTTTCATGTTTTTAAGACAGAAAAATCAGGTATAGTGCCTTTAAATGATCCAAAGTCTTGTGAAGGTGAGTGGACTTTAAAAATCAAGAGGAGCTTCATAGATTGCACTTGCACATACACCAGTGGGGGGCAGTGTTGTGAGTGCTGCAGGATTACTGAAACGTGTGAATCATGTGTAAGCCTCATGTCGAAAGCACTTAGATGTTTTGTCAGGTTACTTACGTCAGAATAAACTCCGAGCAGAGCGTCGGCTTTGGAGAAAAACTCCTCCTTCAGAGAAATGACGATGATCTGCAGATTCTGTCGGGACTCGTCTCGGATAAAACTCGTCACCTGGAAACAAACAAAAAACATTATGTTAAGTCCAAAACCTAAACAAAGAAGAGGGAAATAAGGTTAATCCAGACTGAATTTTCCCACGATCTGCCTATTTTATTATGAGACACATTTAACCTTATGTATCTCAAACACAAATGAAGCCTGTGCATTCAGAGTCGTACTTTTCCAATGTTGGAGTTGTCCAAAGCTGCATCTACTTCGTCCAGAATCAGGAACGGAGCCGGACGGTAACTGAAACAGGACACGCTCTTTAGAACAGGGCCGAAGCAGTAGTAGTCCACTAGTTAAATGTAAAAGATTAATTACATTTTAACCCTAAAAAAAATCAACATAGATTGATAGCCCTACATCAGATATGAATCGACATAGATTTTTTTTTATACACAGACGATCAAAGTCAACAGGACCCATAAAAAACAGAGAATAGTGAACAGTAGTGCTCTATAGTTCTAATCTCTGACACCTGTGGATTATTATGTTATAATTCACATATTTTAAATAACAATATTCACCTGAAATCACTTAATAAAAGAAACAAGTCCACTGACTTCAGTGTTGGAAAACTGCAGTGCCCAATGCACGGTGACAACAAAGCGTCACATGCTGTCGATGCCTCCTATGGATAGCTGCACATAGCCCTTTTTTTCAGTTGTACCAAAATGACTAAGTGACGCTGCCCTGTATTACCAATTAAAAAAATAAATGGATAACAGAGTATGTCACAGTGGGCGTGTAGCGGGGGAGATGAAAATGGGAATTGATCTACAAAATGGCATCTTGAAAATAAGAAATTAAAGATTACTCAAACATGAATCACTTCAAATACAACTTCAGAGGCTCAATGAGAAGAAACAACTAGAACATGGTTAAAGCTCTGCAAAGTTGATTCTGCAGAATAGGTCTGATTTAAAAGCTGATGGGGAAAAATACTATTTGGAATGGAATACAGGACAAATGTGAAGGCTTCTAGAGACAGAATATTTGTGAATAAAGAAAGTAGAGTCTGAACCTGTGAATAGCAAAGACGAGTGCAAGCGCGGCCAGAGCCTTCTCTCCTCCAGACAGATTATCCATGGACATGAACCTTTTACCTGGAGCCACACAGTTATAACTGATGCCTCCCAAATATGGCTCCTCTGGGTTCTCTGCACTCAGGACTGCCTTCAAGAAAAGAAGAAGAGACCTGGTTTGGACCTCGTTAAGTCCTGATTCAATCCCGGTTTAGACCTGGCTAAGTCCTGGTTTAGTCCTGGTTCAGTCCTGGTCTAGTACCTGTGCACTGTTGTTTCTGCATAAACGTTTGTAGACCTGGTCAATCTTCACAGACACATGCTCAAAACACTGAATGAAGAGCTGACATCTCTGAGTCTTCACTGCCTCAAACTCCAGACTGCACCTCCGTGTCACTCGGCTGCTCGCATCGAACGCTGAAACAAGAAACGGAGTTAACGGTGTTAATTTATTTGAATATAACATTTTATCATAGTTTTCATAAATGTCGTATTTTTGCAAAAAATAAATAAAAGTAATTATAATGACCATAACTATGACAAAAACTGACTTAAGTGGATGTTTTTTTTTACATTAAGGTTACAAAGGGGGTACATTACTTCTATGAGTATTAAAGATTGGGGTATTTTACTTCAGGTACTAACTGTAACACAAAACATATGTAGATCATCATGTTACCTTTCATTGTTTTGAAAATACCATACTTGACCACAACAACGTAATAACATGTTTTATAAGTTTCACTTTTGCTTTTGATGTGCTGTCTCTGCCGCTCGCTGTTTTGTGAGGGGAGGGCTGAACAGGGAGAGGTCGTGTGATGGGAGCATGGGGAGCGCTGCAGAGAACTTCTTGGTTATGTAAGCTAACCCTAACATAATACCCTTCTGTAAAGCCCTATTGCATAGCATTTCTTCACATTAGAACCATGGAGGTATAATTAAATCTGGAAGATGAACAAAGATGGCGTTTTGTTGTTTTCAATGGACTGTGCTCCCTGGTGCATGAGCCTAGAGCGGAGCTCATTTCAACAGGTTTAAAGCCCCACTGCAGGACATTTCGTCATATTAAAACAGGGTTACAGGGATAAAGACCTTCCATGATGTCCTGCAGCTTCTCTTTGACTTGTCTCATCTTCTCCAGAGCTTTGAGGTTTGGAGCCACTGTACGACCCAGGACCTCCTCTAGGGACAGTAGTGAGTCTGTCAGATTCTCCACACAGGCCTCCACCTCCTGCTCCTCCTGCAGACACTGAAGAGGAGAGACATTTGAACTTTGAAATTTTGGTATTAACCCGCTCTACATGATCCTGGGGTTTTATTTCGCTATTTTGGCCATAAATCAAGATATGAACATTAATAATAGACAAATCAGGCACCTTCTTTCCTCGAGTTTACAAACAGGTCTGATTGACAGTGTCACTAAATGTCCGCTCCTTGCTAAGCCAGGGGTGGGGGCGGGAAAGGCTGTTACCTTCAACAGCCTTGCTCCAGTGATATCATACTTTGTCCACTTCTTTATGTAGTCTATGGTACAGACTGACCTGTAAAGCCTCACCTGTATAGAACCTCACGTGTGCAGAGCCGCACCTGTGCAGAGCCTAAACTGTACAGACTCACCTGTGCAGAGCCTAAACTGTACAGACTCACCTGTACAGAGCCTCAACTGTACAGACTCACCTGTACAGAGCCTCAACTGTACAGACTCACCTGTACAGAGCCTCAACTTTACAGACTCACCTGTACAGAGCCTCAACTGTACAGACTTGCCTGTACAGACTCACCTGTATGTCCTGTTTGAGGTCAGAGTAGTTGATAATGATCTGAGCTTCTCTCTCGTAGATCTCCATAGTGGACAGAGTGCTCTCAGACTCTCCCTCCAGCTGAGACAGGAACAGACACATTATCAAACTGTATTTAATAAAGGGCATGTTCCTCCAGAGAGCTCTAAGTACCAAAGGCAAACGGCCGAGAGCTACTATATCAATGACTATCAGGGTTCCCACACTCAGTTTGAAACCATTTTCCTCATGTAATCATATTGTCTACAAACAGATTACCCCCTTTTTTATACAGTTTGTAAAATGAAAGGTGGTCTAAGCCTGAGGTTATACCCAAAATCCACAATTATTACAAATGAATCCCACAGGTAAAAACACTGTATTTTCTTAAGTAGATGACCAAAATATTTTCACTATTTTCAACTCAGCTTAGATGGAGAACATGTGTGAACCCAATCATATCGACTTAAACATGCAAGTGTTCATAACTCATTCACTGCATTTAAATGGTATTTGAGTCAAGTGTTGTTGTAGAAAGAGACGCCTATATATGACACCAAGAACCCGATAAGATGGGACACATGGGGGGTTTCCTGGACATTTGGCCTTTATTTCATTTTCCATGTCTGGAAAACAAGCCAATTGTTTTCCAGGGTTTGCAAAATTTTCCAGGATGCATGGAAACACTGACTATGGGCCTTAGGTGAGTAGAATTAGTGGCTCAATGATAATTTTTTTGTGCACAAAGGTAGACATCTTAAAAGTATACACATTTGATTGGGTGGTATGGATATTTGGAAATTTTCCTGAGTAATAGTAGTAGTAGTAGAATTATAGTAGTACCTGTGACACGTGGCTGAGGTCTCCTGATATCAGCCTGATGGGCAGACCCTGGATTTTGCAGCTCAGGAGCAGGTTGTGTCTGAAAAGCCGTTTCTGCTCCAATTCCGACTCCAACGTCATCACCCCCATCTGCAGCTTCACCAGCTCCCTGAAAGAGACCAGAGACCAGGGTCTAAACCAGGACTGAACCAGAACTTAACCAGGACTAAACCAGGGTCAAAACCAGGACTAAACCAGGACTGAACCAGGTTTGAACGAGGACTAAACCGGGGTCAAAACCAGGACTAAACCAGGACTGAACCAGGTATAAACCAGGACTGAACCTGCTTTGAACCAGGACTGAGCCAGATCTGAAGCAGGACTAAACCAGGGTCAAAACCAGGACTGAACCAGGACTGAACCAGGACTGAACCAGGTCTGAACGAGGACTAAACCGGGGTCAAAACCAGGACTGAACAGGGACTGAACCAGGTCTGAACGAGGACTAAACCGGGGTCAAAACCAGGACTAAACCAGGACTGAACCAGGTCTAAACCAGGACTGAACCAGCTTTGAACCAGGACTGAGCCAGATCTGAACCAGGACTAAACCAGGGTCAAAACCAGGACTGAACCAGGACTGAACCAGATCTGAACGAGGACTAAACCGGGGTCAAAACAAGGACTAAACCAGGTCTAAAGCAGGACTGAACCAGGGTCAAAACCAGGACTAAACCAGGGTCAAAACCAGGACTAAACCAGGTTTGAACCAGGACTGAACCAGGTTTGAACCACAATTGAACCAGCACTAAACCAGGACTAAACCAGGGTCAATATCAGGACTAAACCAGGACTGAACCAGGACTAAACCTGCTCTAAACTAGCTGTTGTACTTGTTGATCTCCTGAAGTCCCTGCAGCCTCAGGTCCAGTTCAGTTTTGGCATTGGACACTTGACTTTTCTTGGACAGAAGTTGGTTTTTCAAGTCCAGGACTTTGTTCTGTCCATCCTCCACCGCGGTCAGAAGATTCTCCTCATCCTGAAAACATCACACTGATATGAGTGTCTAAACCAAGGTTGCCAAAGGTATCGAAACTAGATTCTGATTTTTAGCAGGCACTGATACTAAAAAAGTCCTATTCTGTCCCAGGACAGAAATTAACCTTTCCTGAATACCTTTAGAATGATCTTGATCTGCATCAGAACAAGTATAAGACACATAGACTAGTATACACCCATGGACCAATATGGAACCTATGACTGAGGGATTACACAGATATAAGACCATTTGATGTTGAAAATCACATTTTTCTATTATCATCATTATATCCGAATCAGTATCAAGTATCGAGTCTACTCCTTAGTGTTAAAATTTTGTTATCGTGACAACACTAGTCTACACCAGACAAACATACGGTGCATTCTCCTGTTGATGTCATTTTTTGTGCTCCATTAGATATGTGATAAACCATGCCCCTAAATGTCTTGGTTGAAATTGAAATAATGCGCATAATATGATAGTAAAAGTTAGGGCTGGGCAATATGGTGATAAAAATCTAATTGTGATCTTATCTTTAGGACGATTTGCTATTTTTGTCTATGGTCGAATACTGACATCTTCCAACACCCACTCCTATTGGTCAGCCTCTGTCCTGCTCTGACTGAGTGACGGGGCATTTAAACAATCATTGTGAAGAGTAAACTTTTGCAAACAGAAGAAGGCTTTAGTTACCTCTTAAATACTGTATAAAAGATACTAAAAAAATATGAATCATGATAAAATTGAAATCGTGATCTGGCTCTAAGAAAGTAGATATACATTTTTTGGCATATTGCCCTCTGCTGGTAAACATTGAGTACAACGGTGAAGAAATGTTTTTGCAGCTTTCTGATAGTTGTTATAAAGATGATCAATTAAAGACTTATTATTCCAAGTTTGTATATTTTCAAAATATATTTATATATTTGGTATATTTTGATATTATACTGTTCTTTCTGTGATAATATGTGTGATACTGTACCTGACTCTGCTCCTCCACGACTCGCTCCTCTCTCTCCACCGTCTCCTGGAGGTGCTGCAGTTTCTTCTTGTGCTGTTGGAGTTGAGTTTGTTCATATTCGAGTTGAGCGTTCAGACGAGCCACCTGACTCTCAAACTCCAGCCTGAAGGGGACAGCACAGAGACAGTGAGGTACTGACCTTTGTACAGTCCAGCGTTAGCGTTACCTCTTCTTATCGTGCTCCGTGTGATGCTTGAGATGCTCTTGCTCGTAGTCTCTGATACTATTCACTCCGATCTCCTCACAGAACTCAGCAAACACCTCGTCCTCTATCTGAACGCAGCATATGAACAAACTATTTAACTTCATTATGGTCCAAATGTATTCCTTTCATTCTAGCATCCTAAATATTCACCATGACCACGGACCAAGGCAGAGTTTTGCTGTCACATCATTGATAACAATAACTACCATGCTAACGGCACACAAGCTTGCTTCGTGAACCATGAAATGCAAACCGTTCTCATTTTGACCCCAAGAACCCATACAGAATGTTACTGTAGACGTGGTGCGAAGGCGTGTTGTGAACGCATGTTGTGAACGCATGTTGTGAACGCATGTTGTTAACGCATGTTTTGGAGGCATGTTCTCTTGGCGTGTGTAGAGGACCTGCTCCATCTGGTCCCTGATCCTCTTCAGCTGCTGCTCTTTCTCGTCCAGATGTTCCTCCTGCATCTGGATCTCTGACTCCAGGTTTGTGAGGTCGCTCTCCAGGCGAGAGATGTCCTGAACACCACAGTACAGATCAATAACAGGGAATACTAGAATATCCAGGCTGCAATTTACTGGCTATACCCCCACCCCCACCATGATGCTATGTTTCATTTTGGCTATATTTACATAGCTTAAATGTGTAAGGAAGGAGCTCAGGACGTGCTGGAATTATAGCCATGGTGATTTTGGGACCCTATTTAACAATAAAAGCACTTGTAAAACATAAAGAAAAATGCCCCTCCTTCTGTTTTTTGAGCATATCATGCATGTTAGACCCTGAGTGCATACAGCCTGTATCTTAGGCAGAGCTCTCCTCCTGAGCAGGTCCAGGTCTGTAGATGAATACTTGAGTCTGGTCTGAGCTCCGTGACACTCGGCTTGGATCTGCTTCAGGTCAGCCTCCTTCCTCCTCAGCTTCATCACCTCCTGAAGAAAACACCACACAACAGGATGTTCTGCTACTGTGAGAGTTCACCACCACCTTGTTAAACTGACACAGCCTCAAACATATGCTTCAAAATAACAAAGGTGGAAGAGTGGTGTCCGGTTAGATTTCTACTTGGACCTGAGTCTACCATTTTGTAACTGACCAAGACACTTTTAATCATCAGCCATGATTCAACAAAGGCTTTTTAATATTTTCTAAATCACGACTGCCTCGGTCTTGCTTATAACATTGCCTACTCCTCAACCAGAAGGGCGGGTGGTTAAACTCTTAAACCTATAGAGACATTCCAGTAAGGATGGGACGATATACTATAATACCGTTAATCGCGATAAAAAAAGGTCCGCGATTAATAGTTTGTGGCATTTTTTAATAATCGTGATCATCGCGCACGATTATAATCGTCTTTACGGAACCAGACTGACCCATGTTCCTGATTTCAATACAACGTTTAGATGCTAGTTTTGGTGTTTGTTCACAAGGGGGGGCCTCTGTCACAGCAATGACACTTGTTGCGTCTGTATCTGTTCTTGTGGCAGAGTCTGCCAAAAAAAAGTTGCGGGTTCGAGGGCAAACACGAGCAACTTGCTCATGCATTTATGAGACAACCATCCTGCATTGTTTGACAAACTTGAGCCGAAAATATTCATCGTAAGTGACATAAACTATTGAATGTAGATTGTGCTGTGTGTAGTAGCTAAACAGCGTTTTACAGAAACACACACCATATATATTTACCTACAATCATGTCAATAGCAGAATAACCCACGCTTACCGATCGAGAACAGCAACAATCCATCCAAAAATAAGCTCCTCTCCTCCTGAGTCCACAGCCGTCTTCACTCTGACACGAACCGCTCCAAGTCAGAGACGCCTCTAGTTTAACTTGTACAAACATCCACAGTGTCCTCGTACTTCCTTTGTTTTGTCCATTTTCATCATGTTTAGAAGCAAAACAACAGCGCCTAGAATGCGCGTGCATTATGCACGGATTCACTCGGTAAGGTCCGTCTGTTTACGGAAAATCTCGGCATGTCGCACATGTGCTCCGCCGCTTATTGGCAGTAAGGCAGGGGTATCCAAACTTTTTGCACAGAGGGCCAGATTTGGTGAGGTGAAAGTGGGTGGGGGCCGACCATTCGGCCTGATCATTCTTTAAACCGTTAATATTAAATACAAATGAACTGTTAAATTATGTTTTACTTTTTATTGAAAATAGCTTTCACCTTTCAATGAATGAATGAATTATACACAGATTATGAATATGAAAAAGTGAACATTTAATCTGTGGTTTTGATAATCACAATAAAATAAATTCACTGAGATTTTAGAACATATTCACCTGAGAAAGGCTAATAACAAATAACTTGCCTGCACTAATGTGAAGGGTGAAACTGGGCTCTGGACTGTAGTAAATAGACCAAAGACGGTGGTTTTGATGCGCAAAATGTCACGCGGGTGAGAGTCAGTCAGTCTTGTCCTCGCACGGTTCTTGTTAAAGTTCATTTCTGGGAATGTCTTCTCACACAAATATGTCGAGCCAAACAAACTCAGCATTTTCTTAGCAAATGTTTGAATTTCTTTAAACCTGTCTTTATCCAGTTGGTGGTAAAAGTCAACGAGAGGAAGCTGTTGGTGCCGACTGCGATACTTGGCATCACACTGCAGCTCAGTAAGCTCCAGCTGCTGGTGGTCTGTGACGTTATCCGGGTCCACAGAGAAAGGAGAGGAAAAAAGCGTGATTTCCTTTTCAATTGCTGCAAAATCCCGAAAGCGCTCTCTGAACTCCTCAGCCAGAGATGAGATGTCTGCTGCATACCTCCTCATTTGCGCACTGATGTTCTGCGGAATATTGGTCACTATTTCCTGCAGCGCTGGAAAATGTGTGGTATTGGGCGGTGTTTGCGACAGGTGCTTTTCGAAAAGTTGCAGCTTTGTCCCAAAGGCTTTGATGTGTGAATAGAGTTGGTTTACCACAGCATTTTGCCCCTGAAGACTTGTGTTAAGCGTGTTCAGATGTCGCATTATATCAACTAAAAATCCCAAATCAGCCTGCCAAACAGAATCGGATAATTCTGCCATCGGTTGTCCCTTTTCTGCCAAGAATTGTCCAATATCCTAAGACAGTAGAAGCGCTGCAGCGCAAACCCCCGACTGAGCCATCTTACATAGTTATTATACACCACGTCTCTGTATTCAAAATATGCCAAATTCCACTTTTCCTGAAAGCGACGGCCCTCTTGGTCGACTTTCCTTTTTTTCACTTGAGGGTCCATTTTGGAAGTGTTCCGGAAAGGGTCACGAACGGTCAAAGGTTCAGATCTGCTGCCATCTTCTGCAGGTGAAATATAGTATTGCTTGTACATGTGTATTTTACACTCGTCAACAGTGGTGACGGGCCACACATAATTATTTTTATTCCAGAGGCTCCGGGCCAGTGGAAATTTGTACAGGGGCCGCAATTGGCCTTCGGATCGGACTTTGGGTATGTCTGCTGTAAGGAGAAAACGTCACTAAACGTGTGTGATGTGATTGGTTGATTCTACACTGGGAGAGTGGGGCGTAAACTTTCAGTCATCTGTAGCACTGATTTGCTGTCTGAGGCTCCAGTAACACACAACCTCCACCTTATTGGACAACACTGGTGTCAATCAGAAGCTAACGCGTGTGTGTATAGCTCTGAGGAAAAAAGTTAGCGCTGTCTTAAGTTTATTATGTCTGAAATCGACCAAAGAAATGCAAAAAAGTAACGGACCAGATTTCGCGTGTGGAATACTTTCCTGCAGCAGATTGAACATGGAGGATCTAACTTATTTTGTGGACATGATTTCTTCGGTGGATTATATTCTCTGGACCTGTCCGGAACGAATGAGACGAACTTTGTGGAATATGTTGATGTTTGACAGAATCAGAGCCTAAAAGGTGAGTGAAGTCCAAATCTACATTTGTGGCTTTTCTGTAAAAACGTCTTTCCTGACAGCACTGTGGTGATCGCAGGTGAAAATTGTTTGCATATACGAAAAGAGGAGCGCTGTAGCTTTCATTTGATGTGTAGATTGTTTGCGTGAGTGACACAGAAGTACATGTACATTCCTGTAGAGTTGTAAAGTAGGCCCGGGCCGTTGGAACGTTAACAAATTAATAATTGTTGCGATAATATCGTTAATCGCGACAATTATTATTTTGGTCACGATAATCGTGAGTCTAGATTTTAGTATTGTCCCATCCCTACATTCCAGTAACCTGGCTTTGAAGACTCCATTCACATGGTTTACTCTAAACCAGGAGTGTCCACATGTTTTCACAGAGGGAGACATACTGAAAAAAAATACAGAGCCACAGACCAGTGGTCATTACAACAAGTCATTCAGACAGATGTGTTTAACAAACACCTGTAACTTTGGAATTGTACTATTACCGCCTTTTAAATTATATGTAGAAGTAATGTCTTTTTATTAGATGCTTCTTTGACCTCAGAGCTCCTCCTTGTTCAGAATAGCTCCATGTGGTGATTGCTTGTTGAATAAAGTAATCTGAATATGATTACTGTTTTTTGATGGTTTGTTTAAAAATGTTATACTCACACTGAGTTCTTTTGTGAGCTTTTCCTTTTGTTCCTTCAGCTTCTTGACTTCAGCCTCGTCCCAGCAGCGAGCTTTACTCCTTAGGTGACTGGAGCCTCCAGAAATCACCCCAGACTTCGCAAACATGGTCCCGTCCAGAGCCACTGTCTGAGAGAAATATGCAGGCTTTATTTTAAATGTCTGAGAGGAAGAACTCGCATATCAGGCCATTAGTTTAACTTGAGCTGGAGACAGGTCAGAACTCACAGGTGGAGTCTGATGTGTAACTGTTAAACTGCAGATGTGTTGACCTGGTTTATGTTTAATATTTCTTTAATTACTGGGCCTATACACATGAAACAAAAACTGGTTCAACATCTTGAGCTTGGTCTTATTCAAACATCCAGGCACGATTGAAAGGACATTATACCATAAGAGTAATATGGAAAGTTTTGTGGAGCCAATCAAAAACAGTAATTCTCCATAGCATTATACAGTCTCCTGCCTTCCATCTGAAACCATGACATTAAAACTCAAAATTGCAGTGAATACTGTGTATATGAAAAACTGTATATAAATGTGATGAACCTTGTGTCTCTCGCGTCGGTCAAAGGCCAGGGCTCGAGCCTCTTTGATGGTTTCACAAACCAGAGTATTCTCACAGACGAACTGCACCACCCTCCGCAGCTGTGGTGCGATGGCAGTGGAGCTCACCTGAGGAGGAGTTTAATACAAATACTTTTGAAAGAGGGGGTATTAACTGCTAACACATATTTAGATCACCTTGTTACCCTTTATTGTTTTGAAAATGATATATTAACAAAAACTAAATATAATCAAATGTTTAATATGTTTAAGTTTTGTTTTTGACGCTATGAGTCCCTCCTTCCTTTGCTCCCCGCGCTCCCCCTTTAAGGATGCGCACAATCAGTGTGCATCCCACTAATGAAACTACACTTCACATCAGGTTTGTCAAGTTGCTGTGTGCAGTTTTGTATCATGTTTTTGTATATGTATGGAGAATTGTCAGGTGAGAACATGGGTGACGTAGGCTTGTGGGCGTAGCCTTGTACAGACTTGTACTGAAAACCATAAGGAGGGTTCGGATAAGGCGTGGGAGAGATTGCTAGATTACTCAAACAGGCAAGGATGACAAATAAAACCTCTTCATGCATGTTTCTGATGAAGGAACAATGTTATGGGAGAAAGATACAAAAAAGTACATTTTTCATAATACCCCTTCTTTAATGTTTCATATTCAGGATCTTTTGGTCGTGTGTACTGATCTCACCTGAACAACGTCCACGGCCATTTTGGCTCCAGACAGCTCCCTCAGGCGCTCATTCAGAGGATGCACCTGAACACACAGAAGCGAATGTCTCAGTGTGAATGTATTTACTGTATATAAGGGAAAAATGTAATAATAGTCACTGGCATTTGATGTTGATTTTAATCACATAAAAAATATAGTTCTTAACACAGAGCTCTGAAGTTAATTAAAGCTTTGGTGTCCGAGTTGATTTATGTAATTCTTTTCTCCAAAAATTATATCCTAAAAGCAGCAGCTGAGATAAAATCAGACCGCCATGTTTTATCTGTATCTAATAATGCTATATGAATCTCTCTTCTAAACTTACGTCGAGATAGTCGATGGGCAGAAAGGTCTCTGGCTCACAGCGCTCCTCTTTGATAAACTGGATACAGTCTCGGGCCACGCGCTCGGAGCTCACCACGATGGCATTCAGGAAGCGGCTGAACACTTTAGTCACGGCCAGCTGATACTTCTTATGGATGGGACTGACCAGGTCCGACAGGCGCCCGTACTGAAGGAGAGAATGAAGCTATGTCCAAGCCCTTAATTTTTCTTTTTTAATTCTCACTGTGTTGTTCTTTATTTTTCATTCAGTTTTATTTTGTTGATTTGTTAAATTATCATACTTATTTCAATTACAATGCAATCACAGCAAAACCTGAGAGTCCATTAACTGTCATGGCAACCCAAAGTGTGGAGCTCATTCTGTTTTCTGATTGGATAATGACTTGAGAACCCACAACACAAAAAGCAAATAACTTTTCCATGTCAAATGATTTTGTGACTGTGAATAAATCTCTCTCTCTCATCACACGGGTCACACTTCCTCACCCTTTCCTCCATACCACAGTATTAGGGCACAGTCTCTGCTCCTATCTCCCTCTTTCTCTCTCAGATCCTTCTCTCTGTGCCCTCTGTATGCGCTATGCCTCCTCTCTCCCCTCCATACCGCAATATCTGGGCAGAGTCTCTACAGTCTCTCCAGGCCTTCCATTCTATCCCTCTCTCCTCTTTCTTTCCTCTGTATCTGGGCACAGTCTCTGCAGTCTCTCCAGGACTTTCTTCCTCTCCCCTCTTTCTCTCGTCTCTCTCTGCCCTCCTCTCTCCCTGTGCCCTCTCTCTCTGTCCCTTCCCTCCTTCTCTCCTCTATACCACAGCATCTGAGCACAGTGTCTCTCTCCCTCTCTGTGCCCTCTTTCTCTCCTCTCTCTCTCGCTCTCCCCCTCAGTGCCTTCTCTTCCCTCCATACCACAGTATCTGGGCACAGCCTCTGAAGTCTCTCCAGGACCTCCTTCCTCTGAGTTTCGCGTTTGTTTTCATGTGTCTCCAATCGAGCGTTGCCCAGTTCCTCCAACACCACCCCCAGCTCCGTCTGCACCTGCTCCGCTCTGGCTCTGCTTGTCTGCAACTGCGAGCTCAGGGACTGCTCCTGCTCCTGGAGGGCATCGATGGAGGATCTGAGGAGAGGACAGAAGGGCAGAGGGAAGAGAAGAGAAGAGAGAGGAGGAGAGAGGGAGGAGAGAGAGGAGGCAATGAGAGAGGAAGAGGGCGAAGAGAGGAAAGAGAGGAGAGAGGAGGAGGAGGGAAGAAGAGGGGAAGAGAAGAGGAGGAGAGAGGGAGGAGAGAGAGGAGGAGGGTTAAACACAAGGCTCAGGTGAACGGGAACACTCTCCCACACTCTCTCCACTCTTTCAGCATCTGTCTCTTGATTTTCTGCTCCTCTCTACTTCTTCACGGCCCGTGTACCGGCCAAACATGCATCTTTCCACCTCATATCACCTATTTGGCCACCATATGTACTTAGGAGTCAAACATTTTATCTCGAGAGACTAAAGAACACAGCGGTGACTACGCAGCTCTGCACCTAATAATGGCCCAATGCAACAACAGAGTGAGGGAAGCCGTGTTTGGGCCAAGAATCCAAATTGTACTAATGAGACACACCTGCAGGTGGCGGTGTACTCCTCCAGTTTCTTGGCTCGGCAAGTCACATCCTCTAGCTGAGTCTGATGGTTCCTGATCCCAGCCTGAACACAGCAGAGAAGACAGTTTACCTTTGACTGTAACGTGTGTAAGTGTCTATAAGTGTTATGGTTTTCTGGTGACCTTTGACCTGGACCTTCTTGTGTCTGCGCTGGTTTAAACTCAGGCTCTCCTGGTATATTTACATGTGACTGTCATGTGTGTCTGTCAGTGTTACGATTTCCTGGTAAACTCTGACCTGGACCTCTTTGCATCTGCGCTGGTCTAAACTCAGTCTCTCGTGGTCAGCCTTGATGTCCCAGTGCAGTTTATCGGCCTGTTGGTTTAACACTGCACTCTGACGCCGGGACAGATCCTTCAGCTCCTGGTAACGCTCCAACTGAAGAGACAGACACTGACTTTTATTCATATACTTTGTAATGATCACATTAGGCTGATTTATATGTCAGTTTCAAATATCAATCAAATATAAGCAAGTGTGAAATGTCTTGCCCAGTGACACAATTACAGCTAGCATTGGGCAGCTGGTCTAACCACTGAGCCAATTCTGCACCTAAATTAGCAAATCACAAAGGCTAACCCTGGGAATTTAGATCTGTACAAACATGTTCTGAAATGTGATTCTTGCATGAGTTTGTCAGTTCAGATTTCAGTCTTTTGTTTTCTTCTCCTAGTGATGTCATTGGCAGTCTTCCTTTTATCTTTAGTTCAGAAGAGATTGGCGATTGCAGTTCTCAAATGATCCAAATGATTCTAGTGAAGGTGTATGGAATTTAAAAATACAGTAGGGTATTTCCTGTATTACCACATGACATCACAAGGTGGAACAGAGTGTGAGAAGAACTCAGCCTAAATATGCAGGGTTTGTGAACACGTGTGAATGAAACAGAACACAACTCAAGGTATGTTTGTGATAGGGAAACAACATTAGAATATAGATCAGAAACTAGCGTAATATGGGCCCTTTAAACTGTGAACTCTGAACAGAATCATATTATCACCAACATATTGTTTCTCAAAAAAATTGCAATTAGATATTTTTTTTCCAAAACTGTAGGAATCCACATGTATTTTGTTATCTGACCTGGCCCTGGTCCAGTTCTATGTCCTTGGACGCCTGCTGTCTCTGGGCATCTCGGTGATAGCTCCTCCAGGCCTCCTCCAGCTCCTCCATCTCCTGTCTCCCTTCTCTCAGCTCCTGTTTCTTTAGCTCCAACTGATCCTCTGCTTTCCTCAGCGCTGCCCGCATCTCCTCCACCTTCTTTTTATGGTGAGATGAATTCACTTTGGCCTTTATGTACTGAGAGCGGCACTGGGACAGCACCTGCTCTTGAGCTCTGCCAAAGGAACAGGCCTGTCAGGATAATCATTCTATCGACTTGTTGTTCCATATATGAAGCTGGAAATGTTTTCTTTTTTTTTTTGGTCAATTTATTGTGTGGACTTTTTCTTTACTCTGCTGGAAAATCTTTGATTATTTTTGCCTATATGATAAGATTTAAGTCCTAAAAGTTTGAATAAATCACTTCTCTGACTCATTACAAATGCAAACTAACGACTCAAGTGTTTAATTCGACAGTTTACTTATTGCAGCTCATGATTTTTTAACAATATTGTGGTTTATATTTGCTCTTGGGTTTTTGTGTCAGTGGCATAAAGAGGTTTCAATATTATCGTTTATCATCTATATTTACCTCAGCAATATATTAAACTTTAAAATGTGTTATTGTGACAGGCCTACAAACAACCACTCTAAATACCAAATAAATAGTCGACCAGTAACCTAATGATGAGGGAACACCATTATTGATACTTTGCAGCGACATCATGCTGTTCTACATGTATGTCTACGGTGGAATGTTCAGCAGTTACGATGGTGACACGCTGCACACATCAGCAAACACTGCCCAAAAAGTTAAGAAGAAAAAATACAAAGTGGATTTAAGCAGCACATTTTCAGAAGCCTGTGATCAATCTGAGTGTTCATGGTCCTGTTTAGGAGTTTGATTTTCAACAAAAAGGTGAGAGTGACAAACTGAAAAACTGCTAGCTAGCTTCAGATAGCATCAAACCCCAAGGGAAAGTTGATTGCATGAGCTGCAAAGGGTCAATAACATGGCAAAACAAAAGTCTTAAAAGTGAATATATAATTTTCTTTTTGCATATTAGTAGAGATAGTAGTATAGATCTTACTCTTTTTGAACAAATATGAAACACTGGGCAGATCAAATTCACAAGGCCAAAAATAAAAAGTACAAAATAATAATGCCTGAACAAAATAACAGTTGTAATCTAATCTAATCTAATCCCCATCAGACCGTATGTTCTTGTCGAGGAGCTGTGTGTCTCTCTGCAGTCGTCCGTGCTCTCTTCTCTGGGCTTTCACCTTCTGCTCACACTCACCCAACTGTAGGATTGGAATCAGTAAGAATTTTATTGATACAACTCTTATTGATACTGCTGATCAGTCCCTGCTCACCTGGCTCTGCTTTACTGACACCACCTGCTGTTTGAGCCTCACAGCTTCACACAGAGAGTTTATGCTCCTCTCACTGTGGAACAGACGAGTCAGAGTGAGCTGAAGGCGCTGCTCATTTATCTCGTCCAACAGAGACTGGTACTTCTCTGCCTGAAAACAGAAGACATATACAACCCATCATCAGCAGTTAAAAAAAACATATTCTACATACATGCATCCTCAGCATTTGACACATCCTTCGGCTTCTGTGGGTTAAACTTGCATTTTACCCATCCTTCAGGTTCTCTGGGGTAAACATGTCAGGAGCAGTGGGACCCATCTCCAGATCGTGAGCTAGTCTTGGCCAGGACTACCTTAGCTGGATCATTTAATCAGTTGTGCATGTTTTGGGTTGATGGAGGAAACCCACCCAGACACAGAGAGAACATGCAAACTCCACAGACACAGCATAAACCTTCAGAAGAAGCAGGTGCCTCTATTTACTTCTTAAAGGCAATAAAAAAATAGAAAACATGCCATATTGGTCATCCCTATAATCAGTACTTAAAGGATGCACACAGGCTGCAGCCCCACGGCACGTCCATCCATACTTTTATTTCTTATCCAGGGCCGGGTCGCAGAGGCAGTAGTCTAAGCAGGGGCTCCCAGACTTCCCACTCCCCAGACACGCCCTCCAGCTCCTCCGGTGGGACCCCAAGGTGAGAGACAGACTCCCTCCAGCGTGTCCGGGGTCTTCCCCAGGGTCTCCTCCCGGTGGGACATGCCTGGAACACCTTCCTAGGGAGGTGTTCAGGAGGCATCCTGAGCATGCCTGAGCCACCTCAGCTGGCTCCTCTCAACGTGTAGGAGCAGCTGCTCTACTCGTCCCATGTGACAGAGCTCTTCACCCTATCTCTAAGGGAGCGCCCAGCTACTCTGCGGAGGAAACCCATTTCTGCCTCATGTACCCACGATCTAGTTCTTTCGGTCACTACCCAAAGCTCATGACCAGAGGTGAGGGTAGTAATGTAGATTGACTGGTAAATTGAGAGCTTTGCCTTTTAACTCAGCTCATTCTTTACCACAACGACGCAAACCCCCTTTTTCCAGTCAAGATCCATGGCCTCAGATTTGGAGGAGCTGATTCTCATCCCAGCCACTTCACACTCGACTGCAAACCTCCCCAGCGCCTGCCGCAGGTCCTGGCTCAACATCATCTGCAAACAGCAGAGATGAGATCCCGTGGTTCCCGAACTACCATGTTGCTCCTTCGGGCTGGGCCTGGCCGGGCCCCATGGGGAAAGACCCGGTCACCAGGGGCTCGCTATCGAGCACCCATCTCAGGCCTTCAGGGTAGGGCCCCAGTAACACCATTGAGGGCGATGTAGCTGGCCTTGCTGTTCTACTCATCAATAAAGGGTTTTGAACTTGGTCTAACCCGTTCCCCAGGACCTGTTTGCCATGGGTGACCCTACCAGGGGTATGGAGTCCCCGACAACATAGCTCCCAGAATCATTCAGGTGGTCAAACCCCTCCACCATGTTAAGGTGGCGGTTCAAAAAGGGGCCCACAGCACATAAACATTTAAAGTCAGTTATTTATATCTTGATTTATCTGCCATGACTCTATATTGTCTTGCTGTTTTTGTACTTAACGTTGCAACCCTGAAATTCCTTCATTGTTTGATGAATAAAGCCCTCACCTCGAGCTTCTCCTGAGAGACCTGCTTCCTCTCCACCACAGCAGACTTCTTCTTGTTAAAGTGGAACTGTGTGTCCTCTTTAGCGCGGAGCATGGCCGCCTTCTTCTGCTCGTACTCTGAGGACAGCTCTCTGGACTGACTGATACTCTCAAACATCTTAGTCCTCTCCTTAGGGTCCTTCAGAGCAATCGACTCCACCACGCCCTGCACCACACAACACATATGCACCACTGTCAAAAGTATCAAAAATCAGATACTAAAACTTGTATCGAAACTAGATACTCATTTATTGCAGTACTAAACAGTACAATTGACAGAAATGAACCTTTCCTGAATGGCTTTAGAATGATCTTAAGCTGTATCAGTACAAGTATAAGACACACAGACTAGTATACACCCATGAACCACTATGGAACCTACCTGAACCACTGAGGGAATATAAAAGAAAGTACTACCATTTAATGTTGGAAATCAGTCTATTGTCTGAAGAAAGAATGTTTTTTTATTATCATCGTGATATGGGTTAGGTTATGCCCTCTTCCTACTTCCCTGTGTCAGATGCCCTCCATTGTCTCCATGTCTTTTTTTTTGCTCTAAATTGTGCATCCCTTTCTAGATATCATAGATTTTTGAGACTAAGAGTGTTTGGTGCAATAACCTTTGACCTCCGTCTATTTGGGATGTGACAGAACAAAATACTGCGATATTGTATCGACAAAGGTTTCACAATATTGTAGTGTCACTTTATATCTAATTATAAGCTTCATTGTTTAAATGCTTAATTCTGTTGCAGCAACAGAGAAAAAAAACAGAGAGAACTACATAGACCATCAGCCTTTGCTCCATTTCAATGCAGACAGTATAAAGAAATAACTTTTCAAATTCATCCTTGGTCTGTGACGATAATACGGCACTAAAAGCTTGCCAAGGCTTTTTAAAAGGAACAAGTAGCATTTCTTCAATTCTGTCAGCATCTGCACAATATCGCAATAAGTATTGTACTGTCAAATGAACAATGTGACAAGGGATGTGCCAATCCTTTTCTAATGATTGATACTTTTGAAAATATTGTTTATATCCTTTAAATACAGACGGCATAGAAAACTTATCCAAATGTGTTTTGTAACTGTTTTTACCATTTAAAGTAACTACAGAACAACTTTAACAAACACAGGTTCAGTATTACAAGGTGTTTTGGGCCAGTAAATCGTCTTATTACACCCAAATGAGATATTGGACCTGGACCGATATCGGCTGAACTGATATTTTGGGAGCAATTTGTGATCCATAAAACCTTTCGATATCGGTGCCGATATCCAATACTGTATCATATTGGTGCGTCTCTAATTGTGACAATATCGTTCTGTGAGACTTGCATATGGTTGAATTCCTACCATCTAAGAAAGTGTGACATAAAAAAAACAAAAAAAAACACACAAACCTGGAAGACGAGGCAGTTCTGTGCTTTGGTGATGATGCCGATCTCCTCCAGCTGTCTCAGGTACTGGTTCAGACTCACCTGGCCCTCATTGACCCGGTACTCTGACGAATCACCTGCAAATGTGATATTACAGCAGTTGTGGTCACATACATACCAAAATTTGACCTTTAAATCTGCCTTTTTAAATCACATTACTGACCGATGATACTGCGGCTGAAGTGTGTTTCCTCCTCTTCGTCGTTGCAGTACCTCAGACAGACTGTGGCGGAGCGTGACACGGGTTGACCAATGTGCGCTCCGTGGATTAGGTCCCTGAGGTGCTTCACTCTCAGAGACGACGAGTGCTCACCTGTGGCAAAGCTAATAGCGTCCATCACATTTGACTTACCTGGAAATAAGATATGACTATGAGACAAATAATCTTAAATCAGACCTATTCTGCAAAACTAACTTTTCAGATGTTTAACCATGATATAGTTGTTTCCTCTCACCATTTACTCACCTGAAGTTTTTAGAAATATTTAGAGTGATTTGTGCATTTTTGAGTAATCTTTAATCGCTCATTTTCACCATATTGCCGATCAACTCCCATTTTCAACTCCACTGGTACATGTCCACCATAGCTGTTAACTTGAAAAGTTCCACTACATGACATCACTAGGTGGAACAGAGCATTTTGAGCTTTGGAGATATAGACAGACTAATAATAAAGTGTTACTCAAACATGTGTGAAATAAAACGTGATTCCAGGTATGTTTTTGAGGGGGTAACAACATTCTAACATGATTTAAAGCTCACAGGAGTTAGTTTTGGGTAATATAGGACCTTTAAAAATTTAACCAAACAAATAATCTTCCCTCTTGACTGTTGGCGGGATTGAACTAGTCAAAAATAGGGACACCTGGCACATTTCTTGTATAAAACAAAAACAAATCACTGGGTTTGGATAGGGGACACAGGGCTCAAAACTTGGACTGTAACAGGTCCATAGGGACGTGTGGTTACCCTAAATGTGTCTAAAAATCCTTTAAAGCCCTTTAAAACCCGTTGGTGGCAGAGGAGACGGAGATGTCGTTGAACTGAAACCGGCGCCATTTTTTAAACCGTGATTAAACTGAATACATTTCATATTAACAAGCTTTTAACAGTTTGCGATTAAATCTACGTTCAAGATAGAAAGAAAACTTAAAACAACACTTATTAGAATAAAATATATGTACTAATCACAAAATTTGAGAAATTAGTTGTGTTTAATAATTAGCCGTTAACACAGTGGTTATGCTGTGTTAGCTACACTGAAGTGCAGATAAGCTAGGTTTGCTTCTTATGTTCACAAATACAGTACACTTGACAGAAAGTACATTATAAAAACAACTGTATTTAATTCTATAGTAAAATCTGGAGTGATGGTAGAGATGTTTTAAAGCACTTTACATGTCGTTTAGTGACAGAGGACACGGAGGAGTTGTCTTTGACCTGAGACCGTTATAATCCCTGATCAGACTGAACTTTTTAACATTTACCAGATCCGTTTGTCCCAATGATGCAACTGAAGCGGAGGAAAGGCCCGATGATTTGCTTCCCTCTCCACGACTTAAAGTTTTCCACGTCGATCTGTTTGAGATAGCCCATTTTAAGTCTCTTTATGAACCAAAATCTGGAGAAAAGTGAAAAATGACGGAGCCGGAAAGTCCCGAGGAGCAGGTCCGAGAAGAGGCGGGAAAAACACCTAGCTACAATACACAGAGAAAGTACACTTTTTAAAATTAATTTATTTGATATTTTAAGCACAAAGGCTTAAAATAGGCAATAAATAAATGTTGGATCAATACTAAACATATGTACTTTAGTATTAAACCAATTAAATTAAACAAATGAGGGAAATAATTCAAAGGGAAAACAAATTTCTTTATATATCCTATTTTATTTTTCAACTTAAAACTAATTTAATATTAAACTGACCATTCCAACAAATTAGTAATATTATTTTCTTTATTTTCTGGCAGTATTTTTTATTGTCCTCACTGTAAAACACATGTGTCAAACTCAAGGCCCGTGGGCCATATGTGGCCCTCCAAATAATTTTATGTGGCCCTCAACAGGGTAAATTAAAAGTTATGATGGTTTTAAAATGTCATGGTTTTAAAATGTTATTTTATTTTCAGGAGATACGCAGTTGCACAGCCATATTTTTTACATCCAGGCAAATGCATATGCAATATTTGTAAGTTGAATAAGTAATAAATACAGAAACCACTAATTAACAAGAAAGTAGTTTGATTTATTTTACATCTGTCCCTTTGACGGCAGCCATTTTGCTGATGTGGCCCTTGGTGAAAATATGTTTGACATCCCTGCTGTAAAACTTGTTCTAAAGCTTTTATATGACTGATTCATACCATGTCTATTGTATTTTTGATATTTTTTGAAACTGCAGTAAGGGAATAATAATTCCCCTTCATGATAACTGAATTATTCTGATTATGATGAACATAGATTACTCTTATAAGAAATAATTACCAGAAAACAAACATGAAATGAAAATTACTTTATACGCTTGGGATGCAGGACACTTCTCCAACACTTTAAGAAAAAAACAGACATCATTCTAGACTTGCAAGAACATTACATGACAAATGCCTCAACATTGTTTAGATAATTTAGAAAAATAAATCTGGTACAGCATAACCTTTAAAAAATATATGAATTTGAGCTGGTTTACAGAATAAACAGAAATTAGAGTAACCTGAACAATTACAAACAGTTAAGTAAATTATATTGTTTATTCAGATCAGAATTTGAACAACCACAGAGGAGACTGACACTTTACCTGACCCCATTTTACATGACTATAGTGTGGGGATATCATTTCAGCAAAATCACTCAAATCTGAATGGGATTTCTGCATTTTAACAGTGTAAATGTTTTTGATGTTTGTGCTACATATTTATCAGTTTTACATCAGTTAAGTGGCAGTTTGTGGAAAACTCCATTCAAAGGCAAATTACACACAAGGAAAGCATTTGATTTAACATTTTTTATTAGTCTAATCAGAACTTTGGTGCAATTTAGACAAGTTGTGTACATTACTGTTGCTAGGTAACAGTTGCTGCCCGATCTGCTGCTCAAAGCCAATCAGGGAGGTTAAACTGTAAACAGAAGAAACACTTTTTTTTTTTAACCAAAATCTAATATAATATATGTCAACTATGTTTTAGTGAAAAAGTACTTAACCTGTCATATCCATATTCAGTTGATTTGTAAAACCATCATTTCATTGTATAATCTCTTATCCTGTCCTGTCCAAGATGGTCGCCGGGCCTCAGAAAGGCAGAGAGTCCAGAGCTTCTCTCTCTCATGTGATGATGTCCTTAAGCCCCTCCCACGTCTCCGTCGCCGTAGGGATGATCTGGTGATACGGTAGGCCCAGTCAATGACACTGCTCACCTCTGGAGCTGAAAGGAACAAGAAGAGAGCTTTAAAATGGACAAACTGAGATTAAAATGCACAAGACAGGTTTTCATGTTGGTCTAATTCTGCCTGGTTTGGTGGATAGTACTAGGTACCGTATTTGCCGGACTACAGAGCGCGCCTGATTAAAAGCCACATGCTTTAATTTTACAAAGAAAAACTTGTACAAGCCGCACCGGATTTTAAGCTGCAGATATCTCACGTAGTAATATGAAAAATTAGCTCAAAAACGTTCATTTGCGAGGGACCACTAGTGCAGTTTTGCATGCTTTTTTTTTTGTTTTTGCAGTGTATGCAGCCGCGTGTTCTGCGTCCTGATTGGCTAAAGGAGGCGCTGTGTCTCCTGTACAGGACAGAATGCGTTCAGCCAAATTTACCAAAATATTCGATGCTGCAGCGTGACTCTGAAACACGTCAAGATCGTAATGGACACTTTTGTATTTGAGGACAAATGCCTCCGACACACGTTGTGGACGCTCTGGACGCGCGTCCCCAACAGACTTTACATGTGAAACAACATAAAGAAGGAGGAAAATAACATAAGGACGACAGCAGAATAAGTTTTAACAAGGAGCAAAAAGGGCTGTAACCTGCGGACGGAGTCTGCTTTAGTTTGTGGATCAGTGACTGCAGGAAAAAGAACATTACGAGACATTACACCGGCGCCAGGACGAAGAGGCGGGGACAGAGGAACTGAGAAATACACCTGCAGCCGCACAATACAATACAGTACAATAGTTGTGAGAGTGCGCTAGATTGATCGTACAATTTCATTGGACCTCTGTGAACTACTCATCAGTTTTATTGGTCTAATGTTGCTGGCAAAATGTTTTTGGCACCAAGGAAAAAAAAAAGTATAAGCCGCACTGCACCATAAGCCGCAGCGGTTAAAGTGTAGAAAAAAGGTAGCGGCTTGTAGTCCAGAAAATACGGTATGTGCTAAATATTTATTATAATTTTATGTCAGTTAAGTGGCAGTTTGTGAAGAAAGAAGAAAAAAAGGACAAAAACACAGGAAGTAGTGCTGAGTTGTAAAACAGACTCATACATTATACAGTATACAATTTTCTGACAGTTTAAACCTTCATTTAACAAAATAAAAGGCGCTGTCTTTTATTTTTTTTAGTCTAATCATAACTATTGTGTAATTTTGACAAGTTACAGTTACACAACAAACTAATTATACAAGAAATAGTCAAAGCCAGGGTTAAAACAGGCTCAGACCAGGGGAAAAGGATCAAGGATAAACCAGGACTAAACCAGGTCTAAACTGGGAACAGAACAAGACTACAGCATGTCTAAATCAGGTCTAAACCAGGACTATAAATAACAACTATAACAGGACTACAACAGAACTAGACCAGGATTAAACCAGGACTAAATCCACACCCAGACTCCGAGGTGAGTGTTACCTCAGAGGCTGCAGAGGGAGCCCATTCTGTAGTGGGTTCTGTATCTCAGGGACAGGATCTTGGCTACCTGTCTGCACACATCCATCTGAACGCATTAAAAAAAAAAACCATTATAATTTTGTTGGTTTTGATTGAACTATAGCACACACGCGCACACTCACACACACACACACACACACACACACACACACACACACACACACACACACACACACACACACACACACACACACACATATCTACACACACATCTACATATACAGATATATACACACATATCTACACACACACACTTTACATTCTGTTTGCTGTAAACAGCAACACTGATCTAAAACTGGTTATAAGGAGAAATATCTCAGAGCTGATAGGCCCACAAGTATTTAGTACATTTCAAGCAGCAGATTTGAAATGTACTAAATACTTGTGTTAGTATTTTCTTTAGTATGTATAAACCCTTAGGACTTAGGCCACCGTCACCTTCGTGTTTGTATGTAAAAGTGCCAGCAGAGGGCAGTGCTGTTACACTCATGATTAGGCAGTGTAACTTAGATTCCATTGATTTTAAAGATAAGATAAGATAAGATAAGCCTTTATTAGTCCCACAGTGGGGAAATTCCAGCATTGCACCGCACACATAGAGAACAGGCACACATAGAGAACAGAAGAAACAGGGTAATAGATAAATAGTTAGAAATAATTTAAGAAATAGACTCAAAAAAATGTATAAATAAATGTATAGTCAAAAACAAAAAATAATATGTTAATGTTTAAAAATTATAACAATTTTAACCATCTGGTCTCCTTTAAATTTAGGCCACGTTCATTGCCTTCAGGTCTTTGTCCTCGATACCCGAATTTTTGTAGAATCCACATAGATTAAGATTGTTTTCTCATTTCAAAAATTAAATCTTACACATGTGCACACTTTATGAATGTGAGAGCTTTATGTAAAAAGGTTTATGTAAAAAAAGGTTCATTTTCACCATTTTAAATTCTGCCCCATTTTAAATGTGCATGTTTGACAGATGTTGCCTGCTCCTCACCAGGTCCTTGTGATCGGGGATCTCCTCTCCACAGCTCAGCAGAGAGATAAACACCTGGACGTTCCCATGGAGTTCGATCCTGGTTCAATCCTGGTTCAATCCTGGTTTAGTGCTTGTTTAGTCCCGGTTCAGTCGTGGTTCAGTCCTGGTTTAGGGCTTGTGTAGTCCTGGTTCAGTCCTGGTTCAGTCCTGGTTCAGTCCTGGTTCAGTCCTGGTTCAGTACTTTATTGGCGATCCAGATCCCTATTGCCACAGACATCCAGTCTCTTCCGCTGGATTCACACTCGATCCAAATGGAGGGTCTGTTTAAGCCTCCCGAGCTGAACTGAACCAAAGGAGAAGGCAATTACAACAGCTTTGCAAACCATGAAAAGACTGTTCTGAAGTCAGCACAAATGTATTTAAAGAGAATGTGGTCTGTTGAACTTTCAGTCAAGTTCGTTATGCATTGATGAGTTTCCTCAAATGCAAAGGCGTCCAACTCAAGGTGAGGCTGGAACGTAGCAACAGTTCATATAGATTTAATGAGTGCTACTGTTTGGTTTTGCGTTTTATATAGTATTTGTCGGTTCCTGAATCTATATCATTTCCAGCTCATATACCTATATTCCTCTTATTTTGACTGGACTCTCAAACCTTGAGCAGGACTCAGACCTCAGGAGGATTCAGACCTCGAGGAAAACTCGAAACTCGAAGTGGATTCAGACCTTGAAGAGGACTCGGGTCTCGAGGAGGACTCGGGTCTCGAGGAGGACTCGGGTCTCGAGGAGGACTCGGGTCTCGAGGAGGACTCGGGTCTCGAGGAGGACTCGGGTCTCGAGGAGGACTCGGGTCTCGAGGAGGACTCGGGTCTCGAGGAGGACTCGGGTCTCGAGGAGGACTCGGGTCTCGAGGAGGACTCGGGTTCTCGAGGAGGACTCGGGTCTCGAGGAGGACTCGGGTCTCGAGGAGGACTCGGGTCTCGAGGAGGACTCGGGTCTCGAGGAGGACTCAGGCCTCGAAGAGAACTGAAACCTTGAGGAGGACCAGTGGGTTTCCTTTGAAGCAGGTCTTCAGGTGGATCTTGGACACTCGGTCTGGATACGCCTTCACCAGCGCATCTATCCATTTGTACGTCTGAAACATAAACAAACCATCTCGGTGTCACAAAACCTGCCTGTAGATGTCTAGGTTGAGGTTAAAGTATTGTGGCACACTCTCGAGAGGGGACCCCCCCTTTCTCCCAAGGACCTCCCACAATGCTACCCACTCTTATCTCAGCAACGCCACCTAGGTTTGAGGAGACTAGGGCTCCAGGTAGACCACGGGGGTGAGCAGTGACTTGCCAGAGTGCAATTTAAAACATTTATTACAAAAATTAAAAGCACAGTAAAACACGTTAACCAAAACGGCTTGGGCAGGAGGGCTGCAGGTTGCGGGGGTTTCCCAGTCTTGCTCCGGCTCCTCCCGACCACAGCGCAGTGAAGACCCTCCTCCGGCCGCCGCGCCGCGTCGCTCCGCGTCACTCCGGGTGCGTCCCTGGCTCCTCCAAGTGAGCTGCCGCCTTTTCCTGTGAAGGGGACAGGACAAACTGCCAGTGGGGAGGGTACGTTAGTCCTCTCACAGCCCACCCCAAGTGTGGCCGACTCACCGCGCTGGACGGCGATCAAGCCGTCCAGTAGTGGTTATGCGCCCCGTAATAGGACCCGCCGTCCTCCGGTCCTCCACCGCTCCAGCCGCCGCACTGCCTCGCTCTGAGTCTGCGCTGCTCCGAGTTCCTCACCAACCCACGCCGCTCCGAAAAGCCCTGGCTCCAACCTATATCTACCGGCGTCCTTCCGTCCCCTTCTCCGGCTACTGTCCCCGTCTGTTTCTCGGTTCACTGTCCGTGCACGACCCCGTGTGACTCTCCCCGTGTCCTTTCCTGGGGCTTCTCCTGCCCGTGCCCCCGGGCCTCTCCTGCCCGTGCCCCTCTCCCGTCCTCTGTCTCTTGTTCCTTTTTTACACTTCTCCCCGTGTCCTGTCAGTCTCAGTCGATCTTTATCAGGCCTGCTCTTAAGATTCACACCTGCAGTCCATCTAGACAATTGCAGGAGGGCAGGACATTTGCACCATGTATAGGTGGGGCCACGCCCAAAACAGGTAAAGAAAAATCACAGTAACTCAAAACAAGCAAATAACACAAAACACATGCACAAATTAAATAAATGGGCCACCTTCCCACAGTATCACATAAAAAGTGAATGTGAAATTAAAGGTGCACCACGTAATTTTTGTGGTGGAGGGTAGGCAGACGTCTCCATGGAGATGTCATTTTGTGTTTCGTGAGCACTGCTTTACAGACTAATAGGCTCTTCGTTTGCATGTGGCCTAGTAAAACTTTGACAGATGCAAAATTAGAATCAAAAGTGTATCATCCATAATATTACATCTTCAAAACCAGTAAAAAATGTGGCCACATGCGTGTCCTATTGTACGCCTCTGTTGTGCTTTAAGTCTGTACTTCCTGGTTTGGTTATGTTTATAATTTTACTTCCTGGTTGGATAAGTGTGGCAGATGTGACATATGTAAAGGTAATTTCATAACTGTTACCTAGCAAGCATAATGTAAACACAGGTCAAAACCTGTCTAAATTAGTTATGATTAGACTAATACAAACAAATGACAACAAATAAATGACATATTTAGCTAAATGGTTTAAAATAAGAGTTTTTGTGTTAATGACATAAGCAGAGGGATTCTGTTTTACAACTCAGCACTACTTCTTCTTTTCAACTTTTTACAAACTGATACTTAATTGATGTAAAACTATGATAAATATCTTGTATAGGTACTATCCCACCAAACCAAGTCAGAATTAGACAAACACGAAAACATCTGCAGTTTCAGTCTGTACGTCCTCCAGTGTGTGATAAGCTCCCATGTTGAAGGTTTTGGTCATTCTCTTTCTGACTGTTGGCGTCCATGTGTGCCCTCTCACGGTCCACCACCTCCTGCAGAAAAATGAACATTAACCACAACATTTAGTGAACAAGAGTAGTCCTGGTTGAGTCCTAGTTCTATTAGATGCACTCTGTATCCTTGGGTCCTGTGTCTTTATGGGTGCAGTGTGTATGGGTCCCTCTAAGTATGGATGCTGTACAGGTGCTCCCTGTTAGTGTGGGTGCTGTCTGGGTGCTTTCTGTTAGTGTGGGTGCTTTCTGTTAGTGTGGGTGCTGTCTGGGTGCTCCCTGTTAGTGTGGGTGCTGTATGGGTGCCCCTTGTAAGTGTGGGTGCTGTCTGGGTGCTCCCTGTTAGTGTGGGTGCTGTATGGGTGCCCCTTGTAAGTGTGGGTGCTGTTTGGGTGCTACTGTGGGAGATTTGTTTATATACTAGTGAATTGCTCACTTATGTTTTTAACCCTGAAAAAGCATGTTTGACTTGTGTTTATTCTGAATCAGTCACTGCTTTGGTATCATGTCTTTTTTTCACTGCAAATTTTACAATCTGAATTTTGACTGCATGGTGAGGCACCCTCTGCACTGACCTACCCTTTAAGCACCTGGGCAACCTGACATACAGCACTCAGGGATCCATCTCCAGATCCTGAGCTGGCCTTAGTCAGAACTACCTGATCTGGAGGATCTGACCTGTAGTGCATGTTTTGGGTTGAATTTGAGAGCTTGAAAACATTTGTATACGTATTTAAAAGGTGAAATTTTCCTTTTGAATCAAACTGATAAACACACACACAGAAAAAAGCACTGCAAAATTAAGAATAAATACAATTCAAACATGAAAAAAAAATTAAATAAAAAAATATTTTTGGGTGCTGTTGTATGGGTGCTGTCGTATAGGTGCTGTAGGGTGGTGTATGGGTACTATCGTATGGAGCTGTAGGGTGGTGTATGGGTTCTGTTGTATGCTGTCCACCGACTGCTCTGTATTTACTGCATTTCTTGGTCACACATGTGGGGTTCCACTATGAGGAAGCGGGGCCTGTCAGTCCTGCAGTCTTGAACAGGAAATCAATGCACCCAGTTCTGTTTATTCTGTTTTAAATCAATATTGTGGTTTGCTGTTAACAAAATGTAAAAGAATGCTTTATGTTTGTTTTAGTTTATTAGAGCTGCAGGATTAATCATAATTGACTTGAAATCACAATTTGTCGTAAGGGGTGAGGTAGGTGAACCAAAAGTACAGAACTCGGGAGCGGTTAACACTGTTTATTTACAATAATGTGAAAAGGTTCAGCAAAAGTGGAAAACAGACAGGGACGAGGAGTGAGCTGGAGCTGATGACGGAGAGCAGGGCGAGATCCGGAGACACGGGAGCAGGGAGCGGAACCAGGGACGAGAAGCAGGTAAGATCCAAGGGGCGGGAGCCGGAGCAGAGTGAAGTTAAGAGCAGGGTGACGAAGAGACAAGACAGGACTGTACCAGGACGACAAGGCAGGAGACGGGAGTGGAGCCAGAGACACAGGAGCTGGGATGATCCAGAGAGCAGGAATCTGGAGAGGCAGCAAAAATCCAGTAAACCATGGGACAAAGGTAAGTGCAGCATACAAAAAGCAGAACTAGCGTATTCACATTGCCACGCGGACGGACTTGCACCGAGTGACTGGAGTTGGCCCCTCTTATCCGCCATAGGTGGTGTTGATCAGCGCTGACGGGCAGCAGGTGCGTGCGGGAGGAGCCAGGGCTCCGCCCAGCTCCGGAGTCACGCAGGTGAGGGAGGGGGAGACGAGAACACAGGAGGCAAAACAGGAGCAGGAAAGCGTGGATCATGACACAATTTGAATAAACACAATTATCAAAACACAAAGACTGCGGTTCCATCATTTCCTCCACAAACAACAAAATCTACTTTCTTATTCTGCATAAAAAAACGCTACTCTGTGTGTCAGATGCCCTCCCTGTGTCTTTGTGGGGTCTTATTATATATAAAAATCCTGTACTTTAAATCTGTACAACCATCTTCTGCCAGATGCCCTCCCTGTGTGTCAGATGCCCTCCCTGTGTGTCAATGGGGCCTTATTCTATATAAAAACTGTTAACCCTGTAGTTTAAATCTGTACAAACATGTTCTGAAATGTGATTCATGTAATAGTTTGTCAGTTCAGATTTTAGTCTTTTTTAGTTCTTCTGGATGAGTTTAAAATAAAACTTTGAAAAGTCCATCCTCCTGCTCCAGCATCTTCAAGATCTCCAGCTTCTCTTCAGTTCTGACTCTCATCCGGGTCAGCTGATGTCTGTGCACAAAACAACATACAAACTAAACAGAAAAAAGAAACATAATCCTGACATCTGCAATTCTGTGTCAGATGCCCTTCCATAGGTCATATTAATTCTCCCACCCAGTCAGGTCTACTCTGGTTTGGGCCTCAGTAGATGTCATTATAGCAGTAGTAGAAGTGGTAGTACTTGCAGTAGTACATGCTGTAGTGGGAGTCTCATGGCTGCAGTGTTTGTGAGGTTCAGGTTCAAACGAAGCTCCTCTCTGTGAAGAAAACAGTAAAATGTGTTTTTCCTGATGACACACAGTTACGGTCAGAGAGCAGAGACACAGACAAAGGAGGATTTGTTCAGGACAAACCAAATGTAACACTTCAAAGGTCAGATGGATTGTTACAACCAGTGCAGACTGCCACTGTGTCCTTAGTCTGGTATGGTATGGTTTTTACATATACAGAGGCAGTGCACAACATTAACCAAGACAAAAGTCACAGGAGAGATGCTGTTGCTAGGTTATAGTATGAATGCTCATTTACACCTGTCGTCCCTGAGCAGGCTGGTGGACATACTAAAATACTGATTCAATGTGTATAGATAAACTGACCACAAATGAATTTAAACAGATATTACATAGGATCACATTGTTCAAATACTTTTCTATAAGCAACATACAGCCTAACACATAGGAACATGCACAGCAACAGAGGACAAAGCCGATTTGGTGAGTGCAGTCATGGGCCAAACACTTCCAGACCCTTTTGCTACTGAACAAATGTGATTGTAATGTTTGCTGCAGGAGCAGCCACAGCCGTGCACAGCTTAAATCTCTTCATGTTTGTTAAGCTAGAAACAGGTTTTTAGGGGAGATTCTGGTCTTTCACTCTCTCCTGCGTCATTTTTATGTTGCGTATCTGTTTACTTTGTTTTTTATGTATGTGCAAATACAATCTAATCTCATATCTGAATTAGCACCACAGTGTGAGGAGTTAAAAGCCTTAATCAAACTGTTGCGCATTTTGTAAAGCGGCCAGCAGGTGGCACTGCTGCCCCATACACACATACTGTGCTTAAATATAGCTGTGTCCTGTGGTCATTTGGTCAAATACTTTATTTCATCAGTTTCTGTCAAAGCAACATTTTAGCCAATGAAAACTACAGAAAGTGTGTTAGTCCAAGGTCATATTCAGTTTTTGGTTTACAAAAAAATCTATATACTCACTATTTAAAACACATCAAAATGTCAAAAGGCTGATACAAAAACAGGATTCATTTTGTTGTCATTTGGCAAGTAAATTACTAGTATAAAAATAACCAAATGTATAAGACGGCCATGAACCGAAGCAGCCATTTTGTAACATTTTAAGTTTAAGTGTAACGAACCCAAGGACAAAATGGAGATGTGAACAGGACTCAGAGACAGACACAGAGATGCCAGGACTGAGAATGAGCTGTAATGAAGTCTAAAACAAAAGCATCTTATTTAAACTTGTATCTGCTGCTGAAGCTCTAAAATGCAGATGTGTTGACCTGATTTCTGGTGAATGTCTTAGTGATTACTGAGTCTATCCACATGAAACACAAACTGACAAACACAGCTTTAGAAAGTGCCATTCTTCAACCCAAGAGACGAGGAGAGTGTTTCTTTTGAACCTAGATCAGCTCTGTTTAAACTACACTGCACTAATTCTGTCACATCAGCACAATTTCTGACCAACCCTCAGATGTTCAGCTCTCCTCTCTTCTTCTCCGGCTGCCTCTCTCCCCCTTTCTCTCCTCCTCCCTCTCTTCCACTTCTCTCGCACCTCCCTCTTCCCTCCTCTCTCTTTTCCCTGTCTCTAGTCTCTCTCTCATGCTGCTCTCCACGTCCCTCTTTTCATCTTTTTCTCATTTTCTGCACCACCTCATCAATTTCTCTCTTCCCCAGCCCACTCCAACTCAACATCTTTCCTCCACCGTTCTTCCCTCTTTTCCTCTCCTCCCTCCCATCTACCTTTTCTCTCCTCCTTGCACCTCTTTCCCCCCTTCCTCCTCTATCACTCTGTAATCTCCCTCTCTTGATCTCATTCTCCTTTCTCACCCCCTTTCCCCCTTATTCCCCATTTCTTCCCCTCCCCTCCCTTCTATCTCTCCTCTCCCTGCCATCTCATCCTTGTCTTTCTCCTCCTCCCTCTGTCCCAATTCCTCTTCTCACTCTGCTCTCTATCTCCTGTCTTTTTCTAATTTTCTGCACCTCTTCTCTCATCCTCTCCTCCTTTAGCTTTACCTCACCTCTTATCCTCAATCTCTTCACCTCTTCTCTCCTTTCCTCCACTTCCTATTCATTCCCCAGTTCTCTCCTCCCTCCCCATTCCCTCTTATCCGTCTTCTCCTTCCCTCTCTTCCTTGCCCTATCTTCCTGTTTTCTTTCCTCCCTGCTCCCTCTTTTCCTGCCTTCTTTCCCTCTCGTCTTCCTATCTATAACCTCCTCCCTCTCACTTTTTCATTGCCCAGTCCTCACCTCTTTCTCCTCTCCTAATCTCTTTCTTGCCCTATCTTCTCTCTCTCTGCCTTCCCTCTCTTCCTTGCCCTATCTTCCCTCTCTCTTCCTTGTGCCCACTCAGCACTCTGCTCTGTCCATGTTTTCCTTTGTTCTGTAAATCAACATGAAGTGATAATTATCCAGAAAGAGCAGAGCACTTACTCACCTCTAGTTCAGGCCTCTGCAGAGCCCATCCCATCCTATAGACCCAGAGACCTAGAGCCACTATAGACCAGGGCTCTATAGTGGAAGGAGTCCAGTGAACCATGATCCAAATGATTCTAGTGAAGGTATATGGAGTTTAAAAACACAGTGGAGCACTTCTGTATTCACACATGTGTTTGATCAAGGTGCAGTTCACTGTCTGAGGGAGTAACTCCTTAATAAGCAGGGTCTGTGTGTTAAACATGTGCGGATGAAACAAAACACAACTCCGGGTATGTTTGTGATGAAGAAGCAAAACTATAACAGAGATCAGAAAATAGTAATATGGGGCTTTTAATCTCACAGATAAAGACTGCTACAGCACAATATTGTTTTCTGTTTCCAACCATAATAAAACAGAAATACACTGGAATAAGTCAGGACCAGAAACCCCAGAAGGGTCTGATGCAATTAAAATATTTATGTAAATCTCACTTATTTACATAATGATTGTGGCACTAGTGAAAGCGTGTGACATTATCAAAATAAGTGTGAGAAAGACAGGGGAGAAAATCGCTGCTGGTCAAAGGAGTGACAGAAGGTCACCTTATTGTAACAAAATCTAACACAAGTCTAAACTAGGTCTAAACATGGTCTAAACCAGGTCTAATCTAGGTCTAAAACATATCTAAATACGGTCTAAAACATGTCAAATCCAGGTCTAAACACGGTCTAAACCAGGTCTGAACTGAACCAGGTTTAGACCAGGTTTGAACTAAGTCTAAACTGAGTTCTAAAAGATGAACTATAATGATTTAAATATACATTACCAAAACAAAAAGGCTTGTTTTTTTGCTCGGCTAGCATTGGCCTGTAGCTTTAGCTTGACCGTTAGCTCCACAAAGCTTCTCCTCTTCTCTTTTATGCTACACAAACAATTAAACTATTAAAACCCGGTAAAACCTGTGAAAATGTGTTACGTGAATAACGAGCGAATACTTTTGTAAATACCGTAAAACACATATGAAATATCGTCTTTACCTCATCCTTAGAAACCACCTTAGCAGTTGGTGTTAGTTTTAGCCTTTAGCTCCGATTTAGCTCCTCCTTGAACTTGGTGCAAATATCTAAAAATCGTAGAAAGTCGACGCCTTGTAACAAATTCTGCGAACAGAAAATTAACTGTAGTTTAATAACTACATGTTACATTTGAGTTTATGTATGTACGTTGTTTAAAAGAAAACTTGAAACTAAAAATTCAAATTGTAATTTATTCCATCAGGGCAAGAACAGGAGATAGGATAACCACAGTGCCACAGGCAGGACATGCGTAATACTTATACTTTATTGCGTTTTGATCTTTTTTGTGAAGGATAATATCGTTTTGCTGATACAGAACGCTAAAGGGATCAATATGTCCGCCTTCCACTTTCCTCCTGTCTCTGTGTTTAATAAAATAGTCTTTAGCCCGTTTGTAGCTGGTCTTGTGTCTTGTGAATGTGTCTCTTGGGGTTTGGGCCTCTAGGGGGCGCGCTACACCTTCACACAGGCTCGTGCATTATTAAAGGCGCGCTCCAGGCCCCCGGATGCGTGTGCACGTGAAACATTTATGTGGCTTATGCTGTCATAGTCAAACCTGAGCACATTTATAAAACATGCTCCGCTCTGGTGTTTTATCCTGGAAATAAAGAGAATTGTATATTTTAACAGGCAAGAACGTCATTATTATTATTTTAAACAGAGGTGGATAGTACTCAGATACATTTACTTTTTAAAGAGGGGGTATTATTCACTTTTTTTTTTAGTTTTCTCCCATTTTCCCCTTTAGTACCCCATAGAAGTAAATTACCCTGTCTATAATACCCCATAGAAGTAAAATACCCCCTCTTTAATACCCCATAGAAGTAAAATACCCCCTCTTTAATACCCCATAGAAGTAAAATACCCTGTCTATAATACCCCATAGAAGTAAAATACCCCCTCTTTAATACCCCATAGAAGTAAAATACCACCTCTTTAATACTCCATAGAAGTAAAATACCCCCTCTTTAATACCCCATAGAAGTAAAATACCCTCTTTAATACTCCATAGAAGTAAAATATACCCCCTTTTTAATACCCCATAGAAGTAAAATACCGCCTCTTTAATGCCCCATTGAAGTAAAATACCCCCTCTTTAATACCCCATAGAAGTAAAATACCCCTCTTTAATACCCCATAGATGTAAAATACCCCCTCTTTAATACCCCATGGAAGTAACCTACCCCCTCTTTAAAGAAACTGTACTTTTCAGAGTACTTTTCTATTTTTCTACTTTATTGAAGTAACAGTACTCTTACTTGAGTAAAAGTTGGTTCCTCCTCTGGTTCTTGAGTGAGTCTAAAGAGACTTGAGCTTTATGTCAACAATATGAAATGATCTGAACATTTGTGGGCTTTTTTCTCCTTCAGATATGATTTAGTTTGGCTCATTTTTGTGTCTCTTTGAAAAGACCAGATTTTGTGACTTATTTCATGTTTTGCCACATTCACCAAAAATATAAATCAGATGTTACGTCCCAACAGTTACTCTTTAAGGTACTCTCACTTGAGTAGTACTTTCCCCAAATACTTTTTACTTGAGTAATTTCTTGGAGCACTACTTTGTACTTCTACTTGAGTAATATTATTTTGAAGTAACATTGCTCTTACTTGAGTACAATATTTCACTCCTCTACCACGTCTGTTTTTAAACAGGCTAATGTTACCTTCTTATGGTATTAATCTCAGGCCAGTCTATCTCCATGGAAACAAGCAGGTGATGGTCCCTGCAAGTTACAGGTCAGGTCTGTGAAGAGGCGATCCCGCTTACAGTAACACATGTTTTTAACACAAAGATTTAAAGAGGGGTGCATATTCTGAAGGTTGCCGTGCGCGCCGCCATTGTCATTGGGGTTGTATTTTTTTACATGGGGCTGCTGATCTTGACAGTAAATCAGTTCTATTCGGACTATAAAGTTGTGTTAAAGCCTCAGAGGGTCAGTGCAGTGTTGGCTTGTTGGTCACATAAACATTGAACAGTTTACACAAATCAACACCGCTTTATATCAGGTTTTAGTGGCAAAATCTTTTCCAAAATTCTCTATTGAAATTAATGAGATTCCCACATAACCAGAAGTGACACCATAAAAAGTGCGGTTTAGTCACATTTATAACAGAGCTGAATAAGGTCAATAACACTGTTCCTTCATAAAAAACATGCCAGAAGAGGTTTTAAATGTCATCCATGCATGTCTGAGTAATCTAGCAATCTCTCCCGGGCACTATTCAAACCCTCATTAAAGTTAGCAGTACGAGCTTGTAAGTTGTTGTCAATTTAGCACATAGCCTCCATTATAACCAGACAGAACCAGGACTTCCTTGATTAAACTTGGTTGCTCCGAGTTAATACCAGCACTCTCAAATGTTGATGTATTACGGTAATTGTAAATGTAACAGCTACGTCCAGGGCATTGAACCCAGTTTGATCTACATTTTGCCTGATTTGAGCACTTTCTTTTCTTGTTTGAGTTGTTACATAAAGAAGGCAGAATCATTCCTGGAAAAAAAAAAAAACTGAACTCATGCAGGCAAGAGAGATAAGGTGTCTTGCCCAAGTGTCTTGCCCAAGGACATATGCACAGGAATAGGATTTGAACCGAGAAACGTGTGGTTATAGAGTGAGCATGCACACATTCCACATATAAGGCTCATCTCCACCTGATTGTGCAGAGCCTCGTCACACTGAGAACAAACACACAGTTCTAACATGAGGAGCTCTCCAGTATAAACATGTATTTCATAAGAGTGAATGTGTCGTCATGGCGCCACCGCAGTGTCCATAATTCATGTTCCTGAGTGTGGCTTTAAAGTTTCATGTGAGTCGCTTTATGTTGGAATCCTGTTTTTACGCCCACGGATCGCAAATTATTCACAAGCAACTTGGAAAAAACAGGGAAAGAATCTGTAGGAAAGTCATCTGGAGTCTGGAGTTTTGACAATATTTTATTACTTTTTAACAGAACTAAACCCGGACTAAACCAGGACTGAACAAGGACTAAACCAAGTCTAAACCAGGACTGAACCAGGACTAAACCAGGACTGAACAAGGACTAAACCAAGTCTAAACCAGGACTGAACCAGGACTAAACCAGGACTAAACCAAGTCAAAACAAGGACTAAACCAGAACTGAACCAGTACTGGACCAGGACTAAACCAGGACTAAACCAGGACTGAACCAGGACTAAACCAGGACTAAACAAGGACTAAACCAGGACTGAACCAGTACTGAACCAGGACTAAACCAGGACTAAACCAGGACTAAACCAAGTCAAAACAAGGACTAAACCGAGACTAAACCAGGACTAAACCAGGACTAAACCAAGACTGAACCAGTACTGGGCCAGGACTAAACCAGGACTAAACCAGAACTGGACCAGGACTGAACCAAGACTGAACCAGGACTAAGCCAGGACTTAAACAGGACAAAATCAAGAGTAATCCAGGACTAAACCAGAATTAAACCAGGACCAAGGCCTTGTTCCTGGTTTTGCAGTGTTGACTCTTTGAATATTTCATCCAACTTCAGTACATTTATTTAAATGTTTGATGAGGCTCTCACGACTTTCTCCGTTTAAGAAGCTAAAGCCCATTTAGCACAAAACAACCAAACAGCAGTCACTTTAGCACAAGGCCTGGTCCTTACTGGGATCACAACCAGGACTGAGAAGGGTCCAGCTAGGTCCTAACAATTTCTGTCACCACTTTGTATAACCCTTAAGAACAAGCAGCATTCACAATTTTATTTTTATTTCAAATCAGGATCAGAATTAAACCAAGACCAGAATCAGGACTAAACTAGGACTGGTCCCAGGACAGTTCAGTGCATTTGGCCTGAGTCAGGAGTTTGTTAATGAAGATAATCTAAAACGCTGACAAATAATTATACAAGACTAAACCAGAACTGAACCAGGACTGAACCACGACTGAACCAGGACTAAACCAGCTCTAACCCAGGACTAAACCAGAACTGAACCAGGACTGGACCAGGACTAAACTAGGACTGAATCAAGACTAAATCAGGTCTCAATCAGGACTGAACCAATAGTGAACCAATACTAAACCAGGACTAAAGCAGGACTACACCAGGTCTAAACCAGCACTAAACCAGGACTGAAGTTGTAGATTGTGCAGTTTCTTTGTGGAGCAGAGGCTCAGTTCTATAAATACATGGTGAGTATATTTTTAGCCTCTGAGCTGTTCTTAGATATAGATTATATAACAGGACTTAAAGCTGCGCTCACAGAAAAAACAAAAAAAAAAAAAACAAACCTCCGAACCAAACATATTCAAAGGGAAATCTCTATAGATCTGAAAGAAAAGAAGAGTCCGTCTGAGCAAAAATCCAAAGCTCTAAGCCACGAGAACGAAAGCAACAGGACATGTGAAATACTGAAAGACAGGACCTATATAACTATGTACTCTCTAAGTAACTCTATATAACTTTACATAACTCTATGTAACTCTTTGTAACTATAAATAATTTTATGTAACGCTACATAACTCTATGTAACTCTATATAACTCTACGTAAGGTCGTTCATTTCATCTGTGGCAAAATACACCGTGAGGACTGTACATGGAGGAGGTGTGGTGACAGAGGAGAAAAAGTTTTTGTAACAACACACAAACAGACCTAAGCTCATCTGCGCAGACAGACCCAGGCTCATCTGCGCAGACAGACCCAGACTCACCTGCGCAGACAGACCCAGGCTCGTCTGCACAAACAGACCCAGGCTCAGAGGCAGACAGAGACAGAGGCAGGAGGGGACTAGTCTCCTTTTGGAGACTGATATTAATTTGATCCTAAAGGCCTCATCAGACAAACTTGTCAAAGGTCTGCAGTGCCGATTCATACAGATGTGATCCAGGCTCTTTTTTTTACTCAGTTCTAAATACTTACACTTTACTGTCACCGCAGACTGCTTGGGTCGGCTCGCGGTCAGCTGCGTTCACACCACACTCGCCCCGCTCCAGAGGCTGTTTACTGTGGTCCACTTTCACGTCGACCTAATGGCAGAGTGAAAACAATGGGACCTGTTTGTTTACAGTCTCTGTTACCTAAGGCTAATGAGCTACTCTGATCATTCATCTCCACCCTCAGACCTAAATCTAAACAAGGAAAACAATAGTGCTTGCCAGTATGCTAAAATTCAGTATGCTAATAGCCCGTATCGTAATAGGTGTGCACCCATTAGGGGTCTGAACGATTATGCAAAACAGTTCACACTTAGTGTAGCTCATTACACTTGTCCCACACACAGAAACTGTAAACAAACAGGTGTGTTAGTTTCAGTGTAGTTAGCGCCTCCCTTCAGACAGATATAAGGT
The DNA here is from genome assembly GCA_019594935.1 of Periophthalmus modestus. NCBI lineage: Eukaryota > Metazoa > Chordata > Actinopteri > Gobiiformes > Gobiidae > Periophthalmus > Periophthalmus modestus. The sequence continues at coordinate 3,934,751 of JAIEZT010001390.1, forward strand.
AGTGTCCACCAGTGATCTGACCAGAACTGAAGAAGTGACTTGGATGAGCAGCGAAATGTCTAGTTACAGAATTTATTATTATTTTTATATGGATCATAACCTGGACGACTACCCACATTTTACACCCACCGGTACACGCCCACTGTGGCTTATGCACTTCCTTCTCTAGTTTTATTTTCTTAATCACTGATACTCATAGGACTCAGTAGCATCGCGTAAAAATGGGCTGTTCATTATTGTGCAGCTATCCATAGGAGGCGCCGACAGCATGCAGTGTTTTGTAAGATAAGCTAAGATAAGATATGCCTTTATTAGTCCCACAGTGGGGAAATTCCAGTATTGCACCGCACAGTTAAAGAACAGAAGGAAAATGGTACATGCAATAAAAACAAGATAATACATAAATAACTTAAAATAATTTAAAAAATAAACTTAAAAATAAACTAAAAATAGACTCTAATGTTAACGTCTCCGTAAAGTGACTTGAGTATTGCACATGGGTATGGATGAATGACACATGTCCAGTGTTAACAGTGTTCATTGTACAGTCTGACAGCAGCAGGAAGGAAAGACCTGCGAACCTTCCTTCACACCTTTGTGATGACGTTTGCGGCGACATCAGCTCCCATTGGGCACTGCAGTTTTCTAACACAGAAGATGATTACTGCAGTTTAAAATGTGTAAATTATAACATAATGATTCTCGAGTGTCAGAGATTAGAACTATAAAGCACACACAAGCACAATAGGGCTGATTTAAGCCCATATAAGTTCTGTCAGAACTGAAGGAGCTTCTTGGACAGAATTCTATTTTATTTTATTTTGCCTGGAATGTTCTGCAGTTTGGCGTTACACATATCTGTCTCACATACTGACATTTTATTGCTAAAACAAACCTGCATTCTTACTGTAAGTGGCTTTGCCTCTCCATATACAACCTGTAACTTGGCCAGGTGGAGTCACCTTGTCTCTCTGGAGATAGACAAGTTTAAACAAACCTGTGACACAGTGCAGCTTTGACACAGCGTTGCCGTGGTGATTGTGATGTTTTTGTCTGGTTGACTTTGATTCTCACTGTTTTAACTTGCGTGAGGTTCTGGATCCTCAGGTGTGAGAGAGATGTGAGAAAAGCAGGTGAGCCCAGTCCCTGCCACACCTGTCAATCAAGCGGTCCCTGTTGCACTTGTCAATCACACTCCAGCCAAAATAGAGACGTGTAAGCGACCAAGAAACAGAACCAAACATGCAAGAGAGGGAGTCCTGGTTCAGATCTGCTTTAGCCCCGGTTTTGTCCTGTTTAGTCCTTGTTTAATCCTGGATTAGACCTGGTTAAATTCCTACACAAACCACAGTAGACCGTGTTGTTTTTGTTCTTTTATTTAAGACATAAAGCTTCAGTGCATTAGTCCTGCTTTAGTCCTGGTTTTGTCTTGCTTTAGTCCTACTTTAGTCCTGCTTTAGTCTTGCTTTAGTCCTACTTTAGTCCTGCTTTAGTCTTGCTTTAGTCCTACTTTAATCCTGCTTTAGTCTTGCTTTAGTCCTGCTTTAGTCTTGCTTTAGTCCTGGTGTAGTCCTGCTTTAGTCCTGGTTCAGTTCTGGTTTAGTCCTGGTTTAGACCTGTTTTAGTCCTGGTCAGTGACGTACAGTCAGGTGAGGCCATCACAGAGAAAAATAAATGAAATGGTTATATTTATCCAATGATTTGTACTATAAAGTTATCTTCTATTTAACTTTGCAATTTTATTATTATTTTTTTACTCAAAATCGCTGAATTTTTACGTTTACCGTTGAAATCCTGAGAAAAGACGCGCGGTGAGGCACAGGCCGCTCGTGCCTCACATGGACTGACTGTGCTGTAGCTAAGCTGCTGCTTTAACTCTTTAAGGGCTGAGCACATTATAGCGCCTGTGAAAAGGCGCCGGGTGAGGCACGCAGTTACCCTGCCTCATGGTAGGTGGCGCTCGTGAGCCCAGGGATTCTTGCAACTCCCGCAGAATAGGGGCCGTAAACTACAATTTAGAGTTAGCAAGTCAACTTTAGCAATCCGTTCTCTTTTTTCTCTCTGGCACTACTTTTTAAATGGAGGAAGATTACATATTAAAGCTCAAGCAGTTTTCTAAACTGGACTTTCGGACGTAGCAGGAGGTTATAATTAAAGGAAGACCAACGCTAAAGGAGCTAAATGGTTTGCTCCAGACGACGGGACGAAAGACTGGCTCTTTTCAAACAGAGATGTACAAAATGGTAAGAAATTTAATGACTTCAATCCACTGAAAATTGGAGGACCAGAATAAGGATTAAAAAACAATACAAAACCAGCTTGCTTTTTATTTCATACTATTAGAGCTATTTCATACAGACTTGGGAACTTTTATTTTGAAATTCTTTTTTATTCTGGCCCCAGGTCACTGAGAGAAAAATTGACCCGGGGCCAAATGTACTGACACCTGGTTTATATGTTTGTAAATCTGATTGTGACGACATCAGTGCCTCACCAGCCATGAACCTCACGTCACTGGTCCTGGTTTAGTCCTGGTGTAGTCCTGGTCTAGTCCTGGTTTAGACCTGGCTGAGTCCTGGTTTAGTCCTGATTTAGTCCTGGTTTAGGCCTGGTTCAGCCCTGGTTTAGACCTGGTTTAGTCCTGATTTAGTCCTGGTTTAGCCCTGGTTTAGTCCTGGTTTAGACCTGGTTTAGTCCTGATTTAGTTCCTACACAAACCACAGTAGACCGTGTTGTTTTTTCTCTTTTATTAAAGACATAAAGATTCAGTGCATTAGAGTCAAACACGTTTCGTTCGTGCGTTCACAATACTCAAACCTCACGATGTCAGGTAAAGCTTCACCCTGGAATATTTTCATGCACAGATCATTGACATTTGAACCCTGCGCAGCCCCAGTCTGTCTGAGGACTACAAACATGTCTGAAGGCAGAAGTCACTGATGAGAAGTTTAAGGCAGAAGTCACAAGTGCATCATGGGAAGTGTAGTCCACCGACACCATCTCCACAAACCCACAGCTCAGACATGTCCAAACAAGGATTTAACCTTTTATTTAAATAGAGAAGAATCAGACTGGCCTTAAACAGGTTTTAGAATTCAGAATACTCATCTTTATTTATGTGTTATATGTCTCATTTATAATAAGAATTGTATGGCTTAGGAAAAAAAGGCTAAATAGAAAATGATCTGACCTGGTTTAGTCCTAGTTTAGTTCTGGTTTAGACCTGGTTTAGTCCTGTTTTTGTCCTTGTTTTGTCCTGTCTTAGTCCTATTTTAGACCTGGTTTAGCCCTAATTTAGTCCTGTTTTGATCCTAGTTTAGTCCTGTTTTAGTCTTGGTTTAGTCCAAGCTTAGACCTGATTTAGACCTGATTTAGTCCTGTTTTTGTTTTAGCTTAGACCTGGTTTAGCCCCGGTTTAATCCTGGTTTAATCCTGGTTTAATTCTGGTTTAGTCTCAGTTTAATCCTGGTTTAGTCCTGGTTTAATCCTGGTTTAATCCTGGTTTAGTCTCAGTTTAATCCTGGTTTAGTCCTGGTTTAATTCTGGTTTAGTCCTGGTTTACTTCTGGTTTAGTCCCAGTTTAGTCCCATTTAAAGATGAATATTGTGAATCATGTGCAAGCTTTCACACTCTGGTGGCTGTGAGTTCACTGAGGCGTGCCCTTTTGCTTTCTCTGCTGTTTTTCCCAGTCGCGCTAATGTCCTGTAATGTGTCTTTATTTGTGTGTGATGTGAGCTCTGGTCCGAGGCTGCACTTATGTAATGCCTCCTTTTAAAACATTGAAAAAAAAGAAAAAAAACACACATAAATAAGTCATGTGTATGGCTGCAAAATATCTACAAGATCTGTACAAAGGAGGAAGAAAGGAGAGAGAGAGAAGGAGGGGGAGGAGGAGGGTGAGAGAAAGGAGAGAAGGAGAGAGAGAGAGGAGGGGGGAGGTGAGGAGAAGGGGGAGAGGAGGAGAGAGGAGAGGGAAAGGATAGGAAGAAAGGAGAAGAGGATGGGAGAGAGAGAGAGAGAGAGAGAGAGGAGTGGAGGAGAGAGGGGAGGAGAGGAGAAGCGAGAGAAGAGGAGGAAAGGAGGGGGAGTGGAGGAGAAGAGGAGGGGAGGGGACAGAGGGGAGGAGGGGAAAGGGAGAGAGGTGAGTGGAGAGAAGGAGAGGAAGAGGTAGAGAGAGAGAAGACAATGGGAGTGGAGAGAGGAAGAGATGCAAAGGGGGGGGAAGGGAAGGGAAGAGAAGAAGAGTAGAACAAAAAAGAGGAGAGGCACTATACAGAAAGAGGAGAGAGGGAGGAAAATATGTAAGTATAAAGAGAGAGGAGAGGAATGGCGGGGTGTAGAGTGAGAGGGGGGAAAAAAGACGAGAGGGATGAAGGTGTTGTAGAAAATGAGAGAGGGAGAAAGAGGGATGAGGGTGCTGTAGGAAAAGACAGAGTGAGAAAGAGGGATGAAGGAGGTGTAGAAAAAGGGAGAGGGAGAGAGGGATAAGAGTGCTGTAGAAAAAAAAAGAGAAGGAGAAAGAGATGAGGGTGCTGTAGAGAAAGATTGAGGGAGAGACGGACGAGGGTGCTGTAGAAAAAGAGAGAGGGAGTGAGGGATGAGGGTGCTGTAGAAAAAAGAGAAAGGGAGAGAGAGGGATGAGGGTGCTTTAGAAAAAGAGAGAGAAGGAGAGAGGGATGAGGCTGCTGTAGAAAAAGAGAGAGAAAAAGGGATGAGGGTGCTGTAGAAAAAGAGAGGGAGAGAGAGGAGAAAGTTGCGATGCTACGAGTGGCTGGACAAACTGGAGGACAGAGAGCGGTTTAAAGTGTTGAACTTAATAAAGACTGAGTTTTAAGCCAGACTGGATTCAGACTCTCTGTGTATAAAGAAATATCCAAACTTCTACTCCACAAATGTTGAACCGTTTCATTATTATTCTGGGATCAGCTCCACAAACTCGTCCAGACTGAGTGAGAGAAATCAGTCTGGACTCCACTCCCTCCGTCGCCTCCCATGATCGTCCAATCAGATTTGTTTATTTCAGTGACTCGTGTGAATTGAAAGAGCTCATTGGTCACACATCATTTACAAACAAAATAATATTTCTCTGAGTGTAGTGCTAGAGAACTAGAGAAAGATTAATATTGGGCCTGGAAATACCAGGCCAAATATTTATCATGTTTTCAATTTCTTTGGCCAGTTTTTGCATCAGTGACATAAAGTAGTTTAAGTTTTATCATTTATCAACATTCCCTAGGGGTATGATGCTAACTGGAGGCTCTGTTCTGTCCGAGGCTCTATTAGAATTTAATCTGAGCTTTATTCCAACATAATAAACCATAAACTGACTTATCTGAACTACAACAGGTGAGCTGATTTGTGCTGTTAAACAAGTCCCCCTCAAATAACATTATAGCCACAAGCTAGCTAGCATTAGCCAAAAGTTTTTCAGTTAGTCACTCTCACCTTTTTGTGTAAAATCCTAAACAGGACCATGAACGCTCGGATTGATCACAGGCTCCTCAAAATGTGCTCTTTAAATGACTTGTATATGTTTTCTTGGGTTTTTAGACCACTTTAAAACTTTTTTCTTAGTTATTACTAATGTGTCATCGTGGTAACTGCTGAACATTCTGCCATACACATACATGTAGTACACCCACTGCGTGATGTCACTGCAAAGAATCAATTTGGTTTGCACAAAATGAGGCCACTCTCTGTCCTCCATTGGAATAACCTCGGAGTCATGTGATTGTTTTGAGCCAATCAGACGCCTCCTCTCTGCGCACATAGAAAAACGATAGAAAACGGGTCAAATGCTACGTGTTGCTACAGAGACTGAAGAGCGCTCACTTTTAAGGTGGAATACCAAAAACTGCAGGCTTCTTAAGTTGGAACATCAACAACACACGGACAGGCTCAGACATGCTTCAGGTACAAATACTGCAGTACACGACAAATACTGCAAGGGGTACAGTAAGAGTATAGTAGTAGTAATAGCAGTAGTGGTAGTAATAGTAGTAGTAGTGGTTGTACAAAAATACTTACTTAGGTGATAATGCAATAGAAATAAGTTACCTTTTTTTGTTCATTTTGAAAATGCTTTTTTGTATAAATTGTTTTCTCATTAAAAATAAATATGAAGATTAATTTTATATTTTGATTAATACAAACGATCTATTCTGAGCCAATTTAACAGAACAAAACAGAGGAATTTCTTCCTCCAAAGTTTTACTGATGGAGGATTGGCTGTAGACCTCGCCATTAACAAGACCCAAGCATTTTTAGGAACAGTAGTAGTAGTAGTAGGAGTAGTGGTAGTAGTAGTAGTAGTAGTAGTAGTAGTAGTAGTAGTAGTAGTAGTATGTGCTTGTATTCACAGTGGGTGAGTGACTGACTGCAGTATTCTGTGTACAAGTACAAATATATATAAATAAAGACGTGAGAGGTAGAGACTCGATTTTGGAAGAGTCCAAAATGCACAAAACAACCTGAGTCACATGACCTGAGTCACATGACCTGAGTCACATGACCAGAACCAGGTCCGACAGAGCACCATGTCAGGAGGGTGAGAGCTTAAGTCTTTTTAGTATAAGAATGACATTATTGTGGGGTCTGGGGCTCCTCCCCCAGGAGTTTTGAACTAAAATCATGTATTTTCTTGTTCACATGTGGAGCTGAAGCTGCTCCCTGTGCCTCTGGCTTGTGGGGACAAACACACTATGCACAGCTCCACCTGTACTGCTGGGTAAATAATAAATGCAGATTTTAAATGTGATGGAAGCTGCTGCAGACACAAGTCTGAGTGAAAATGGGCATGCCTACAGGACTGCAGCATTCTGGGAAAAAGCCCTCTTTATCCATGTACAGCCTTAGAATGTGTACTCTGCTTAACATTTAGCAGGAACAACTGTTTAGGAAGATCCTCTGGTACTCCTGACCTGAATTCTGGTTCAGACCTGGTTCAGACCTGGCTCAGACCTGGATCTTTGTTCAGACCTGGTTCAGATCTGGTTTAGACCTGGTTCCGACCTGGTTTAGACCTGGTTTAAACCGGGTTCAGACCTGGTTCTGGTTCAGACCCGGTGGTTTTATGTGGTTGGAGTTTTGTGCCATGTTTGGACTTGAGTGTAAACATAAAATGACCCCACACGGCCACATGGGGGGGTCGCTTCTGAACAGAAAACAACAACTCTCTTAAAGACGCACTATGGAACTTTTCTGATCTAGGTCTGTACCTGCTTGTCTCCACGAAGATGTTTATGCTTTGCCTGGAATCTTTCACAATGTGGTATTAAACCACCAAGGCCAGTTACAGGTCAGATCTGTGGAGAGCTCCTTCCCTCTGTTTTTTAAGGTATTTTTCAGCCAAGAAATCACATGTAATTGAATAGATACAAGATAGCTCACTGTAATGCCATACTCTGGAACATTCCAGGCAAAGTAAAAGCAATGAGCAGATGATGTATACCGATAGGAAAAGTTAGACAGTGCAACTTTAAGTATTTATCTTGAATTTTACTCAACTTTATCTTGCTAAAGAGGAGGTATTTACCTCTATGGGGTATTAAAGAGGAGGTATTTTACCTCTATGGGGTATTAAAGAGGGGGTATTTTATTTCTATGGGGTATTAAAGAGGGGGTGTTTTATGTGGGATATTAACTGTAACACATAAGATATATTAGATCACCCTGTTTCCTTTTATTATTTCAAAAATGCTATATCTGCCCAAAATAACAGATTAACATGCTTTATCGCTTTTGACTGTCTGAGTCCCTCCTTCCTTTGCTTTCTGTGATAAGTCACCCCCCCTTCACAGCACTATCACAACTCAACGTGCATTCCACTAATGAAACTATTGTCCATCACATCAGGTTTATGAAGTTGTAGTGTACAATTTTGTATCATTTTTTTGTAGATTTATGGAGAATTGTCATGTGGGAGCATGAGTGATATAGGCTTGTGGGAGGAGTCTTGTACAGGCTCATAGTGCTAATCATAAGGAGGGTTCGAATAGGGTCTGGGAGAGATCGCTAGATTACTCAAACATGCATGGATGACATTTAAAACCTCTTCATGTTTTTGATGAGGGAACAGTGTTAGAATGGGAGAAAGATACAAAAGTCCATTTTGCAGAATACCCCCTCTTTAAGATGAATAGGAAGTAATATATTAACCTCCTGTTAAATATTTTCTTAGGGAAATTCTTTTATAATATATCATTAATATTTTTACAACATTATTTGTACCATGCTCTTAATTACAATGGTGCAGCGTAAATGATCCTGTAAAGAATTCCCAAACTCCGAGTGAGGGGAGGCGCTCCGACATGGAAGTTTGATGAAACAATACAAAGTTTTGAAAAAGTTTTGTTCAAAAATCCACAAAACGAATCGAAAACATGTCTCCAGTTTTTCATCAAGAAAGTGCAGTGACGAGCAGGAAGAAGACCGACATCCAAAGTCCCAGTTTAGTTCTGGTTTAGTCCTGGTTCAGTTCTGGTTCAGTCCTGGTTTATTCTTGGTTAGTCTTGGTTTAGACCTGGTTTAGTTCTGCTTTAGTCCACATTTAGACCCTGTTTAGTCCTGGTTAAATCAATCGTGTGCATATGGTAGTAGTAGCAGTAGCAGTAATAGCAGTAGTAGTAGTACTAGCAGTAGTATGGATCTTTGTTCAGACCCGGTGGTAATAGTAGCAGTAGTAGTAGTATTAGCGGTAGCATTAACAATAGTAGTAGTTCTTGCCATGTCCTCACATCCTGCAGAAGGTGGAGGGTTCAAATCTGGACTAACCCAAAACAGTTCAGAGGCAAGTGCTGCATCATCGGGTCCTATGTGAAGTAAGTTCTGATTTAATTCTGGTTTAGTCCTGGTTCAAACCTGGTCTAGTCCTGGTCTAGTCCTGGTTCAGTCCTGGTTTAGTCCTGGTTCAGTCCTGGTTTAGTTCTCATTGATAAATATTCAATGTGACGAGGATCATGCAGAAATCCATCCAAAAAGTGTATAATTCCAGGAGATTCCAAAAAACTTCTCCAAACTTTCCAAAACTTTCTAAGCTTTACACCAGCTCCGAAAACCAGGATCAAAGCACAAAAGTCCCGGACTGTTCCAGATCTGTCCAAAATGCAGTGACACTTCCGGACAGATGCAGTGGTCGCGGTTGGCACAAAACATTCCCAAATTCTCTTCCAAAGAACATTTTCCAAAACCATTCCTTCCAACCAGCGCTCCCAAACCCTGCCGAGCTAATGCTACGCCCACTTTGGTTTGGTCTGGTCCAGAGCTTTCCAAACATGATGGAGGTTGCTGGTTCAAATCCTGCTGACCCTGCGTGCCATGAAGGGGTGGCCGGGCGGGAGTGGGTGGGAGACAGGGAGCGTGTGGACTAGACTGTGCTGATGCCCGGGTCTGCCGAGGGTGAGGGAGTGCCCAGGTGGGAGGGAGTGCCCGGACGGGAGGGAGTGGAGAGAGGGGGGCGGGCAGGGCGACAAAGGTGACAGGGGTGACAGGGGCGACAGGGACGACAGAGGCGACAAGGGCGGATAGGAGGGAGGCTGAGGACCAGGTTTAATCCCTCTGGTTCTCATGTAGGAGAGGAACTGGTCCGGGATCTCGGCCAGGACTTCCTTGGCGAGCCGGGCCATGCTGAGGATATGGTTACCACGGCGATCCATGTAGTCTCGGAACGGTACGAACTGAGAACAGAGAGGAAAAGTTTGAATTATTATAAAAAATAATATCTATAAAGTAAACTCCTTGCCGTAAAGCCAAGCCTACTGTGCCACCTCCTGTTAATGCTGCACTATGTAACTTTTCTGTTGGAGGTCTGACAGCCAACTCTTTGTTTCCATGGAGATGTTATTGCTTTGCCTGGAATGTTCCACAACATGGCATTAAATGTATCTATATCTATAGAGAGATGCAGGTCACACCAACATGTCAGATCAGTTATAGGTCAGATCTGTGGAGAGAGTAAGTTTTTAAAGATATTTTTATCAATATACTGTGGAATATTCTAGGCAAGCAATAACATTTCTATGGAAACAAGAAGATGGGGGGTCAGAACAGTTGCATAGGTCACCTTTAAGAACACAGACCTGTTTTTCTGTATTTACATGTGACTTTATAAACATGACCAGAGATTCAGTAACTGTCTGGTATTTTAATGTTTGAACTGTAAACTGTATTTGATCAAATCTCCTCAGGGTTTTTCTTGTGTATTAAAGGTCCTATATTACGCAAAAAAAACCCTTTTGTGAGCTTTAAGCCACGTTCTAATGTTGTTACCTCCTCAAAAACATACCTGGAGTTGTGTTTTGTTTCATTCACACATGTTTGAGTAATTCTTTATTATTAGTCCGTCCACATCTCTAAAGCTTAAAATTCTCTGTTCCACTTTGTGATATCACGTAGTGGTAGTTTTCAAGTTAACAGCTCCTTTTACCTTTAATTCAGTAGAGATTGGCAATTCCAGGTCTGTTTTCTGTTGTGTGTTTTCTGTTTGACAGAAGAGCTGAGCCTAAATATGCAGGGTTTGTGTGTGAAACATGTGTGAATGAAAAAAAACACAACTCCAGGTCTGTTTGTGATGAGGAAAACATTAGAACAGAGATCAGAAAACAACTTAATATGGGCCCTTTAAATCAAGTCTCCAGAGGGGGGAAGGTCAAAGGTCAGAGGTCAGACTCACCTGAACGATGTCCCTCTCTGCGGCTCGCCCCTGAGAAGAAATCCGCTCCTCGTCTCCGTCCAGCTCGATCATCTCTGAAAAACAAAAAAATATTGATGTAAAACGAATGAAACAAGAGAAACAGTCCAATGAATCTCTATTCTAAACCAGAGCTGACAGGGCCCGTCTCTTCATAGAAACCTTCCATTTTTTAGTACTGAAAACCGCTTATGTAATGTTTTTGAACCCCACATGTCTCCCTCAGAGCCTTTTTCAAATAATCACAAGTAACAGAGCAGTGGGTGGGGATATGGGGTAGATGAAAATGTGAATTGTTGTCAGCACTCCAGCCTCAAATACCGGACAATACAGGATTACTCAAACATGCAAGAACCACTCTAAAACAGCTTTGAGTGAGAACATGACAAGGGAGCAGTGTTAGAACAGGTCTTAAAACTCATTTCTTAATGGGCCCATATGACTCTATTCTCTGATCTCTGTTATAATGTCATTTCCTCATCACAAACAGACCTGGAGTTGTGTTTTGTTTCATTCACAGATGTTTAACACACAAACCCTGCATATGTAGGCTGTGTTCTTCTCTCAAATGGAAAACACTCTCCACCTTATGATGTCATCAAGTGGTAATACAGGAGTTTTTAAAACTCCATACACCTTCACTAGAATCATTTGTGTGATTTCAGCCCTGGAGTTGCCAATCTCTACTGAACTAAAGGTAAAAGGAGCTGTTAACTTAAACTACCAGTTCATGACATCACAAGGTGGAACAGAGCATTTTGAGCTTTGGAGATGTAGACAGACCTGGAGTTGTGTTTTGTTTCACTCACACATGTTTGAGTAACCCTTTATTATTAGTATGTTTTTGAGGAGGTAACAACATTATAACATGGTTTAAAGCTCACAAGAGTCAGTTTGTGTAATATAGGAGCTTTATACAGCTCATCATAAGCCATATGCTCCTAATGAGACACAATATTATCTCAAAGATTCAAATTTCAGAGCAGTCGTTTAAATCGTTAAACCAACACAACAAACTCCTGACTTATCACATAGACTTAAATCAGCCGTATTGTGCTTGTGTGTGCTCTATAGTTCTGATCTCTCCCGTGGATCACTATGATATAATTTGCACATTTAAAATCACAATATTAATCTAAAATGACTTAGTAAAAGAAAAAAGCCCACTGACTTCCACGTTAAAAAACTGCAGTTCCCAGTGAGAGCTGACATCGCCCTAAACGTGATCACAACAAAATGCCACATGCTGTCGGCCCCTCCTATGGATAGCTGCACATCACACTAGTGGACGGCCCTTTTTTTTTTCCATTTGTGCCTGTTTTATTTGACCAATAATTATAACAAGTCATTGTTCTTCTGAGGCCCAACAAAGATCGAAATAAGAATTGAATCATGACAAAACTAAATCGTGCTTTCCCTGAGAAGCAAACACTCTGCCATGGTTTCTTTAAAAACACAGAGGAGCTGGACCCCAGTAAAAACACACCAGGAACTGGAGTACACCAGTGTAGGGTTAAATGTGTTTGGGTTAAATGGTTTAAAGAGATAAAAGTCAATGTGAGATTATAGTGCTCCAGGTTTATGTTTACAGTGTGAATTAGAGTCTTGTTTTCAGTCTGATAAAAGGCAATCCCTTTAACACAGAACGAGAGAGACAGATGTGCAAACAGATCTGATGTTCTACTGGGTTATGTCACAAAGCTCTGGATGGAGGGATGAGAGGAGGGAGGAGAGGGGTGAGGAGAGCAGGGAGGAGATGGGTGAAATGAGAGGAGGGAGGAACTGATGTGCAAACAGATCTGATGTTCTACAGCAGTAGTCCCCAACCACCGGGCCGGGGACCAGCTACCGGGCCACACAAAAACAGTAAATAATTTATCAACGACCGCATCTTCTACGACTTAACATCCGCCCGTCCCTCATGACACGCTAATAAGCTTGTCCGTAGATATATAATGAAAATCCTGATAGGAAATCACCACAAAAATCCATTTGATATAACGGCGAGTTTATTATATCTGTGCTAGGTCTGCTCTTGTCCTCCACGATGACGTATCACATATAACACATCAGACACGCCCCAAAAGGAGAGCCACAAGCTTGTGAAAATGAGCCAAAACAAAAGTCTTTGGAGAGTTTTTTTTGCAAAGGGGAAAAAGGCCCACTGAGTTGCCAGAAGAGGAGTCTATGACCTCCAAGAAAAAGAAAGATCAATTTAACAGACAACACCAGGAGTCCTACTTAAAATATGAGTTTGTCTCTACAGGTGACTCTCATGCGCCGAGTCCGCTCTGCGAAATATGCGGGGAAAAGATAACGAGGCAATGAAACCTTCAAAACTGCTTCGGCACATGGAGACTAAGTACTCTGGATTAAAAGATAAGCCTTTAAAGTTTTTTGAAAGAAACAAACATGAACAAGGAGGAAAGAAGCGCAGGACTGTGAGTGAGTTGTATTTTTTATGCACTTAACTTATTTTTGCCATATTTATCTGCCACATTTAGATGCCCGGTCTGTGAAAATAAAACCTACATTATTCCGGTCCGTGGTGCAAAAAACGGTTGGGGACCCCTGTTCTACAAGGTTATATCACAAAGCTCTGGGTGGAGGGACGAGAGGAGGGAAGGAGAGAAGAGGTGAGAGGGATGAGAGGAGAGAGGCTGGAGAAGTGAGAGGAGGGAGGAGAGAGGAGGTAGAGGTGAGACGAGAGAGAGGTGAGAGGAGGGAGGAGAGAGGATAGAGAGGATGAGAGGAGAGAGGCTGGAGAAGTGAGAAGAGGGAGGGATGAGAGGAGAGAGGATGGAGAGGTGAGAGGAGGGAGGAGAGAGGATGGAAGGATGAGAGGAGGGAGAATAGAGGAGGGAGGAGAGAGAGGATGAGAGAGAGATGAGAGGAGACAGGCTGGAGAAGTGAGAGGAGGGAGGAGAGAGGAGGTAGAGGTGAGACGAGAGAGAGGTGAGAGGAGGGAGGAGAGAGGATAGAGGGATGAGAGGAGAGAGGCTGGAGAAGTGAGAAGAGGGAGGGATGAGAGGAGAGAGGATGGAGAGGTGAGGGGAGGGAGGAGAGAGGAGGGAGGGATGAGAGGAGAGAGACTGGAGAAGTGAGAGGAGGGAGAAAGAGGTGAGAGGTGAGAAGACAGAGAAGAGGGAGGATGGATAGATGAGAGGAGACAGATAAACGTATAAACTGGACCATATCTGAGTAGAACAGAGGACAGGGGCTTCTGGGTCTGATCTCGTGGATGAAAAGAGAGTGTGTGCTGCTCTGGTTTTAACAGAGGACTTTATTGATCACATAATGTAAAACCTGATGAGTAAAGAGCTTACAGATCCTGAGTGGAACTTACCATCGAACTCTGCAGGTCCCACCCCGACGATGATGATGGACATGGGCAGAGACGCCGCCTGAAAGACAAAGAAACATGTGTGAGTGCTTAGCACCTCCTCACAGCTGCAGGGTCACAGGTCAAGACAAGAGTCAAACATTTGCCCTGGGCCCATAGCGTCACCCATAGTGTTCGGCTCCAGCCAAATCTCATCGAGGGAAATTCCAACCGCGAGTATCACAGCAACCAAAGAGCCAATCAGAAGCAATGGTGCTGAAGGTAACACCCCTTTCTGCCCGCACCACTGGTTTAGCAGGGAGTGAGCGCTGAGCGAAGCTGTCAGTCAAACCTGTTGCTAATTCTAGTGCAGGGGTCGGCAACTTTGCATGGCTTCGGGCCAATTTTTTTCAGCGCCCACAGGTGGCGGGCCAGATAGATGGCTAAATATGGCTTACATATATTTATATTTATATATGAATTACATCCATTTTAAGTCATCTAAAAATAAATATACGTTGAAATAATATAAATTACTAGAAACAACCCCCACCCCCTTCTCCCCTACGACAGATTTCGTGGGTTACAAAGTCTTAGCAAAACATACACTAGCAAGAGAGCAATGTCGCTGTCAAAAGGACAAAAAAGCCTGGACACTTTCAGTCACATTTAAAGCATATGTTGATATCAAATATGTGGCAGTAGTTTGTGTAAAGTTGCAGGGGGAGGTAGCTCTGCGTCAGGGCAACTCGGACCCGCTGTCAATGCACGTGTGACAGGACATCATTTCCCATCATGCATTAAGCGTTTGTAGTCCATGCAGGCAGTCGCTGGAGAGCTGCTGCGCTCTCCTCGCTCAGAAATTGCGGCCGTGTCCCAAATGCACTGTTCCATGTACTGCTCGAAGTGCGGGTCGAAGTACCGCCCGACTTAAATGCCCCGTTCGAGCAGCGCATTTAAGGCACTTTGGTTAATTGAGACACGGCCTGTGTCGGTCTCGCGCTCACGAGATTATCTGCGCCCGTTTCGCTCATCTCAAACAAGCCTCTCACCCCGAGCCTCCTCTCTCACCAGAGAAACACAACAGCGCTGCAGCTCCTCGGCTGAGAGACTCTGATGAAGAGCAGAGTGAACTGAAGTAATAGTAACGCGCCACATTTTGTTGTTAGTAATGGTAACGCGTTGGGACGCTGGGAAAAGTAATGAGTTAGATTACTCCGTTAGTGAAAAAACTACGCCGTTAGTAACGCCGTTATAGTTAAACTCCGTTATTCCCAGCACTGGCTATAGCGTAACTGGTGCACATTCCTTGAGCTGCGCGCAGTCTGCACTTCACCAGATGTCCAAAAACTGTTAGCCACGATTTTGACAGGTGAAGGTGTATGTACACACCAGTTCATTGTTTGCTTTAAATGTTGTGTTACATGCACATCATGGGCAGTGGAATGCCCGTAGCAGTGCCCACACAACTTGGTATTAAAGAATCAATGCCAGAAAAAAGTCCAAAATCCTCTGGCGGGCCAAAAAAAATTGCCAAAGGGCCAACATTTTCCCGCGGGCCGCACGTTGCCGTGCACTGTTCTAGTGGGAACAACCTCTGGGAAAGAGAGCGCCTGATTTGTCTATTATTAATGTTCATATCTTGTTTACAGACACAATAGTGAAAAAAAAATCCTAAGATCATGTAGAGCGGGTTAATGCAAACATTTTAAGACCAAAATTACAGCAGCAGTTACAGAGAGAGGGGCCACAGTTTTTCAGTAATTTCAAAAGTGAATTGGAGCCAGAGTCGATGGACTCAAATCACACCCATGCTCACTTCCTGTTTGGAACACAGCAGCTAGATTAGCTATGGCCATTTATATATAGAGTCTATGGTTTGGGCCCAAGTACTGGTGGTTCAGACCAATCACAGTTTTGTAGTGTGGGGGGAGTCAAAGTTGAAGTGGCCAAACCAACCAAAACATACATGGTAGAGCTCAGAGTGCTGCACACATCAGTCTGGTGTCAATGCCGTGTCCTTCCACAGTGACAAAACCTTGTTAACCATGTTTTGAATCAGTTTCATCCTTTTATTTCACGATGTGGAAACTTGTCTCTTAAAAACAGAAATGGTTTGAATCAGGTGGTAAAATGGGCTCGTTGACTAGGGAGTCTCAGCTTTATCTGTGTCTCTTTCCTCTGAGCAGGTACAGAGGACATTTTAAAAGACGACTCCCATCTTCTTAATAATGAATTCAAACTGCTCCCATGAGGGCTGAGGTTTAAAGACCCTCTCTGTAAAACCAAAACTACAAAAGCACCTTTGTTCCAGTCCCCATGAGTGTCCTGAACAAGTTAAGTTATATTTATCTAATTTATGTGCTGTATTTGTTCTCTTGTTTTTAATGTGCTGCTAATGGAGTTTCAGTTCTTTGTTTACTACTTCTGACATTTTATATACAGACAGAGAACATTAACTATATTAAGTAAGATATATGGA
This sequence comes from Periophthalmus modestus, assembly GCA_019594935.1. Taxonomy (NCBI): domain Eukaryota; kingdom Metazoa; phylum Chordata; class Actinopteri; order Gobiiformes; family Gobiidae; genus Periophthalmus; species Periophthalmus modestus. The sequence continues at coordinate 3,951,242 of JAIEZT010001390.1, forward strand.
ATTATGTAGGTAAGAAAAAAGTTAAATAACTAAATATGTTTTATATTTCATATTCAGATCCCCAGAGTGTCCTTCCTTTGCTTTGTCCCTCTCTCAATGAGCTTCATGATGAAGTCCCTGAAATGGTTTTCACTTCACAGCTGAGCCTCAGGGTCAAGAAATGACAAAAGTTCAAAGCAGGTTCAAAGCAAAGGATATTTAAAAAATCTAAAATGAGTTATTTTGAGTGTGTTTTTGTTCACTACATTCACATGTGTCATTCATAGTTTTGATGCTTCAGTGAGAATCTACAGTGTACTAAATGTACACCATGTACCTGTACCAATAAAGTAACCTTGAACATTGGATCTTGGACCTTGGACCTTGGACTTGAAACCTTAAACCTTGGTCCTTGGACCTAGCCAGGTTAGTTTAGTCCTGGTTTTAATCCAATTCAGAGTGGAGTTGACACATTCTTGCTGTGTCTAGAAGAACATGATTCCCCTTATATTAAACCTGCATTTGACCCATCCTTCAGTGTCTCTGGGTTAAACATGCAGCGATCGATGTTTTACTTTAACTGGACTCAACCTCAGAGTGATTAGTTCATAATGAGTCATGCTCAGTTAAACTCTCCCCATAGACTTTGTGATTACGTTTAAATATTGTGAGAAAAATTACAGCAGCCCCTGTGGATCGACTAACAGGTCCCAGATCAGACTTTAATCTGGACTACAGCGAGTGCGAGGTCTAAACCAGGTCTAACACAGGTCCAGAATGGATCTATCCTGGGTCTAACTGGGTTTAATAAGGACTTTTATTACATGAAAGCCTGAGGGAGCCCATTGAACTAAATGAGGTTTGGACCTGGTTAAAATTAAAAACATAAATGGACTTGAGGGGAGAGTGTGTGAACCATAAAAGAGATGAGTTATTTATTTTAATTCGTTTTCTTAGACAGGACCACTGGATGACTCCATGGGGTCATGAATAAATAGCATGTGTGGAAAGCTGCACTGGATTCAAACAAAATGTGACGACAGAAACATGCACCACATGATCAGTTCCAACCAATCAGAATGATACAGCTAGAGCTGAGCAAGCATGGACCATGGAACTATTAAAATATCTAGAAGATATCTGTTCACGTGGAGGAAAAGCATTGCTGAGCATAGTTGGTGGGCAGGAGAGCTACAGGACATACATAGCTAATCCAGAGACGTGCACCATTGAGCTCGGCCCATTGACGTTAATGGCCGGCCATGTTTAGGTGCCGGGGCTTGACATGGGCTCAGAGCAGAGCTAAGCTAAATCTTACTTAGCTAATTTTTAGGAGTTTTGAGGATTTATGGAAAATTTTTTAAAGTTCTCTCTCAGAACACGAGCAGTATGATTTCACATAAAGACACTGTACTCTATGGGAGAGCCTAGTCCTGGGTTCTGGTTTAGTCCTGATTTAGACCGGGTTTAATTCTCACGTTGACGATGCTCTCTTTGGTCTGGGCCATGTCTGTGATGACTCCGTCTGAGAGGATGAGGAGGATGAAGTATTGAGATCCATCAGTGACTGCAGATGCATATCTGAAACAGAAACAGGACAGGTGAAGACCGAGGGTTTGGTCCTGGTTTAGTTCTGGTTTAGTCCTGGATTAGTTCAGAAAAAAAAATGTGCTCACTGCTAAGATGTTAGAATGTTCCAGAGTATGGCATTAAACTTATCTATCTCCATTAAGACAAGCAAGTAACAACATCAGGCCAAGTTACAGGTTAGATCTGTGGAGCGAGCTCACTCACATATTTGAAAAAAATAAACGTTTTTCATTCTTTAAACTTGTGAGTCTTCCTATAGATTTAAATTAACAAATCAATAAATTGTTAGTTGGTTATCACCTAAGAAATATAACTGAAACAGGTAGAAACGTCTTAAATCTTGAGTCCACTCCGTTCTCCATTTTAGATTTACATTACATGGTATGTGGTGTGTTTCTGCACGAGGCTGGTTGCTATGGCAGAAAGTTTATTCTGGGAGTGAGGGGGCGATTACAACTCAGGAGAACAGGAGTCTAACCCACAACCTCCTCACTGAAGGGAGGAGATAGGATAACCACTCTGCCACAGTCACACAGGGAGGACATGTACACTGAACTCAGAGAGATCAGGAGTCGCACTCACAACCTCCTGGTGAGTGAGGAGAGGATAACTACTCTTTGATCTTATGAATAGTTTGAATGTTGAAATGTGTAGTGACTGAATCGTAGGAGGAATAAATATATTTTCAAATGTCAGTCTAAACTCCACTCCGCCCACTCGCCTGAATCAGCTGTTTTCACACACTACAGGAGACAATAAAGAGTTAATAATAGCAGTTATAGTAAGTGTAGACGCAGTAGTAGAAACAGCATCTTCATTAGCAGTACTAGACGTATTAGTAGTAGTAGTACCACTGATAGTATTTGTAGTGTTTGTAACATTCGTAGAAGTATTAATTATTATTAAATATTAATTGCTAAGTCACTCACCCTTCAGACCGCAATCACCACACAATCAGCGTGCATCCCACTAAAACTACTGAAACTACTGCACATCACATCAGGTTTATCAAGTGGCTGTGTACAGTTTTGTATCATGTTTTTGTATATTTATGAAGAACTGTCCATTGCACAGAATCTTACAGCTAACTGACCCATTGTGCAGGTTTTGGGTCAATGGGGGAAAACAGAGTGCCTGGAGGAGTATTTGTATTGTGTAGTAGTAGTAGTAGTATTTGTAGTAATAGTAGTAGAGGTATATTTTACCTGGCCACGTGGTTGATGACGGGGGAGAAGTGTGTGGGTCCATAGAGTCTGACAGTTTTCAGACTTTGATAATATGCCTCCAGAACTCCCTCTATCCCACTGCAGTATGGGTTCTGAGGGTTACCGTTCTGAAACAGCCAATCAGAGAGAAAGACAAGAGACCATCAGCCAATCAGAAAGAAGAACACATGGGAAAAGTACATGGATAAAGAGTGTTAAAGTGAGAATCAGCTGAATCAGTTCTTGGGTCAGTTTGTGCTTTTAGCTCTTAGACTCTTTCTAAGTTTATAGATAAATCCAAATGGTGCCAACTGCCCCGATATGCTGAGATATCTGCACTGACTGCCCTGCATGACATTAGCTATCAAAAACCTATAATCAGGATCGCGGACGAAGTGAGTGTGATGTCACCCATAGCGTTCGGCTCCAGTCACACGAAGCTCATTGAGGCTGCAGTTATAGGGGCCAATTTGGAGCCGACTTCCATATTTGGAATTACTGCCATGAGTATCATAGCAACAAAAGAGCCAATGCGGAGCAAGGCTGTTGAAGGTAACGCCCTTCCTGGCCAAACTGCTGGTTTAGCAGAGGCCAGGCGCTTAGCAACACTGTCAATCAAACGCTAGTGGGAGTGACAACGAGGAAAGAAGGCACCTGATCATGTAGAGCGGGTTAATGCGGACATTTTAAGACAAAATAACGAGCCTGACAGCAGCATTTACAGAGAGTGGTGACAGTTTTTCAATAGAAAGTGAGTTGGAACCAGAGATGATAGAGCCGAAATAAGCACATGCTCACTTCCTTTTGGAATGTGGCGGCTAGCAGGCTAGTTATGTCCATTTATAGCAAAAGACGAAGTTTAAATCTGTCAACCTGACAGATCGTTGTAAGAGTGAAGACGTTTCACTGCTCAGCAGCAAAACGTCTTCACTCTTACAACGATCTGTCCAGTTGACAGATTTAAACTTCGTCTTTTGCTATGGATCAGACCTGGATGACTCAGGGATTACACAGATATGTACATTTATATATACAGTCTATGGACAGGGTCTATGTGCACATGGACCTGAAGAACTGGGTCTGATCATTGTGTCCTCAGCTGCAAAGTCCTGGTTTAACAAAGACTGAACAAAGACAAAAAGAAGTTTAAAATCTTAAACTCAGGCAGAACTACCCTGCAGACTCACATCTGCACCAGACTCACAGGAAATTGATACTTTGCAGCTGATGTTATTAAAATTCCCTGGGGGTGTGATGCTAACTATAAGCACTGCTCTGTCTGAGGCTTGTCAGACTTTAATCTTATCTTTGTTTTCACACAATCTGACCATAAAGAACTGACTTAGCTGAAACTCCAACAGGTGAGTTGATTTGTGCTGTTAAACAAGTCCCTCTCAAATAACATTACAGTCACAAGCTAGCTAGCATTAGCCAACAGTTTTTCAGTTAGTCACTCTCACCTTTTTGTTGAAAATCAAACTGCTAAACAGGACCATGAACGCTTGGAACGATCACAGGCTCCTGAAAATGTGCTGTGTAAGTATTTTTACTTGAGTTTTCAAATGATCTACAAACTTTTTGACAGTGTTTGCTAATGTGTGCATTGTCTCACCATGGTAACTGATGAACAATCCGCCATATACATACATGTAGAAAACCCCTAGTGTGATGTTACTACAAAGTATCAACACAAGAAAACATCTGCAGAAGAATACAGAAGGATCTAAAAGATGCCTGAACAGAAGGCCAAGATGAACATGATGTACAGAAACGTTTTAAAAATATTTGTTTTGAAGATATGCTAATTAGTGTTGTTATGATAAAAAAAAAATTCAAACTTAATTTCGATACTAAGGAATAGACTCGATACCGATTCCGATACCAACATGATAACAAAAAACACTCTTTATTTAGACAACAGAATGTGATTTTCAACATTACATGGTAATACTTTCTTTTCTATTCCCATGTGTCTTATACCTGTGTAATCCCTCAGTGTCCAGTAGGTCCATAGTGGTCCATGGGTGTGTACTCGTCTATGTGTCTTATACTTGTTCTGATACAGCTCAAGATCATTCTAAAGCCATTCAGGAAAGGTTCTTTTCTGTCCTGTCCTTCAATACTAATTTTAATATCAACTTGTGTGTCTGATCTGATTTTTATACTTTTAACAGCCCTGCTAAAAAGACATGCAAGCTCATACATTCAGAATGACATTTACACGCGCACTCGTTAGGGCTTCCTGTTATATCGTCATGGTGATATAGTATTGTTTGTTCCCAGGAGAATAAAAACATGTCTGAGTGTTGTTTCCGTGACTCACAAATCAAACGTTTGTCATTTGTGGATTTGTGATTTTGCACTCAAGAGAAATAAGACCCTTTATGAAGCCTTTTCCTTACTATGAGAATGGACTTAGTGTTAAAGAGGGGGTATTTTACTCCTATGGGGTATTAAGAGGGGGTATTTTACTCCTATGGGGTATTAAAGAGGGGGTATTTTACTGCTATCTGGTATTAAAGAGGGGGTATTTTACTCCTATGGGGTATTAAAAAGGGGGTATTTTACTTCTATGGGGTATTAAAGAGGGGGTATGTTACTTCTATGGGGCATTAACCGCAACACATAACATATTTAGATGACCATGTTACCTTTTATTGTTTTTAAAATGCTATATTCGCCCAAAGCAACGTAAAATGTTTTATAAGTTTCACTTTCATTTTTGACATTCTGACTCTCTCCTCCCTTTGCTCTCTGTGCTAAGTCACCCCCCCTTCATAGTGCTATTACAACACAATCAGCATACATCCCACTAACTAAACTACTGTGCACATCACATCAGGTTTGTTAAGTTGCTGTGCACAGTTTTGTATCATGTTTTATATATTTATGGAGAATTGTCGTGTGGAAGCATGGGTGATATAGGCTTGTGGGAGGAGTCTTGTACAGGCTCATAGTGCTAATCGTGAGGAAAGTTCAACAGGGCCTGGGAGTGATTGCTAAAATACTAAAAAAAACATGCATGGATGACATCTGAAACCTCTTCAGACATGTTTTTGATGAGGGAACAGTGAAAAAAAAAAAAGTACATTTTGCAGACTACCCCCCTTTAATGAAACAATTCAAACAAAGCAAAACACAGCTCCAGATGTTTTTGATGACTGAATATAGAAGCATTAAGTATAAAATTATATAAAAATCTTTACCAGGGGGAACTGGTGGGAGACCCGTCCGTCAGGGGGCAGTTTAGCTCCAAAGCCCAGAGCGGGGAACAGTTTATCAGAGTCGTAATCCTGAATGATCTCCCCCACGGCCTTCAGAGCCAGAGCGTAATCGTTCAACTGGTACGGACTCATGTAGTGCAGGGAGGTGGGTTGGGACGGGTTACCTAGGAAACAAACAACAAAAGTACTATTAGAACCACTACTGCTACTACGACTACCGCTGTACGGACTCATGAAGTGCAGGGAGATGGGCTGGGACAGGTTACATAGGAAATAAAGAACAAAAGTACTATTACTACTACTGCTACTTCTGCTGCCTGCGTTCAACTCCAGTCAAATGAAGCTCATCGACACTAGCAGTTATAGGGGCCAATTTGAAGCGGGTTAATACGAATATTTTAAGATCAAAGTGACAAGGCTTACAGCAGCAGTTACAGAGACAAGGGGTGACAGTTTTTCAGTGTAAAGTGAACTGGAGCCGCGTCAAGAGCACGCCCATGTTCACCTCCTACTGGGAACACAGCAGCTACCAGAATAGCTATGTCCATTTACATATACAGTCTAATTTACTACAAGTTAATGGTAACACTTGTATAACAGCAGTACTAGCACACATAGTATCAGTAGTATATTTACTACTATTTAGCAGTAACAGTATGTGCAGTAGTATTTAGTGTAGTACTGACCGTTGGAGGCGGTGAAGTCAATGGCCACAGTGAAGTTGATCTGAGTCCTGAAGAAAAACAGAAACATTAAAGTGTGATTTTAACCAAACAGACACAGAGTTTGAGGTGTAAACAAGAGTGTAAAGATTGTACCCTCCTCTGATGTAATCTAGAAACGAGAGTTCAGAATCCACCAAACAGGACAACAGCGTCACCTATAGGCAGATACACACACACGGGTTAAACTCTGCAGAATGTGAGAGAGATTGCTAAAATACTAAAAGATACAGTAGTTTTATATGAAGACAAATCTAGTTAAAGTATAAAGATGTGCTATGGAACTATTCACGTGAACAGGTCCGCTGTGCTCTTGTCTCTAATGGGTCCAGTTGGCTAGAATGTTCGCTGCTCTCTATCTGTCCTCTCTCCCTCTCTCTGCCCTCTCTCTTTCTGTCCTCTCTCTCTCTGCCCTATGTCTCTGCTCTCTCTCTCTGACCCCTCTGTCCTCTGTCTTCTCTATCTCTCTGTCCTCTCTCTGCCTTCCCCCTCTCTGCCCTATCTCTCTGCTCTCTCTCTGACCCCTCTCTGCCCGTCTCTCTATCTCTCTCTCTCTGCCCTCCCTCCTCTCTGCCCTATCTCTCTGCTCTCTCTCTGACCCCTCTCCCCCTCTCTCTGTTTTCTCTCTTTTTCCTCTTTCAATCTTCTCTCTCTGTCCTCTCTCTTTGCCCTCTATTTCTGTCTTCTCTCTCTGCCCTCTTGCTTTCTGTCATCTCTCTCTCTTTCTGTCATCTCTCTCTCCGTCCTCTTTCTCTGCCCCCTCTCTCTGTCTTCTCTCTCTCTACCCTCTCTCTCTGTCCTCTCTTTCTCTCTGCCCCCTCTCTGTCTTTTCTCTCTCTGTCCTCTCTTTCTCTCTGCCCTCTCTCTCTACCCTCTCTCTGTCTTCCCTCTCTCTCTGTCCTCTCTCTCTGCCCTCTTCCTCTCTGCCCTCTCTTTCTCTCTCTGCCCTCTCTCTCTCTCTGCCCTCTTCTCTCTGTCCTCTCTCTCTCTGCCCTCTTCCTCTCTGCCCTCTTCCTCTCTGCCCCTTTATCTCTGCCCTTTCCTCTCTGCCCTCTTCCTCTCTGCCCTCTCTCTGTGCACTCTCTCTGTCTGCCCTTTCCCTGCAGACTGAGTCTCCTCTGTCCTTTTTGAATAAAAAAGTAAAAACACAACTCAGCGTTTTGTAAAATTTGTGCCGACTCACCGTTCCCGAGTTCTGGTACTTCTTTTTCTTCTTCCCTTTTTTCTTAGGGTTCAACACCTTTAAAAAAACAACAGACAATCAGCCAGATGCCCTCCCATCCTCCTGCCTCCTGTATCCTGTAGTCAGATGTCCTCCCTGTGTGTCAGATGCCCTCCCATAGGACACAAACCTCGTAAACGTGGAACTGTGACTGGCTGCGACACATTTCTCTGTAACTGGTGCTGAACTCTCCAATAAAATCATGTCTGTGGAGGAAAACAAATAAGTTTAGTCCTGGTTCAGTCCTGGTTAATCCTGGTTCAGTCCTGGTTTAGACCTGGTTTAATCCTGATCCAGTTCCTGGTTTCAGTCCTGGTTCATTTTAGTTTCCTGATTCAGTTCCCGGTTTAGTACTGGTTTAGTCCTGGTTCAGTCCTGGTTTAATCCTGGTTTAGTCCTGGGTTAGTCCTGGTTCAGTTCTGATTCAGTCCTGGTTCAGTCCTGCTTCAGTCTTGCCTCAGTTCTGGTTTAGTCCTGGTTTAGTCCTGTCTTACCCTCCGTCTCTGTCCCAGTCGTACACCTCCACTTTGATGCTCCTAAAACAAAACAAAACCATAAATAAAATAAAATATATGATCTTTAGGAGTGACTTTCATGACCTTTAACTTTGTTAAAACAGTTCCCTCATCACGGTGGAACTCAGGAGTGTATTTTGAGTGATATAAAATAAAGACAATGATCCCAGTACTTGAAAAAGCATAAAATGTCTTCTTTAAACTTTTGTTATTTATATTCCTTTACATTATGTTTAGTCTGTTTGGTTCCCATAAAGAAAGACCAATTTGCACCCAAGCTTTAAATTCTGGCTGATGTCTTGAGATGTTGCTTCAGTGTTTCCACATAATGTTCTTTCATCATGATGTCATCTATTTTGTGAAGTGCACCAGTCCCTTCTGCAGCAAAACAACCCCACAGTATGATGCTGCCACCTCCATATTTCACAGTTGGGATGGAGTTGTCAGGTTTGCAAGTTTCCCCTTTTTTTCTCCAAATGTAATGATGCTCATTGTGGCCAAACATTTCCAATTTTAGATCGCCAGACCACAGGACATGTCTCCAAAAATTAAGGTCTCTGTCCCTGTGTGCATTTGCAAACTGTAATCTAGCTTTTTCATGTTTCTTTTGGAGTGATGACTTCTTTCTGGCAGAGTGGCCTTTTAGCCCATGTCTGTACAGTCCTCGTTCCACTGTGAATAATGACACACTCTTACCAGCTTCAGCAAGAATCCTCACAAGGTCTTTTGCTTTTGTTGATATGCAAATTTTGGACCAAAGCACATTCATCCCTGGGACACCGAAACCGTCTCCTTCCTGAGCGGTATGATAACTGAACATTCTCATGGTGTTTATACTTGTGTATAAGTATTTGAACAGATGAATGTGCCACCTTCAGGCATCTGGAAATTGCACCCAAGGATGAACCAGTCCACAATTCTTCCTGATATCTTGGCTGATTCTTCTGACTTTCCCATGATGTTACACAAAGCAGTGTGTTTCAAGTGTGCCTTCAAATAAATCCACAGGTGTGTCTATAATTAACTCAAATGTTGTCAATAAACCTACTAGAAGCTTCCAAAGATATGATACCATCATCTGGGTTTTCCCAAATTGTTTAAATGGAGTTAGGTAAACTTCTAACGTTAAAGAAAGTCTAGGAAAATTGTCAAAAAAAAAATCCTTCTCTCATTTTTCTGGCATTTAGCAAATAGAATTAAATTGACCTAAAACAGGAAAAGTTGAGTCTGATTTCATGTCTGACAGTGAGAAATAAAGTGTATGTTAACTTCTGGTTTCAACTGAATATATAAATAGACATAGCTAACCTGCTAGTCGTTGTGTGCATGGGCGCACTTCCAGGTCCATCAACTCTCTTTTTTATTGAAAAATGATCGCCCCTCTCTCTGTAACTGCTACTGCCAGGATCGTCATTTTGGTCTTAAAATGTTCGTATTAACCCACTCTACATGATCCTGTTTTTTTTTCCACTATTGTGCCTGTAAATCAAGATATGAGCATTAACAACAGTCAAATCAGGCTCTTTCTTTCCCCGAGGTTGGTCCCGCTACTGTTAGCAACAGGTTTGATTGATGACGTTGCTAAGCGCCCACCCCTGCCAAACCAGCGGTGCGGCCAGAGGGGGCGTTAGCTTCAATAGCCTCCCTTCAGATTGGCTCTCTGGTTGCTATGATACTCGTGATCAGTATTCCAAATATGGAACTCAGCTCCAAATCAGCCTCTATAACTGCAGCCTCAATGAGCTTCATTTGACTGGAGCCGAACCCTATGAGTTCTATGGTAGTTCCTGACCTCCTGTCGCAGTTGTAGTTTAGTTCATGTATATGTATAATGTGTACAGATGTCGTACCGGTCGTAGTCCCCATTACAGAGCGCTCGCACTGGGATCTTAAAGGCCTGCCACACAGGATCCAGAGTGTTCTTCACCACTTCTGTCTTATGGCAGATTGTGTACCTGAGGAAACACACAGAGATTATAGTACTTACGTCGTAATACACATGAGAACATTCATGTCTGTCTATGGTCTAACACTGAGCTGAAGGTCAAAGTGTGTATCTGTCAGACTGCAGATCTGTGGACCTGGTTTATGGTTAATATCTCTGTAATCTATTTGTAATAACTGGACCTATCCACATGAAACAGAAACTTGCACAAATTTCAGCATTTTCTCTGTCAGTTAAAATAAACAAAACTGTAAATACAACTGATACTGATATTACATTTGAAAACCCTGCAGCTTATATCCTTGAGTTTCAGAATAATGAAACATTAGAGACATTTCAGTACCATACCAATAAAAACTCAAACCAGTTAGTTCATCACTTTTATACAACTATATACCCAAGATTCCATTAAAGCAACACTGTGTAACTTTCTGCAGACCTGTCATTTTACCATATAACGTTAAAGTCTAACTAACCAAAACTGTTTAAAATGAACTAATTCATTTTAAACAGTTTGCAGTGGTCCAGAGTTATTCCTCACTTACCTTATGCATTCTGGACAATAATGACTTTATAAGCACTTTTCACCGCTCTCACTATTGTGTCCATAAATCAACCTGCGACCAACTAGCATGCTAACAACGGACTTCTTGATTCTCACCTATCCAAGGCACATTTAGCTCAACACATGGGGAATAAAATCTTTAAAGCCAGTACTCCGGAACATTCTCCATGGCGATAGATGCGTTTTATGCCAGATGTTTGTGGAGATGCTAGCACGCTCACAGTAAGGACGCTCTGGTGTAGCATTTGAACTCCAGTAAACATCTTGCCCCATGTTCACGCATTTTTGTTAGTGCGTGCTTTAGCGTATTGTTAGAGTGTTTTTGTTAGTGTGTTTGCGTATTTTGATGCTCTCTGCTCCTTCTGTAAGTCGGGTTCACGGTTCAGAGCTCAGTTTGAATGGTCCGGGCATTGTTGATCCAGGTCTGTGCTGTTTCCTGGGGGGTATTTTCACAATAAAAGCTTCTCTGTGTCTCTGTGTTTCACAATAAAAGCCTCTCTCTGTCTCTGTGCTCTGTGAGTGTGTCTGAGCCTGAGGTTGTATTCTAACGCTTCACTTCTCCTCATGCTGCGCCCACACAACACCACATGTACACGCACACACAACATACATACACACACACACACACACACACACACACACACACACACACACACACACACACACACACAACATACACACACACGCACACACACACAAACCCACGTACACACACACAATATACATACGCACACAAACCCACACAGAGTCAAGAAGGTCCATCTTTCCTCCCTTTTTTCTTTTCTCCTCCCTCACTTTCCCCCCTTTTCCCCTCCAACCCTCTCTTTCTCCTGATGAGGCTACAGTCTCAGCTGTGATGCAATATAAAACCCTCTGAGCTCCAGAGTCACAAACCCTGATCTGAGTCAGGACTCTGGTCTGGATTAACCCGGCTCTCTCCAGACTGAAACGTGTAGCTTTGAACTGAGTTCTACACATTTACCTGAGATGGCTCTCGCTGAAATCGATCAGAACCAATGTGTTCAAGTGTTCAAAGAAATACTTCAATATGAATGGTCAAAACGTCAGAAGAACAAGACGAAAAATCAAACTTTAATTTAATCCCAGGAACCTTTCCCTCTACAAAAGTATATAGTTGTTCTCCCCCTCCTTCCCAAGCCCAGTTTGTACTCAAGGCCCCAGTATGTCACTTTTTAGCATGTTTTATGTTTTGTTTCTGTTTATTGCACTGAAACTGAAGCTTGCATCTCCACAAACCTGACTCTTACTTCTTATTTCTTCCTGTTTGTTTCCATGGAAATGTTGTTCCTTTGGCTATAATATTCCACAGCATAACATAAAACTTATTATTTAATAAAAAAGGTATGGTTTCATGCAGCCACCTCTAGAAAGTTACATACTGGGGCTTTAAGTCTGAGCAGGTCACGAGAGAGGGTCAGAGTTTACCAGCAGTCTGTTTAAAGCTCATTTAAAGTGTGGGTCTGTGTGGATCAGGAGGCGGTAAAGTTACACAGTGAATCTTTATTTTAAATCAGATTTTAAACTGTGGTTGAACTTACGATCCATCCTCGTTGCTCCGGAAAAACACCAGGAACGGATCCGACTTTCCAAAGAAATCCTTTTTATCCAGTTTATTCCCACAGAACTGCAGCATCACTGACTCCTGAGAGAAGAGAAGGAGAGGGGGAGGACAGAAGAGAGGGAGGAAGAGGGTAGAGAGGGAGGAGAAAGGGGAGAGAAAGAAGAGAGAGAAGCAGAGAGAGACGAGGGAGACCGAAAGAGAGAGAGAAAAAAAGGGAAGAGGAGAGAAGGGAGGAGAGGGGAAGGAAAAGAAGAGTTGAAATAGGAAGGAGGAAAGGGAAAAAGACAGGGAGAGAAAGGGTAACAAAGGGAGGCATAAGAGAAGGATAAGGAGAGGAGAGAGGGTGAAGGAGAGAGAGGGGTGCAGAAGGAAAGCAGAATAGAGAAGAAGAGAGAGGGTTAAGAAGGAGAGAAGGAGGAGATAAAGAAGAGAGAGGCAGGAGAGGGAGAAAGGAGGGGGATAAAGCAGGAGAGAGAATTCACAGTTTAAACAGGAACAGATTATTCCTTCAGAGTCACATGTGGGAGCCATTTTTATTTTCGTTTCCATGGAGACAGCCATGTTTAGCTCAATATAAAAATATAAAAACAGCTCCAGTGTTTTACTCTGAGCTGATCCCAGAGAAACCTCAGGAGGGAGGGAGCAGCAGCTCTACCCCGAGCTCCTCCTCTCTGTTTGCTGTGATGGAGTCATATTCCGATGCTAAAGCTTTTGAGTCTAACATTAAGGTCTACTTCATGAGCACATTTAACCCCTCCCTCAGTGTCTCTGTGTTAAACCTGCATTTGCTCCTGCGGTATGGGTCTTGATACCGGTTCCAATAACATGATAATAAAAACACTCTTTCTTTAGACAAATACTGTGATTTTCAACATTAAATGGTAGTATTTTCTTTTATATTCCCTTATATCTGCATAACCCCCTGCTCAAATGAGTATTTAGTTTTGATGCTAGTTTTAGTATAGATTAGTATCCAATTTGAGATACTTCTGATGACTCTGGTGCTTGTACCTGCCGTGTGCTTGTACCTGGCATGTGCTTGTACCTGTCGTGTGCTTGTACCTGCTGTGTGCTTGTACCTGGCGTGTGCTTGTACATGGCTGTGTGCTTGTACCTGATGTGTGCTTGTACCTGCCGTGTGCTTGTACCTGCCGTGTGCTTGAACCTGGCGTGTGCTTGTACCTGGCATGTGCTTGTACGTGCCGTGTGCTTGTACCTGGCATGTGCTTGTACCTGCCGTTTGCTTGTACCTGTCATGTGCTTGTACATGCTGTGTGCTTGTACCTGGCATGTGCTTATACCTGGCGTGTGTTTGTATGTACTTGGCATGTGTTTGTACCTGGCGTGTGCTTGTACCTGGCGTGTGCTTGTACCTGGCGTTTGCTTGTACCTGGCGTGTGCTTGTACCTGCCGTGTGCTTGTACCTGGCGTGTGCTTGTACCTGGCGTGTGCTTGTACCGCTTGTACCTGGCGTGTGCTTGTACCTGCCGTGTGCTTGTACCTGCCGTGTGCTTGTACCTGCCGTGTGCTTGTACCTGCCGTGTATGTTCTGTATGTTGTCGGCATCTTCCTGAGCCTCTGCTGATATTTTTAGCCCAAACCGTGTTACCGTGGAAACAAAACAAGCCCACGCTCACGTGAGACAGTGAAGGTATCATACCTACATGCTTTAAGTCAGACTGTATGAACAGGTACAAACATGAGACTGCTGGTGTGTCCTCGAGTGAGAATGAAACAGTGTGGGAGAAGAGAGGTTGAAGGTGCAGAAAAGTCAGTAGTAGTATTAGTTTTAGTATTACCTGCAGTTGGTTAGTAGTAGCAGTAGTAATAGTTGTAGCAGTAGTAGTAGCAGTAGCAGTAGTAGAAGTAGTAGGAGCAGGACTAACAGTAGTAGTACATAATATAAAGATCGTACCCTGCAGTTGCTGAGCTCCTCCGCTCTGACAATCAGAGTTCCACAGTTCCTCCCTGGGATCCCCCTGAAACACAAACAACACAAACAAGATAAACAAGATAGGATGTGTGTAAAAATAAATAAAACTAAAGAAATAAAAGTCAGGTTTAAAAACGTCAGTGTCCCTCAGGGCTCCAGAGGGCGGCCATTTTGGGAGCACCGGTGAGCTTGACACATCCTCATCACATCTTTCTTTTATGTCCTCTCCTCATTAGAAACATGGATTACATAATATAGAGCACACTTCAATGATTCTTTTAACTGACTAACTAAAAAAAGCTTTAATTCACTCTCTCACCTCTGACAAGATGTTAAAGCTAAAGCCAGCGGTATTTAGAGCTGCAGCTCCTCCACACTTTGTTCAGTTACTTACATGAAGCAGCCCACGCTCCAGGTGAAAAACAAAATAAAACTAACTCAAACAACATCAAAGATCAGTTATTGAAGTCTCACTAAAGATCAAAGAATATCCTTTATTATAGAAATGTGTCCTCTCGTTTAACCCAAACCCTGTTCTGCTCTGACCATTAGCACAACAAAATAAGAAGAATGTAACAGGTACAAGAGGCTGCTGATGTGTCCTCGAGCAAGATACCTCCCTGTGTGTGAGACAGTGAAGGCATCGCACCCACACGCTGTCTATCACAGGTCACACATGAGGCTGCTGATGTGTCCTCAAGCAAGACTCTTCCCTCTATGTGAGTGAGTGAAGCAGTGAAGGCATCGCACCCACACGATCTAAGTCTGACTGTAACAGGAACAAACATGAGACTGCTGATGTGTCCTCGAGCAAGACAAGAGGAGGAGAGGAGGAGAGGAGGAGACAATATATCACCACACTGACCAGAGAGAAAGAGATGAAGGACAGAGAGATGAGAGAGAAAGAGAGAGAGAAAGGAGAGAGAAAGTGAAATAGGATAGAGAAGAATGGAAGGAGGAAAAAGAGGAGCTGTACAAGTGTAACCACAGCACATTGACTGGAAAGAAGAAAGAGGAGAGTGAAAGAGAAACAGGATAAAAAAAAAAAGAATGGAAGAAGAAAACATGGAGGAGGAAAAAGAGAAGAAGGAAGAGATAGAGGAGAGGGAGGGGGAGAGGACAGCGAGAGGAGTAGTTGCACAAAGCCAGAGTGGAGTTACTGACACTGCCAGTAATGTTATCTACTCCATCTGTGCAGAGGAGAGAGAGAGGAGGGAGGAGGGGAGGGAGGGAGGGAGGACAAGGGAACGTGAGTGAGGAAGAAAGAGGAGGAGAGAGGGAGAGAGGAGAGAGAAAGAGACAGAGGGAGGGATGGAGGGGAGGAGGAGAGAAGTAGAGCCAGAGCAGTGACACAAAGGATAATGTTATCTGCTTCATCTGAGAATCTACAACTGTGTTTAGAACTGACACATAAGAAGAGAGGGAAGAAAGAGGAGAGGGAAGGGGGAGAAGAGAGGGAGGAGAGGCAGAGGAGAGGGAGAGGAGACCTGTCGCACAAGAAGAGAGGGCAGAAAGAGGAGAGTAGGAGGATAGAGGGAGGAGAGAAGGAAGAGGAGAGCGGGAGGGAGGAGAGAGGAGAGGAGAGACGGAGGAGAGGGAAGAAAGAGGAGAGAGGGTAAGAGTGAGGGAAGAGAGAGGGAGCAGAGGGAGGAGAAAAGAGAGGGAGGAAAGCTGGAGGAGAGGGATGTTATAGGAGAGAGGGAGAGAGAGAGAGAGAGAGAGAGAGAGAGCAGAGGAGAAAGGGAGGACAGAGAGAGATGGAGAGATGGATGCATGTTGTAGCTGTAATGTGGTGTAAAGTAAGAGTCATTAAAGAGACTTGAGACGGGCCACTGCACTTTCACTGGACAATATGTACACGTATATTCACATGTGTACTTTCTCTATATATATATACTGTGTGTACTCTATATATGTTCTGACAGAGACACTAGAGAAGAGAAAGAGAAGAGGAAAGCAGAGAGGAGAGGGGGAGAGAGTGAGGGAGAAAGGAGGAGATATGCACAATTTGAACACGTAACACATGTATGTGCTGTGTGTAATTATTAACTACTATTGTACATGCTCTGAGAGAGACCGAGTGGAGGAGAAAGAGAGGAAAAAGGAGAGGAGGAGGTGAATGAGGAGAATAGGAAAGAGGAGAGAGGGAGGGAGAGCAAGAGATGCACAATATAGTCATTTATAGTGTTATGCATGCTCTTAGGGAGACAGAGGAGAGGAGGAGGAAAAAGAGGAGAGGATGAGGGAACAAGGGAGCGATGGAGAGAAATGGATGAAGGATAGAGCTGCATAATATGGACACATAAATACTACATACATATACTGAATGTAACTAAGTATTATGCATGCTCTGAGAGACAGAAGAGAGGAAAGAGCGAGTGGGAGAGAGAGAGAGGGGAGGAGAGAGCGAGCAGAAGAGAGAAAAATTAGGAGAGGGTGAGTGGGAGAGAGGGAGAGGAGGAGGAGAGAGCGAGAGAGAGAGAGGAGGAGAGAGGAAGAGAGAGGAGAAGAGAACGAGCAGGAGCGAGGGAAGAGGAGAGACATTACAAATGTTTTCTTAATAAACTTGTTTATGGTCAGTTTTTTTCTGCATGTCTGTCACTTCTCTGCTCCTCCATGTTTGGTCTGGCTCATGTTAGATACATTATGACCTGGAAATATCAGATTCAGATCTTTTGATATGGTCATTTATTACAAGATGAAGTCAGCGTTTGGGCCTAGATTTTTTTTCTCTTGTTTTATCTGCTTTTGTTGACTTACATCTGCGTTGTTGCTCTTTTTATTGTGTTTTTGTTTACTTTTATGTGGAGCTGAAGCTGTTTTAAATGTAGAAATACACAAGTGGAGCTGAATCGTGTTCTCTCTTCAGATTGTTTCAAGTGTAGAACCAAAGAGAACCAGGGAAATGAGGATTATATGAACAAGTATGATGCTCTGGATGTATGTATGGAGAGAGGGAGGGAAGGAGAGAGGGGGGAGAGGGAGAGAGGAAAGAGAAAGAGAAGGAGGGGGGTGTGGGGGGCACAGATGGAGCAGTGCTGGAGGCTTTAGTGGAGACTCTGTTACAGGACTGAAACAGACACTTTAGAGAGAGAAAGACACAAGGAGAGGGAGAGAGAAGAGAGAGATATAGGGGGGAGAGAGAGAGAGAGAGAGTGAGAGAGAGAGAGAGAGAGAGAGAGGAGTGAGGGGGGAGAGAAAGAGAGAGGAGAAGGGGAAAAGAGAGAGGGAGAGTGAAGGAGCAAGAGAACAGGCTCGTGAAGGGGAGGGAGGGAGAGAGAGAGGGAGGGAGGGGGAGGGAGGGAGAAAAAGAGAAGCACAAAGCAGTGTGACAATATCTGCGCATCTAACTGTGTTCGGTTCAGAGAGACAACAAGAGAGAGAGTGAGGATGAGGAGAGGAGAGGAGAGGAGAGAGAGGAAGAAGGAGAACTAGAGAGAGATTTCCTCAGGAGGCTTGAGGGCCAACAAAAACAGTTTTGTGGGCTGCATTTAGCCCCTGGGCCACAGTTTGGACCCTCTCTGCCTTTACTCACACAGAGCGCTGATCAAACAGCACTAGACAGGGAAATACACAGTCCTTCAGCTCCAGTGCAGTCCATGTGTGCTGTTGTCATGGCGATTCTTGTATGTTCCTGTTTACATGTACTTTCTGGTGTTAAGCGTGTTTATTAGTGTCACGTTTGTTCTTGTATGTTCCAGTTTACATGTATGCGTTTGTCTTGTGGCCAAAACTCCCGGTCAAAGCCTGATCTGGTCTGATCTCTTTTGCTAAGCAGGGCGGGGTCTGGTTAGTACTTGTATGGGAGACCACAGGAAGTACTGTTGTTGTGTCCTTTGGCAAAACACTTCACCCACATTGCCTAGTATGAATCTGATGTGTAAGTAAGTGTTGGTGGGATGGGTTGATGGCGCAGTTTGGCAGCCTTACTTCTGTTTGTCAGTCCCAGGCATAGACTGTATATACACTGCCAGAGTAAAAAAAAAAAGTCGCCACCAAATAAAAGGTCACACACTCTAATATTTTGTTGGAGCGCCTTTAGCTTTGATTACAGCTGTGGCATTTGCTGTGGCATTGTTTCGATAAGTTTCTGCAATGTCACAAGATTTTTTTCCACCCGGTGTCGCATTATTTTTCACCAAGATCTTGCACTGATGATGGTCAAGTCTTCTCCAGCGCATCCCAAAGATTCTCAATGGGGTTAAGGTCTGGACTCTGTGGTGGCCAATCCATGTGTGAAATGATGTGTATAAATGGACATAGCTAATCTGCTACCCGCTGCATTCCAAACATGAAGTGATGAGTGAAAAACTGTGGCCTCTGTCTTTGTAACTGTTGCTATCAGACTCGTCATTTTGGTCTTAAAATGTTCGTAAATAACTCTACTCTTAGCTCTACATAATCTTGGTGTTTTTATTTCGCTATTGTATCTGTAACTCAACATATGAACATTAATACCAGACAAATCAGGCGCCCTTTTCCTGAGGTCACTCCCGCTAGTGTTAGCAAGTATGTTTGATTGACAGCATTTCTAAGCGCCTGCCTCTGCTAAACCAGCGGTGCGTTACCTTCAACAGCCTCGCTCCAGATTGGCTCCTCAATCGCTGTGATTCTCGCGGTCAGAATTTCAAATATAGAATTCGGCTCCAAATTTGTCCCTATAACTGCTCTAGCCTCGAAGAGCTTCATTTGACTGGAGCTGAACACGATGGGTGACACTGCACTCACTTAGTCCACTTCTGTAAACAGTCTGTGGTCCCAGGGCAGCTGTGGCTACAATATGTTACCACCAGCGACTGCGGAGTGACTGAATAATGCAGTGACTGTAAAGTGACTTTGAGCGTCTGCAAAAGCGTCGCGTCAGATTGATGCAGTGTTATTATGTTCTGGTGTTCTTCATGTTTCTTCTGTATCATGTTAGCTCTCATGTGACAAGAAGTTCCTGTTTACATGTATGTTCTCATCATGTATTAGGCGTGTTTCTTATTGTGGTCCCGTTTGTTCTTGTATGTTCCAATTTACATGTATTTTCTGATTTACATGTATGTTCCAGTTTACATATATCTTTCAGATTACATGTATGTTCTGGTTTACATGTGTGTTCTGGTCATGTTTTAGATGTGCTTCTTATTGTTGTCCCATTTCTTCTTGTATGTTCCAGTTAACGATTATGTCCCGGTTTACATGTATGTTCCAGTTGACATGTAGTTGACATGTATGCTTGAGTTTCACATGTATGTTGCATATTTACATGTATTTTCTAGCATACATGTATATAATTTCAGATTTATATATATATATATATATACATATATATATATATATATATATAATATATATATATATATATATATATATATATATATATATATATATATATATATATATATATATACATATACACACACACCACATATATATATATATATGCGCGTGATCTGGTTTACATGTATGTTCTCGTAATGTTTTAAGTGTGTTTTCTTACGTGAGTGGTTTCTCGAGCCGACTCCCTGCTGAGCCCACAATCTCTCCCAGAGTGCAACACGCCTGACCCAGGAAGTCCTGAATACACAGAGACACAATCATGAGAGACGGTGATGAGGTCATAATAATACTGATGTCATATATTAAATCAATACACAGACAATACACAGATCAATATCATGCAGTGTGAGGTAATGTTCTCATGGTAACAGACATACATACCATAATATGTGAGTGTGTGGGTATTTCTCATAGTGTGGGGACTACAACTGAACACACTGACACATTATGCCTCTCTTATGGGGACAAAAATCAGGTCCGTGATGTAAATCTTTTATTATTAGATGAACAGTATGGTTTAAACTTTAGATCTGGTTTCAAATTGGTTAAAGGTTTAGGTTAGGGTTTAGGTTAATATGTCCAAAAAGTCATTCATGTGTGTGTGTCTGCGTGTTTATGTGTGTGTGTATGTGTGTCTGTCTGTCTGTGTGTGTCTGCATGCTTATGTGTGTGTGTATGTGTGTGTGTGTTTGCGTGTGTGCGTGCTTATGTGTGTGTCTGCATGCGTGCGTGTGTCTGCGTGCTTGTATGTGTGTGTGTGTGTGCGTGTGTGTGTCTGCGTGCTTATGTGTGTGTGTGTGTGTGTGTGTGTGTGTGTCTGCATGCGTGCGTGTGTGTGTGTGTCTGCATGCTTGTGTGTGTGTGTGTGCGTGTGTGAGTGTGTGTCTGCATGCGTGTGTGTGTGTGTGTGTGTCTGAGGCTGCTGTAGAAGCAGAATATCTCTGTGTCTCCGCCTCAGGGCGGCTGTGGCACAACTGTGCCATCATCAGAGACACAGAGGAGGAGGAGGAGAAGAGGAGGAGGTTGGACTGATGTCTCTCTCCCTCCATCACCTCCTCCTCTCCAGCCTCCTCCACTCCACATTTCTCAACCTCCCCTCATTCTCTTTTCTCTCTCTCACCCCCTCTCCTCTGCTCTGTTTCTCTCTACACATTTCTCTCCCTCTCCTTCCTCCCTCCTCACTTCTCCCTCTCTTCCCTCTCCTGCCTCCTCCTCTTCTCCCTCTTTTCTCTCCTTCCCCTCTCCTCTTCTCCCTCTCTTTTCTCTCTCTCTCTCTCCCTCTCATCTCTTCCCTCCTCCTCCTCCTCTTCTTCTTTTCCTCTCTTTTCTCTCTCTCTGATGTTTTTACTGCCCCTGCAGTAAAAACATCTTCACACTCTGATAAACTCCTCACAGACAAAGCCTCACTCAGTTTAGTTTCACTTTTACTCCAAATCAAAACAAACCTGAGAAAAACATTTAAAACAGTATTTAAGAGAGAGGTAAAGTGCAGGACTCACATGTTTGGACAGATTGTCGCTCTTACAGTCCAGATCATACCTGAAAAAATAACACAAAAATTCAAACTGCAAGCAAGGATAAAGGGAAGTCAAACCCTTTGTGACAGTGGAAGGGCATACTGAACCAGGTCTAAACCAGGACTAAACCAGGACTGAACCAAGACTGAACCAGGTCTAAACCAGGACTAAACCAGAACTGAACCAAGACTGAACCAGGACTAAACCAGGACTGAACCAAGTTTAAACCAGGACTGAACCAGGACTGAACCAAGACTGAACAAAGAGTAAACCAGAACAGAACCAGGACTAAATTAGGACTGAACCAGGACTAAATTAGGACTGCAACAGGATTGAACCTGGACTAAACCAGGACTAAACCAGCACTTGGTGTGAGATGAGATTCATATTTTGTTTTCTAAAGTTACTGCTGGTAACACACCAAACCACTTTCCCGCTCTAAATTATAAACCTGCTTTTAAACTTCATCAGTTCTAATTAGGCCTGTATGATTACAATTAGATTTGAAATGTATGTTTAAAAAGGATTCTGTTCAGAGAGCACATATAAACGACTTCAGGAGTGTTTACATCTCAGAAAGACTGAAATCTGAACTTTAAACTAATCCCAGAATGCCATGTGTTTTAAAATATTTTTGTAGAGGTCTAAACTACAGGGTTAGCAGCTTTTACACAATAAGACCCCATGGAGACACAGGGAGGACATCTGACGCACAGGGACATTTCAGAACATGTTTGTACAGGTCTAAACTACAATTACATTTTAATATAAAAAGAGAGTGTGCACTTGTTCACTGACGCCTTTACGAAAACTGCAGCGAGTTAAAGTACACTTGTCATTTTGAATTCTAATTTGAAGTCTTCTCTGTTCCTCTCAGAGATGTTTGTGTAAATGTTTGAGAAGATGCTTGTGGAGATGTGATGTTTGTGAAGCTGTTTGTGGAGATGTTTGAGGAGATGTTTGTAAAAATGGTTGTGGAGATGTTTGAGGACATGTTTGAGTAGATGTTTGTGGAGATAATGTCTGTGGAGCTGTTTGTGAAGATGTCTGAGGAGATGTGAGATGTTTGAAAAGATGTTTGAGGAGATGTTTGAGGAGATGTCTGAGGAGATGTTTGTGGAGATGTTTGTGGAGATGTTTGTGGAGATGTTTCAGGAGATGTTTGTGAAAACATTTGTGGAGATGTTTGAGGACATGTTTGGGAAGATGTTTGTGGAGATGTTTGTGGAGATGTTTGAGGACATGTTTGTGAATATATATATATATATTTTTTTTAATTATTATTTTTTTTTTCATTCTTTATTTCGAGCACATGTATCATTTCACATTTCACATTTCACATTTCACGAATCGAACCTAAGATAAGCTCAAAAAGGAGTGGGAAGAAGAAAACTTATTATGTCCCACCCCTGTCTAAACCTGGTTTAGTCCTAGTTTAGTCCTGGTTTCATCCTGGTTTAGTCTTGGTCTACTCCTGTTTTAGTCCTGGTTTAGTCTTGGTCTAGTCCTGGTCTAGTCCTGGTTCAGTCCTGGTTTAGTCCTGGTTTAGTCCTGATCTAGTCCTGGTTTAGTCCTGGTCTAGTCCTGGTCTAGCCCTGGTTTAGTCCCTGGTTTAGTCCTGATTTAGTCCTGGTCTAGTCCTGGTTGAGTCCTGGTTTAGTCCTGATTTAGTCCTGGTCTAGTCCTGGTTGAGTCCTGGTTTAGTCCTGATTTAGTCCTGCCTGAGTCCATGTTTAGTCCTGGTTGAGTCCTGGTTGAATCCTGGTTCAGTTCTGGTTCTGTCCTGGTTTAATCTTGGTTTAGTCCCTGGTTTAGTCCTGATTTAGTCCTGGTTGAGTCCTGATTGAGTCCTGGTTTAGTCCTGGTTCAGCTCTGGTTCTGTCCTGGTTTAATCTTGGTTTAGTCCCTGGTTTAGTCTTGATTTAGTCCTGGTCTAGTCCTGGTTCTTTTTGGTTCTGTTTTATTTCTGGACTCAAACCTGTTTCCACATGAATTTTACAAGAGCTTTCACTTTTTACATTTAAATTTAAAATGAGAGAGAAGAGGGGGAGAGAAGGAGAGAAAGAGGAGAGAGGGAATGAAAAACAGAAAGAGGGAGGAAATAGAAAAGAGAAGGAGAGAGGGAAAAAGGAGAGAGAAAGATAGAAGAGAGAGGGAAGAGAGACAGGAGGGAGAGAGACAAGAGGGAGTAGAGAGAGGAAACAGGGAAACAAAGAGAAAAGAGAGAGGTAGAGTGGGTGAGAAAGGAAAAGAAAAAAGAAAGAGGGAGAGACAGAAGGCGGAGGAGGTTTCAGAGAGAGAAAGTGAGAGAAGAGAGAGAGCAAAGAGGCAGAGACTTTGACTTTTAACAATACATTTATTATGCGTCACTTGTCAGATAAAAGAAATGTGCAAAGAGGCAGAGAAGGAGAGAGAGGAAGAGAGAGGGAGTAAAAGGGAGAAAGAAAGGCAAAGAAATGAAGGGAAGAAGGGAAAGGAGAGAGGGGGAAGAGTGAAAGAAGAGAGAGAATGAAAGAGAAAAAGAAGAGAGGGAAGAGAGAAAGAGAGAGAGAAGACAGGGAGGAAAGAAAGAGAGAAAAAAGAAAGAGAGAGTGGAGAGACAGAAGAAAGGGAGAGGGAGAAATGAGGGGGGGCACAAGAGAGGGAGAGAAAGGAGAGAGAGAGAAAGAGAGAGGGGGAGACCAAAGACACGGAGAAAAGAAAGAGAAACAAAAAGAGAGAGAGAGAGAAAGAGAGAGAGGAGGAGAGATAGAAGAGAGTGAAAGAGAGAAAGGAGCGAGAAACAGCGAAACTCACAGGTCGAAGCGCAGGTTCTGTCGCTCCTCGAAGAAATAATCCAGAATAAACTTCCGCACAAAGTCTGGGTTTAGAGTGTTATCGATGACCTCAGTGCGGCCGAACTGTGGACACACACAAATACACGCACGCACACACACACATGCAACACACACACACACATACATGCACACATACACACACACACACACACACACACACATACACACATACACACACACATGCACACATGCACACACATACGCACATACACACACACACACACACACACATACGCACATACACGCACACACACACACATACACAAACATACACATAACAACATTAGAACAGAGATCAGAAAACAGTGACACTTTATTATAACTATACAACAGCCTATCTCTGGATATCAGATGACATCGTGACATGAAGCTTTTTTTTTGCCAAATCTTACGACTAAAACCAGTTTGAGTAAACCCAAAAGAATGTATTTGAGCTTAAAAATCATAATTTTGATCAAATCGATGTAGTCACTTGTTCATCCAGGAGTGGTCCACTTGATCCTGTGGAGCCGATGTCATCAACATTCACTGGGGTTGTGATGCTAACTGGAGGCACTGTTCTGTTTGAAGCTCTGTTAGACTTTAATCTGAGCTTTATTTTAACACAATCTGACCATAAAGAACTGACTTGTCTGAACTACAACAGGTGAGCTGATTTGTGCTGTCCCTGTCAAACAAGTCCCTCTCAAATAACATTACAGTCAGAAGCTAGCTAGCATTAGCCAACAGGTTTTTCATTTAGTCACTCTCACCTTAACCAAGAAAGCTCAGATTGATCACAGGCTCCTGAAAGTGTGCTGTTTAAATTCATTTTGTACTTTCTCTGGAGTTTTCAAATGATCTAACTTTTGACAGCGTTTGCTAATGTGTGCATTGTCTCTCCATGGTAACTGTTGAACATTCCACTATAGGCATACATGTAGAACACCCCCCCGTCTGATGCGGTGATCATGTGTACACTGTTTTTGCATTAAGGACATTTCAGCCATTTTACATTTGCTGGTTCTGGTGTGGCTCTGACTTGTGCTCACCTCTCTCCACTCTCGGTTGGCGATTCCCTGAGTGTACAGTATACAGACTGAGGAACAAGAGAAGAAACAAACAATTTCAATAAATCTGTTTAAAATATCTTGACAGTTATTCATATAATTAAGTACTCCTGGTTTACTTCAGGAAATGTGTCCTCTGCATTTGACCAATGTTTCAGTGTCTCTGGGAACAGACACGGGGAGAACATGCAAACTCCACGCAGAAAGGCTCAGGAGTTGAACCAGGATCCTTCTTGTTGTGAGGTGGGGAGTGTTAGCCACTCAGCCACCATGCTGGTTTAATCCTAGTTTAGTACTGTCCATTATACATCTAAGAGTCTTGTTAAATTCTTGCCTGAAACAAACATCTGTGATTCACAAAAACATTTATAAATATCAAGAATGACATCATATCTGGGTCAGGACTAAGCGGAGACTGAACTGGGACTGAACCAAGACTAGACCAAGACTAAACCAGGACTGAACTGGAACTGAACCGGGACTGAACCGGGACTGAACCCGGGATTAAACTAGAACTGAACCAGGACTGAATCAGTACAAAACCAAGACTGAACCAGGACTGAACCAGTTCTAAAAAAAGGACTTCAACTGAGAATAATATAAACTAATTGCCCCATCACTTGGACTGCCTGTTTTCGACCTAGTTTAGTCCTGAATTAGTCCTGGTCTAGTCCTGGTTTAGTCCTGGTTTAAGACCTGGTTTAGACCTAGTTTAGTCCTGAATTAGTCCTGGTTTAGTCCTGGTTTAGTCCTGATTTAGACCTGGTTTAGCCCTAGTTTAGTCCTGGATTAGTCCTGGTTTAGTCCTGGTTTAGTCCTGGTTTAGTCCTGATTTAGACCTGGTTTAGACCTAGTTTAGTCCTGGATTAGTCTTGATCTAGTCTTGATTTATATCTGGTTTTGGGGGAGGATTAAATGTTTAAATTATTTCATATTTGAGGTGAGAAAATGAGTCAGAGCAGATGGAGCTCCGCCCACAGTCCGACCTGAACATGTTTAAATCTGCACAAATATAAACACGTGTGAACCAGAGTAAGGGCATGTACTTCAGGCCAATAATCATCATTCATTTAGATGATCAGGATTTCTATGGGACAATAGCAGAAAAAAGGAGTGAGGGAGCTGAAGATGTGGTGATCCATATCCGTATCTCTGTTTATCTGACCCAAACTGCAAGACTACACCTGCAGGGGGAGTTCATGCAAAAAATACTATTTATGCAGAAAAAGTACTAGAAAACAAATAAAGACAGATTAAACTTGTGAATCGTGAGATTAATCTGACTTTTTACAGAGATTTTATTTTTTTTTAAATCTAGATCTTCAGCTCCCCTCCTCCTGTCTGCTGTTGTTCCTCATACATGGATCAATCGACTAAACTAAAGACTCACAGCTCTAGTTACAGCCCTATACTGAGCCAGAATGAAACCAGATCTAAACTAGGTCTAAACCAGGACTAAACCAGGACTAAACCTGGCTCCTCTCCTGTCTTCTCTTTGATCACTGGTTCATGTTTAAATCAAAGTGTTTATTTGTGGTACGTCAGTGAACGCCACACGAGACATGAACGAGTCCAGCTGGGCCCTAAACACACCACAGGACTAAAGCAGGACTAAAGCAGGACTAAAGCAGGACTAAAGCAGGACTAAACCAGGACTAAACTAGGACTAAACCAGGACTCAACCAGGACTAAAGCAGGACTAAAGCAGGACTAAAGCAGGACTAAACTAGGACTGAACCAGGACTAAACCAGGACTAACCAGGACTAAAGCAAGACTAAAGCAGGACTAAACCAGGACTAAACTAGGACTAAAGCACGACTAAAGCAGAACAAAACCAGGACTAAACCAAGACTAAAGCAGGACTAAACCAGGACAGAAACAGGACTAACCAGGACTAACCAGGACTAAAGCAGGACTAAACCAGGACTAACCAGGACTAAAGCAGGACTAAAGCAGGACTGAACCAGGACTAAACCAGGACTAAACCAGGACTAAAGCAGGATTAAAGCAGGACTAAAACAGGACTAAAGCAGGACTAAACCAGGACAGAACCAGGACTAACCAGGACAAAAGCAGGACTAAACCAGAACTAAACCAGGACTAAACCAGGACTAAACCAGGACTAAAGCAGGACTAAAGCAGCACTAAACCAGGACAGAACCAGGACTAACCAGGACTAAAGCAGGACTAAAGCAGGACTAAACCAGGACTGAATCAGGACTAAACCAGGACTAAACCAGGACTAAAGCAGGATTAAAGCAGGACTAAACCAGGACTAAAACAGGACTAAACCAGGACTAAAGCAGGACTAAAGCAGGACTAAAGCAGAACTAAACCAGGACTAAAGCAGGACAGAACCAGGACTAACCAGGAGTAAAGCAGAACTAAACCAGGACTAAACCAGGACTAAACCAGGACTAAACCAGGACTAAACCAGGACTAAACCAGGACTAAAGCAGGACTGAACCAGGACTCAACCAGGGCTGAACCAGGACTACAGCAGGACTAAACCAGGACTAAACCAGGACAGAACCAGGACTAAACCAGGACTAAACCAGGACTAAAGCAGACTGAACCAGGACTGAACCAGGACTGAACCAGGACTAAACCAGGACTAAACCAGGACTAAACCAGGACTAAAGTAAGGCTAAACCGCAACTAAACCAGGACTAAGGTAGGACTGAACAAGGACTGAACCAGGACTGAACTTTGGCTAAACAAGGACTAAACCAAGATTAAACTAGGACTGAACTATGGCCTGGGACTTTGAGACATTTTTGTTGATTATGAACGAGTATGTTTTGGTTTAGGCCCACACTGTAAACAATGAGCAGGAGCGTGCACGAGGGGAGCACACGGGAGAGCACACACACATACACATTCAAAAACAACAAGAGCATGCACGTGGAAACGCACACACACACACACACACACACACACACACACACACACACACACACATACAGCAAGAGTGTGCACGTGGCAAAATGAGCACAAAGACAACACACACACACACACACACACACAAGAGGTGAACCAAAGCACATAAACTAGTGCGCACGAGGGTGAGAGGAGTGTGCACGTGTGGATGAGGAGCGTGCACATATGGATGAGTGTGCATGTGAGGAGCATGCACGTGCGGATGCGTGTGCATGTGTGGAGCGTGCACGTGTGGATGAGTGTGCATGTGTGGAGCGTGCACGTGTGGATGAGTGTGCATGTGAGGAGCGTGCACGTGTGGATGAGTGTGCATGTGAGGAGCGTGCTTGTGTGGATGAGTGTGCATGTGAGGAGCGTGCACGTGTGAGTGAATCAGACATTTGCATATGTCAGAGGAGGTCTGCATCACCAACAAGACTCTCCTCCTACACAACTCACACCATCCCTCTATCTCTCTATCCTTCCATCTATCATCCATCTATCTACACAACTCATACCATCCCTCTATCTCTCTATCCTTCCATCTATCATCCATCTATCTACACAACTCACACCATCCCTCTATCTCTCTATCCCTCCATCTATCATCCATCTATCTACACAACTCACACCATCTCTCTATCTCTCTATCCTTCCATTTATCATCCATCTATCTACACAACTCATACCATCCCTCTATCTCTCTATCCTTCCATCTATCATCCATCTATCTACAGCGTGCCACCATCCCTCTATCTCTCTATCCCTCCATCTATCATCCATCTATCTACACAACTCACACCATCCCTCTATCTCTGAGTCTATCCCTCTATCTATCATCCATCTATCTACACAACTCACACCATCCCTCTATCTCTCTATCCTTCCATCTATCATCCATCTATCTACACAACTCACACCATCCCTCTATCTCTCTATCATCTCCATCTATCTCTCCATCTATCTACACAACTCACACCATCCCTCTATCTCTCTATCCTTCCATCTATCATCCATCTATCTACACAACTCACACCATCTCTCTATCTCTCTATCCTTCCATCTATCATCCATCTATCTACACAACTCACACCATCCCTCTATCTCTCTATCCCCTCTATCTATCATCCATCTATCTACACAACTCACACCATCCCTCTATCTCTCTATCCTTCCATCTATCATCCATCTATCTACACAACTCACACCATCCCTCTATCTCTCTATCCCTCCATCTATCATCATCCATCTATCTACACAACTCACACCATGCCTCTATCTCTCTATCCCTCCATCTATCATCCATCTATCTACACAACTCACACCATCCCTCTATCTCTCTATCCTTCCATCTATCATCCATCTATCTACACAACTCACACCATCCCTCTATCTCTCTATCCTTCCATCTATCATCCATCTATCTACACAACTCACACCATCCCTCTATCTCTCTATCCTTCCATTTATCATCCATCTATCTACACAACTCACACATCCCTCTATCTCTCTATCCCTCCATCTATCATCCATCTATCTACACAACTCACACCATCCCTCTATCTCTCTATCCCTCCATCTATCTATCTACACAATTCACACCATGCTTCTATCTCTCTATCCCTCCATCTATCTATCCATCTATCTACATAACTCACCATCCCTCTCTCCCTCACTCTCTTCTCTCATCTCTCTCCCTCTCTTTACCCCCCCTCGCTCTCCCTTTCCCTCCCTCTCTCTCCTTCTCTCCCTCTCCTCCTCTCTCTATTACTCCCCCTCTCTCCCTCTTTCTTGTAAACAAATCTAAAACACTGTTTGAATGGTCACTATTATCACTGTTCTTTCTGTAACCCCCTGTCCTCTGTGTGTCAGATGCCCTCCCGGTGTGTCAAATGCCCTTCCTGTGTCTCCTTGGTGTAAAATTTCAAACGTACTTGGATCAGATTTGGAGAAAGTGTCTCTGTCCAGAAGATTCCTGAAAAACAAGAAAATAATTCTTAATATTTAACACTTTTTTTAAACACAGTTTATATCAGATGAATGTTCTGTCCTCCCTCCTCAGCCACAGCCTCCCTGGGGCAGGCTGACTCTCTCTGGCCCTCAGCGATCACACTCTCACTCTGGAGGAGGGGAAGTGTCTTGCCTAAGGTGCATAGACTGGACTAAGTGAGTGTGATGTCACCCACAGCGTTCGGCTCCAGCCAAATGAAGATCATTGAGGCTAGCAGCTGTAGCGGTCAATCTGCAACTAGGAACCATAGTTGGAAGAAACAACCAATCAAGAGCGAGACTCTTTTGGCAGGGGGTGGGCGCTTAGCAATGAAGCTGTCAATCAACCTGTTGCTAATGCTAGCAGGAGCAACCTCCGGGAAAGAAGGCCTGATTTGTCTGTTATTAATGTTTATATCTTAACCAGAGTGAGTTACATGAGGGTTAAAGAGTGAGTCACATGAGCGTTAAAGAGTGAGTCACGTGAGGGTTAAAGAGTGAGTCACGTGAGGGTTAAAGAGTGAGTCACGTGAGGGTTAAAGAGTGAGTCACGTGAGGGTTAAAGAGTGAGTCACATGAGGGTTAAAGAGTGATGAGGGTTAAAGAGTGAGTCACGTGAGGGTTAAAGAGTGAGTCACGTGAGGGTTAAGGAGTGAGTCACAAGGAGTGAGTCACATGGGGGTTAAAGAGTGAATCACATGAGGGTGAATCACATGAGGGTTAAAGAGTGAGTCACGTGAGGTTAAAGAGTGAGTCACGTGAGGGTTAAAGAGTGAGTCACGTGAGGGTTAAAGAGTGAGTCACGTGGGTTAAAGAGTGAGTCACATGGGGGTTTAAAGAGTGAGTCACATGGGGGTTAAGAGTGAGTCACATGAGGTTAAAGAGTGAGTCAGGGTTAAAGAGTGAGTCACATGAGATTAAAGAGTGAGTCACATGGGGGTTAAAGAGTGAATCACATGTGGGTTAAAGAGTGAGTCACGTGAGGGTTAAAGAGTGAGTCACATGGGGTTAAAGAGTGAGTCACATGAGGGTTAAAAGCGAGTCACAAGGGGTTAAAGAGTGAGTCACATTAGGGTTAAAGAGTGAGTCACATGGGGTTAAAGAGTGAGTCACATGAGGGTTAAAAGAGTGAGTCACATGGGGTTAAAGAGTGAGTCACATAAGAGAGATAATTTTTTTTTAATTTTTTAAATTTAAAAAAAAAAAAAATTATCTCTCTTATGTGACTCACTCTTTAACCCCCATGTGACTCACTCTTTAACCCTCATGTGACTCACTCTTTAAGGGTTAAAGAGTGAGTCACATGGGGGTTAAAGAGTGAGTCACGTGAGGGTTAAAGAGTGAGTCACGTGAGGGTTAAAGAGTGAGTCACATGAGGGTTAAAGAGTGAGTCACATGAGGGTTAAAGAGTGAGTCACGTGAGGGTTAAAGAGTGAGTCACATGGGGGTTAAAGAGTGAGTCACATGGGGGTTAAAGAGTGAGTCACATGAGGGTTAAAGAGTGAGTCACATAAGGGTTAAAGAGTGAGTCACATTAGGGTTAAAGAGTGAGTCACATGAGGGTTAAAGAGTGAGTGAGGGGTTAAAGAGTGAGTCACATGGGGGTTAAAGAGTGAGTCACATGAGGGTTAAAGAGTGAGTCACATGGGGGTTAAAGAGTGAGTCACATAAGAGAGATAATTTTTTTTTTTAATTTTTTTAATTTAAAAAAAAAAATGGGGTCTCTTATGTGACTCACTCTTTAACCCCCATGTCACTCACTCTTTAAAGATGTGAGTCACTTTAGGGTTAAAGAGTGAGTCACATGGGGGTTAAAGAGTGAGTCACATGAGGGTTAAAGAGTGAGTCACATGAGGGTTAAAGAGTGAGTCACATAAGGGTTAAAGAGTGAGTCACATGGGGGTTAAAGAGTGAGTCACGTGAGGGTTAAAGAGTGAGTCACATGAGGGTTAAAGAGTGAGTCACATGGGGTTAAAGAGTGAGTCACATGGGGTTAAAGAGTGAGTCACATGAGGGTTAAAGAGTGAGCCACATGGGGGTTAAAGAGTGAGTCACATGAGGTTAAAGAGTGAGTCACATGAGGGTTAAAGAGTGAGTCACATGAGGGTTAAAGAGCGAGTCACATTAGGGTTAAAGAGTGAGTCACGTGAGGGTTATCAATCATAAGGATATAGTAATATTTATGGCTTATCAGACCTCAGCTCTCTTACACCGCAAACCTTTAAAGTGTTATGTCTTTTAATCACATAATCAGCCCGAACTAAATATCCTCTAATGTTTTTAGAGGTGTAATGATCCTATATGACATAAAATTGACTCTTGTGGGCTTTAAGCCATGTTACAATGCTGTTTCCTTTTTATTTCATTGATTCACACATGTTTAAGTAACACTTTATTATTAGTCTGTCTACATCGCCAAAGCTCAAAATGCTCTGCTCCACCTTGTGATGTCATGAAGTGATAGTTTTCAAGTTAACAGCTTCTTTTACCTTTAGCTCAGTAGAGATTGGCAATTCCAGGGCTGAAATCATCCAAATGATTCTAGTGCAGGTGTATGAAGTTTAAAAACACAGTGGAGCACTTCCTGTAGTACCGCATGACATCACAAGGTGGAACAGAGTGTTTTCCGTTTGACAAGAACTCGGCCTAAATATGCAGGGTTTGTGTGTTAAACATGTGTGAATGAAACACAACTCCAGGCATGTTTGTGATGAGGAAACAACATTAGGACAAAGATCAGAGAGCAGTGCATTATGGGACCTTTAAGGCAGATAGATAATGTGCATAAAAGTGCCAACATCAGCCAACCGTAATGTGGGGTTAGAATGGCAGCCACTTCTCCCTCAGTCTGCCTCAGGGCACATTTGAAAGTACGTCTGAGTGTGTAGTAAATCGCTGCAGACGGATGTGAGCAGAGGGAGGAACTGAGCGTGTGCAGAACCCTGGTGATGTCACAGCGTGTGGTGTGGGAATCGCACCCACAACCTGCTGTGCGCTGCATAAAGGACAACAGGGCTCTCTTCTCCTCTCTCACTCCCCCTCGTTTTCCCGTCTCTCTATCCCCCCTCTCTTGTGTCTCCTCCTCTCTCCTCATCTCATTTCTCCTCTCCCTCTTACCACCTCCCTTCTCTACCCATCTCCTTCTCTCTCTCCCTCTCACTACCCCTCTCATCCCTCTCGCTCTCCCCCCTCACTGTCTCTTTCTGTCTATCCCCCTCTCTTCATCTTCTCTCCAGCGCTCTCATCTCCCCCTTCTCTCTCTCCCCTACACACTCTCTCGATATCAACTTTGGTCTAATCCTGGTTTAGTGCTGGTTTAGTCCTAGTTTATACCTGGTTTAGTCCTGGTTCAGTCCTAGTTTAGTCCTGGTTTAGTCCTGGTTCAGTCCTGGTTTAGACCTGGTTTAGTCCTAGTTTAGTCCTGGTTTAGTCATGGTTTAGTTCTGGCTTAGTCCTGGTTTAGTCCTAGTTTAGTTCTGGCTTAGTCCTGGTTTAGTCCTGGTTTATTTCTGGCTTAGTCCTGGTTTAGTCCTGGTTTAGTCCTGGTTTAGTTCTGGCTTAGTCCTGGTTTAGTCCTAGTTTAGTCCTGGTTTGGACCTGGTTTATTCCTTGTTTATACCTGGTTTAGTCCTGGTTTAGTTCTGGCTTAGTCCTGGTTTAGTCCTGGCTTATTTCTGGCTTAGTCCTGGTTTAGTCCTGGTTTAGTTCTGGCTTAGTCCTGGTTTAGTCCTAGTTTAGTCCTGGTTTGGACCTGGTTTATTCCTTGTTTATACCTGGTTTAGTCCTGGTTTAGTTCTGGCTTAGTCCTGGTTTAGTCCTAGTTTAGTCCTGGTTTAGTCCTGGTATAGACCTGGTTTAGACCTGGTTTACTCCTGGTTTAGTCCGAGTTTAGTCCTGGTTTAGTCCTGGTTTAGACCTGGTTTACTCCGGGTTTAGTCCTGGTTTTGTCCTGGTTTAGTCCTGGTTTAGTCCTGGTTAAATCCTGGTTTAGTGCTGGTTTAGTCCCTGTTCATACCTGGTTTAGTCCTGGTTTAGTTCTGGCTTAGTCTTGGTTTAGTCCTGGTTTAGTCCTGGTTTAGTCCTGGTTTAGTCCGTGGTTTAGTCCTGGTTTAGTCCTGGTTTAGTCCTGGATTACTCTTGATTTAGTCCTATTTAAGTCCTGGTTCAGTCCTGGTTCAGTCTTGGTTCAGTCCTGGTCCAGTTCTGGTTTAGTCCTGGTTTAGTCCTGGCCCAGTACTGGTTCAGTCGTGGTTTAGTCCTGGTTTAGTCTTGGTTTAGTCCTTGTTTTGACTTGGTTTAGTCCTGGTTTAGTCCTGGTTTAGTCCTGGTTCAGTCCTGGTTCAGTCCTGGTTTAGTCCTTGTTTAGTCCTGGTTTAGTCCTAGTTCAGTCCTGGTTTAGTCCTGGTTTAGTCCTGGTCCAGTCCTGGTTTAGTCCTGGTTTAGTCCTGGCTTAGTCTT
Source organism: Periophthalmus modestus (assembly GCA_019594935.1). NCBI lineage: Eukaryota > Metazoa > Chordata > Actinopteri > Gobiiformes > Gobiidae > Periophthalmus > Periophthalmus modestus. The sequence continues at coordinate 3,985,819 of JAIEZT010001390.1, forward strand.
GGTTTAGTCCTGGATAAGTCCCGGTTTAGTCCTGGTTTAGTCCTGGTTTAGTCCTGCTCTGTGGGATCTTCAGGAGTGATATTTATTAATAATGCATTCTACACATTTGCTGCATTAATCACTCACACTCTGAGTGTCTTGCCTGAGGATGCAGCAGCACAACACTGGAATTGGGATCAAACCTTTTAGACAAATGTTGCAGATGTAATGGAGGTTGGTAGTCCAATTCCTGAATGTTTGTGTCAAGGTAAAGTAGGGCTTTAGTCAACTAAAAAAGGGCGTGGCCAAAGCTCTCAAAACTCTTCCATATCTCTGTGTATGTCCCCCAAACTGCACTAACAAGACTACACCTCCAGGGGGAGCTCATGCAAAACTATCTCAAATATTCAGCTAATACACATTTTGGTTGTCTAAAACCCAACACACAGAACAGAATATTTTGCCAGATTTAGGATCTGTTTTACTTGTCCCCGACTTCAAGAAAGTGTGACCCAGTTTTGGACACTTGTATGTGATTCTCAAACCGCCGTGCTCCCCGTGTGTGGTGTCCGACTGACTCTGAGCTGCTCGGTCATATCGTAACCACAAAACATCACTATGGCAACAGCCAATAAAACAGGGCGTTGGACAGACCATAGATTGTATATTTAAATTATCATAACTAACATAACTAATGCGCTAGCCACAGTCCAAATAGGAAGTGGGCGGGCCTCTGGCTCCATCGACTGGCTCCTATTCACTTTACATTAGAAAACACTGGCCCCTCTCTCTGTAACTGCTGCTGTCAGCCTCATCATTTTGGTCTTATAATGCTTGGATTAACCCTCTCATGATCCAGTTTTTTTTTTATTCCACTATTTTGTCTGTAACTCAAGATATGAACATTTCATAACAGACAAATCAGGCGGCTTCTTACCCCAAGGTCAGTCCCGCTAGCGTTAGCAACAGGTTTGATTGACAGTGAAGCTAAGCGCCTGCTCCCTGCTAAACAAGTGGTGCGGGCAGGAAGGGGTGTTACCTTCAACAGCCTCGCTCCTGATTGGCTCTTTGGTTGCTATAAAACACGCAGTTGGACTTTACTCTTGTAAAGTTGTAAAGTTAAACTGCAGCTTTCTCATCTACATTATCCATTAGACTGTATCCTCCTGAAATAATGACCCAGTCCACAGAACAGTGCTGTGGTCCAGTCTGAAGCGTTCTTTAAAACAGCGCTGTGGTCCAGTCTGAAGTGTTCTTTAAAAGAGAAGATGCGAGCACAGACCCTCACGTGTGTCTGCAGAAGCTGGGTGAAGCTCGGCCTGTCATGATAATCTCTATATCGATTTATGGTTCATTATATGTGAGCTGGAAGACTATATTTTGGGATCAATCATGGTCGTCATCGTCTTTTCTTTGCAAAATTGCAGAGAGTTCTGCAATTTTTTCTTGTAATAAGGTCAGATTTGAACTATAGAGAGTAGAATAAATTACTTCCTAAGCCTAATTAATGGTTCAGTGTTGTTCATTTGCAGTAGCTCAGGCCTTAAATGAGACTGCAGATTTAAATGCTTCACTGGGACTATCCTGCTTTGTGTCAGTGGTTTGAAGTGGTTTCAATACTACCGTTTATGACAGTATTTCTCCATAGCGATGTCATGTGTTATTAAGACAGGTCTAGGTGAAGCTGCTACAGATTAGCGACTTTACCTCCTGTTTGTTATCTCCAGCCTTCTATGCATTAAAAGCACCATATTTCAAAGATAATAAATAACAGTTTTGAGTGAGTCATTTTACTGTTGACAGGTAACAGCTGACTCCAGGGACATTCATGAGCTTGTGCTGTGCGGTCTCTTCACTGTTATATCCCACTGTATTGTTTGGGCTCAGACATTTAAAATCTCATCCAGATTCTCCTCGTGTCTGTGGTCTGCGCTATTTGTCTCACATTTAAAAATCCATTAACACTGAAAAATCCTGTAATGCGTGCCGGGTTTTACAGAAAACATACCAGGACTAAAACGGGACTAAACCAAGATTAAACAGAGCAAGATCAAACCAGCCAGGCCTAGATCTAAACCAGGACTAAACCAGGACTAAACCAGGACTAAAATGGGACTTACAAAGATAATGGACCAGGACTAAACCAGATCAAAGTCAGGTTTAAACCAGGACTAAACCAGGACTAAACCAGGACTGAACTCAACTTAAATTATAGTTTAATAATTCTGAAAGTGAGTAGAATTTCAAACCACTTTGAGCCAAAAGCATCTGCCAAATCTCCACAGAAAGACAGCCAAGAACTTACATAAGACAAAACCAGGACTAAATGAGGATTACACCAGGACTAAACCAGGACTAAATTAAGACTAAAGCAGGACTAAGCCAGGATTAAACTAGGACTAAACCAGGACTAAACCAGGACTAAACCAGGACTGAAGCAGGACTGAAAAAGGACTAAACCAGGACTAAACCAGGACTGAAATGGGACTAAACAAGGATTAAACCAGGACTAAACCAGGACTGAAATGGGACTAAACAAGGATTAAACCAGGACTAAACCAGGACTGAACCGGGTCTAAACAAGAATTAAACCAGGACTAAACCAGGACTGAAACGGGACTAAACAAGGAATAAACCAGGACTAAACCAGGACTGAAACGGGACTAAACAAGGAATAAACCAGGACTAAACCAGGACTGAAACGGGACTAAACAAGGACTAAATCAGGACTGAAACCGGACTAAACAAGAATTAAACCAGGACTAAACCAGGACTGAAACGGCTCTAAACAAGGATTAAACCAGGACTGAAACGGGACTAAACAAGGATTACCCAGGACTAAACCAGGACTGAAACGGGACTAAACAAGGATTAAACCAGGACTGAAACCGGACTAAACAAGGATTAAACCAGGACTAAACCAGGACTGACACGGGACTAAACAAGGATTAAACCAGGACTGAACCAGGAGGTCTAAAACAAGACTCCCCATGACCAGTCCAGGACTAAACAAGAACTAAACCAGAACCACAAACCAGGTTTAAACCAGGATGGAGCCAGGACTAAACCAGCACTGAACCAGGTCTACACCAGGTGCACACCAGGACTGAGCCAGGACTGAACCAGAACTAAACCAGGACTGAGCCAGGACTGAACCAGGACTGAACCAGGACTGAAGCAGGACTATCCACTCACCGACACGACACGCTGAGCTCCACTTTAGTCGCGGGGATGGCCGCCGTGAAGGGGTCCGCGTCCCCGATCCACGCCATGGTTCTGTCCCGCGGAGTCACCCAGAGAGCGGCATCACTGCGCTCTGAGCCCGGGGAGAGGCACGGGGGAGGCGGGCAGAGAGAGCGCAGAGGCCCGGGGGACGCGCTGGAGCTCTGGAGGTCCGGAGCCGAGGGAGCCCACGAGCACAGCGGGTACACAGAGCTCCACAGGGGGGGGAGAGGATGCACGGAGGAGCGGAGCCTGAGGAGCGGCACAGAGGAGTGAAGCAGCGAGCGGAGGAGCGCGGAGGAGCGGGGAGAGGGAGGCGAGAGGGGCGGGCTCCAGCGGAACGTGAACGCACCACGGGAGGCTATTTATAGAACGAGACTTCCCCCGCAAGAAGACAGTGAAGTGAGCACTTATTAAAACTGGACTAAACCAGGTCTAAACCAGGACCAAGGGGGACTAAACCAAGATTAAACCTGGACTAAACTATGTCTAACCTGGACTAAACTATGTCTAAACCAGGACTAAAGTATGTCTAAACCAAGTCTAAACCAGGACTAAACTATGTCTAAACCAGGACTAAACTAGGTTTAAACCAGGACTAAACTATGTCTAAACTAGGTTGAAAACCAGGACCAAGGGGGCTAAGCCAAGATTAAACCAGGACTAAACTATGTCTAAACCAGGTCTAAACTATGTCTAACCTGGACTAAACTATGTCTAAACCAGGTCTAAACCTGGACTAAACTATGTCTAAACCAGGTCTAAACTATGTCTAACCTGGACTAAACTATGTCTAAACCAAGTCTAAACCAGGACTAAACTATGTCTAAACCAGGACTAAACTAGGTTTAAACCAGGACTAAACTATGTCTAAACTAGGTTGAAAACCAGGACCAAGGGGGCTAAGCCAAGATTAAACCAGGACTAAACTATGTCTAAACCAGGTCTAAACCAGGTCTAAACCAGGACTAAACTATGTCTAAACCAGGTCAAAACCAGGACTAAACCAGATACAAACCAGGACTAAACTATGTCCATACCAGAACTAAACAAGGTCTAAACCAGGACTAAACTATGTCTAAACTAGGTTGAAAACCAGTTCTAAACCAGGACTAAACTAAGACTAAACCAGGACTAAACTATGTCCAAACCAGGACTAAACTATGTCCAAACCAGGACTAAACAAGGTCTAAACCAGGGTGAAAACCACATCTAAACCACGTCATGGCAATTTTTGCTTGGAACATTTCACATAAGGCATTAAGCGTATCGATCTATCTTGCATTTATTCAATTAGCCTACACCTGTTTTTATTGCTGCCATAGATCTACATGAATTCTTACTACTCTCCTTTGCACAGATCTGGCCTGTAACATGGTCTGATTGTACCACCTGCTTGTCTCTATGGAGACACATAAGTTAAATATCATACTGTGAAAATTCCAGACAGAGTAATATAATTGCTATGAAGGCCAGCAGGTGTCATACCCCCACCGAGGCCCCTTTCTTACATGGGCCCCCCTCTAATATAAATGAAAGGCAGAGGTTCAGCCCCCCCACCCCCCCCCCCACCAGAAAAGTTACTCACAGCAGCTTTAAAAGCAGGACTAAAGCAGGTCTAAACAAACATGTTTTATAATGACTGTATTTATTTCTTCAGATCCTGCTCCTCGTGGAGCCTCCTGCTGAGAGTGTGGGTGGGTGCTGTTATAGTAGGCTAATAATAATACGATATAATCATGTAATAGGCTTAAAACACAGACTCTGATGGGGAGGTGCCACAGCTGTCCTGGGGCAGACTGGCAGGAACTTGGCTCCAATTCTGCACTAGAAGGCAAAATGTCTACAAACATGAGGTTAGATTACTTCAATTCAAAATACAGATCTCAATTTTTATTTGAAGATATTTTTCTGACAATTAGAGGGAGAATTGTACTTTTTTGTTTTTTGACAAAGCGTTGCCAAAGAGCACAACGGCAACAGGACTGAACTGAATCTAACCCCCACCACTACTGTGCTCTGGCTTCTCCCATCAACCCAAAACATGCACAATAGGTCAAATGCTCCAGCTGATGTAGTCCTGATCAAGACCAGCTCAAGATCAGGAGATGGGTCCCATTGCTCCTGACACTAGTTTACAGACTCTATACTGCATACTTGTACTGAGTAATATTATTTTGAAGTAACCAAGCTCTGCTGACGGGGTTAAACTTTGTGCTGTGGTGGTCACTTTTCCTGGTCGTCAGCGAAGTGTCATGGTCAGTGAACGCACCGCGGGACCACTTCACGGTCTTCATTAGAGCAGGACAAAGCAACGCTGGGGGCGGCCCCACTCAGCAGATACTGGGTCTAAATGAGAGGCCTGTGAAATACCTGGGACAAGTCATTAAAGCTCCTATATTACACAAAACTGACTCTTGTTTGTGATGAGGAAACTGGTGGAGGGTCTGTCACTGTAACCGGTAGAGGGTCTTGTTTCCATGAAGATATTAGGATATTACTTGACCTGGAATGTTCCACAGTATAGTATTAAATTTATAGAGAGATAACCCTCTGTCAACCATTGTATACCTGCCCTTGTATGTAGTGGAAACAGATATATTTCCTATATTTCTGTTTCTACTTTAATTATTATGATTTCTGTTAAAAATAAAGTTTGTGTCATTCTAAATTTATCCATCTCCATGGAGACATGCAAGGTGACAAAGCCAGGTCACATTACAGGTCAGATCTGTGGAGAGGCAAGCCCAATCACAGAAAGAATGCAAAGGTATTGTTAAGTAATAGGAAAAAAAATGTAATTTAATACATGTAAGGCAGATGTTTTTAATGCCACAGTGTGTAACATTGCAGACAAAGGAATCACATCTCCATGGAGTCAAGCAGGTGGCAGACCTTCCACCAGAAAGGATAGAGTGTAGCAGAGTGCACCTCTTGCTTTAACATTTTTACTGCTTAATAATCCCTTGAAAAACATGTGTTCTCACTATCTGTGGGATCACCTCTCCATAGATCTGACTTGTAACCTTGTAAAACAAGTATTACAGTGTAAATGAAAAAGGGTTTACTTTTCACAAGAGTATGGTAAAAGTATTAACAGAAAAAAACAAACAAAGAGTGAGTTCATCTTAAAGGTTCACCATGTAACTTTTCTACTGGAGGATCCCCACCTGCTCATCTCCATGGAGATATTAAAGCTCTGCCTGGAATGTTCCACAGTATGGCATTAAACTTATCTATCAGGGAGATAGAGACAAGCAGGTGACACCAGCAGAACACATTGCAAGCCAGATCTGTGGAGACGCGAGCCTGCTCATTGATTGCTCAGGTAGATCTGTTTCACCAGGCCTGTGCTGCCCTCTGCTGGACCCAACGCACATCACAGGCTGAAAATAAGACAAACATGAGTGTGTTTAGATTACACTTTATTACAGTCAGCAGGCCTCAGAGAGTTCACAGTCACCAAAATACATCCAAGAAAATAAGCACGGATCACATTCGGACTAAACCAGGACTAAACCAGATCTGGATTTAGACCAGGACTGAAGCAGGTCCTGATTAAGACAAGGACTAAACCAGGACTCACTAGTCTCACATTCATTCACTTTAAATTTAAATACAGTCAGATTCGCTACACAGAAACCAGACAGGGGACTGGACCAACCATGACCAGACCAGGACTAAACCAGGAATAAACCAGGACCAGGACTAAACCAGGACTAAACCAGGACTAAACCAGGACTAGACCAGGACTAAACCAGGACTAAACCAGGACTAGACCAGGATCAGAACTAAACCAGGACTAGACCAGGATCAGAACTAAACCAGGATTAGACCAGGACTAGACCAGGACTAGACCAGGACTAGACCAGGACTAGACCAGGAACCAGGAAAAAGCTGGACTAGATTTAAAAATATGTAAAATACTTTCGTGTTAAACTTTAAAAACCCAGGGGAGCACTTGATGTCACAAGGTGGAACAGATTCACGGTTACTGAAACAAAACAGAACTCCAGGGATGTTTCCGAGGAGGACACTACATTAGAACAGGGTTTAAGCCCCACTGCGGGACATTTCATCACACTGGAACATTAGAAAAAGCCACACCCAGGCCTACATTTCCCAGAATCTTTAGCATGGGTCCAGTCCTCTGCACAACAGTCTCAGATGGCTTGTCTCATATTTATTACATCACAATAATTTAAATGAAATAAAGTGGTCATCATACAGACAGTGCAGAGTGCTACAGTGACTTTAGCCCTCAAGAAAACAGCCAATCAGAGCTGTCAGAGCGAGTGACTGACAGCTGCCTCGCCCAATCAGAGCGTAGGACTAGGGTTAGAGGAGGTGCAGTTACAAACACAGAGTTACATGAGTTTGAATGAGTTTTTTTATGGATAGAAGGAAAAAAAAATAATAATTAACTGTAAAAAGCCGAACTCTAAAGCAGGACTAAAGCAGGACTAAAGCAGGACTAAAGCAGGACTAAAGCAGGACTAAAGCAGGACTAAAGCAGGACTAAAGCAGGCTTCTGTGGATGGGTTGCAGCTTTGTTCACTAATCCACAAGTTTCTGGTTTGATCCCCAGTGTAACATATATTGACATTGTATCCATGGGCAAGACGCTTTCCTGTGTGAATGTGGCTGGTGCACATATAAAATTTTATCTTATATAATTTATTTGCTTGAAGGGGGGAGAAGTATTTGCATCTATGGGTATTAAAGAGGGGGTATTTATTTCTATGGGTATTAAAGAGGGAGTATTTATTTCTATGGGATTTTAAAGAGGGAGTATTTATTTCTATGGGGTATTAAAGAGGGGGTATTTGGTTTCTATGGGGGATTGACTGCCAACACATAACATATTTAGATCACTATGTTACGTTTTATTGTTTTGAAAATGCTATATTCACCCAAAACAATGAATTAACATGTTTTATAAGTTTCACTTTTGTTTTTCGCATTCTGAGTCTCCCCTCCCTTTGCTCTCTGTACTAAGTCACTCCTCCTTCAGAGCGCTATCATAATACAGTCAGCGTGCATCCCGCTAATGAAACTGCTGCACATCACATCAGGTTTAGGTCAAGTGTGGGAGCATGGGAGATGTAGGCTTGTGGGCGGAGTCTTGTACAGGCTCGTCCTGCCAACCATAATGAGGGCTGAAATCGGGCCTGGGAGAGATGTCTACATTACTCCAACATGCATGGATGACATCTAAAACGACTTCAGGCAGCTATTTGAAGAGGAAATAACTTGGGAGAAAGCTAAAAGCCCATTTAGCAGAATACCTCCTCTTTAAAGTACTACAGTTGTTAACATGCAGGTAAGTTAAAGCCATTCTTTGAGCACTGACCTGTGCTATATTGTATTTTAGAATCTTAAAAGCAAAACTGTATAAATATCTCTATATAGTACCTTCTTTCAGTCCATGAAGAAAACACATTCAAACTCATTGTGCACAGCGCCACCTACAGGATTAGTGAGACATTTAAGACACATTTCCACATGTTTTTGGTCGCTAACAAAGCTAAACATGAAAAGGCCAAAGTCACGCTTGATTTGTCAAAACAGTCACGAGATTATTCATTATTATTACATTTATGATTTTATAAAGGGCGCTGTACCAGATTTTTAAACATAAAAACAGAACTAGTTCATTTTAAACAGTTTGCAGTGGTCCTCACTTAATTCAAGTTACCCTTTCTTACCGTATGCATTCAGAGCATAATTATTCACCATGATGAGTTTATAAGCACTTTTCACAACATATATAGAGCTCAAGAGCTGCTTATACCATATATCTGTACTGGAACGAGGCACAGCGCAAACACATGTGAAAAACCAGGTACAGGGCCTTTAAGTGAGAAGTGGGCTGATAGGTCCAGCTACCAACCGACTATGGCAAAGTGTGAGCGCTCACCCAAGCCAAACGAGAGGAAGATTCAAGTGCTCATTTTGATTAAAGATTTAGTGCCGTTTTTGTGAGTTACAACATTCACAGACCTTATATATTACACAAATGAACAAGGCAATAGTGTAGAGAGGCAGCCTGATAAGAGCAGCTTCACCGGCTTCACACTCACAACTAAACCTACAAATAAACTTAGAACTAAACCAGGAGTATACCAGGACTAAACCGGGACTAAACCAGGAGTAAACCTAGAACTAGACCAGGACTAGAGCAGGACTAAACCTGATACTAAACTGGGACTAAACCGGAACTAAACCAGGACTAAACCTAGAGCTAAACCTAGAACTAGACCAGGACTAAACCTAATACTAAACTGAGACTACCCCTGGACAAGACCAGGACTAAACCTGATACTAAACCAGTCCTGATACTAAACTGAAACAGGACTGAAGCAGGACTGAACCAGGACTGAACCAGGACTAGAACAGGACTAAACCTGATACTAAACCAGTGCTGATACTAAACTGAACCAGGACTAAAGCAGGACTGAAACAGGACTGAACCAGGACTAAACCTGATACTAAACCAGTGCTGAATACTAAACTAAAGCAGGACTAAAACAGGACTGAAAACAGGGACTGAACCAGGATACTAAACCAAGGACTAAACCAGGACTAAACCAGGACTAGACCACGACTAAACCAGGACTAAACCAGGACTAAACCAGGATCAAACCAGGTCTAAAACAGGGCCAAACCAGAATTGCATCAGGACTAAACTGGCTTAAAACCAGGACCAAAGAATGAACATACCTTTAGTCAAAGGATTAAAATAAGAATAGGAGGAATGGTAGGTTCTAGGTTCACTACATTATAAACATTTAGCTAAAAAACAGGGTTAGAACCAGGTCTGAACAAAGACTTGACTGAACTCAGTCTGGTCTAAAAGAGAACTAAACTCAGGCTTAGGGTGGGTTTGCAGTTGCACAAACACCACATAAAAATTTGAACTAAACTGGGACTAAATTTGGAGCTAAACTTGGCCTAGACCAGGACTAAGCCAGAACTAGACTTGACAACTTTAATGCAAACACGAGGTAAGTTTGCAGCTTTCTGGTCAAAAACACTTAACTCAATGTGTGTGCTGCCTCCAGTGGCCTCTCCTATTTCAAGTACTACGTGACATCACACAGAACTGCCTTGATTACAGCCAAGTGTTTCTAATCACAAACACTTGGCTGCAGGGGCAGAATCTGAGGTGTGATACCTGTTATGTTCATTTTTATTGTCTGGTATTGTCTTTTCCCAAATTATAATGTGCAGTTTAATGTCCTCATATTATGACAGGGCTGCTCAGATGAAACAGGTGTACTTCAGTCGTATGGCAGACATTTGGTTTTACAGTGTGGTTAAATCTAACTTCTGAGCCGGAACTACTTTCTCTTTGATTTCGTACAAAGAGAGCCAGTTTGTTTTGGTTCTACTTCCTTATACGGCTTGAAGCAGCAGGAGACAAAGATGGTGCGTTAAGGGATGTCTGAGATGTTTACTGTCCTCGTGGTGCATTCAAAGTCCTCGCGGTGGTGTAATCACGGTCCAGGTCAGTCCTCCACAGAATCCTCCTGCTCGCCTCTGTACCTCCAGATCTTCACTGTACGATCACTGCAAGAATATAAGAGAAATATAACTGGACTAAACTAGGAATAAACCAAGATTAAACCAGGACTGAACCAGGACTAAACCAGGATGGAAGCCAGGACTAAACCAAGACTGAAGAAGGATCAAACCAGGACTAAACCAGGACTGAACTGAGACTGACCCAGGACTAAACCAGGACTAAACCAGGACTAAACCAGAACTAAAGCATAACAAAACAGATTTAAACCAGGACTCACTCAGAGGCGGTGAACAGGTGTGTGGCATTGCTGCAGATGCTGTTGATTGGACTGTCGTGACCTCTGACCTCTGTGAGCGTGCTCAGTGAGTCCGCGCTCCACAGTTTGAGAATCCCTCCTCTGCAGCCACTGACCAGAACCGGAGCAGATCGGGCCAAACCAGACCGGACCAGAGCCAGAGAACTGACCCAGTCTCTGTGCGCTGAGGGCACCTGCTGCAGAGAGAGAAAGCAGGACTATAGCAGGACTAAAGCAGAACTGAACCAGGACTAAAGCAGGACTGAACCACGGCTAAAGTAGGACTGAACCGGCTAAAGTAGGACTGAACCAGGACTAAAGCAGGACTGAACCAGGGCTAAAGTAGGACTGAACCAGGACTGAACCAGGACTAGAGCAGCAACTGGAATGCTCCACATTCACTCACAGGAGAGGTGTGGGAAGTGTCTTGCATAGGGACTCAACAACAGTAATCACTAATTACAGTGGAGCTGAAACTGAACTACCAACTTCTGGCTCAGTGGTTAGAGCGTTGGTTCCCCAACCCAAAGGTCAGAGGATCCAGTCCCGCTCGGATCAAGTTCTGTCGTTGTGTCCTGAGGCAAGACACTTCACACACATTGCCTAGTATAAAAGTGGTGTGTGTGCGAATGATTGGTGGTCGGATGGGCCGATGGCGCAAACGTGCTTCCGTTAGTCTGCCCCAGGGCAGCTGTGGCTACAATAGTAGCTTACCGTCCATCACCAAGTGTGGAATGAATGAATAATGATTATAGTGTAGCACTTTGAGAGGCTCTGACAAGCCTGTAAAGCACATTACAAGTGTTAGGCATTAGTATTAATTATGGGAGGGCTCACCTGCAGCAGGTCTTTACTGGGCAGGTGCCACAGTTTGAGTCCCGTGTCTCTGGACCCACTATAGACCCGGTCTCCCTGGACCAGGACCGATTCGATCCCGTCGTAATGAGGAGGGTCAAAGGTCAGAGAGGGAGCCAGAGACCCCACTGAGGACGCAGTCACCTCGAAGAGCTGTGGAGAGACCAGACTGAACCAGGACTAAACCAGGACTAAACCAAGTCTAAACAAGGATTAAACCAGGATAAAAGCAGGACTAAACCAGGACTAAACTTGGTCTAAACCATGACTAAACCAGGTCTTACCTTGACGTAGTGGTCCTTGGACCCGGTCACCACCAGGTCCTGGTTGGTCTCCGTTTGGTCCACGGTCAGACACATGACCGGACCCTGGTGCCCTGAGAGCTTCCCTGTGCAAACAAACCTGAAACACAGAATCAATAGTAGAAGTAGTATTTGCAGTAGTATTTACAGTAGTAGTACTTGCAGAACTAGTAACTACTGTAGTAGTATTTGCAGTAGTATTTGCAGTAGTAGTACAGACGTCTGTCTCACCTCCTGAGGTCCCAGATTCGGACAGCGTTCCCGGCCGCAGCGTACAGACTGGTTCCACTGGGGTTCACACAGATCTGGTTTATCTGAGTCTCTGAGGACAGAGTCCGAGTTGAACCAGGACCACAGGGGTCAGAGGTCATCACCTGACCTGTCGACCTGAGCAGGAACACTTCAAGTAATTTTCACTTTTAACTGGAATGCCCCCAGGGTGCCCCAAATATATCTTATTTCAAAATAAGATATCAAAAAACATTTCAGCACAAAAGGTTCATTTCAGTTCAAAAGATCATATGTTATAAACCCAGACCTAAACCCGGTCTGACCCAGATCTAAAGCTGGTCTGAGGGGAACTCACGTCAGGGTTCGGATGCACTTGGCTGAGTCCCTGATGTCCCAGACTTTGATGAAGGAGCTGGACACAGTGAAGACCAGACCAGAGCTGAACCGGACCGAGCCCACACTGCTCAGATGCCCTCCCAGAGACATGATCTCCTGTCCAGTCACCAAGTTCCACACTTTACACGTGCGGTCTGCAGCAGAGGGAGGAGTGGGAGAACAGCTATTGATACTTTACAGTTGATGTTATCAACATGGGAATGTGAAACTAATTGTAAGCACTGCTCTGTCTGACGCACTGCTAGACTTTAATCTGAGTTTTGTTTCAACACAATCTGATCATGAAGAACTGACTCAACTGAACTACAACAGATGAGCTGACTTGGGTTGTCCCTCTCAAAAAAACAAGGTAGCTAGCATTAGCCAACAGTTTTTCAGTTAGTCACTCTCACCTTTTAATTGAAAAGGACCATAAACGCTCGGATTGATCACAGGCTCCTGAAAGTGTGCTGTTTAAATCCATTTTGTATTTTTTCTTTAGTTTTTTGGCAGTGTTTACTAATGTGTTTGCATTGTGTCACCATGGTAACTGCCAGACATTCCACCATAGAGAAACATGTAGAACACCCCACTGCTGCAAATGCCAATATATGTAGTGTAATGATGGAATGAATTGTGCATTGATAACTGCATCAGATGTCATGGTTATTGAGGAAGACTTTAAACCACAAACTGGAAGTCAGTGTGACGTCACCCATAGCGTTGGGCTCCAAATGAAGCTCGAGGCTGCAGTTTTAGGGGCAAATTTGAGGCCGAGTTCCATATTTGGAACTCTGACCGAGAGAGTTACAACAAACAAAGAGCCAATCAGGAGCGAGGCTGCTGGACTTCCTGACGGGGAGACCACAGTCAGTTCGAGTAGGAAATGACACATCCAGCACGGTCGTGATGAAGACAGGGGCCCCCCAGGAATGTGTGCCGAGTCCCCTCCTCTTCACCCTTCTGACTCAAGACTGCACCCCAACATCCAGCTCCAACGTTTTCATTAAGTTTGCGGACGACACAACTGTGCTCGGTCTCATCCACAACAACAATGAGACAAGCTACAGGAGTGAAGTAAACAGGCTGGCCACGTGGTGCAAGGACAACAATCTCCACCTGAATGTGGAGAAGACAAAGGAGATTGTTGTGGACTTTAGGAGAGCGCACATCCAGCATGCTCCACTTATCATCAACGATGCTGCAGTGGAGCGAGTGAGCAGCACCAAGTTCCTGGGTGTGCACATCTCTGAGGACCTCTCCTGGAGCAGCAACTCTGCATCACTGGCCAAAAGGGGTCGACAACGCCTCTACTTCCTCCGCAAACTGAAAAGAGCAAGAGCCCCAGCCCCCCATCCTTCGGACCTTCTACAGAGGCACCATCGAGAGCATCCTATCCAGCTGCATCACGGTGTGGTACGGCTCCTGCACCGTCCTCTGCAAAAAGACTCTGCAGCGCATCGTCAGAGCAGCTGAGAGGATCATCGGTGTTCCTCTCTCCCCCCTCTACTGGACATTTATTACTCCCGAATAACCCGCAAAGCCACCATGATTGCAGGTGACCCCACCCATCCATCTCATAGCCTCTTCAGCCTGCTGCCATCAGGGAGGAGACTGCGGAGCCTTCAGGCCAGAACCAGCAGACTCAGGGACAGTTTCTTCCACCAGGCTGTCAGGAGACTCAACTCTCTCCCTGCCCTACCCTCACTTTTCCCCTCTGCCCCCCCTCAGCCCCCTGTCACTCAAGCTATGAAGCACTACCTCACTTTTATAAGGACAATCAATAATTGTTACTTTAATATTTTTGCACATGTATCTCATATTTTTTTACATGGGCAATCAATAACTGTTTACTCCACATATATATTTAGCACTACCTCACTTTTTATCTGCAATCTCCGGCTGTTTACACTTGAATGTTTCTCTTGAATGCTTTCTGTTTTGTTTATGTCTTAATGTTACTTGAAGGGTTTGCACATTTCTTTTTGTGGTTTGCACATTTCTTCTTTTTTATTGTTTGCAAATTTTTTATTTATTCTTTTATTTTATTTTTTGGCACATTTAATGTTTGCACTGAGGTCGGAGAGGACAGCAATTTCATCTGTGCTATTCATCTTGTATGTATATGCACATGTGACAATAAAGAGAAATTGAATTGAATTTAATTAAATTGAAGGTAACGCCCCTTTCTGCTCACACTGCTGGTTTAGCAGGAAGTGGGAGGTTAGCAACGCTGCCAATCAAACCTGTTGCTAATGCTAGTGGGACTGACCTGGAGAAAAAAGACCTCTGATTTGTCTGTTATTAATGTTCATATCTTAATTTAGAGACAAAATAGTTAAATAAAAACTCTGCATCATGTAGAGCGGGTTAATACGAACATTTTAAGACCAAAATGATGAGCGTGACAGCAGCAGTTAGAGAGAGTTTTTTCAACAGAAAGTGAATTGGAGCCAGGGCTGATGGAGCCGGAAGCGCTTCAATGCTCACTTCCTGTTTGGAATGTGGCGGCAAGCAGGTTAGCTATGTCCACTACATACAGTCTATGGTTTAACTCAAACAGAGTGTTTGTACCTTTGGATCCGGTGAAGAGCAGCTCGTTGGTGCAGTCAACAGAGAGGACAGCTTTACTGTGCCCCTCTGCTACACTCACACACTGGAGACTGGATGGACGTTTACTCTGAGACATGGAGGTAATGATGCCCCTAAAACACAAATATATTATAAACATCACAAAAATCATTCAAATTCAACTGATAAAAGGTTCAATGCATGACTTGTGTCTATGTGATGTACAGGTCCAGTTGGTCATCCCTGTACTGCATAAGTATTTGCAATAAAACTGTAATAAATAAAACAAAAAGCCAAAAGCTCCTGTCTCTGTGATAAAGATGATTCTGTTTAAATAAACTCCAGACGAGTATCAGTGTCCTGGTGCTGCCATTTAGTTTAGTTTAATGTCTCTTTGGACTGAAACGGTCCTGAAACTATTACATATATAAGTTCAGGCAACAGTGGAACAAAAGTCGCTGGGTTGATCCCCACTGCGACAAGTGCCTACTGTCTTTGTGTCCTTGGGCAACACACTTCCCCCACCTCACCCATGTATGAATGTGGTGTGTGAGTGACAGTGGTGGTGGTTTCTATTACCTTAATGTATGCCTTAGAACAGGTGGGATATCGTTTGTGTTAATCTGAATAACACTAATAAACCCGTGAACGAGATGGAGCGAAAATGAACTGAGAGCGCCTGTCAATCACACCTCACCTGTTAAATAATTAATATTCATAAAATAAGTTTAGTTTGAAACCAGCAGTAAACCCATACATTGTGAGTATCTATGACCCTTGTTTTAACTCCAGTCTCTGATCTATGACAGAGAGTGGAATCAAAACAAGATGTCTGCCACATGTTCCCCGTCTCTTCCGTGGCACCTGTCACTTCCTGTTAGCTCATGTGTCATTTCCTGTCTGCGCTAAACGCACCGATCACAAACGACACAGTGGCCGCGTCCAACTTCTGCTTCCTCATCTCCTCAGCTGTCAGTCATTTCATCTACTGAGAGATAAGAGCTCATAGTCTAACAATAAGCAAAATGCAGATGTGTGGACCTGGTTTATGGTTAATATCTCTGTAATTACTGAGCCTTTCCACATAGAACAAAAACTGGCTCAAAGTTCAACATCTTCTCTGTCAGTATAAATAAACCTATGGATTTTTTTTCCCCATCATGGAATTTAAAAAATGGTGGACGTGATCATTAATGATACATTCAAATTGAATGTAACTATGGCATCAAACGGATCTAATTGTGTCTGGGGGACTTAAGGGGAGAGTGAGGGGGAAGGAGGGGCGGAGTCTGGCGATCATAGACGAGTACTGGACGTATAAGGAACAGTGTGATTGGTCTAACAGGTATCCACAATTCAATGGACAAACTTAGTGTTTAGATTTACCCCTCCATCTATCTGATATCATCGCATTCTATCCAATTGTATAAATCTAACATCATGAGCGCATTGTCAAGCACGGAACAGAATTAAAATGGAGCCAGTGTCTGTCAAACTTCAAGTGACAGATTTTTCCCTAATTTTAGTCTTCACGTTCACACCACACTCTGTAACAGCACATTAGTGAGAATTACACCCTGTAATCCCATCATTTAGTTTTAGGCAGCACACAGCACAGCACAAGCAAAAATCATTACACACCCTGATTATTCCCAGATTCTTGTCTCCAGGCTCAGGCAGCAGCTCACACCTAAGAATCAATCTGGTATAAAATCAAGTTTAAGTATTTTCCTAGATTTTAGTCTTCAGGCACAGGCAACTCACACTAAAAGCATTAGTTTAAATCACAGAGAGATTATCCCCCTGATCTGTGTCTGTCAGGCTCAGGCAGCTCTTACTGTTGCAGCTCTTTGGACTTGGGTGTTTCAGTTTTTTTCCTTCGGAATGACGGAGAAGGCTCTGGAGTTCGCTTCACCAGAGGCTTCACACTTTTCAATCATGAGAATAATAAAACAAATAAAACATTACATTAAATAATAAAATATAATTTAGTTTTTGTGTTTACTGGTGTCTAGTTATCAGTTATTTTGTTCATTCAGACTCATTCAGACTGCTATCAACACCATCTTCCCCATTTATCTCTGTCTTTTCTTTTGTATATTAATGTTTTCTTTATTTTCTATTTTCTATTTTCTATTTTGTATAGCTTTCTTTTACTTTTTGGCCACACTGGCTTGCCGTGTGGACTGAATAGTGCTGTGAACTTATCAAGAGCTTTGGGCAATTTGAAAGACACTGTATAAATCAAATGGTTAATTAATTTATACATTTTTTATCCACTCTTATGTATTTATTTGTGTACTCAAAAATAGATAAAAAAAAAATACATAAACAAATAAATAATAATATCAAACATAAATCCAAAACAGAGATAGCAGATTGTATTAAGCTAAATGTGGGAATGGTTATTTTACTTCTATGAGGTAAAGGGGATATTTATTATCGATGAGGTACCATATTTAGATCATCATGTTTCCTTTTATTGTTTTGAAAATGCTATATTTCCCAAAAACATATTAACATGCTTTAAAGTTTCACTTTAGTTTTTGACAAGAGTCTCCCCTCTATTTGCCCTACGTCACTTCCCCTCCAGAGCACTATCAAAACACAATCAGCGTGCATCCCGCTAATGAAACTACTGCACATCTCAACAGGTTTGTTAAGTTGTAGTGTACAGTTTTGTATCATGTTTTTGAACATTTATGGAGAATTGTCCTGTGGAAGCATGAGTGACGTAGGCTTGTGGGCGGAGCCTAGTACAGGATCGTACTGCAAACCCTAAGGAGGGTTTGAATAGGGCTGGGGAGAGATCACTAGATTACCGTAATTTCACGGCTATAAGGCGCACCGGATTATAACACGCAGCTTCAGTTACGGGTGCTTTTTTCGTGCTTTTTCTGCATTTAACACATACAAAAGTCGCACCGTTAGCCCAAGCATCCACAGTCCATTCACAAATCGTGGCGTAACTTGCCCGGCGAGGCGTGTCCCCATAGCTCCCGCAATGTTCGCAACCTTTAACCACGCCTTATAGCCGTGAAATTACAGTACTCAAAAATGCATAGACGCATGGAACATTCAGGCATGGTTTTGATGAGGGAAGAGCGTTAGAACATGGGAGAAAACAAAAAAAAATTTTTTGCATAATACCCCCTCTTTAATGAATGAGTCTTGAAAATACTCCCTGGACTTAGATATAATGAAATGTGTGTATACAGAATACCAGCAGAGGGCGCATAATCTGCATCTGTTGGAGCACTGAGAGTGAAGCAGTATTTATGTCACAGTGCAGAAAGCTGAACTCACATTGTGGGGATTTTGGAGTAACCCGGAGACACGACATTGTAAATATTCTCCATGTCCCCGCCTCCTTCTGGGGTCTCGGCCAATGGGAGCGCAACGCTGGGGTCGGGGGCGGGGTCTGTGTTTGCGTACAGCAGCTCCATCTGAGTCGCAGTTCGTCTCCGAGCCTGACACACAAAATCTGAATGTTTAATCTCTGTGGAGAGATAAGATGGAACTGGAAAATAAACCTAAAATATATTAAAAATAACTTTTACCTTATTCCTGCTCCTGTTTTCTCCACAGAGTTTCATCAGATCTGATGCCAACGGGCTGGCAAAGAAACATGGAAATCGTTCAAAAATATATGAAGTATTTGACAAAGACTAAACCAGGTCTTAAAATGGACTAAACAAGGATAAAATTAGAGACTATACCAGGACTGAACCAGGACTATACCAGGTATAAACCATGGCTAAACTGGTGACAAATGCAGGGCAAAAACAACACTAAAAGAGGATTGAGCTGAGTCTAAAGTTGGACTAAATAAAGACTAAACCAGGACTAACCCTAAACTAAACTAGGTCTAACCCACATCTAAAGCAGGACTAAAGCAGGACTAAAGCAGGACTAAAGCAGGACTTACTTTCCCTCTGCTGTAGGACTGTTTGGAGATTCGTCGCTGCTGCTGTCGTCTCCATTATCTGTCAAAAAAAACCCATTACACTTTACTGCATTACACTATACCAGTTTGAGCTTGGGCTGTTTTAGAGGGAGTGGTGTAGCACCAGATTAAGTTTCTGGATTATCTGTGCCACATGGGTCAAAGATGGAGAAGAGTTACTTTATAACTCTTCTCCATCTTTGGAGGAGAGCTTCAGACAGAAGAGGAGCAGGATTCAGGCTGTAGGGGGCGCTGGTTATGACAAGGTGAAGCAAAAATACATTTAAAAACTGTAAGGATCTATATTTTATATACATTTAGACAAAATATGCATAGAGAAACAAAAGCTCAAAAGCTCTATTGACCTGAACATTGAGAAACATGAAGCAGACGAGGGAAAGATAAAAAGGGAGAGAGAGAGAGTCTGTCCTCAGCCTCCTTAAGTTGGGCTTCTCTCTGCAGATCCTGAACACATCATAGGGGAGAGGGGAGGGGGTGCGTGAATGCAAACCAAGAGAAAGAGGGGGGTGAAGAGTCAGTGAACACACCATGGAAGAGGGATAAAGGAGGAGAGACAGCAATAAAGAGGAGAGTAAAGAGAGAGTGGGAGAAAGAGCCTGCCTTCTAACTCCTTTAACTGAGCTTCTCTCTGAGGACCGTGAATGCACCACAAAAGGAGAGGGGGCAGCGAATGCACCACGACAGAAAATGAAGCTAAAAGAGTAGCTGACAGTGTTAAATCTGGTTATATAAAATGGGACCTTTAATGTGTTTATAATTAGTATTTCCTCAGACGCTGTGTGATCGATGTTCTGTCGTTTATTCCTGTTTCAGTCCATACTGTTTTAGTGGCATTTTTAGAGCGTTTAAAGACAGCAGAGTTCTAAATGTGGACGACTCACGGTTTGAGCTGTGCCCTAAATCTGTAAAACAACAAGAAAAAACTAAAAAATACAGACATTTTAGACAGGACTTAAACAAAACACGACAGCAAAAACATCACATATGCTGAGGTCAAACTATTTTAGGGACAAGTACATGTTTGGACAAAACAACAAAACAGGACTAAACCAGGACTAAACCAGGTCTAAACTAGGCCTAAACCAGGACTTAACCAGGAATAAACTAGGTCTAAATCAGATGTAAATCAGGTCTAAACCAGGACTAAACCAGGCCTAAACTAAGACTGAAGCAGGACTAAACCAGGACTAAACAAGGACTGAACCAGGACTAAATCAGGGCAAAACTAGAACTAAACCAGGTCTAAACCAGTACTGAACCAGAATTAAACTAGATCTAAATCAGGTCTAAACCAAGACAAAAGCAGGACTAAACCAGGACTGAACCAGGACTGAACCAGGACTGAACCAGGACTGAACCAGGACTGAACCAGGACTGAACCAGGACTTAACCAGGTGTAATCCAGGACTAAACCAGGACTAAACCAGGACTAAACCAGGACTAAACCAGGACTGAACCAGGACTGAACCAGGACTGAACCAGGATGGAACCAGGACTAAACCAGGACAAAATTAGGACTAAACCAAGTCTAAACCAGTACTGAAACCAGGACTCAACTAGGTCTAAATCAGGTCTAAATCAAGTCCAAACCAGGACTAAACCAGGCCTCTCACCATGCAGCGCAGAGCCGAGCAGAGCCTCCAGCTCTGGGTTGAGTTGGGCCTTCTCCTTCAGCATGTGGAACAGGAGCTGGTTCTGAGTGGCACTGGTCACCTCCGTCTGTTTCAGTCTGCCCTCCACCTCCTTCAGTTCAGCCTCTCTCTGAGCCACCTGAAGACCCTGAAAGCCCCACGGAGAGAGGGGCGTCAGTGAACAAACCACAAGTGCCTGTGAGGCAGGGGGAAGGGGTGTTACTTTCAACAGCCTCGCTCCAGATTGGCTCTTTGGTTGCTATGATACTTGCAGTCAGAATTCCAAATATGGAACTTGGCTCCAATTTAGCCCCTATTACCACTCTAGCCTCGATGAGTTTCATTTGACTGGAGCTGAACGCTGTGGGTGACATCACACTCCCTCAGTCCACTTCTGTATACTGTCAATGGTTCAGACTAGACAAAATTTCAACCAGAGTTGCGTTTTCATGCAGAGTTCATGTAAACGTGTCTTTTTGGCAAAACCTCTAATGCAAAAGCATTTGACGAGGTTTTGAAAATGCGGTTTGTACTATGAGATGCAGAAAGAGATAAGACTCTAACCTCAGGACTAAACCATGACTAAAGCAGGACTAAACCAGAGCTAAACCAGGACTAAATCCGGACTCGTATGGGACTTGCACCTTATTAACAGTCATGTTCATGAAGTGGTCGAGGAGGAAGCGAGCCTCAGGTAAAGAGCAGGAGCCAATCAAAGCAGAGACGTCTGCCCTGTCTGTGTCCTCCTGAAATATACAGAACAACAAACACACTTATACTAACAATGTAAACCAGGACTAAACCAGGACTAAACCAGGACTAAACTAGGACTAAACCAGGACTAAACCAGGACTAAACCAGGACTAAACCAGGTCTAAACCAGGTCTAAACCGGGACTGAACTAAGCCTAACCCACCCGTACCTTGGCCTCCTCCATCTGCATGATGTTGGCCTGACAGTCGGAGATGCTGTCGTTGATGTAGTCAATGTTTGCGCTCAGAGCCTCTACCTCCTCCATCAGCGGGACCAGGGACTTCTGCAGGTTCTGGGACTGAACCAGGTCTGAGGACTGGACTAGGTCTGGCGTCTTAGGATCCAGACCAGTGTCCAGACCAGTGTCCAGACTAGGGACCAGACCCGAGTCCTTGAGCAAACGGTCTCTGCGTCTCAGAACCTTCTCCTTCCTCCGAGTCAACTCCTCACGTTGCTATAGGGGAAATAATAGATTAAACAAAGACTAAACCAGGACTAAACCAGGACTAAACAGGACTAAACTAGGACTAAAGCAGGACAAAACCAGGACTATAGCAAAAAAAAACCAGGAAAAAAACAGGACTAAAACAGGTCTCCCTGAGGTCATACCCAGAACAAATCTAGGACAAAGCTAAAACTAAACCTAATCTAAACCAGGTCTAAACTAGGTCTAAATCAGAGCTAAACCAGATCTAAAGCAAAACTAACACAGGTCTCATCCATGTCTAACCCAGGACTAAATCAGGCCTAAACCAGGCCTAAACCAGCTGTAAACCAGGACTAAACCAAGACTAAACCAGGTCTAAACCAGGTCTAAACCAGGTCTAAACCAGGTCTAAACCAGGTCTAACGCAGAACTAAACCAGGTCTAAAGCAAAACTAAACCAGGTAGAACAAAGGTTTCACCTAGGTCTAACCCAGGACTAAATCAGACGTAAACTAGGCCTAAACCAGCTCTAAACCAGGTGTAAAGCAGGACTAAATCAAGAGTAAACAAGGTCTAAACCAGGTCTAACGCAGAACTAAACCAGGTTTAAGTGAGATCTAACCTGGTCTAAAACAGGTCTGAATCAGGTCTAAACCACAACTAAACCAGGACTAAACCAGGTCTAAACCAGGTCTATATCAGGTCTAATGCAGAACTAAATCAGATCTAAATGAGGTCTAACCTAGTCTAAATCAGGTCTAAACCAGGTCTGACCTTGAGCAGGCGGTTCATGTCTGACTCCATGTTGGAGATGGTCATCTTCTGCAGAATCACATCTGAGATCCTCCTTTCCAGAGACTGCCATTTGGTCCGGGCCATTCTACTGGAGTACAGTCCTCTGCCCCTGTATGAGAACCTGAGAGAGGACAGAGTCAGGTGCCCTCCTAAGACCTCTGCCCCTGTGTGAGAACCTGAGAGAGAACAAATTCAGATGCCCTTCCATAAGCTCTGCCTCTGTACGAGAACCTGAGAGAGAAAATAGTTAGAGTCCCTCTCATCCTGTGTGTCAGATGCCCTTCCATCCTCCTGTATCTCTTGTGTGTCAGATGCCCTTCCATCCTCCTGTATCTCTGTGTGTTAGACTGAGATGAGAGGAGGTCACATGTCTGCAGTTAATATGCTGATGTTGTGGTGTGTCAAATGCCCTCCCACATGTAGCAGTGGCTGGATAAATACAGCAGGAGAATAGATCCTTTTCTCAGACCTGGTCCCGTTGGTCCCGGAGTAGGTCCTCCCTGGTCCAGATCTCAGTCCTGGGTCTTGGTCCTGGGCTTTCCTTTGGACTCTGCCTGAAGTGGGTCTGACCTGCCTCCGCAGGGCGCTCACCTGCAGAGGAGAACAAGTGAGTGAGGACTATGTGTCTCTCAGGTTGAGTCCAGGTTTAGTCCTGATTTGGTCCCGGTTTAGTCCAGGTTAATCCAGATTTAGTCCAGGTAAAGTCCAGGTTTAGACCTGGTTTAGTCCTGGTTTAGTCTCACCTCCTCGGTCTTCCTCCTCAGGATCAGCTCTTGTTGGCGTCTCTGAGCCTCCAGTAACTTCAGTTGGTGCTACAACACAACATACACATTCAATCAATCCATTTTGTAGTAGTAGTAGAAGTAAGTAGCTTTTGTAGCTCCTGCACTTTACACCAAGGAACCACTCACCCATTCACACACACTCACACACCAGTGTAGACGGACACAGGGGGCGAGGGGGGTCTTGCCCAAGGAAACAACCACAGAATTTGAAAGCTGGGATTCAAACCGCCAATCTTCCAGTCAAAGGACAAGTACTATACCAACCAAGCCACTCCCTAAGTGTTAGTAATACTACTAATAGTAGTTTTATAGTATCAGTACCTCTTGTGTTTCCTCTGGTTCCTCTTACAGCAGTAACAGTGGCAGTAGCAGTCACAATAGTAGTAGTGGTAGTAGTAGCAGTAGCAGTAGTATTTGTAGTATTAGTACCTCTTGTTTCCTCTGGTCCTTCTTTAAAGTGGCAATCTCTCTGTTCCGTCGAGATTCGTTCATTCTGTTCTTCTCCTGCTGCTCCTTCATCTGCTTCATCAGACGAACCTACGAGACATGAGAGCTGAGACACGGGAACCTACAAGAACCTACAGGAACCTATAGGAACACAACAGCACCTAGAAGAACCTACAGAAACCCACAAGAACTGACTGGAACCTACAGGAAC
Source organism: Periophthalmus modestus (assembly GCA_019594935.1). Lineage (NCBI taxonomy): Eukaryota > Metazoa > Chordata > Actinopteri > Gobiiformes > Gobiidae > Periophthalmus > Periophthalmus modestus. The sequence continues at coordinate 4,010,193 of JAIEZT010001390.1, forward strand.
CTACAAGATACAAGGTAGGCTAAAGGTGGGCAATATGGCAAAAAGCCCTACAATTTTCTTGGATCTGGATCAGGGCATTTCACTTAAGTTCTGCAGTGTGGGTCCACAGTTATTTTGGGGTCCAGGCCTGAAAAATGTTGACACACAATGAAGGCCATTTGAGCTGAAAGGACCCGAGTCTGGTCAAGGTGTGTGGACTTTAAAATCACTGAAGAACAGCTGATGATGCGCTCTCTCTCCACTTCTCCCTCCCCATCTCCTCTCCTCCCTCTCCTCCCTCCTTACCTTGGTCCTCTTCATATCAGCCACCTCCCCTTGCAGAGTCTTGAGTTGCCTCTCGTACTGGCTCTGGTTTCTCAGTAATCTGGCGTGCTCTCTCTGTGCTGCTTGGAGTCTCTGGAGCTCTCGGTTCATCACAGACAGTTTTCGTTCGTATTCGGCTTTGACTCGTTTGGCTCTGTCGTCAGAGCCGCTGTCCACAGGAGCTGGAATGCACAGGGTTAAAATAATACTGCATTTGTTTTAAAAGCCGTTAACAGTTTTGTGGTTTCTTCATTCACTCCACACTCTGTGTTGGTGAGATACTGTTGTAGCCACAGCTGCCCTGGGACAGACTGACAGAAGTGAGCCTTTCAATCTGTGCCGTTCCACCACCATCACTCACTCCCCACATTCAGACTAAACAAGGTCTATGAAGTAGTAGTCGTGGCAGTAGCAGTAGTAGTAGTACTCACTCATGTTGTGCAGTACTTTGTCCCTCTCCTGCTGTGTCTCCTGTATCTTGTACTGCAGTAGTAGTAGTTTTTGCTCGTACTGCAGCTTCAAAGTGTGGAGACGTCTCTGGCTGTTTTCTAACTCGTCGATGAGTTTCTGTTTGATGGCGATTTCGCAGGTGATGTTGGCCAGGTCCTCCTGGAAGTGCTCTGAGCGCAAACACACACACAGATATTTAAATACTCAAAAAATATATTAAATAAAAAAAAACACTGGAGGAACTATGTCTCTGAACCCCTGAAGAGGAAGTGTCTGGGGATGTGAGTGGTGAGTATTAGCTACTTAGCCACCGTGCTAATGCCCCCATAAGAACCCCTGAGTCTCCCTCAACATATCAAGAACCTGCTGCACTTTCATGTACTCTTTATATTTGTATATTTGTGTGTACTTTGGGTACTGTAGTATATGTGCAGTACCTTTCTCATCAGACTCAGAGTCAGACTCGGAGCTCTCCTCTTCCTCCAGCTCCTCCTCTTCCTCCTCTTCATCTCGATCACTCACTTCTGCCACATCCTACAAAAGGAAGGCATTTAAAACATTTATTTAAACCACATCTTACAACAACAAAATATAACAAACAAAACTCCATCAGCACTATATCAGGGTCGTCATGGCGATCCTCCTCCTCCTCTTTCTCTCCCTCCTTCTCCACCTCCTTCTCGTCTTCCTTCTCATCCTCCTTCTCTGGACACATTTGCTCATTGTCAGGCTCCTCTTCTTTGTTTACACTGAAATAAACAAGAGTAAACCGCATTATTTTGACTGTACCTCAGGTTAAAATCTAAACATGCAGAGAAACGACGCTTCAACACTGAAAACTATGAGACACATTTATGCACAAATGAACAAGAACCAGGCAGCAAGATGGGAGAGAGGCCAATGTACTGCTACTGCTACTACTACTACTACTACTAGCTACTACTACTACAACTACTCCTGCTGCTACCATTAGTACTACTACCATTAGTACTACTACTACTGCTATTGCTACTGTTACTACTACTATTACTGCTACTGTTACTATTAATACTACTACTACTACTACTACTACTACTACTACTGCTTAATACTACTACTATACTACTTACTACTACTACTACTACTACTACTACTACTGCTACTGCTGCTGCTGCTGCTGCTGCTGCTGCTGCTGCTGCTGCTACTACTACTACTACTACTACTACTACTACTACTACTACTACACTACACTAGTACTACTACTACTACTGCTACTACCATTAGTACTACTACTACTGCTACTACTACTACTGCTGCTGCTACTACTATTAATACTACTACTACTGCTACTGCTCCTGCTGCTGCTACTGCTACTGTTACTACTCGTACTACTACCACTGCTACTACTATGGAGGTGAATGAAAAGATGGATGAGGTGGATGAAAAGATAGATTAAGTGAATGAAAAGATGGATTAGTGGATGAAAAGATGGAGGTGGTGAGGCTGTGTGAATGAAAAAGTGAAATGGTTTAAATAAAAAAAATGAAAAATACATTTTGTAAAGTTGTTTTTGGTGAAGACAAACCTGGAGTCCTCCTCTTTCTCCTCTATGTCTCTGTCCTCTGACAAGAGCTGCAGCCTGAAGGGAGCAAGGAGACGAGAAAGGAGATATGAAGACAGTGAAGGGAGCAAGGAGACGAGAGACGAGGGAAGGAGACAGTAAAGGAAGCACGAAGACAAGAAAGGAGACATGGCGACAAGAAAGGGAGCAAGGAGACAAGAAAGGAGACATGGAGAGAGACAGGCAAGGGAGCAAGGAGACAAGAGAGGAGGAAATGAGACAAGGAAGGGAGCAAGGAGACGAGAGAGGAGACATGGCGACAAGAAAGGGAGCAAGGAGACGAGAGAAGGACAGGGAAGGGAGAAAGGAGACGAGAGAATAGACATGGAAGGAGACAGAGAAGGAAGCACGGAGACAAGAGAGGACATATGGAAGGAGACAGGGAAAGGAGCAAAGAGATGAGAGGAGACATGAAAGGAGATGAGGAAAAGAGGCAAGAGATAAGGAAAACAATGGAAATGAGGAAAGGAGTGAGGGGTCATGAAGGAAATGAGGAAAAAAGGAGCAAGGACATGAGAAAGAAGACAAGAGAAGGAGACAAGAAAGTGACCAAGGAAACCAGGTAGGAGACAAGGAAAGAGGTAAAAAAGTGAGTAAGGAAAGAGGAAGGGAAAAAGCAAGGAGACAGGAGGAGACAAAAGAGGGATCAAGGCAAGGAAGAAGACATGAGAAGAGACAAGGAAGGGAGAAAGGACATGAGAGAAAAAAACAACCGAGGAGATGAGGAAGAATACAAAAAAAAAAACAGGAGAGGGAACAAAGAGAGAAGGAAGAAGAGGAAGGGAGCGAGGAGATGAGGAGGGGGGCAAGGAGATAAGAATGGAGATGAGGAAATAAAAAAGGAGACAAGGAAACGGTAGGAGACGAGGGAGAAGACGAGGTAAAGGAAAGAGTAAGGGAAAGAGAAGAGGAAGACAAGGGAAGGAACAAGGGAGGAAGGAAGGAAGGAAGGAGATGAGGAAAGGCGACAATGAAGGAGACAGCGAAGGAAAGGAAGCAAAGCAGATGAAGAGGCGAGAAAGGAGCAAGGAAGGAGACAGGGAAGAAGCAAAGAGATTATGGAGTAAGTGAGTTTCAGATTCCCTCCCTGTGTTTCAGATGCCCTCCCTGTGTGTCAGAGTATGTCATATACCCTCCCATTACCGCTTCTTCTTTTTGCGCTCTCGTCTCTTGAGTTTTTCCAGGTCTTTTTTGGCGAGTTCGATGATGTCGTCGGTTTCTTTTTCTGGACCAGAGTAAAAAGGTCGACTGGACGAGCGGTTCACACTTTTACGAAGAGTCTCGTTCACCGCCTCACTCTCCAAAAGCTTCGCCCTGCAGACAAGGAACTGGGACTAAACCAGGACTGGACCAGGAATGAACAAGGAATAAACTAGGACTAAACCCGGACTAAATGAGGTCAAAACCAGTTTTACCTGAGATCCTCAATCTCTTTGATGTATCCCTGGATCATGGTCCCGATCTCCTCTGAACCCTCATCTCCTACAGCAGAGACATAGGTGAGACGGTGAAACAGGTGAGACACATGTGAGACACAGGTGAGACACAGGTGAGACACAGATGAGACACATGTGAGACACAGGTGAGACACAGATGAGACACAGGTGAGACACAGGTGAGACACAGGTGAGAGCAGTGACGTGCGGTCAGGTGAGGCAGAGGTGACATCACAGAGAAAAAATAAATTAAATGGTTATATTTATCCAATTATTTGTACTATAAAGTTATTTTCTATTTAACTTTGCAATTGTATTCTTTTTTTTACTCAAAATCGCTGAATTTTTTACATTTACTGTTGAAATCCTGAGAAGAGACACGCGGTGAGGCACAGGCTGTTCGTGCCTCACATGCACTGACTGTGCTGTAGCTCAGCAGTGACGCTGCTGCTTTAAGCGGCTGTGAAAAGTTGAGACACGTAGTTACCTGGTCTCATGGTAGGGGGCGCTCGTGAGCCCAGGGATTCTTGTAACTCCCGCAGAATAGGGGCCGCAAACTACAATTTAGTTAACAGGTCAACTTTAGCAATCCGTTCACTTTTTCTTCTTGTCTGGCCCTACTTTTTAAATGGAGGAAGAAGCAGGAGGTTATAATTAAAGGAAGACCAGCGCTAAAGGAGCTCAATGGTTTGCTCCAGACAACGGGACGAAAGACTCGTTCTTTTCAAACAGAGTGGTACGAAATGGTAAGAAATTTAATGACTTCAATCCACTGAAAATTGGGGAACCAGAATAAGGATAAAAAACAATACAAAACCAGCTTGCTTTCCATTTCATACTATTAGAGCTATTTCATACGGTTTTCGGAACTTTTATTTTGAAATTCTTTTTTATTCTGGCCCCAAGTCACTGGGAGAGAAATTGACCCGTGGCCAAATGTACCGACACCTGGTTTATATGTTTGTAAATCTGATTGTGACGACATCAGTTCCTCACCAGCCATGAACCTCACCACACGTCACTGGGTGAGAGACAGGTGAGACAGAGGTGTAGATAGTTTTCAGTGGCTTCAAAATGCCCGTGTGCAGTTTGTGTAATGAATAATCTGATCTGTCTGTCTCTAGTCTCTCTGTATATTCTAGTAACTATATTATATTTATTTACTGTTATATTTGGTGGTGTTTCAGAAAAGTGTGTGCACTGATCAGGTTGGTGAGTCTGCTCCTGTGTCGGAGTCTCTTGCATGCATGATTGTTTGTGTTATATATTGTGATGTATTTACCCGTCTTGAGCAGGGCCTGTTGGCTCAGTACTGTTGTCAGTCTGCTCCTCTGTGCATCTATAGTCTCCTGCATGGCTTTCACTCTCACTCTCAGGTTACTGTTCTCTGTCTGAAGCATTGAGTTTTCATGAAACATGTCACTGAAGCAGTCCACGCCCTCCTCCCCAGGAACACGCTTTCCCTATGAACAGACAAAACAATCAAAATATATAAATAGTTTGATAGAACACACACCCAGAAAAAGCCAGAAATTTGAATATTAACAACAATTTATAATGATTATATCATTAACAAACTGTAAAGTCCACTGAAGTCCTAAAGCAGGCATGCCCAAACTGTGGCCCCAGGGGCCAAATATGGCCCTCGGGGTCCATCGACTCTGGCTCCAATTAATTTTCTATTGAAAAACTGTGGCCTCTCTCTGTAACTGCTGCTGTCAGGCTTGTCATTTTGGTCTTAAAATGTTCGTATTAACCCGCTCTACATGATCTTGAGGTTTTTACTATATGGTCCCTAAATCAAGATATAAACATTAATAACAGACAATTCAGGCGCTTTCTTTCCCCGAGGTTGCTCCCGCTAGCGTTAGCAACAGGCTTGATTGACAGCATTGCTAAGCGTCCACTCCCTGCCAAACCAGCTGTGCAGGTGGGAAGGGAGTTACCTTCAACACCATGGCTCCTGATTGGATCTTTGATTGCTATTGCTTCTGTATCTGGTCTATGGTCTGGACTTACCGTGTAACCCTGGTTCTATGATAAGGCTCTGCCACCTTCTAGTACTTGTTCAATGGTAAGATTCTTGGTTCTCTGTTTACCGTCCTGTACTCGAGTATCTCCCTCTGCAGCCGTGCGATCTCGGTCCGGAGTGCGCTGATCTGCTGACTGGCCCGGTCCTGGTTCACGATGACGCGGTTCCGGATGTTCCGAGTTCTGTTAGCATATTTTAGCGTGTTCAGAGTCTCCATGAAGTCACTGTCTGAGGGGCTGATGCAGGCAATCATCACTGTCTGACTGAAGAGAGAAAATACAGAGATATAACCCAGGACTAAATCAGGCCTAAAACAGGACTAAACCAGGAGCCAGGACTAAACCTAGAGCAGTACCTGTTTCCTCCCAGAGAGTCCTGTAGGAGACGTGTGAGTTTTGAGTCTCGATAAGGGACGTGACATGATCGCTTGGTCCGGTCTCCCAGAGCGCTGATCACATTCCCCAGAGCCAACTATGGAAGACAACACAGCAGAACAGGCATTTAGTCATGGTTCATTTCTGGTCCAGTCCTGGTTCAGTCCTGATTTAGTCCTGGTCTAGTCCTGGTCTAGTCCTGGTCTAGTCCTGGTCTAGTCCTGGTCTAGTCCTGGTCTAGTCCTAGTTTAGTCCTGGTTTAGTCTTGATCTAGTCCTGGTTTAGTCACGTTTTAGTCCTGATCTAGTCCTGCTTTAGTCCTGGTTCAGTCTTGGTCCAGTACCAGTCCACAGTTGATAGATATGCCCTCTCTGGCTCTCTCTCCAGTTGCTCCGGTTCTCTTCAGTCGTTCAGATCCAGCCAAATCCACAAAATGGAACTTTGCTGTGAGAGTCTCATACTCGTCCACCTCTGACTGAGACACGCGGTTATCCTCCTCCTGGGATATAGAAAGTACACAGGTTACTACTACTACTAATGCTGCTGCTGCTAGTACTAGTATTATTACTACTAAAAACTACTTGTGCCATTCTCCCATATCCCTGTGTGTCAGATGCCCTCCCAGTCTTCTATATTCATGGTGGTTTTATACAGCTAAAGGACATAAAATAGTCGTAGCTCACGTTGTTGTTGGCGCAGACTCGCACTTGGCACACGTGAATGGTGAAGATGGCGTGAGATCTGGAGCTTTGAACATTCATCTGAGTGCTGGCCGTGGTCCTTGAGAGAGCTCCCAACTTCAAACACTGGATCATCTACAAAATATATACGAAAATATCATGAAAAAAGAGCAGAGCTAGAAGAGCAGAGGACCAGAGCTGAGGAGCAGAGCCAGAGGAACAGAGACAGAGGAGCAGAACCAGAGGAGCAGAGGAGCAGAGCCAGAGGAGCAGAGACAGAGGAGCCAAAGGAGCAGGGAAGCAGAGCCAGAGGAGCCAGAGGAGCCAGAGGAGCAGGGGAGCTAGTGGAGCATAGGAGCAGATCCAAAGGAGCAGAACCGGAGGAGCAGAGAGGAGCAAAGATAAAGGAGCAGAGCCAGAGGAGCCAGAGAAGCAGAGGAGCAGAGCCAGAGGAACAGAGCCAGAGGAGCAGAGTGAGAGGAGCAGAACCAGAGGAGCAGAGCCAGAGGAACAGACAGGAGCAGACAAGACAAGACAAGAGCAGGTCCCAACCTCGGACTCGGACTGGACTTGGCGCGTGGTCACTCCGACAGTGTAGATTCCTCCATTTGGGTCTTCATGGATTTTGATTTGAGATTTCTGTTTCATGTCTCGAGTTGAGTCGAACAAGTCCAGAACCTCCTCATTGTACAACTGTGAGAATATATACAAGAGAGCTGGTTTAGTCCTGGTTTAGTCCTGGTTTAAACCTGGTTCAGTCCCGGTTTAGTACCTCTAGAAACTGTGCGTTGATCTTGAACTCTGGGGGGGTCAGACCCTGTTCAGTGGCAGTTCGTCTTCGTTCTTCGATGGAGGTGAAAAGATGGTGGACAGCGCGCGGGATGATGCCCACCTCCTCGCCTGCCACGCCTACCTCGAACCCCGTGCCCATCGTGTACGTCTTCCCTGAGCCAGTCTGCCAATAAAAACAGTCAGATGCCCTCCCGTATTCATCCTGTGTGTCTGATGCCCTCCCACACACCCCTGGTGCCCATCGTGTATGTCTTTCCTGAGCAAATCCACCAGAGAAAGACTCAGATGCCCTCTCGTACTCATCCCAGTCTGCAGGAGAAAAAACCTGGTTAAATCCTGGTTTAGTTCCTGTGTCAGATGCCCTCCCTGTCTGTCAGATTCCCTCCCTGCATGTCAGATGCCCTCTCTGTGTGTCAGATGACCCCTTGTGTGTCAGAACCAACCCCCTCCTGTGCTGTGTCTCTTTAAGTAGTGTTCTTATAAACAGCCATCTGTGTCTCAGAGTCATTTCCCAGATTCACCACAAAGAGGTACGAACATCACTCGGGTCCTGCTTTAGTCCTGGTTTAGTCCTGGTTTAACCCTGGTTTAGTCCTGGTTTAGTCCTGGTTAAGTCCTGGTTTAACCCTGGTTTAGTCCTGGTGTAGTCCTGGTGTAGTCCTGGTGTAGTCCTGGTGTAGTCCTGGTGTAGTCCTGGTTTAGTCCTGGTTTAGTCCTGGTTTAGTCCTGGTTTAGTCCTGGTTTAGTCCAGGTTTAGTCCTGGTTTAGTCCAGGTTAAGTCCGGGTTTAGTCCTGGTTCAGTCCTGGTTCAGTCCAGGTTTAGTCCTGGTTCAGTCCTGGTTCAGTCCAGGTTTAGTCCTGGTTCAGTCCAGGTCTCGTCCTGGTCTCGTCCTGGTCTAGTCTAGTTTATTCATTTTTCGTCCTGGTTTTGTGCAAATAAAATGAATGAATAAATACTTCACCAGAGAACACTTCTGTGTTTAGAAAGAGAAATGTTTGTGTCTCAATGCTAATGCTTATGCTAATTTTGAGGCATAATAAATATTAAAACAACATCACAAACTGAAGTATTCTACATATAAAAAATAATTGGGTCGTCTTTATTTTCATTGATTTGATTTTGAATAGGTTCTTTATTTTATGTTTTCTGATTTTAATAAAAGTTACCGAGCGTGCTGCGGTGTACAGAGCCTAGTCACATGACCTGGATTCATTAAACTCAAGAGCTATGAGCCAGGTGAGGGAGGAGGGTAGGACTTACTAAAGTGAGGTTTATTTACTTACTTGAGTGTAACAGTACTCTTACTTAAGTCTGAAGTGACTTGAGCTTTATGTGAACAATATGAAATGATTTGAACATTTCATTTTTCTGTCTGTTTGAAAAGATTGGTGTGTTATTATATATATATATATATATATATATATAGGTCTAACCACAATCACTTCTTACAGCCCTCTTGAGTACAGCTTTAGGCTCTGTGGGCAGAAGAGGGTTAAGGTGCAGACCTTGCAGCCGTTTCCTGGTGAACCAGAGGTGCGGTTTCCTCAAACCAGCGCAGAATGTGAAAAACAGTGAGAGGTGTCCCACATTCACTTCCCTTCAGACTGTACACTGTGAACTGAACTCCATATTTAAACAGGGGGTATTTACGTCTGTGGGGTATTAAAGAGGGGGTATTTTACTTCGATGGGGTATTAAAGAGGGGGTATTTTACTTCTGTGGGGTATTAAAGAGGGGGTATTTTACTTCGATGGGGTATTAAAGAGGGGGTATTTTTCAGTCCTGGTCCAGTCCCGGTTCAGTCTTGGTCTAGTCCCGGTCTAGTTGTGGTTCAGTCCTGGTCTAGTCCTGGTCTAGTCCTGGCCTAGTCCTGGCCTAGTCCTGGCCTAGTCCTGGCCTAGTCCTGGCCTAGTCGTGGTTCAGTCCCGGTCTAGTCCTGGTCTAGTCCTGGCCTAGTCCTGCCTAGTCGTGGTTCAGTCCCGGTCTAGTCGTGGTTCAGTCCCGGTCTAGTCCTGGCCTAGTCCTGGTCTAGTCGTGGTTCAGTCCTGGCCTAGTCCTGGCCTAGTCCTGGCCTAGTCCTGGCCTAGTCCTGGCCTAGTCCTGGCCTAGTCCTGGCCTAGTCCTGGTCTAGTCCTGGTCCAGTCGTGGTCTAGTCGTGGTTCAGTCCTGGTTCAGTCCTGGCCTAGTCCTGGCCTAGTCCTGGCCTAGTCCTGGTCTAGTCCTGGTCTAGTCCTGGTCTAGTCCTGGTCTAGTCTCTCTCTGACCCTGCTCTCTCACAGCAGAATGGACCGTGGTCGTACTCCTCAGACCCTGCAGGTGCTCTACTGTCTCAACCAGGCCAGACTGAAGTCATGGGACTGTGGTCTATGGGACCATACCAACTTGCCCTCAACCCTCATAGGAACCATCAGGGACCCAGAGCGCTACCAACAGGCCATCCAGCTCATCAACAAGGTCCACCACAAGAAGGTCTGGTTCAGGTCTGAGTCTGCACAGATCCTGCTCATTATCACCGCGGTGATGTTAGCCATACTGGGAACAGCATTAACTATAATGGTGGTAGTACAACTTACAGATACAATACAAAAGGTAGCCACCGTTTTTGCTTTGGTGTCACTGTACATAGAGATAATCACGTTCAGGAAACAGCAGAGTAAGAGAATCATACGGGAGCTGAAGAAGGCGGTTGGCAGGGCTAACTCTCTGCTGTGCGAGGAGAACGTTCTGATTGGCTGTCAGACCAACACGGAGCTTGTATTGGTCTACGTGCCTCTGAGCGCCTGCAAGGATGACCTCGGGAGAAGGTTCGACTCCGCAGTGCTGAAATACTCCTGTGCCTATGCCTGGTGTCTTGCTCAAGGGCAAATGCCATCCACCCCGCACCCTGACGAGCTTGGACATCTGGAGGGACAGTTGTGCTTCTGTCATTTTGCGCGCCATCACATGTCCTGGTGCTCCTGCTGAGGCATCAAATGCAGATATAATAAGGCCTAGGTAGAACGTAGGTTCTGTTGCTGTGGCAAATGTGGGAGCCATCTTGTGAGTGGAGCAAGAGCAAAGTTCTGATGCAAGTCTAGTCCAGGTCCAGTCCAGGTCTAGTCTTGGTCTAGTCTTGGTCTAGTCTTGGTCTAGTCTTGGTCTAGTCCAGGTCTAGTCTTGGTCTAGTCCAGGTCTAGTCTTGGTCTAGTCTTGGTCTAGTCTTGGTCTAGTCTTGGTCTAGTCCTGGTCTAGTCTTGGTCTAGTCCTGGTCTAGTCCTGGTCTAGTCCTGGTCTAGTCCTGGTCTAGTCTTGGTCTAGTCCTGGTCTAGTCTTGGTCTAGTCTTGGTCTAGTCTTGGTCTAGTCTTGGTCTAGTCTTGGTCTAGTCTTGGTCCAGTCCAGGTCCAGTCCAGGTCCAGTCCAGGTCTAGTCCTCGTCTAATCCAGGTCTAGTCCTGCTCTAGTCCTGCTCTGTTAATTTTACAGTTCATGCATTTCATACGTTTAAGTTTTGCTATAGAAGTTTTGCATTTTCATTTTTATATCTGCTTATGTTGTGTTGTTTTTGTGAAAAAAAACAACTACAAAATAAATACATTTTCAAAAATGTCTGTTGTTTGTGTGTGAAGTGTTGAAAAATAGAGATGAAAAACAGAGATGAGAAATAGAGAGGTGGTCTGTCTCAAGGTGGCTGTGGCTTCAGTTTCTGTGGTTTTCAGCTTTGACGAGAAGTGAAACAGGTCATGACTGAATAGCACTGCATCACGGAGCCAACCTCCCACTCTCCTCTGACGACTGTCCGTTTACATCATAGCCTGTATATACAGATGGACATAGCTAACCTGTTAGCCGCCATTCCAAAAAGGAAGTGAGCATGGGCGACTCACTTTACATTGAAAAAGTGTAGTCCTTCTCTCTGTAACTGCTGCTGTCAGACTCGTCATTTTGTTTTTATTTTACTATTTTGTCCTTAAATCAAGATATGAACATTAATTACAGGCCAATCAGGTGCCTTCTTTCCCTGATTGACAGTTAAGTTGCTAAGCGCCCGCACTGCTTGTTGTTAGGGAAGAATTGGCTCTTCGGTTGCTATGATGTTCGTGGTCGGAAGTCCAAATGAATTTAGACTCACAGCGTTCTGTCCACACGCCCTCAGTCCACGTTTTTAACCAGGCCCAAAAGTCACTGACAGTTGAAAAAAAATCATGACTCTTTTGTTTCTAAATATTTTTATTTTATTTTTTCAGAGCATGTAGAACGACCCTTCTGACATTAATATTAAGAAATATAGCACTGAGGAACGCACCCTCATTATACAGTGGTACTTTGAGTCACATGGGTCAAATTCAGAAACCCAGCGTGTTCCCATCGACATTTTAATACCAGAGATGCCTCAAGTGTAAATGTCATTAAAGGAATAATAAGTCGTTTTCAAAGACAGGGGGCAGATTGTGATCTCCCGACACCTGACTAGTTAGCTTTCTTCCTGTGGGGCTATCTTAAAGAAAAAGGTGTTTGTGAATAAACCTCAGACAATAAACAACTTAAAACATAATATCGAGGATCAAATAAGAGCCAGGAAATGCTTTCAAATATTCTACAAAGTGTGTTGGATCGGGCTATTCAGTGCAAAACCGAAAATGGTGGATACTTGGTTGGTGATTTTTACTTTTCCTAGTTTAAGTAGTGACAAGTTCAAGTGTAAGTGATCAATTATAACCGTATATATTGCCAAAAATCTCGGAAGGTTCAGTTTACCTACTGCTAAAATTTGGTGCGTATAACTTAAGAATTATAGGAGCTAATGAAGATTTAAAAGTGTCAGTGACTTTTGGGCAACCCTGTACAATCTTTGGTTTGCATACAGGGCTAATTGGTCAACAGAGGGCGCCATTGCCATATAATGCATTTAGACCAGAAGCAAAACTATGTGAGGATGCTCTTCTTCGACTTCAGCTCTGCCTCTAAATCAGACCTATTCTGCAAACTGGACTTTTAAGAGCTTTTAACCATGTTATAGTTTCATTTACTCACCTGAAGTTGTATTTGGAGTGATTTGTGCAAGGTTGAGCAATCTTTAAGCACTTATTTTGAAGACGCCACGTGCCTGTTTTCCAGTACATACCCACTCTTCTATACTCCCTTCTTCAATTTAATTTTCTTAATCAGTGAAACAAGTAGGATTCAGCAGTGCTGTGTAGTCATTTTGGTACAAATGAAAAGATCTTCTGTTCGCTAGTGTGATGTGTAGCTATCCATAGGAGGGGCCAACAGCATGAGGTGCTTTGTTGTGATGACATTAACGGCGAAGTCAGCTCCCACTGGGCACCGCAGTTTTCCAAGTCCAAATACAACTTCAGAGGGTACAGGGGAAGGAAACAACTATAACATGGTAAAAAGCTCTGAAAAGTCAATTCTGCAAAGTAGTTTAGTGCTGGTCCAGTCCTGCTTTAATCCTGCTTTAGTCCTGGTCTAGTCCTGGTCTAGTCCTGGTCTAGTTCTGGTCTAGTTCTGGTCTAGTTCTGGTCTAGTTCTGGTCTAGTTCTGGTCTAGTCCTGGTTTAGACTAGGTTCAATCCCGATTTAGTCCTGTTTTAGTCCTGTTTTAGTCCTGTTTTAGTCCTGTTTTAGTCCTGGTTCAGTCCTGGTTCAGTCCTGGTTCAGTCCTGGTTCAGTCCTGGTTCAGTCCTGGTTCAGTACCTGTCCGTATGCGAGCACAGTGGCGTTGTACCCCTGCAGACATCCCTCCACCAGCCTGTGTGTGGCGCTGTGGTACACCTGCTCCTGTGTGGCGTCCATGTTGAACACAAGGTCAAAGGTGAAGGCACGGTCTGAGCCTAGCACCACCTGTGGTTCAGACGGTGTCACTGCGGTGCACACGTGACAGCCCTCCACACGCTCCCGGGACAGCTGGGGGCGGATCCTAAGAGAAAGAGGAGTCAAAGTGTGTCAGATGTCCTCTCTGTGTGTCAGATGCCCTCTCTGTGTGTCAGATGCCCTCCCTGTGTCAGATGCCCTCCCTGTGTGTCAGATGCCCTCCCTGTGTCAGTTGCCCTCCCTGTGTGTCAGATGCCCTCCCTGTGTGTCAGATGCCCTCCCTGTGTGTCCGATGTCCTCCCTGTGTGTGTCAAATGACACACATGTGACCCGGCCCGGATAAGTGGAAGAAAATAGATGGATGGCCCTCCCTGTGTGTCAGATGTCCTCTCTGTGTGTCAGATGCCCTCTCTGTGTGTCAGATGCCCTCCCTGTGTCAGTTGCCCTCCCTGTGTGTCAGTTTTGCCCTCCCTGTGTGTCAGATGCCCTCCCTGTGTCAGTTGCCCTCCCTGTGTGTCAGATGCCCTCCCTGTGTGTCAGATGCCCTCCCTGTGTGTCCGATGTCCTCCCTGTGTGTCCGATGTCCTCCCTGTGTGTGTCAAATGACACACATGTGACCCGGCCCGGATAAGCGGAAGAAAATAGATGGATGGCCCTCCCTGTGTGTCAGATGCCATTTGCCATTTTAGTCAATTACATTTTTGGCCCAAATGTCACTCACTTTTTGAAAGGGCAGTAGAATCAGATCCCCAAACCCTATCCGTGTCCAGGTTTTATCATAAATACTTTCCACCTTCACGCCCAGGGAAACAGTAATGGCTTGAACAGGACTGAAACACAGTGTTACGTGTGTGGAGACTGGGCGACATCTGGTGGTCAAGGTGAGAACTGCACTGATGAGTATTCATGTTTTTATCCTTCATTTAACCATGGGTGTGTTACCAAAATACTAAAATGGCAAACTTGATTTTAAGGCTCAGTAGTAACTACTACTACTACTACTACTACTACTACTACTACTACTACTACTACTACTACTACTACTACTACTACTACTACTACTACTACTACTACTACTACTACTACTACTACTACTACCACTACTACCACTACTACCACCACCACTACTACCACCACCACCACTACCACTACTACTACTACTACTACTACTACTACTACTACTACTACTACTACTCCTCATAATAATAATAATGACATTTTATTTATATAGCACTTTTGTATACACTCAAAGATACTGCATAAATAATAACATTTTTAAAAGTACATTTAAACAAAATTTAAAAAGCAAACAAAACAAAGGCTAAGGGAGAGAGAGAGAGAGAGAGACAGAGGGAGAGAGACAGAAAGAGAGCGAGACAGAGAGAGTGAGAGAGAGAGAGAGAGAGAGAGAGAGAGAGAGAGAGACAGACAGACAGACACAGAGATAGAGACAGAGACAGAGAGAGAGAGAGAGAGGAGAGAGGGGGGGTGAGGGAGAGAGCGGAGAGCGCTGATGAGGCCTAAATAAATCTGCTGGACTGAATCTGGATTAAGAGTGAAAGTGTGTAAGTGGAACAAGAGAGTGAATTTAGAACGACAAACTGTCAGAGAAAAAAAAAAGGAAGAAGAGGAAGAGAGAGGAGAGGATCAAAGGAGCAGAGGATGCAAAGGAGCAGAGGATGCAGAGGAGCAGAGGATGCGGGGTGGGGGGGGTGGTCAGAGGAGCAGAGGGTACAGAGGAAGAGCAAAGGAGGGGCAGATGGTGCAGAGGAGGGGCAGATGGTGCAGAGGAGGGGCAGAAGGGGCAGAGGAGGGGCAGATGGTGCAGAGGAGGGTCAGATGATGCAGAGGAGGGGCAGATGGTGCAGAGGAGGAGCAGATGTGGAGGTTCTTTGTTGAGCTGGACAAAAGCGTGTACAGGAACAGACACTGTTCTTCTGTCTGAGAGAAGAACCGGTCCGATCATGTCCTGATGTTTTATTCATGGTCGTTTCTCTCAGAGAGTGTGTATAAGTGTGCGCTGTGTCCCTCTGCAGTTCCAAGTACTACTTAACATCACACAGATCTGCCCTGATTACAGCCAGGTGTTTCTGACAAACACCTGGCTGCAGTTGTGGAGTTTGAAGTGTGGATACCTGTTAGACCAATCACAGGAGCCAGAGAACCAAAATGGCCACTTTTACTACAATATAAAAATACCACACTCCATCTGATTGTGTGTGTCAAAAGTCCTCTCTTCCTCTGATACCCCTGTGTCAGATGCCATACCATCCCTCACTCTCCCCTTTAGTCCTCCAGACTCCGCCCCTTCCACTCTTTGTTGGCGGACTTTAGGTGTTTAGTCCTACGTTAACAGTTTGGACTGGTTCTGGACCAAGGCCATGGTATGTTCACACTTTTTGGTCCTGGTTTGAACCAAGTTAAGTCCTGATGGAGATTTTTGGTCTGGCCCATTCTGGTCCTGGTTCAGTCCGGTGCAGTCCTGGTTTAGGCTTTGTTTATTCCTGCTTCAGCCCTGGTTCAGCCCTGGATCAGCCCTGGTTCAGCCCTGGTTCAGCCCTGGTTCAGCCCTGGTTCAGCCCTGGTTCAGCCCTGGTTCAGCCCTGGATCAGTCCTGGTCTAGTCCTGGTCTAGTCCTGGTTTAGGCCTGGTCTAGTCCTGGTCTAGTAATGGTCTAGTCCTGGTCTAGTCCTTGGTTTAGTTTCAGGTTTACTCCCAGTTTAGTCCTAATTCTGGTGTTGTACACATGAAAGAAAAGTCAACACAAACCATTTCAAAGGTTTTACAGACAGACATCTGTGGATGTGTATGGTATGGTTTCCATAGAGACGAGGGATGGAGCAGAGACTTTTAAGAGGTTTAAACTGATTTGAGTCTGACAGAAACCAGAGACTAAGTCAGGACCAAAGCAGGACTGAATCCGGACTAAACTGGGACTAAACAAGGACTACAGCAGGACTGAACCAGGACTAAACCAGGACCACAACAGGACTACAGCAGGACTAAACCAGGACTAAACCAGGACTGAACCAGAACAAAGGCAGGACTACAGCAGGACTACAGCAGGACTGAACCAGGACTAAACCAGGATTAAACCAGAACTAAACCAGGACTACACCAGTAGTAAGGCTGGACTAAACCAGTACTAAGGCTGGACTATGGCAGGACTAAAGCTGGACTAAAGCAGGACTAAACCTGGACTAAGACAGGATTAAAGCAGGACTTAAGCAGGACTAAACCAGGACTAAACCAGGACTAAAGCTGGACTAAGGCAAGACTAAATCAAGACTAAATCAGGAGTAAATCAGGACTAAATCTGGACTAAAGCAGGACTAAAGCAGGACTAAAGCAGGACTGAACCAGGACTAAGGCAGGACTAAAGCTGGACTAAGGCAGGATTAAAGCTGGACTATGGCAAGACTAAATCAGGACTAAATCAGGACTAAATCAGGACTAAATCAGGACTAAACCAGGACTAAAGCTGGACTATGGCAAGACTAAATCAAGACTAAATCAAGACTAAATCAGGACTAAATCAGGACTAAATCAGGACTAAATCAGGACTAAAGCAGGACTAAAGCAGGACTGAACCAGGAGTAAAGCTGGACTAAGGCAGGATTAAATCAGGACTGAACCAGGACTAAACCAGGACTAAATCAGGACAAAAGCAAGACTAAAGCAGGACTGGACCAAGACCAAAACAGGACTAAACCAGGATTAAAGCAGGACTAAACCAGGACTGTAGCAGAATTAAACCAGGACTAAACCAGGATCAAACTAGGACTGACGCAGGAGTGAACCAGATCTGAACCAGGACAAAACCAGGACAAAACCAGGACAAAACCAGGACAAAACCAGGACTAAACCAGGACTAAACCAGGACTAAACCAGGACTAAACCAGGACTAAACCAGGACTTCAGGTCTCTGCGTTTCTGTTACAGTTAAGTCCAGACCAGGATCCAAAAGAGTCTGGTCTAAATCTGGACCAGTTTTAAATCTGGACAGGTTTTTAAATAGGTGCTCCACATTCAGAGACACAGAGCACACAGACCAGGAGTGGACCAGGTCTAGGGGAGGGCATCTGACATAGGGGCGGCATTGGGTGTCTGACAAACAGGGATACAAAAGGATGGACAGGAGTTCATCTGTGTGTCAGACGCCCTCTCTGTGTGTCTGACGCCCTCTCTGTGTGTCAGATGACCTCCCTCTGTGTGTCAGATGCCCTCCCTGTGTGTCAGATGCCCTCCTCTGTGTGTCAGATGCCCTCCTCTGTGTATCAGATGCCCTCCCTGTGTGTCAGATGCCCTCCCTGTGTGTCAGATGCCCTCCCTGTGTGTCAGATGCCCTCCTCTGTGTGTCAGATGCCCTCCCTGTGTGTCAGATGCCCTCTCTGTGTGTCAGACGCCCTCCCTGTGTGTCCATGGGGACTCTGTGTAAAAGCTGCTAACCCTGTAGTTTAGATCTCTACAAATATGTTCTGAAATGCATGTGATTCTGGGATTATTTTAAAGTTCAGGTTTCAAATCTAATCACAATACATTTATTCTGTAAAACTGCAGTCCTGCATTAGATTATAAGAGATTACTTTCTGTTTAGAGTGGCTCATGTAATCCTACTTTAAACTCAGACTTAAGCACTTAGAGGATTTTCCTTAACAGCAATATTAAAAACAACTGCTTCAGACGTGGACAGTCTAAACATGCCACATGCAGAGGAGAATCACAGCAGGCTCAAGAGTTTACAAAAATATCTAATGCCATTTTTAAAAAATAAATTATATTTTAGAAATAAACTAATAATGATGATGCCTGACAGAAATCTGAACTTTGAACTCATCCAAGAATCACATGTACTTCAGAACATGTTTGTAGAGGTGTAAACTACAGGGCATCTGACACACAGGGGAGGGCATCTGACACAAAGGGGAGGGCATCTGACACAAAGGGGAGGGCATCTGACACACAGAGGGAGGGCATCTGATACACAGAGAGGACATCTGACACACACAGGGGAGGGCATCTGACACAAAGGGGAGGGCATCTGACACACAGGGGAGGGCATCTGACACACAGAGGAGGGCATCTGACACACAGAGGAGGGCATCTGACACACAGAGAGGGCATCTGACACACAGGGGAGGGCATCTGACACACAGAGGAGGGCATCTGACACACAGAGGAGGGCATCTGACACTCAGGGGAGGGCATCTGACACTCAGAGAGTGCATCTGACACATAGGGAGGGCATCTGACACACAGGGAGGGCATCTGACACACAGAGGAGGGCAACTGACACATAGGGAGGGCATCTGACACACAGGGAGGGCATCTGACACAGGGACATTTAGGTGTCAAAAGAAGAATCTGCATTTTTGCAGAATTTGTTATTTGTGAAGTGAAATTTTAAAATCTCTTTGTGTCTCCCTCTGTCCTTTTAGTCACTTTAGGTTAATTTAGTCTGGTTGTGTTGAAATATAAACTTTTTCTTTTTCTTTTCTTTTTGGAGGCAGGTACAGCAGACGACCCTGGCGGCGCTCCATGACATAATCAGACAGACACAGCAGAAAAGTGACTGACCACGATCAATGTGAAAGCTCTAAGAAGAGGATCAACATAATCCAGTGTGAACCAGGACTGAACCAGGACTAGACCAGCACTAAACCAGCACTAAACCAGGACTAAACCAGGACTAAACCAAGACTAAACCAAGACTAAACCAGGACTAGACCAGCACTAAAACAGAACTAAACCAGGACTAAACCAGGACTAAACCAGGACTAAACCAGGACTAGACCAGCACTAAACCAGGACTAAACCAGGACTAAACCAGGACTAAACAGGACTAGAGTAGGACTAAACTGGGACTAAGGGATAAACCTGAACTACTACTACTGTACTAGGACAAAGCCTAGATTAAATCCAGCCTAAAGAAGGACTGAACCAGGACTTGGTCAGGCCTAAATGGGACAAAAAGCAGGACTAAGCCAAGACTAAAACCAGGTCTTAACTGGGTCTCAATCTGAACTGAACCAGTCCTGAAAGTCTACATTTTTACCGTGGCTTTACGAAGTGAAAGGTATCATTAAAATTCAAAAATAGATTTGGGGAATTTTGTTTTTTTTAAATGACAAAAGCAAAACAAACAAAGGACCAGAACTGAATCAGGACTGAACCAGAACTGAACCGGGACTAATCCAGGACTAAGCCAAGACTGAAACAGGGACGAGGCCATGGGATGAAACCAGAACAAGAGAGAGGCTAAACAAAGAATTCAACTATAAACTGAACTCAGTCTAAACCAGGACTTGATGAGGACGACACTTGGACTAAACTAACCAAAACTGAATCAGGTTCATTGGGTCTAATCCAGAACTAAAGCAGAACTTAAGCAGGACTTGACAAGCTACACCACAGAATGAAAGCTACCACTTTAATTTGTTTACTCTCCTCCATCTTGTTATGACAGTCTCTCTCTTTCAGTCACTCACTCCGCAATCTCCTCCTCTCTCCTCCTTCCCTCCGTTCATCCCTCTCTTCTTCCCTCCCTCTCTCCATCTCTCATTTCTTTCTCTCTTCTCTCCCCCTCTTCTCCCTCGCTCCCTCCAAACCCTCCTCTATAATCCTCATATCAAGCAAAATATGAGCTCTCCAGCACAAAACCTAAGTACAAATACTGCAAACAACGCAGTACAATTACTCAGCAGTACTGGAGAAAAGTACAAGTACACAGTCAGCTGGGGAAAAGTACACAGGGACAGACACTGCAGTTTTCAGTTTCCAAGTTTGGATTTAAAGAGATCAGGAACTAGACCAGGACTAGACCAGGACTAGACCAGGACTAGACCAGGACTAGACCAGGACTAGACCAGGACTAAATCAGGACTAGACCAGGACTAAACCAGGACTGAACAAGGACTGAACCCGGGACTAAACAAGGATTCTTTCTAAGCCAGGACTATGTGGATCTTCTGTCAAAATAAACTTCACATCTCACTGCTGAACACAAGTCCTCTGCATTTGACCCACCCTTCAGTGTCTCTGGAGGATTATTGCGCATGTTTTAGGTTGATGGGGGAAACCAGAGGTCACAGGGAGAACGTGCAAACTCCATAGAATGGCACAACATGTCTAAACCTGGTTCTACAGGAATAACAGAGGTAAATTCAGAGTTCTGGGTATGGAACAGATTATATGAGTACACAAGGACTCCTGTTACGAGGGTCTGTTTATGTTTTACAGGTTAATTTAGGGTCATGCCCAAATGTAGACCAAACCAGGACCTAGGACTGAACCAGGACAAAACCGAGACTAAACCAGGACCAAACCAGGACAAAACCGGGACAAAACCGGGACTAAATCAGGACTGAACCAGGACCGAAACAGGCCTGAACCAGGACTAAATCAAGGGTAAAAAATAACTAAAACCAAGACAGCATTGGGTAAATTCAGTTAAGCACATCTACAGCTAAAATGACTTAATCAGAAATCAAACCAGGATTATTAACCCAGTTGTCCTAGTAATAGCAGTAGACTAAACCAGGTCTTAACTGGGACTTTACTTGGACTAAACCAGGTCTAAACAGGCCCAGAGCTGGAGCCTGGAGCAGGTGTGGGCCTTTGGGTGCCTGTCTGACGTCATGGTGATGTCTGATGTCCAACGTGTGCGCGTGCGTCTCACCTGACGGCCACGCGCACCGAGCTCTCGTCCGCGCTCATGTCTCCGCGTGCACGTAGTGATAGAAAAATGAAAACAAAATAAATCTACAGATAAAGTCCCGTTATTCCTGCGAAATGCGGCGTGGAAGCGTCATTCCGTCATGTTCGCGGTTTGGTCGCGCTCCGGAGGCTCCAGCGGGGCGAGGGCACAGCTGAGGCCGGAGACGATGCTCTGTGGGGCGGACACGGAGCCTGGGCGCGCCGCTGTTCTCTGGAGCCGGTGTCCTGGTGCTGGTGCGGGGTTGGAGAGGTTTGGAGACGCACGCAGGACGCACGGCACGAGGGGGGCAGCCGCAATGCGTAATCACGCCGCGCCCCTGTCCGTGACGGGGTGACGTCGTGGCGTGAATGAGAGCACGAGGAGCAGGTTCATATGAAGGGAACGAGATGTAAATTTATACCAGTCAGGCTTAAACTAGGCTTTAACCCCACGATAACTGCACGAGTAAAATAAGATCTGCTTTATGAATGAACCTTCTACAAAAGTAAATTTTCACAAATCAACTCAACCTTGACAGACCTCACGCGCCCAATAAAACATGTGACATTTAAAGAACATTTTTTATATAATCTGTGACTTTCACTGTGTCTCCTTCAATATAATTAAGCTTTCTGGAATTGGAAAACATTGCATCAGGTGCACAGACGTAAGTTCAGGTGTTTCAGGTGAGAATAATGGCGCCCTCTGTTGGACGTTTGAAGCAGCGCTCTTGATACTCCAGTTCATTTTTTTCTTGCATTTTGTGACTTTTGTACCGTGCTGCTTGAGTTGCCTGGGTCTTCCTGGTTAAATACAGATTACACTATGTCAATGATACCTCAGATAATACTTGTTTTTTTCGAGTACCACCTAGATCTGGACTATGTCTGGTCTAAATTAGGACCAAACCTAATTTAGACTATGTCTGGTCTAAATTAGGTTTGGAGGTGTGGAAACTGAACCATGGATATGGAAGTTCTAAATAACAATTAATCCAGTAGCTCAGTTGTTGGAGTGTTTGTCCACTGATCCACAGGTTGATGGTGCGATTCCAGCTCCTACAGATGAATACTGTTGTTGTGTCGTTTGACAAGACATTTAAAAGTGCTATATAAATGTGACCATTTACCAGATTAAACATATATTCAAACGTCTTTAAGATGCACTGGTCTAGAATGTTCCACAGTATGGCATTAAACATATCTGCCATTTATAACATGTCACATAATATTAGGCTTTACGAGTACCACCAGATCTAAGCCTGGACTGTGTCAGGTCTAAATTAGGACTAAACCAGGTCTAAAATGAAACTGAACCATTGGATTAAGAAGTTTTAAATAATGATGAACCCAAAGGAGGACAGAAACATGAACAGATGTCTAAATATAAGAAGACTCCGCAAACCGTCCAGAGGGACACGCACCACCGTTTGAGAAGCACTGCACTATATAGAGAACACATTTAGCATCACTATAGTGTGTTTGATCATATGGAGGTTATGACATGATTTTATTTGAAAAATGCTTCTCCACAGTCAGACACTGAGGCAGAACTAAGAGCAGCACAACAGCTTTTTCTGCCTCATTTTTGTCCACTGTTTCACCCCACAGCTAATCCCAGAAAGTGCAACATTCTCGGCAAAACAATTACTTCTCCATGGAGACAAGTAGGCAACAGACCCTCCACCCAAAAGGGTTACATACTGCCCCTTTAAATAACACATCAAAAAGTGCCTGGTGAACCAAACACAGACTTTAAAATCAACTTTGGTTTAATTTAGGAGTTTACAGAAACACATAATTTCATATTTCACAAGATTGTCGTATTAAACCCCAAAACATCTCCTGACATTTGAACAAATGCCCCATGAAAAAACACATTTCTTCTTTTTGTAAAAATGACTAGCTGATTTGATTTTAAGAGGAGAGAGAGCACCAGAACCGTTCCAGAGACTTGGGCAATTCCCAGAATATAAAATCATTTGGAATTAGTCCTATATTACATAAAATGGACTCTTGTGAGCTTTAATCCATGTTATAATTCTGTGACCTTATCAAAAACACATGTGGAACTTTGTTTTGTTTCATCCACATGTTTGAGTAATACTTTATTATTAGTCTGTCACATCTCCAAAGCTCAAAATGCTCTGTTCCACCTTGTGATGTCATGAAGCGGTTGTTTTCATGTTAACAGCTCCTTTTACCTTTTGTTCAGTAGAGATAAGCTATTCCAGGACTTAAATTATCCAAAGATTGTAGTGAAGGTGTAGTGCTCCACACAATGGAAGACTTCCCGAATTACCAAATGACATCACAAGGTGTTTTCTGTTTGAGAGAAGAACATGCAAGGTTTATGTGTTAAACATGTGCGAAACAAAACACAACTCCGGGTCTGTTTGTGATGAGGAAACAACGTTAAAACAGATCAATGAATATTATGGCATTGCATTATGGGACCTTCAAAGAAAAGGTCAAATATTATTATTCATTTTTGCCCAAAACGTTTCATAAGATTTTGCATAGAAATAAAGAAATGGTCAAATGTGGACCCATGAATCATAGTATATATTGGTGGTTTTCAGAGTCTAGAATGTGATGGCATCATACTCCCCGAAGGGGGCGCAAGATGCAGTTTTCCCTATTGATTACATTGCATTTTGCCATGAAATATCCAAACAGTAAATTCATAAATGTTGAAACAATCTATAAAACGGCCTAGACGCATGATCTCACTAAATTACAACAGAAATCTGCATTAGAACAAGATTAATTGTATCTGCCTCCATCTGTGTTAAATATGATTGGTCTATGGTACATAGTTATGTCACCTGAAACACGACAAAATATATGAATCATATTCAGGATGTTTTTACAAGAAGATTTTCTTGAAAAAAAAAGGCACAACATTTCCCTGACTTATTTAACTCATTATTCTAAACTCATTCACCCTGATGTAGGGAATGTCGATGTCTAAACCCACAGCTCTATAACGCTGCATAGAAGTATACTAAAACAATAAGGATTTCTGTTTAAATTTCTGTACATTTTGGCTCATAAAGTGCATTTAGTTTCACCATAAACTCAGTCATGACCAAACCACCACCAGAAGTGACCGGAATGTACCATGGAACCCAAAAAAACCCACATCAGTAACATGAAACTGAATAATTAATATTTTTAAGTATTAACACAATGACCAAGTCCATATCTGAGATCGGATCCTGGTCGACCTCTCATTATATTCAACAGAGGAGACTCCCAGACCTTTCAACATTCTTCTGACTTTAAACTCCTGACTTCAAAGCTACCATTCGTAATTAGATTGACCTGGCCCTTCTGTATTCTCACTTACTGTATTACCACTAGACATAATGTTAGTGTTACTGCTGTCTGATAGTGTCAGATTTGGCCTGACAGAAGAAGAGTAGAGAGCACAGGTGAGGGGGAGGTTCCAGGTGAGGGGGAGGTTCCAGGTGAGGGGGAGGGTTCCAGGTGAGGGAGGGGCCAGGTGAGGGGAGAGACCAGGTAAGGGGTCAGGTAAGGTGAGGGGCCAGATGAACTCTACTGGTGAAAAAAACCAAACAAACTTACAGATGGTAGCTTTAAGGAAAACTCTATTTTTCAGGTGAATAAAGATGTTTTCAAACAGCAGTGACCCTCGAGGACCCACTGTGGATCTTTGCTGACCCAAGGCTGGAAATTCTGCTGTTGTGAACAGAAGGGGGATCATCAGAGGGATCATCTCTGTAGAATACAATAACAAACTCATTCCATTAGAGTGATGTCCAATGCACTATGCTGCAGAGCGCTCCCTGGCTGAGGATGCTGACACTGGATGTGTTTTGTCTGCTCAGGGCTGACGCTGTGCAGGGCAATGGAGCTATATGAAGACAAACCAGGCCCAACACAAACTGCTCCCAAAATCAACAGAAGCTCTCTGGAGAGTCCTAGTCCAGGTCTGGACCAGAGTCTGGATCAGAGTCTGGACCAGAGTCTGGACCAGAGTCTGGACCAGAGTCTGGACCAAAGTCTGGACCAAAGTCTGGAACAGACCCGCACTGGTCCCGGTCCACTCCGTTTATCCGCGTGTACTGGACCTCAGAGCCTAGAGTGGAGGAGGAGCAGGGACACGAGACGAGAGGAGATGAAAACAACTGCTCAATGTCTTCCAGCTGAAGACCACGAGTCTCTGGAAGACAAACCAGGACGAAGACCAGAGCCAAGACTACCAGCCCTGCGTACAGGAAGAACGCTCCTACAGAGAGAGAGTGTGTCAAAATAAGAGCACAAAACAGGAACAAACCATGACCACCAGCCCTGCGTACAAGAAGAACAATAAGAGAGTGACCCATTGACTGTATATAGAGATGGACATATCTAACGTGCTAGCCACGGCGTTCCAAACAGGAAACGGGCATGGGCACAATTCCACTTTTGCATTTTCAGTCGCCCCTCTCTCTGTAACTGCTGCTGTCAGGCTCATAGTGGAAAGCTATGGGTGATGTCACACCTTAGTCCACTTCTTTATACAGTCTATGATATACCATATTTTCCAGACTACAAGCCGCTACTTTTTCCCACTTTTTAACCACTGCGGCTTATGGTGCAGTGCGGCTTATAATTTTTTTTTATTTTTTCCGTGGCGCCAAAAACATTTTCCCCAGCAACATAGAAATAAAAGTGAAAAGAGTGGATGTTGCTCCTTACCTGTCTGCTTGTCACCCGCTGTCAGTGACTCATTTCTTACAGTGATAAAAAGACAGTGGTCTGATTTTTTTTACAATTATTCTATATGTTTTGCGGCTGCAGATGTATTTCTCAGTTCCTCTTCGTCCTGGTGCCGCTGTAATGTCTCGTAATGTTCTTTTTTCTGCAGTTACTGATCCACAAACTAAAGCAGATTCCATCCGTTTTTGAGCTAATTTTTCATATTACTACGTGGGATACCTGAGGCTTAAAATCCAGTGCGGCTTGTATAATTATTTTTTTCTAAAATTAATGCATGTGGCTTTTAATCAGGTGCGCTCTGTAATCCAGAAAATACGGTACATACACTAATCTACTGACCTGAGCCAGCATCCTGGTCAGGGCTACTCAGCTGGACCCTCCTGCACATCTGGATCATAGGAGGTTCTGGTTCTTACTGTAGTATATGAGGTACTGGTTTGGTTCTGGTCTGGCTCTGGTTTGGTTCGGTTCTGGTTCTGCTTCTTACCATAGTATGTGAGGTACTGGGCCACGTGCAGGAAGCTGAGGGACACCAGGACATTGAAGGTCCAGTTGACTCCAGCAGAGCAGGCGTTCCCAGTGCTTCTAGCCCACAGAGGGAAGATCTCAGAGTTTATGGTCCACGGCATCGGACCCATACCTGAAGAACACCATTACATCATCATTATAACCATCACCACGTGTGCTTTAGGCTGGCAGTCACCCAAGAGTCATAGAACCGTAGTTACATTCTTAACTCTAGTTTTATAGACAAAACAAAACCTGGAGCGAAGGCGGCGAGGTACGACACGAGTCCCACTACGATGAGCCAAGAGAAGGATGAGGGACAGAAGTTATAAGCCCACACCAGACCAGGGTCCAGAGTCCTGTTCGCACAACTGACAAAGCCATACAGAGAAAATACACTTTAACAAGTTTTACAGACATCTGAGAGAGACAACATTCAGATGCCCTCCCTGTGTGTCAGATGCTCTCCCTCCCTTTGTGTTATAATCCCAGGATCATGTTCACACAACTGACAAAGAAATAAAAAAGAGTCAGATACCCCCGGTGTCTGTTAGATACCCCCCCGTGTGTCAGATCTCAAGGTTAAACACTGATAATGCATAGACTCAAGCAGCAGGCTGTCCAATCCAGTGTTATATTTAAGAAAAATCTTGGTTTGATTTCTGGATTTGCGCTCAGGAGCAGATCAGGTCTTATCAACTTACTCTATTGGTCAAATGATTAGGGCACTTAAAATATTGCCTTAAATACAGCAGAAGACAGGTGTTTTGTTCAAAAGGGAACTGGAGAAGCAATGAAAAAACAACTGAGGTTGAGGTGCTGTGCCTAAGGAGCTGAGGTTGAGGTGCTGTCCCACATTTGGTTGGTTAACATTTGGTTACCCTGCCCATGTGTCAGATTGTGTCAGATGCCCCTTGTGTCCCTTTCTCACCGTCCCTGTGCTGCGTGGTCGGTGGAGTCATGATCCACAGAGACACACGTTGAATTCATCACTGAGGTCTGGTTTTCTTTGTAACAGAATCCACAGCCTGGATCCAACATGCAGCCTTCACACAAACTACAGAGGAACATATTTAGATTAGTACTGCCAATTGATTATAAAGGTTCACATTAACCACACTGAAATCAGATCAATTAGGATTAGTCAATGTTTAATATTATTTAAATATCGCAACATAAAATGGAATTCTTAAAAAGGGGCTATTTCACTCTACTTTCAGATCACCATGTTATTTTTTATTGTTTTGAAAATACTGTATTCGGCCAAAACGTACCAAAACGTCTCATTGCTCCCAGACCTAACTCAGGTCTAAAGCTAATCTATCTCAGGTCTAAACCCAGGCTAACGCAGGTCTAAACCCAGTCTATCTTAGGTCTAAACCCGGCCTGATGCAGTTCTAAACCCGGTCTTTTATCACCTGTACTTGCTGCAGATGGAGGAGGTATCGTTGATGTGCAAAGTGACAGGAGGAGAGGTCTGAGCCGAGAGGAGGAACCCTGAGGCCAGAAGCAGCAGACTCAAACATGTGCCTTTGACAAAGAGGAAATAAGAATCAGCCAATATGATCTTTTATAGCACAGCACCACAGCAAGGACTACAATTAAGATTATTGTGAAGTTTACAAATTAACTTATTGCTTCATAAAAATAATAACACAATGCATTTATCTGGGATATATTGGCTAAACTTAAAATATCAGGTCATTACGATATCTGGGGAAATCATCTGATATCAATGATATTGCCAATAATGATAAACCCTTCCTATTTAATGCCATACTATGGAACATTCCATCTCCATGAAGAAAGAACTAGGTTAGGGTAAATCTTGAGTATTGTTATCAGTAGAATTAAAAAAATAAAATAAAATCTATATTTTACAAGATACATTTTAGTTTGTTACCGATGAGACTGGCAATGGTGAGTCTCCGTCTGCCAACGCGCTCCACGAGCCACACACCCACCAGCGTAAACAGGAAGTTAGTGGCTGATGTCATTGTAGAGAGCCAGATCGCTGTTTGGACGTCTCGCACTCCCGACATCTGTAGGATGGTGGCGCTGTAGTACCTGTAACACATGGGGAGGGGTGATAAATGTGAAGACCAAAGACTAAACCAGGACTAAAAAAGACCGAACCAGGATTAAAACCAGGACTAAACCAGGACTAAACCAGGACTAAACCTGGACTAAACCTGGACTAAACTTGGACTAAACATGGACTAAACATGGACTGTGCGAGGACTGAACCAGGAGTAAACCAGGAGTAAACCAGGACTAAACCAGGACTAAACCTGGACTAAACCTGGACTAAACCTGGACTAAACCTGGACTAAACATGGACTGTGCGAGGACTGAACCAGGACTGAACCAGGACTGAACCAGGAGTAAACCAGGACTAAACCAGGACTAAACCATGACTAAACCATGACTAAACCATGAGTAAATCAGGACTAAATCAGGAGTAAACCAGGACTGAACCAGGACTGAACCTGGACTGAACCTGGACTGAACCTGGACTGAACCTGGACTGAACATGGACTGAACCTGGACTGTACCAGGATTGAACCAGGACTAAAACAAGACTGAACCAGGGCAAAACCAGGACTAAACCAGGACTAAACCAGGACTAAACCAGGAGTAAACCAAGACTGTACCAGGGTTGAACCAGGACTAAAACAAGACTGAACCAGGGCAAAAGCAGGGCTAAACCAGGACTAAACCAGGTTGAACCAGGATTGAACCAGGATTGAACCAGAGCTAAACCAGGTCTGAACCAGGACAAAAAACCCCAAAACAAACCAGGATTAAAAAAACATGTCTGAATCTATAACTAAACCTGGACTATACCTGGACCAAACTAAGTGCATGAAACTGAACCAAAAAACTGAACCAAGTACGATTCAAGACTAAGGTCTACTGAAGGAACAAATTAAAAAAAACAAAAAACAGAACTAAACCAAGTTTAGAAACCAGGTCTAAGCCAAGGTGTAAACCAAAGTGTAAACAAGCTCTAAATCACGTCTAAACCTGATCTAAAACAGATCTAAACCAGATCTAAACCAGGTCTAAACCAGGTCTAAACCAGATCTAAACCAGGTCTAAACCAAGGTCTAAACCAAGGTCTAAACCAAGGTCTAAACCAGGGGTTGGCAACCCGCGGCTCCGGAGCCGCATGTGGCTCTTTCAGCCTTATACTGCGGCTCCGCGGCTTGGGAAAATAAATTATGAGTATTTAATTGAAGTGTGTTTTATTTGTGTTAATTAAAATTTTTATTGGAAACTTATTGTAATGTTGTAATATTAAAATAAAATTATATTTTCATATTCTTCGTCGCTCAAAATAAGCGTCACACTCACGGAACTATGTTAAAAACAAACAGCGCTCACGCCTCACACACAGCTCACAGACACAGACGCTGTGCAGAGGTTCAGGAGCAGGAGGATCTGTAGCACTACATGTGCCGTGTCCCAATTCACCAAAGTGCCGTTCGAACGGCGCATTTAAGTCGGGCGGTACTTCGACCCGCACTTCGAGCAGCACATCGAACGGTGCATTTGGTGAATTGGGACACGGCCACGGATTTCATAAACCAGTGATCCCCACCACCGGGCTGGGGACCAGTTCTGGTCCGTTACAAACACGGCGCCCCAAAGTAGAGCCACAAGCTCGTGAAAATGAGACAAAAACAAAAGACCTCCAAGAAAAAGAAAGGTAAATTTAACAGACAACACCATGAGTCCTACTTAAAATACGGGTTTGTTGCTACAGGTGAGTCTCACACACCGAGTCGCTCTGTGTAATATGCAGGAAAAGCGAACGAGGCAATGAAACCTTCAAAACTGCTTTGGCACATGGAGACTAAGCACCTGGATTAAAAGATGAGCCTTTAGAGTTTTTGAAAGAAATTACGGAGCAGACTGGACATAAACACACTGCGGGAGTCATTGTTTCCCGTAACACCTCGATGTGACCAACTCATCACAGAAAAGCGCAGGGCTCCTCTAATTCAGCGGTTATGGTGAGTTGTATTTTTTATAAAAAGGTTGGGGACCCCTGTAATAAGCACACTAGTTGTTTACGCAAAGCGTAAGACTAAAAAAACAACAAAAACAAACAATATATACAGTTTTATCTTCATTTTAGACAATATTTGCGGCTCCCAGTGCTTTTTTTCCGTGGAAACTGGGCACAAATGGCTCTTTGGGTGTTAAAGGTTGCCAACCCCTGGTCTAAACCAAGGTCTAAACCAAGGTCTAAATCAGGACTCACATGACCGTGTTGATGCCGGAGAGCTGCTGAAACATCTGGAGTCCACAGCCCACGATCAGAGCGCGTCGAGTTGGAGCATGACGCAGGATTCTCAATAACACTGCTCCTCCTACAGAAGGGGAGAGGAGCAGAGGGTCAAAAGAGCAGAGGAGGCAGATGAGAGAAGCAGAGGAGCAGGGAATAGAGAGGAGAAGGTCAGTGGAGCAGAGGATGCAGAGGAGGGGTTCAGAGGACCAGAGGATGCAGAGGAGGCGGTCAATGGAGCAGAAGATGCAGAAGAGAGGGTCAGTGGAGCAGATGCAGAACAGACGGTCAGTGGAGCAGATGATGCACCTTTTCCTGTCCCTCTCTGCTCCTCCTCTATGCTGGTCCGGATAGACGCAAACTCTTCCTCTACGTTGTCTCCTCCTCTGATCCTTGTGAGAACTTGGAGTGCCTCTGGACTCCGCCCCTTTTGCACAAGCCATCTTGGACTCTCGGGTAAAAACAGGAAACCCCCAAACTGAAGCAAAGCCGGGACCACGGACAAACCCAACATGTATCTGAGGAGAAAGACTGGGTCAGGACCAGGGCTGAACCAGGACTGAACCAGGACTGAACCTGGGCTGAACCTGGGCTGAACCTGGGCTGAACCAGGACTGTACCGGGAGTGTACCGGGACTATACCAGAACAGTACCAGGACTGAACCTGGGCTGAACCTGGGCTGAATCTGGGCTGAACCTGGGCTGAACCTGGGCTGAACCTGGGCTGAACCAGGATTAAAGCAGGACAAAACCATACTAAACAGAGGACTTAACTAGAATGGGACCAGAGACTAAACCAGGACTAAAGCAGGACTAAACCAAACTAGGACTAAAGGACTTAAACATTAACTAAAGCAGGAAGTAATCTCAGTTAAATACTACAGGTACACAGAAGGATGGGAAAGCATCTGGCTTACCTCCAACCATCCTGGACATAGCTGAACACTCCATCGATGACAGAGGCCACAAACTGACCCCCGGTGATGAAGAGTGTGTTGATGGTGACAAGCTGTCCCCGGAGGTGTGGAGGAGACACTTCAGCGATATACACAGGGACAGTCATAGAGGCCACACCTGCACAGAACCAGGGAGTGTTAAACCAGGCCTATTGTGTTTGTGTGTGCTCTACAGTTATAATCTAT
Organism: Periophthalmus modestus; assembly: GCA_019594935.1. NCBI lineage: Eukaryota > Metazoa > Chordata > Actinopteri > Gobiiformes > Gobiidae > Periophthalmus > Periophthalmus modestus. The sequence continues at coordinate 4,042,019 of JAIEZT010001390.1, forward strand.
GGCCCCCCATGGATCATTATCTTATAATTTGTACATTTTAAAATACAATATTCATCTACAACTTAATAAAAGAAACAAGTCCACTGACTTCCACATTAGAAAAATGTGGTGCCCAGTAGGAGCTGATGTCACTGTAAATATCATCACAACAAAGCGCCAGCCTCTTCTATGGATAGCTGCACATCATGCTAGCGAATGGCAGATTTTTTTTTTGCACCAAAATGAGTACATAATGTGGTTGAATCCTACATGTATCACCAATTTTTTTAAAAATTAATTGGAGAGTGTGTATGATAGAGAACACATACACGTGTGTCTCATTATATGTATATGGTCAGGCCTCATGTGACAGCTCAGAACCTCCAGAATTCAATCACTGAGCTGCAGAGGCTGCACTAGCACTCATTCATGATTGGCTGCAGGTGCTGGGGTTTAGGTAGTGACCATTCATATCAGAGAGTCCTTTTAGGTTCAAATCAACTGGATTTCAGCACTGAAACTGGCAAATCAAATGAGAGAGTCATGTGAGACTCATTCTGCTTTCTGATTGGATAATTGTCTTGAACCAACATAAACAACTTGTCCATCACGTTCAATGTTTTTGTAATTAAGAATAAATCAGCATTACAATTATAATCAAAAACTTACATACTCTTTGACATAGACCTTGACATAAACCCCTAAACCAGGAGTGAACCAAGACTGAACCAGGTCTTACCAATGCCCAGTCCGACAGTGATCCTTCCCAGGAGCAGCACCTCTTTGTCACGTGCGAGACTCAGCACAAATCCTCCAACACTGAAGATAAAACTCGCCAACAGAATGCATCGCCTCCGGCCCATCCATCCATTCATAGCCCCCCCGAGGAGAGCCGAAATGGCCGCCGCACCCACTGTACTCGACACCAACAGCTCCTGCCACAGCGCGCTCAGGTTCAACTCCTGTTTGAGCAAAAGCATGGCCCCGCTCACAACACCGGTGTCATAACCAAAGAGAAACCCCCCCAGAGCAGAGAAAAATGACAGGGTGAAGACAAACGCATTATGGGACAGAGGTTTGGAGACAGGAGCAGAGGAGTCGACAGGAGCAGAGGTGACAGGAGAAGAAGTGGCAGGTGTAATGAGACTCCGCTCTCCATCGTGTGGGTTGGATGATTGTACCAGGTCACTCATAAGACAAAGGCTCAGATCCTCCCTGAAAGATAAAAACATTATGCACATTAGTCTAATCTTAGGATCTCCTGACCAAGACCAGGCTCCGATCTGGAGAAGGGCCCAGCTAAGAAGACACAGAACGAACAAAAACATGACAGATCCCAGAAAGTTTTAAAATTAAAAAGGATCTTAATGTTGTAAATAATTTGCAGCACTTTATTAATCTGGGTCATGGAATCTACTTCCAGATAAACTAAGCTCTAAAAGAGGCCCATATTTCACTATTCTCTGATCTACAGTTGAAACCAGAAATTTAAATACACGATATAAAATGACAAATATACTTTTTTCTCACTGTTAATTAGGATTACCAAAAATATGTCTTTATTTCTTTAGAAATAAACCAAATACTTTGGTAAAATGTATGTAAACATCTGCCTTTGAAGAAAGTAATGAAAAATTGTCTTAAAAATACTTCCCTCTGTATTCTGGCATTTAGCTAATAGAATTAATTTTGATAATTATAATTGATGTAAAACAGGAAAAGTTTAGTCTGATTTCATGTCAGACAGTGAGAAAAAAAGTGTAAGGCATTGTATAAAGCAGTGGGCCCCAAACTGCAGCCCGCCTCCACATTTGGTCCGGCCCCCTGAACAATACCAGAGAGCATTTTGATTTTTTTTTCAGATATGTGTATTTGTATTTGATAATAAAGTTGGACTTTTGACATAAAATGTTTCTTAGTTATGAACTATTTTCATTATTAACTGTTAGTTAGTAACTATTTCATAAACGCATATAACGTGACATTCTGTTCCACCCTTCTGTGGTCTGTGCCCCTGGACCTGTTAAGATTGTGCACGGCACAACTTAAAGTTTATGTTCCAAGGACCTTTTTTCTGTGAAGAACCCAGGGAGGGTAATTTGGTTATTATTTATTTCATTAATAGTGTTATTATTTATTTCCTGACTTTTGTTCTGTGAAGAATCCAGAAAGGGTTATTTGATTATGTGTGGCTTTCTGGAAAACAATACATTTTTACATTTAGGCACTCCTGCAATCGTCGCACTTTTTCTGTTACAAACTGACCCCAGCCCCCCATCAGAGAAGACAAAAGTTATGTGGCCCTCACAGGAAAAAGTTTGGGGACCTGGTTTATAGTGTATGTAAACTTCTGGTTTCAACTGCACATAAAGGTATGTTTATTATGCTACAATAAACATACCTGGAGTTGTGTTTTGTTTTTGTTCTTCTCTCAAACTGAAAACACTCTGTTCTACCTTATGATGCCATGGGGGAATAAAAGACGTGCTCCACTGTGTTTTTAAACTCCATAGACTTTCACTAGAATCATTTGGATGATTACACCCCTGGAATGGCCAATCTCAACTAAACTTAAGGTAAAATGAGCTGTTAACTTGAAAACTATGCTTTTAGGAGGTAACAACATTTTAACATGGTTTACAGTTCACAAGTCATTTTTTGTGTATCATAGGACATTTAAAGAAAAATTTTGATATTACTCGAAATATTTTGGCATCAAATATGTGTTAATGGTTTATTAATCTCTATATCTGTTGTGTCAAAGCCTGTACCTTTAGTCATAAAGCTACAGGCTTTGATATGGGTTAGGCACCTGGGCTATTCGCACAATTTACTATGTTCTGCCAATGTGTGATAACAAGGACTGTGTTAGTGAAGGTATTGGGAAGATGTTACTATTCAAAATATATTCCTCCATTTTCTATTAATTAACTTTTATATGGTTGAAACAAAGATTTTTGTGTATAAATATAATGAATTTGTGTATAATTAATAGGACCCTAGGGAGAATATTGGCAGCTTGTCAATAAACAACAGTCCAATATTTCTGAGCAGTCAATCCCAAAACACGTGAAAATGATGAGCTACCTGGCAACCACAGTATCTCCAGTAACTAGTATTTATAGGATAGAGTAGCGTGCACTGTGCCATAGAGTTAAAAACTTAATAAACAATACATAAAATACAACTGGACTAGGACTGTAGCAGAGCTGAACCAGGACTGACTTAAAGCAGGACTGAACCAGGGCTAAAGGAGAACTAAACCAGGACTGAACCAGGGCTAAAGCAGAACTAAACCAGGACTGAACCAGGGCTAAAGCAGAACTAAACCAGGGCTAATGCTTGACTGAAAAAGGGCTGAAGCAGGGCTAAACTGGAATAAAACCAAATAGAACTAAACTAGGCCTACAGTGGAGCTAAACTAGACGTAAGTTAGAGCTAAACTAGAGCTAACCCAGGGCTAAACTAGAGCTAAACCACAACTAAACTAGAACAGAACTAGGCCTAAACTAGTAACTGGACTAACCCTTCGCATACATCTATAGAAGGATATTTAATCATTAAAAAATACTATCAAAACGTATTTGCAGTCGATTATCTTCGCAAAATAAATATTGCAGGAGTTTTGAAACCTTTACCTGTTCATGAGAAGCAGGATTTAGAGTCATTTAACTCGCGTTTTGACAGTAAATTCACTCCAAAACACAAACTAGAAACTTTCAGTTTCACATGAACACTTTTCCCCGGGTCTAAAAGCGACATAAACGGACTCAAAATTTAACATTTAATTATTTTTCTTGTTAAATAGAACTGCGGAGTCAATATTTGCTGTAAACCCGCATGTTTAAGCCTTAAACCTCCCTCGCCCTCTTCTGCTCTGTTTTGGTTTGGCTCTGGGCGCGCGCCGCCATTTTGGTTTGATGACGTCACAACAGACACGTGACAGCATCGTTTTGGGATTATTTATTTTATTTCAAATATATATATACGTGTATAAATATAGTTTATTTATAGTTTGGATTCACAAATAATGATCTTAGCATGTTAACTTTTTGGGCAGCAGCCAATTAAAAAACATCCTATTCTTAAGTTTTCTCAGAGAAGAAAACCGACTGGAAAGTTTATTTTAATTTTGAGATACTTTACAGATACTACAAAGAGAATATCTTATTATTTAATTGATTTAATAAGCAGATTTTAACCGGTGATTTAAAGATAACATGGAAAATACGTAATTATCAAACGAACGTTCTCAATAAACCTCATTTCAATGCTATTCAATATTTAAATTATTTTAGATTCGTTCCAGCTAAAATGTAGTTTGCCCCAAAAACACACATCAGCAACAGTCCAACTGAGAGCGTGGTCAGCTGATCCCCAAACATGAACTGAAACTAAACGACAACAGTAAAGAACGCATTTTAAGTTTTACCGTCAGAATTATATGCAATTTGACTTTTAGTAAACATTAATCATATATAAATGAACTAAAATAAACGCGTTTAAGCTTTACCTGAGCAACTGCGGGTCCGTCATACAGGAAGAGTATGATCACGTGACAGACGGACACGCCCACCATAACACAAGCAAAGATGTATTAAAACAGAAGATGGAGCAAAGATGTATTAAAACAGAGGATGGAGCAAATATGTATTAAAACAGAGGATGGAGCAAAGATCTATTAAAACAGATGTTGGAGTTGTACGGATCTGTATTACACATGTTTTAAAAGCACACTCCAGGTCCCATATGTGCAGTGTAGGTTCAAAATTAATTACAGGCCTATTTTTTCCAACATGTGTAGTTGTAGTATTTGCAGTAGTATTCGTAGTACCTTTCAAAGGCAGATCTGCACTGCTCGGAGCTACAACAAAAAAATCTCCCATAGATATATTGATACCTTTATTCACAGCATTCAAGGTTTATAACAATCCATATAACCTGACCTCAAACCTACATTTATTCAAAACACTAAAGTCTGTGATAGAAAGAACGAACAATTACATTACAATCATGTAAAGACACAAACATGCGTTTGATGCACAGCTCTTTATTTTCAGCAGAAGCTCCAGTCGGTCCAGTTGGGGCAGAGGCTGTGCTGTGCTGCAGTAAGTCAAGTGTAGCTGTGGCTGTAGAGGCGTGAGCTGACAGAAGAGGGCGCTCTGTAGGCGGATCCCAGTGACTGTGTCAGTCCTGGGAACACTGCAGTGTGCTCAGTGTGTGGGACACTGGACACTGGGAGCCCTGGCTGGCCTCACAGCTCACAGCCACGCCCCCCTCCCTCCACTGCTGTGCGGGGGCTCCGGCTCTGCTCCCCGCCCACACCGCTACCGGACACCTTCCAGGACACTCTCCAGTCTGATGGGAAACCCTTGTTGGCCAGGCACATGAGGGTGGCCTTCTCCTGGGCCAGCTCCTCTCTGGAGGGGGGCAGCACCCAGAGGCTGGGCTCCACTCGGCCCACTGTGGACACACAGCACAAATGCACACTTACACTCACACTGAAGGTTATACTTTTAATCATACTTGACTGGCTCTATGGAACTTTTTCTCCACGCAATTACCCAGAAAATGACAAAAAGCTCTCTCCACCAAACCCAGTGTTTTATTGTCAGTAAAAACACCTGTAACTGAATAAAGATAAATATGTTTAAATCACACTGTGGAACAGTCCAGGCAAAGTAATAACATTTTCAGGTGGCGAGCCTCACACCAGAAATCTTGGACTTGGCGAGTCAAAATACATATAAATATATGTATTGTATATATTAACCATAAATAAAATAAAATCTTTTTTTCACATCAGAAGAAACTTTTAGCCTGAAATGAGTGAAAACAGAACTGAGACGCTCCATTGAAGCTGAACGACAGAAACGTTTCAGAGCCAAAGATAAACTTTACAAAATCCCCAGAGTTTAACTTAAAAAAAATCATGTCCATATTTCTTTTAAAATATTTATACAAATTTTCAAATTATTTAACTTTAAAAGATGTTATAATAATGATAAAGAGCTCCAGTCTGGTTCCTCCACCGAACGTGAGCCACAGTGATACAAAGTCATGGAGTGGTCAAAAACCTGCAGCTGCTCAGAGACTGCGACAAAACCATTCAGCTGTACAGAGAATGATAAACAACTGAGAAACAGCTCACATTTATATATTTAAACTGGACACACTGTTCAGAAGGACAATGAGCTCACCAGGAAAGAGGAACAATTAATAATAATTTTTATTAATCAAGAAAACATTTACAACATAATAATAAGACCAACATACTAATACATGAAGATCAACTTATTAAAGAAAAACTAGGAAATATAATATTCTAGGAAAATGTATAAAAATCTGCATTTAATTTTAAATACAACAGGGGAGAAAAGACTTCCCCGGGGTCTCTCAAGAAACATTTAAAATTTGACTCTAATGTGGAGACAATGTTGGTCTGATTCTGATGACACAGACCCTGCAGCTGTTCAGTCTGCTCCATGTCTGTGTGGGTGTCTCATTTCCATAGACACACTTTGCATGAACTGCTGCATGGTCCAGTGGGACACTTTATAGTCCTGAGAGGTGCACTCTGGAGCACTGGCCACTGTCCTTCATGACAACACAAGCCACATACAGCCTCCTCATCACCAACATGACTTTAGTGTGCGTCCTCATGTGGACCGTCCTCTGCTGCTGCTTCACAGGTAAAGTCCAGAGTCCCACTGCTGTCCTCTGTCCACATCCTTCCCTCTGAGACCAACCAGACTAAACCATCAGGTGCTTTGTGTTTGTGTGTTTAGAGTCCAGAGGACAGGTGACAGTGAGTCAGGCTGGAGCAGTGAGAGCCGCTCTGGGGGACACCGCCAACATACGCTGTACTGTGAGCCAGAATGTGTATTATCACAGGAACTATGGGCACTACTTACACTGGTACCAAGAGAGAGATGGAGAGCCTCCTAAACTTTTTCTATATCATGTGTCTACTCGAGCCTCAGGTGTCTCCAGTCGTTTTTCAGGCAGTGGATCTGGGTCTGACTTCACTCTGAGCATCAGTGGAGTTCAGCCTGAGGATTACACTGTGTATTACTGTCAGAGTTATCACTACATCAACAGTCAGTGGCAGTCCACACAGTGAAAAAGACTCGTACAAAAACCTCCTCAGACTGAACTGAAACTGACTCACTTCACTAAACTCACAGCGCATAGTCAGATACAATATAATGACAGTTAAGCCCAGACTAAAAAGGTTATTCAATTTATCTAACTTTTTAAACCAGTAATAAAGAAAACATACCTTTTCATTTACTGTAAAAAGCTTAGACAATTTTTGAATTCATTATGTTCAAATCATTTAAATGAATAAGATTAATGTTCAAAAGTCATGTTAGTGACAGTGTAGAATGAGACACTTTCTCTGTCAAAAATATGGAGACAAAGAACAAGCAAAAATAGGAGTCAAGTAGAATATCTATGTGGAAATAAACATTTAAAATGTATTTTTTTTGTTTCATAATTTAACCATCAGTTCAAGGTAATACTAATGAATGTGTTTTGCTAGTCCTGTCCCACAGTCAAATAATTTTAATCCAGTCAGTTATTTATTTAACACATTTATATAACATAATATTAGACCTTTTACAATGATTTGCAAAGGTGCAGAAACACTTCCTTGGGGTTCTCCATAGAAAATATTTGAAAGTAAGATCTTTAAAGGGAGACAGTGTTGGTTTGCAGCTGTGTTCACTTCATCCTGATTTAAAGATAGACTTTGATAATTGTTCAAATAAATTATTAATTTAAGAGAATATAACTAAATGAACAAAAGGCCAACACTAGTAACTTTTTTTATTTGACCTCCAACTGTGCATATATAAAAAAAATATAAGAATAAATAAACAGCAGCTAAATATGGAACTCAAAGCTACGTTTTCTTTACACAAACTGAATTAATATTTTTCATGTTTCCCTGATTAATATATTCATGGCTTTATTCACAGAATCATGTTTTATAAATACACATATGAACCAAGTGAATAAAAAGCCAACCCATATAACCTGACCTCAAACCTACATTTATTCAAAACACTAAAGTCTGTGATAGAAAGAACGAACAATTACATTACAATCATGTAAAAACACAAACATGCTTTTGATGCACAGCTCTTTATTTTCAGCAGAAGCTCCAGTCGGTCCAGTTGGGGCAGAGGCTGTGCTGTGCTGCAGTAAGTCAAGTGTAGCTGTGGCTGTAGAGGCGTGAGCTGACAGAAGAGGGCGCTCTGTAGGCGGATCCCAGTGACTGTGTCAGTCCTGGGAACACTGCAGTGTGCTCAGTGTGTGGGACACTGGACACTGGGAGCCCTGGCTGGCCTCACAGCTCAGAGCCACGCCCCCCTCCCTCCACTGCTGTGCGGGGAGCGTCAGGCTGCTGCTCCAGCTGTAGTGGCCGTTCTTTTGCAGCACCGCGGGGCTCCGGGTCTGCTCCTCGTCCACACCGCCACCGGATACCTTCCAGGACACTCTCCAGTCTGATGGGAAGCCCTTGTTGGCCAGGCACATGAGGGTGGCCTTCCCCTGGGCCAGCTCCTCTCTGGAGGGGGGCAGCACCCAGAGGCTGGGCTCCACTCGGCCCACTGTGGACACACAGCACAAATGCACACTTACACTCACACTGAAGGTTATACTTTTAATCATACTTGACTGGCTCTATGGAACTTTTTCTCCACGCAATTACCCAGAAAATGACAAAAAGCTCTCTCCACCAAACCCAGTGTTTTATTGTCAGTAAAAACACCTGTAACTGAATAAAGATAAATATGTTTAAATCACACTGTGGAACAGTCCAGGCAAAGTAATAATATTTTCAGGTGGCGAGCCTCACACCAGAAATCTTGGACTTGGCGAGTCAAAATACATATAAATATATGTATTGTATATATTAACCATAAATAAAATAAAATCTTTTTTTCACATCAGAAGAAACTTTTAGCCTGAAATGACTGAAAACAGAACTGAGACGCTCCATTGAAGCTGAACGACAGAAACGTTTCAGAGCCAAAGATAAACTTTACAAAATCCCCAGAGTTTAACTTAAAAAAATCATGTCCATATTTCTTTTAAAATATTTATAAAAATTTTCTAATTATTTAACTTTAAAAGATGTTATAATAATGATAAAGAAAAAAAGAAAAAGAAAAGCATGAATCTTTAAAAAATGTTTGTTTTTCTAAAACCTTAAACGTCAAAAACTCAAATTGTGATTTAAATATTTCTCTGTTAGTCGAGGTGAATTACTGCAGGGATGAAAAGAAGACATCGTTCACTCACAACTACAAACAGTATAACAAAACAGAATACAATAACATTACCTCAGGCTTCAGAAATATAAACAGATAAATGACAAACAAAACAAAAGTATAATTTTAAATAAACATAAAGAGAGGACTTACAGTTGAGCTCCAGTCTGGTTCCTCCACCGAACATGAGCCACAGTGATACAAAGTCATGGAGTGGCTGTACAAAAACCTGCAGTTGCTCAGAGACTGCGACAAAACCATTCAGCTGTACAGAGAATGATAAACAACTGAGAAACAGCTCACATTTATATATTTAAACTGGACACACTGTTCAGAAGGACAATGAGCTCACCAGGAAAGAGGAACAATTAATAATAATTTTTATTAATCAAGAAAACATTTACAACATAATAATAAGACCAACATACTAATACATGAAGATCAACTTATTAAAGAAAAACTAGGAAATATAATATTCTAGGAAAATGTATAAAAATCTGCATTTAATTTTAAATACAACAGGGGAGAAAAGACTTCCCCGGGGTCTCTCAAGAAACATTTAAAATTTGACTCTAATGTGGAGACAATGTTGGTCTGATTCTGATGACACAGACCCTGCAGCTGTTCAGTCTGCTCCATGTCTGTGTGGGTGTCTCATTTCCATAGACACACTTTGCATGAACTGCTGCATGGTCCAGTGGGACACTTTATAGTCCTGAGAGGTGCACTCTGGAGCACTGGCCACTGTCCTTCATGACAACACAAGCCACATACAGCCTCCTCATCACCAACATGACTTTAGTGTGCGTCCTCATGTGGACCGTCCTCTGCTGCTGCTTCACAGGTAAAGTCCAGAGTCCCACTGCTGTCCTCTGTCCACATCCTTCCCTCTGAGACCAACCAGACTAAACCATCAGGTGCTTTGTGTTTGTGTGTTTAGAGTCCAGAGGACAGGTGACAGTGAGTCAGGCTGGAGCAGTGAGAGCCGCTCTGGGGGACACCGCCAACATACGCTGTACTGTGAGCCAGAATGTGTATTATCACAGGAACTATGGGCACTACTTACACTGGTACCAAGAGAGAGATGGAGAGCCTCCTAAACTTTTTCTATATCATGTGTCTACTCGAGCCTCAGGTGTCTCCAGTCGTTTTTCAGGCAGTGGATCTGGGTCTGACTTCACTCTGAGCATCAGTGGAGTTCAGCCTGAAGATTACACTGTGTATTACTGTCAGAGTGTTCATGTCATCAACGGTCAGGATGTGATCACACGGTGAAAAAGACTCGTACAAAAACCTCTGAACCTGAACTGAAACTGACTCACTTCAGTGAACCCAGGCTGCACAGATAAAATATGATCAGATAAAGCTGTGCACAAACATTTTATCAATAAAAGTAATTTTAATTAATTATTTTTAGCACAGTTTTTATCAGAAACAAAACATAGCATAACTAATTCAGTTGTAAAGTAATACAATATGAAATATTTTATTTAAGAATGGAACAAAACAGTTCTTACCTATGTTACAAACCTAATCATTACAAATAAAATATATTTTATAATAGACTATACAATACAATACAAATTTATCGACAATATTCTTTTGCTTCAACAAATGAATTATTTTAAAATTATTCAGAATAAATTAAAAAAGGCCTTTTACATTGAATTATTAAAGGGACAACACACTTACTTGGGGTCCCCCACAGGAAACGTGATTCTCAAGTTACAGTGTTGGTCTGCTGTTGAGCTTAATGAAATGTATTTTAAAATGATACATTTTATTATCTTTCAGAATGTTTTGTTGTAAATGAAAAAAAATATTAACATTCATAATAAAGTAGACCCCAGTAAGTCTGCATTTGTCCTCACCTGGTTTAGTCAGACATTTATAATTAGACTAAATGTATACAGACAAGAATATCTTCAACTATGTTTAATTATCAGTGTATTTTTGTATTTATTTTGTTTACATTAACTTACAAGTTTCTTAAATCTAAAAGGCCTCAATCTTAAACTACTTTTCAGCTCATCATTATCATGTATATAACATACAGACTACGTAATATTGAGATTGAGATAGAGAGATGACATTGACATGATAATTATTAATTAATAGTTTGGTTTAACGTGGATTTGATTGGTAATATTATTGGTAATAAATGTGAGCTACCTCTGCTTCAGCTCTGCTCTCTGCAGTGGTCAACAGTGGTCAGTAGGGAGCAGTATGGGGCAGTAGGCAAGGCAAGTTTATTGAATATCACAATCGGTACACAATGTAATTCAAAGTGCTTTACAGAATAAGAAAGACATTAATATCACAATACAAACAAATCAAAACATAAACAGTCATCCTGAAATTACCATTAATAGAGAAGAGTGCAGAATAAAAACCTTTCAGTCATATGCACAGCTAAACAGAACCGTTTGGAGCCTGGATTCATACATTGTCAAAGTAGAGACCTGTCTCACATCTTCAGGTTCCAGCTGCATAAAACTGAATCGCTTCCCCATTTTTAGTCCTGAATCTGGGCACCAGCAGTCCATTATTACCCCTAGATTTCTAGCCTGATTTGAAGGTTATAGAGAGAGAGAGACTGGAGGTGACTGTTGACACTTTCTCTATGTTTCTGTGGCCAAAGACTATGACTTCAGTCTTGTCTGAGTTTAGCTGGAGAAAGCTGCTTTGCATCCACACACTGACCTGTTGGATGCAAAGTGAATCCACTGGTCCATATTCACCTGCTGCTGGAACTGCTCAACTGGCAAAAACATGTGTGAATCAAACAAAACATAACTCCAGGTATGTTTTTGAAGAGGTAAAAACATTATAACATGGCTTAAAGCTCACAAGAGTCAGTTTTGTGTAACATACGGCGTTTAAAGCACGTTGTGTCATCTCTGCTTTTGTGAGATGCTGAAACAGAGTGCGGGAGCTTTCTTTTTTCTACAGTTCTTGTCACTCCCAGACCCAACTTTGGGAACTATTACCATACATCAGCTTCATTTGTACAGCAGTTTTTTTCAGCACTTCAAACAAACGCCAATGAACAGTAGCTAAATGTTGTACTCAAAGCAACGTTTTTTTTACAATGATGGGGACAAACTGAAAAGTGCTTAGTAGTCGTAATAATAGTAGTAGTAGTATTCGCAAGTAGTAGTACTCATGCCTTTTTGGATGTTGGATGCTGGTCTGTCTGATCAGCACTATATGTGGCTGTAGTAGTAGTAATAGTAGTAGTAGGAGGAATAATAGTAGACGTAGTAGTAGAAGTCCCCCTCGGACCGAGTTCTGTCATTGTGTCCTTTGGTAAGAAACTTCACCCACATTGTGTGCGTGAATGATTGGTGTTGGTCGGAGGGGCCGATGGCACAGATTGGCAACCTCACTTCCATCAGTTTGCCCCAGGGCAGCTGTGGCTACAATAGTAGCTTACCATCACCAAGTGTGGAAGTGAATGAATAATGACTATATTGTAGCGCTTTGAGACGCTTTGACAAGCCTGTAAAGCATATTACAAGTGTAAGGCATTATTATTCATTATCATTATTATTATTATAGTAGCAGTAGTAGTAGTAGTATCACCGATTAAGAAAATAAAACTGGAGAAGGAAGTATGTATGTCACAGTGGGCGTGTACCGGTGAAGGTGAAAACCGGGGTTGGTCAGTGGTGGTGTATTTTCAGATTAGCATTATTATAACAAACACAAACACCCAACTAAATGGGTTAAAATAGTTTATTCAGGACAAGTTACATTCAAAAGTTTGTGATGAACCTTTGAAATCGCCAGACCTGGCTGTCGTTTGCTGTAAGAAAATTTTAATAAATAAATAAAATAAAGACTTAATTAATAGTCCTGGTTTAGTCCTGGTTTAGTCTGTGTTCAATGGTGATTTCGGTTTAGGCCTGGATTAGTTCTTGTTTAGTCTGGGTTTGATACCAGTGCAGTCAGAGTCTAGAGCTGATGGGGTCCAGTTTAAGAACCAGTTAATTCTGGGCTCAGTCCTGGTTTAGTCCTGGTTCAGTCCTGTTTCAGTCCGGGTTTAGTTGTGGTTCAGTCCTGGTTTAGTCCTGGTTCAGTCCTGGTTTAGTCCTGGTTTAGTCCTAGTTCAGTCCTGGTTTAGTCCTGATTCATACCTGGTCCAGGACTGGCCCAGTCTGGCTCTAGCACTTGTAGAGGCGGTTGACCCTCAGGATGTCGTTCTTGCTCATCTGGGAGCCTTGTCCGAAGCTCACGTTGGCGTTTGGAATGGGCTGCATGGTGGGCTGGTTATTTCCACTGAACGCATATCTGCAACAGATAAACCATCTGAAACTGTGGACCCCACAAATATATCACATGAGAAAAAGCACATAAGCAGCTGTAATGCTTATGTGCTTTCTTACTATTTTTACTATTGCATTTGCACAAATAATGGCTTTGATCATCTACATAATTTTAGCTTTTTCATAATTGTATATAGGATCTTTGGAGGGAGGGGGATATGCATAGTCCGTATAAAGAAGTGGACTAAGGGCGTGTGATGTCAGCCATAGCGTTTGGCCGAGTTCCTCATTTGGAATTCCAACCACGAGTATCATAGCAACCAAAGAGCCAATCCAGAGCAAGGCTGTTGAAGGTAGCGCCTCTTCCCTCCCACACCGCTGGTCTGGCAGGGAGCAGGCGCTTAGCAGCGCTGTCAGTCAAACCTGTTGCTAATGCTAGCAGGAGCAACCTTGGTGAAAGAAGATGCCTGATTTATCAGTTTTTAATGTTCATATCTTGAGTTACGGACACAATAGCATGTAGACTGGGTTAATATGAACATTTTAAGTGAATTGGAAACAGAGTTGATGGAGCCAGAAGCGTGCCCATGCTCACTTCCTGTTTGGAAGGCGGCGGCTGGCAGGTTAGCTATGTCCATTTATATATACAGTCTATGGGGATGTGACATAAAAATCCATATGGCGAGTCACATTATGATTTTGATTTGATCACGATTTATGTTTTGTTACTTTCTTTTATAAAGAGGAAACTAAAGCGGCATCACTTTACTCTGATCATTAATCACTTTGTTAAACAACTGTTAACTGCAGCTCTAAAGTAAAAGTACTCACTTTGTTTTGGTACTGCCTAAAGTAAAAGTACTCACTTGTTGTAGTAATAGAAGTTAAAGTACTCATTTGTGGTACTGGCTTAAGTAAAAGTACTTACTTGTGGTACTATTTAAAATAAAAGTACTCACTTGTGGTACTGCATGACAGAGTTGTAGTCATAAGGGGTGTCCTGGTTCAGAGTGTTCATCTTATCGAAAGCGTACTCCCAGCCTGAGAAATCAACAAGGGTAGTCCTGATTTAGTCCTGGTGTAGTCCTTGTTTAATCCTGGTTTAGTCCTGGTTTATTTCTGGTTTCGTTAGTATTAGAAGTAGTAGTAGTAGTGGTAGTAGTAGCAGTAGTAGCAGCAGCATTAGCAGCAGTAGTAGTAGTAATAGTAGCAGTAGTATTTGCATTACTAGTACCTTTCTGGATGTTGTGCCAGAGGATCTTGATGTGCTGGTCTCTGTCAGATCTGCACTGCTCGTGGTTGAAGCCGAGCGCGTGGAGCAGCTCGTGTTGGACCGTGTTGTGGTAGAGACAGCCACGTTTGGCCAGAGAGAGGTTCTGACCATTACCACGACGACCCACAAACGAGTAACATCTGTGGAAAGAGGGGAGACCAGAGTTAGACCTGGCAGAGTCCTAGTTTTATCCTTGTTTAGTCCTGCTTTAGTTTTGGTTTACTCCCCATTTAGACCTGGTTCAGTCCTACTTTGGTCCTGGTTTAGTCTTGGTTTAGTCCTGGTTTAGTCCTGGTTTAGTCTTGGTTTAGTCTTGGTTTAGTCCTGCTTTAGTCCTGGTTTTGTCCTGGTTTAGTCTTGGTTTAGTCTTGGTTTAGTCCTGGTCAAGTCCTGGTTTAAATTTGGTTTAGTTCTGGTTTAGTCCTGGTTTAGTCCTAGTTTAGTCCTGGTTTAAATTTGGTTTAGTTGTGGTTTAGTGCTGGTTTAGTCCTAGTTTAGTCCTGGTTTAATTTTGGTTTAGTTTTGGTTTAGTTTAGGTTTAGTTTTGGTTTAGTACCCATTGTCAGACTTGATGTAGACGTAGTCCCGTTGGTTCTTTCTCCGGATGAAACGGATGCAGGTTGACTCTGAGAAAGAGTTCAGTCCACGCTCAATGATAGAGCGCTCCCTAGAGGCTGCATACAGAATTACAAACAACTATTTACAAAAAGGATGCAAAGGAGAGGATCAGATGAGCAGCAGATGCAGAGGAGAGGGTGACATGGTGAAGATAGAAGGGAGGGTCAGAGGAGCAGTAGATGCAGAGGACAGGGTGAGACGGTGAAGAGGATAGAGGGAAGGGTCAGAGGGTCAGAGGAGCAGAGAAGCGGGTCAGATGGTGTAGAGGAGGACTCACAGTAGTGGCTGGCGATGCTGTAGGGCACGTAGACTTTTCCATCAGAGGACTTGGGCCATAAACAGCCTCTGGAGGTGCAGGAGTCGGCGTTTCTCTCAGCCTCAGAATCATATGCGATGTCATCGATCACCAACGGCTCATCCTCCCTGTGAACTGAACACACAAGATAAACACAATCTAAACACAATGTAAACATGACATAAACATAAAATAAACAATATAAACATAACATAAATGCGACATAAACACAATGCAAATACAATATAAACACAATATGAACACGAAACAACCACAATACAGTTTATGGTTAATATCTCTGTAACGACATGGCCTATCCACATCAAACAGAAATTGGCACAAAGTTCAGTGTCTTCTCTGTCAGTTTAAATAAACAAAAGTCAAATGATTTTTTTTAGAAAGTGGAGCCATTATTCAAGCTCAAAGACGTGAATGGCTTCAAAGGACTTCAAGCTATAAGATTAATATGACAAGTTTGTGAAGCCACTCCCAAACTAATAATGAGAAGGTTCAACATTTGTGGAGCAGAAGTTTGGAGATTTATTTCAAAAAGAGTGAATCTCCCATAGAGTTATACAGAGTTATATAGAGTTATATAGGACCCTGCATAACATCTGAAATTATGACACTGTTTTCATTAGTTTATTTAAACTGACAGAGAAGATGCTGAACTTTATGCCCGTTTTTGTTTCATGTGGATTAGTAATTACAGAGATATCAGTAATTACAGAGATACAAAGATGTTGACCATAAACCAGGTCCACACATCTGCAGTTCAGGTGGAGTGCACACAGAGCACTCCACCTGAGGATCTGACCTGTTTCCAGCGCAGGTTAAACTACAAGGATTCTACAATGTACTGGTGTCATGTAAATGTAAAAGCACTTACCCACATCCTTATTGGCCTTCCACAGCAGTTCAGACACAGAGAGCTCCAAAGAAAAAAGAGACAAACCAAACATGTGAGCAGAGCTGTGCAATGCATCAACTCTGATTATGATGAGAGTCAGTCCTAAAGGTCAGCCATCAGCTCTTTGTAATAGAGGTTTACAGAGGTCTACAGCCAGTCCTTGTGTGGTTTGGAGCAGATGCAAGACTGACGGTTTAGCCATGGGTTAGTCCTGGTTTGAACCTGGTTTAGTCCTGCTTCAGTCCTGGTTTAGTCCTGACAGAGTCCTGGTCTAGTCTTAGTTTAGTCCTGGTTTGATCCTGGTTTGGACCTGGTTTAGCCCTGGTTTAATCCTGCTTTCCAAGTCACTCCTGACCCTAACCAATTCATTAAGTAGTTACTACAGCCTGTATCATTCTCAATAAACTGTTTGTTCATAATAGTGTAGTCTTTTTATGCTTTATAAAGGCTGTAACGAGTTAGTGTTAAACCTAATTAACATAATTAAAACATGACCTCAATATTAATATTTTTAATGTTTAGAGAAATAAAAAAGAAAAAATACACGGAATTATAAGACATAGGGTGCAGTTATAATTGTTAGCTAATTGATACTAAAACTAGTATCAAAACTACCAAAAATGTTTCAAACACAGGACAGAAGTGAGCCTTTCCTGAATATCTTTAGAATGATCTTGAGCTGTATCAGATGAAGTATAAGACACATAGACTAGTATACAGCCATGGACCACTATGGAACCTGTACGACTGGGATTACACAGATATAAGGCCACATGGAAATATAAAAGACAGTACTACCATTTAATGCTGAAAATCACAGTCTATTGTCTAAAGAAAGAGTGTTTTTATTATCACTGTGGTATCCGAATCAGTATTGACTATTGAGTCTATTCCTTACTATTGAAATTGAGTTTGACCGATTTTTTATTTTTTTATTCTCTCACCTCTGCATCCTCTTCAGCCCAGGAGCCCACAGTTAAGAGCAGGAGCAGGCACACACACCTGAGGGTCGCCATTTTGGATCAACTTGCACAGCCCTGCCCCTCTTCATTTTATAAGCTCCAGGGACTGCGCTTCACAGAGACAGATAAGACAGGAGGCCTTGAAAACATCCTGTCTGTTCCCACCAAAACGTAAATTATAACTCAGAAAAAAACAAAGCGCTGATAGAGCAGAGGAGAGGTGTATACAGGCTATAGATCTGAGAACGAGACAGGTGTTTCAGTGTTTCCTATAGGAGATGCTGTTTCCACTATGTTTATTCATCATCTCACATACATCTGCCCCTAATCTATATCTTTACTTTTATTTTGACAATTTATTTTAGATTACCTGACCATACAAGGATTTGCAGTACTTTCTCTGGCTTCTTATTCATGATTTTAAGATTCTCATTAAGGATGCAATATGAATCACAATTGACTCTAAATAACAATTTGACTGGACAGGATGAGCCAATCAGGGACAAGCATGGACAAATGTGGCTGCTCAGGAGGAAAAAAGAAAGGACAAAAATATCATAGGACTGAAAAACATGAAGGATTTCTGCAGAATGAATGAGAGAAGTTCTAACCTCTGTTCATCTGAGTTGATTGGAGTTTGGACAGTAAGTTTCTGGCTCGGCTCGAGACACGATGGAGGGAGTGAGGACAGGCTTTTTGATCCAAACAACTAATTGATTAATCAATAGTATAATTGCCAGATTCATTGATTACCAAAGATAACTGTTAGTTGATTGCAGCCATGATCTAGAGACAGATTAAATTTGGGCAGTTGAACTAATTAAGATTATTTAGTTAAGAAAAAAATGCTTATGTTTTTGAGTTTTCCTGTTTCCTCACATTTCACAGACAAATATGGATATTTACATTTTAACTTTGAGGTCAGGACTCCTGTGAATCTCTAACGTAATTTTTAAAATTTCGCTTGTTAAAAAAAAATATATATATATATATATATAAAATCCCTTTTTCTTTAAAAGTTTGAAAGTGGACGCCGCGCGTGTCTGTGCGCTCCTCTGACGTCACCGCGCACGCACTTCCATGAGGAGGACAAGATGGCGGCGGCTCTGGAGAGGAGCTTCATCGAGATCTGCGGCTTTGAGAGAGAAACGCAGCGCCGCTACCGAGAAGTAACAGTGAACCTGGGTATGAGACAAAACGGCCGCTTTCAAACTGTCCATCCGTGGTGTTAAATCATGGACAGGCGAAAAAATATGAAATATACAGGTTAAAGTAGGTTTTGGCGGCTAACCGGGAGCTAACACGCTTTTAGCCGCTAGCTGTAAACTCTAATGTTACCGCATCAGGTGTCAGTCAAAGCATGCTATAAACAAACACATGCACTGCCTAGCATATGTTTAAAATGTAAATAATAATTCTGTTGTTATTTGTTAGAGGGCAAATGTTCACGTTTAGCCTTCATGTTGTATTGAGTACAGTCTGTTTACC
This sequence comes from Periophthalmus modestus, assembly GCA_019594935.1. NCBI lineage: Eukaryota > Metazoa > Chordata > Actinopteri > Gobiiformes > Gobiidae > Periophthalmus > Periophthalmus modestus. Next base: position 4,061,093 of record JAIEZT010001390.1, read on the forward strand.
TGTCAAAGTAGCTCTCACCTTTACAAAGTTGTTTAAAACTCAGAGTTTGGGGTTGTTGTTCCAAGGAAAGCCAATATTTACTATGCAGTGTTTCCCATAGAATTTTTTCAGACTCTGGCGGCACAAATGCTTTCGATATTAATAATTTTCTTTCATATTTGTGGAGTTTGAATGGCACTTATTGTCTATATGTCATATTTAAGCAGTCTTTTGAATGAATGAATGAATGGTTTATTTTGGTAAATTTACAAAATTGGTAGAATCAAATCCACAATCATATAACCAAAAAAGGGATAGGCAGAAGCTAAGGCTTATATTTGCCTATCCTGTTCTTTTGGAGCAGTGTAGCTACTTTTTGTGTTAATGACAATACAAAGAGCAACAAAGTAGAGATGGGACAAAAAGAAATAATATTGTTTATCGTGATAAAAAGTGTTGACAATAATCGATCGTGGGATTTTTATATAATCGTGATAATCGCCAACAAAGATAATCGTCATTACATCATCAGAATGTGCAGAAAAAAGCTACTGCTCCCTGATGATCTCTTCTAGAGCATTGTTGTCATGTATAACAAAGTTCAACACTAACAGCTGTTTAAAAATGTAATCTATTCATAATATTAAAATTATAATTATTCATGTACAAACATTTTTAAACTGTCAGCAACTTTAATCATTATTGTGATATATTCGTTAATTGCACTGATTTTGGCCATGATAATAGTGACACAAAATTTCAGTATCATTCCATGCCTACAATAAAGTGAGATTTTGTTATGCCAACATCTAGTCCATGCTCTTTTTATGCTGCGGGGTGCCACTGTAGTCTGCTCTATTAATGATGAACTCTACACTAGTTACTTGGCTGTTTAGAAGGTCAGTGTCCCCCTCAGATTCATGATGAGATTATGGTTGTAATCCTCATTTGAATAAGTGATTAAATACATTTTTAGGGAGTAAATGTGTCATGTCTACTAATTAAAGGACTGGTTAAACAGCCCATATTATGCAGTTTTCTGAACTACGTTATAATATTGTTTCCTCATCACAAATATACCTGGAGTTGCGTTTCGTTTCAGTCACAGATGTTTGAGGTCTGAGGTGGAAGTGGACACGCTTCAGTAAAAGCTCTGTCCCTTTTGCCATCATAATCTGGATCCTCAAAAGCGTGTGTGTGTGTGTGTGTGTGTGTGTGTGTGTGCATGCGTGTGTGCATGCGTGTGTGTCGTCCTCTGTCCATCGATCTTTAGTGTTTGTGTCAATGTTATTTCTTTTGAAAGCATTTGTAAAAAAACAATTTCCCCTTTGGTGACTATAAAGGTCTATTTATCTACTTTAACACACAAATCCTGCGTTTTTCTCTCAAACAGAAAACACTCTGTTCCACCTTGTGATGTCACACAGTAATACAGGAAGCGTTTTTAAACTCTGTATAGCAGTACAGAGTCTGTAATTTGGATGATTTCAGCCCTGGAATGGCAAACCTACTGGACTAAAAATAAAAGATAGCTGGTAACTTGAAAAATACCGCTTCACAACATCACAAGGTGGAATAGAGTATTTTGAGCTTTGGAGATGTAGACAGACTAATGATAAAGAGTTACTCAAACATGTGTTAATGAAACAAAACACAACTCCAGCTATGTTCAACTTCAGGAGGTAACAACATTACAACGTGGTTTAAAGCTCACAAGAATCCATTTTGCGTATATAGGGCATTTAATCTGAGGACTTCAGAGACTATTCTCCTGCTGGTGCCCAGAGGACTAAACATGGGGATTCAGTTTTTCAGTTTTATGCAGCTAAAACCTTGAACAGTCTGAAGATGTGAGACAGTCCTCTACTTTGACAATATTCAAATCCATGCTCAAAACGGTTCTGTTTAGCTGTTCATATAACTGAAAGGTTTGTATTCTGCACTCCTCTCTTGTAATATAAATTTTATGATCATTATTTAGGTTTTGATTTGCTGTATTCTGATTTTAATGTCTTTCTTATTCTGTAAAGCATGAATTATTTTATGTATGAATTGTGGTATACAAATAGTTACCTTGCCTTGCCTTAATCTGACCAGCATACATAAATTGACTATGAGAAAAATTTTATGATTTTTAGCCTGTGTTTTGATTGATCCTCTGATCCTTAGAAGTACAGATCTCTGCTCTGAACCTTGTGTCCTGTCTCTGTTCAGGTCTGAATCCTCTTCCTGGTGGTAAATTCCCAGACAGCGCCGGAGCGTTTCACTACGAAGAGAGCGGAAAACTCCTGTCAGTCACAAGCAACAGGTTCATTCACTGGTGAGTCACTTTTACACCCATTTACACAGAAAACAGGTAGAGAGGCTGATAGGACAGAAGGGAGGTCATGTATCTGTCAGGCTGCCCCAGGGCAGCTGTGGCACTGAAGTATTTCACCTCTAGAGAATGACCCAGGAGTAGTGCAAGAATCAACCACACTGAAGAGCAATATAAACCTGAGTCAATTTTAGCATTCTCTCATTTTAGAAGAACTCAAAGTTACAGTATTTAAATTTCTGGCGGTGGCATGTCATCCCACTGCTCCAAACTTTTTTTTCCCAGGAACACTGTAGCCCCTGACCAATTTATTTTAGGGCAGAAGAAAGTCACCTGCTCAGATGCCAAAATTCTGGAGCCTTGCATGTTTCCATGGAAACAGATAGTTAAACCAGACTTCAGAATGTTTTCCATGGAGATAGATTTTATACCATACTTTGGAAAATTACAGCCAAAGAAACGGCATTACCATGGAAACAAGCCGTATCAGTGCAATAAACATATGGACATCATGCTTTTTTGTTAAAAAGTTACACAATGGGGCTTTAATTCTGATATAAAGATTGGATTTATTTTTCACCATAACAATTACGATCTGTATAGTTGCTCTTTGTTTAATTTATACTTTTATTTGGGGGCATACAGCTTAAAAAACATTGAACTATACAGAAGAGGAAATATGTTCATACCAGGTTATAGCCAAATTGGTCATTTCCGCCTGCAACTGTATGGGGTCTTTTGTGTAAAAACTGCCAACCCTGTAGTTTAGACCCCTGCAAACATGTTTTGAAATACTTGGGATTCTTGAATTAATTTAAAGCTCTGATTTCAACTTGCATATAAAAATCTAAAAATGTACCTTTCTCTATGTGTGTCTTCAGGTCGACATGTGGAGACAGCGTGCAGTTCGTGGAGCTGTCTCTGGATATGAACCTCCTGAACAATGGTGTAAAACTCAAGTTCAGTCACTGCTCTGTGCTGCCAGGAGGGGTCGCTGTCCTGGAAACGCTCCACAACGTCATCATCCTCATCTGCACCAATCAGAGCGTCCACAGACTTGTCCTGCCACACCCTACACGCATGTACCGCAGTGTGAGTGCACATGCACCAAAACATGGCTCATCTACTTTAAATCATAGGGCAAAAAACAATCTTAATGCAGATTAATCTGTTTTTCATACATATTGCACCTGCAAATGTAATGTGCTTAACTTTTCAGTTTCAGTCACTTCCTTTTCTCCATCGAAATGTTATTGCTTTGCCTTAAATGACCCACAGTGTGGCATTACTCTGTCTGTTTTGTATTTATTCAATTGAACAGGTGTAATCATTGCAAAGGGAAAAAAATGCATTCTTACTGAGCGGGCTTGCCTCTTCTACAGATCTTACCTGTAACTTGACCTGGTTGTGTCATATGTTGTTTTCATGGTGACACATGGTGATACAATTGTAATGCCATACTGTGGAACAATTTATTCTGAAATGTACAACTAAACTTTTGCTTCCATAACTTTTTAAATTTTGTGAGTTTTATATTTATTTTTACACATGGACACACCAGGATGAGAGGGCATCTGACACACAGGAATACAGGAGGATGGGAGGGCATCTGACACACAGGAATACAGGAGGATGGGAGGGCATCTGACACACAGGGATAGAGGAGCATGAGTGGGCATCGGACATGCGGATACAGGATACGGAAGGGCATCTGGCTTAAATTTGGTCTCTTTCAGGAGCTGGTGACCGAACTCCACATGCAGTCCATCTTCACAGACGTGGGTAAACTCAGCCTCCAGGAAGGACCTCACAGCGTCCCCATCCCCAATGCAATGAACTACACCTCCAGTCCCAGCAGTGCCACCTGTTGGATCAGCCGCACAGGAGAGGCTCACTACGCCCTGGCCTCTCCAGCAGGGGGCATTACAGTGGTCACTCTGCCGCCACACGACGTACAAGGTAAAGGCAAGAGACACATCCAAGCACCCTACTGGTATTAAAGGGGACATCAACTTTTTTTTCCCACCATGTTATAGTTGTTCATGCATGGTTGAGTAATCTTGATTCTCCTGAATGGAAAACGTCATCGCTCAGAAAATCCCAGTTTTACTTAAAGAGGGGGTATTATGTTTTTTGGGATGTTTTTTGGGGGTGTTATAACCTTGTTCCCTCATCAAAAACATGCCTGAAGAGGTTTTAGTTGTCATCCATGCATGTTTGGGTAATTTAGGGCCTATTCAAATGCTCTTTTGGTTAGCTGTAAGATTCTGTACAAGAAACTTGACAAACCTGATGTGATGTACAGTAGTTTAATTGGTGGGATGTATGTTGATTGTGTTGTGATAGCGCTCTGAAGGGGGAGTGACTTAGTGCGAGGGGAGACTCGAAGCATCAAAAATGAAACAAGTAAACATGAAAATGATCTTTCCTTTTACCTCTCTTGTCTCTGTGTTTCTGTAGGTTCCCTCTCCGTGGTGGACCTCAAACGGTCCTCCATGATGCGTCGTATCTCCGGCTGGATGCCCTCGGCCATCAGAGGAGAGCAGCCCTCAGACCTGGTGCTGAGTCTGGCTGTGCGCGAGCTGGAGGACGACTGCTTCATCTACGCTCTGTGCCAGGACCATAAGCTGCGCATGTGGTCATTCAGGGTTAGGAGAATTTTATATCATTTTAATGCAGCTGATGTCATCAACATTCCCTAGGGCTGTAATGCCAACTGTAGGCACTGTTCTGTCTGAGGCTTTGTTACATTTTTATCTGATCTTTGTTTTAACACAATCTGACCATAAAGAACTGACTTACTACAACAGGTGAGCTGATTTGTGTTGTTAAACAAGTCCCTCTCAAATGGCATTACAGTCACAAGCTAGCTAGCATAACAGATTTCAGTTAGTCACTCTCACCTTTTTGTTGAAAATCAAACTCCTAAACAGCACCATAAACGCTCAGATTGATCACAGGCTCATGAAAATGTGCTGTTTGAATCTAGTTTACCAACTAAAAACGTATCAGGCTGTGTTTGTTGATGTGTGGGTTGTGTTACCATGGTAACCGCTGAATTTTCTGCCATACACATACTTGCAGAACACCCCTAGCTTGATGTTACTGTAAAATATTAGTGTCTCTGTTCCATGTCTAGATTTCTGACCCCTCTCTCTCATCTCCAGGATCAGCTGTGTTTGCTGGAGGCAGACATGTTGGAGTATGTCCCTGCACGCAGAGGAGTGAAGCGCCTGTCAGGACAGGGTCACAGGGTGCGACAGGTGTTCTGCCCCAGCACAGGGGTGTGTCTCTGTGTTTACCTGGCCTTCCCCCAGAGTGGACAATTCACAGTACTACAGCTCGTCGCCACTGACAACCACCGATACAGCCTCGACCACATCTCCACTGTCTTCTCCACTCAGGTGAGGACTAGCACTGGACCAGGGATTGGCCCACGGACTGACCCGTGGACTGGCTCACAGTCCACTCTGTTGAGGACAGGACCAGACCAGGACTGGACAGATGGTATTGAACTTCTGTGACTAGGCCCAAGGGGGAATAGACCAGGACTAAGACTGCCTGAGGGGGACTAGACCAGGGATCCGCAACCTGTAACTGCAAAAGAGCCACATTTGGCCCCTTTCAAACAAGATGGAAGTCAGAAAGAGCTGCAACTGTTATAACGTCAAGACAAATCGATTTAAAAGTAGATCTTTTAATAATTTGAAAAGTGTTATTGGGTCGGGTTTGGTTCCAGGGTGCAGGGTCGTGTGTGCACACTCTTATAGATGATTGACAGCTGACGTCAGCCTTCACTGTGTTCTTGTTTACTCAGTACATTATGTTCAATATATGACGTTATTGTTAATTTGAAATGTGTTTCTGGTATTTTTCAGGAGACTCTGGTGGACTTCACTCTGACCCCCACAGAGGTCTGGGGTCTGTGGGTCGACGACACAAATTCTACTATCGTCAAATACATCAACTTTGAACAGTAAGTTTCATCACATACTCAAAAACGGTAAACATTATAAACATGTAAACTCTCTCCTCTGAGCAGTAACTCAGCTGGACAGTGGAACCAGGTCTTCACTCATCCTTCGCCTGAAGATGAGGTCCACATCGGCATTGACCAGGACCCGCGGGTAATGAAATGATTCAAACAATATCACATCAACTGATTTAAAGATCAAATACGAAGTGTTTTCCCCCATTGAGTAAACTGTAAAAGCAGCAGTTCTATACAAAGACTGACCTGCTCTAGTCTTCTCATTAAAATCTGTGTTTGTGTACGTGGAGTGTAAGGGAGGTTTTTGGAGAGTGATGGCCCAGATTGGCAGTAGGGTTTTAACCACTGTGCCAGGGCAGCTGTGGCTGCAGAAACTCACTTTCTCCAAGTCTGGGGGCTGAATACATGTAAAATGAAAGTAACCCAATGCATGGCTGTCTTAAATACAGGCCAAAAGTCTGATTATATAAATGTAAACAGTTCTATCTGTGTAATCGGATCTTTCTGATACATCTCAACACAAGTCAGGTTCATTACTGGGTATTTAGATTTTATGTTAGTTATGCAATTTTTTTTTATTTATTTATTTTTTGTACTGGCACCATTGTTGTTAATTTATTCTCATCTTTACCACAGGAGACGTACCTGGACGTGCTGTTCTCTTCTCTGACCTTCACTGCAGCCGCCATCGTCAAAGCTCTGCAGGTCAGACTGTGTTGAACTCAAATTCTGACTGTGTTGATCTAAAACTTTAACTCATAAGTGTTACTCTGTATGGTCCATGTAAATGTTAAACTTTAAACCTACATTTTTTGTTTTGTTTTTTTCCAGATTTTCAGACGAGGCTCTGAGAGGATCACAGATCTGAGCTGGGAGTCTTTGAAGAGAGAGGTGACGGTCGCTGTGGAGACAGAGGTGATTATTAAAGATAATATGTGGGGAGTTAGGACCCTCACTTATGTAATAGTCCTCTGGCTCAAATGTAAACTACAGGCCTGTAGAATGTTATGATTTCTATACAGGCCCAATATGATTAAAGTGTTTTATACGTTTGAACCCTGTCTCAGCTCCAGAACAGTGTGACAGAGTTGGAGTTCTCTCAGGAGGAGTATCGTCAGCTCCAGGTGGAGTTCTGGTCCCGGTTCTACGCCTGTGTACTGCAGTACCAGGAGGCTCTGTCCATGCCTCTGGGGCTGAGTGTGGACCCTCACACCGGGATGGGCTGTCTGCTCAAGAAGGTGCCTCCACCCTCCTCCACCCATCACGTCCACCCACATACAGACTTATACAGAGAAATAGGGCTGTATTCGACTCAAAAAATTGTTTAGACTAAAGGTTGATCGTTGAATAAAGGGTTCATGGCCAAAGCGCTCAAAACTCTGCCGTATCTGTAGATCTGACCATAGACTGTATAAAAAAGTGGACTAAGTGAGTGTGAAATCACCCATGGTGTTCAGCTCATTGAGGCTGGCAGTTATAGGGGAGAATTTGGAGCAGAGTTACACATTTGGAATTCTGACTCGCATCACTGTTTAGCAGAGCGCAAGTTCTTGGTAATGCTGTCGATTAAACCTGTTGCTAATGCTTGCAGGAGTGACCTCAGGGAAAGAAGGTGCCTGACTTGTCTGTTATTAATTTTCTTGATTTATGGACACAATAGTGAAATAAAAATACCAGGAGCGCGTAGAGCAGGTTAATATGAACACTTTAAGACTAAAATGACTGCTCACTGCAATAATTCAATGTAAAGTGAACTGAAGCCAAACTCAATGGAGCTGGAAGTACGCCAGAATAACTTACAGTGAAATACAGTGGCTAACCCGTTGGCTATGTCCATTTATATATAGAGGCCGTGTCCCAATTCGCCACATGCACCGTTCGATGTACTGTTTGAAGTGCAGGTCGAAGTACCCGCCCAACTTAAATGCAGCGTTTGAACGGCGCATTTAATGGCACTTTGGTGAATTTTTGGAGAATTGAGACACGGCCAGAGTCTCTATCTGACGCAAACTGCATTCACAAAACTACACCTGCAGAGGGGGCTACTATTAATGCAGAAAAAAGTACAAGGAAGCGATATTTATATAAAAACAGATTAAACTTGACTCTCTCCTCGTTTCTGCTGTTGTCCCATATAAATTATCTAAATAACCACAGCTCTACAGAGAAGGACCTGCTCCACCCTGCATGAACTACTCTCCACCCAAACATAGGCTTACACACAGGAATCCACCCACCTGGATCTTATTGATAATTTAGATAAAGCTGCGGTCGATGTACTGAAGAATGGCACTTTCAAAATGATAATCTTTATTCTAAACTTCCCAGGGCTTTGTGTCGTTCCTGTTGCCCTGTTTTGCTGTGGATCATCTGTATCTGTCCTATGATAAATACATGTCCATCGAGGAGGAGACGCCCATCGCAGAGGGTCAGTGAATCTTTAGCAAACTTTTTAGTCTTTTACCCTCGGAGTACCTGGTTCTAGAGAACTGCAGAACCAGAACTGAAGAAGCGGCTTGAATGAGAAGCAAAATGTCTTCACTCCTACGATTTGCTCAGTTGACAGATTTAAACTTCGTCTTTTGCTCTGGATCAGACCTGGACGACTGAGGGTTTACACTGACACCTTCTCAGAGTACCTGGAAACTTAATATAGGCAGTGATGGATGAAGTACTAAATTTTATTAAGTAAAAGTATGGATACAGAGGTAATAAGTAAAAGTATCAGATGAAAAAATCTACTTAAGTAAAAGTATGCAATTACCTGTTTTAAAATGTACTTTAAGAGTAAAAAGTAGTATACATATTTTGGTAAACTGTAGCAGTATGAATCAGTTTCATTTTTCTTATGAATGAATGAATTGTGTATTTATTTTGGTTTGCTCAAAGCCGAAGCTTGAACTCAAAAACGTAGTCAGGATGTTCCCACGAACATGGTAAAAATAACCCTTAAAAATCAGATGAAAAGTTCTTTTTACTCAAATGTAGTTAAGTAAAAAGTACACACTGTAAAATGTACTCAAGTAAAGTACAGATCCCTGAAATATTTACTTAAGCACAGTGCTTTACTACTTCGTTACCTTCCGCCACTGAAAATAGGGGAACCTTTTCTTCTTTCTTGACTTTAGACTGAATATTTAGTCATTAGACTCAGACTCTTCTAGAATATTTCATTACTGAAGTTATGTACCCGTCTGTCCACACACTCTTAAATAAAATACTATAATTACTTTAGCATTTATACTTGTCTCATTTCCTCAGATCCTTTTAAAAAGTTTTTCATTTCAAAACACCTGTACCTATCTCTCCTCAGACCCTGACGTGGCCCGAGACGTCCTCACCATCGCTCAGTGTCTGCGTTTGGTCAGTGACATCGTTTCAGGAGAGATGTCATACGAGATGGAGAAGGCTCTGGACCAGCTTGAGTCTCCAGAAAGAGCCGCTGAGCTAGTGCTGGACAACATGCTCTCCAACGACAGGTGAAAAGAGCGACAGATGCTTAGAACATGGGTTAGTCCTGGTTTGGTTGGATACTAACTTCATATTATCGGGCTAAACCAGGGTTAACCCAAAAGCTCTCTCATCCAGTACAAGGCCCTGATTGAGTTTTAGTCCTGGTTCAGCTCCCATGTAGTCTGGGTTTGGTAAATCAAAAGTATGTACATGTACAGTCAAAGGATGGTATTTTTTCAGAAATTTCTCTTGTGGTGCACTAGCTTTGTTTTGCTGAGCACTTTGACTTGAACATGTAAGACACATAACTGGAAATACAATGGTTTATCACAAGATTCAGTGTTTGGTCTCTCCTGTCCAATCATTTGTCTTTGGTCTCCTTAACCTGGAGCCCTTTAGGGGACCGCGTGTGGGCCTCAGACCCTCAAACAGCCTGTGCACTGACAGTGGAAACAGACTGAGCCGGTCCGCCCTGTATCGACCTCATGGAAAGTGGGCTATAAATGACTGAGATATTTATTTGCAGTGATAATGTGATCGAGGACATCCAGAACAAATTGCAGGACGTGAGGAGCCCTGTGTCAGCCATCAACATGCTTCTGAGAGAGATGGACCTGGAGACGGACACGGAGACATCAGAGAACCCCCTCAGCTCAGGTACAAAACGGTTTGCAGCGGTCCAAAGTTAGTCCTCGCTTTCCTAATCCATTTCAAGCATTCTATTCACAACAGTGAGTTGAGTGTTTAAGTGTTTTCCACTACTTTTTACAGACCAGAACAGAGTTTTGCTGTTGCACAGAAAAAAACTGGAACAGCCACTTTAATTTGTTAGAATTTGGCTAATGATCCTTCTATTTCTCTCTCCTCATTCTCTTCCCTCTCTTTCTTCGCTTTCTCTCTTTTCTCCTTCTCCCTCCTTTTTTTTCTTCTCCCTTTTCTCCCTGCCTTTCCTCCCTTCCCTCTCTCCTCCCCTCCTTTCTCCTTTCTCCTCTATTCTTTCCTTTCTCCTCTCTTTCTACCTTCTCCCCTTCCGTTTTCCTATCTGTCCCCTCTCCACTCCCCTCCCCTCCCCTTTTTCTTTCTCCACCTCTCTTCCTCTTTTCGTCTCTCCTCCCCCTTTTCCCTCTTCTCTCTCCCCTTGTCTTCTCCCCCTCTGTCCTCCCTTCCTCTCCTCCCCTCTCCTCTTTCTCTCTCCCTCTCTCTCCTAGCCCAATCCCTTCAGACTCGCCTGAGCCTCTCTCAGCTCTATGGCAGCTCCACGGCTGTTGCTATGGTTTCCCAGGCCCTGACGACCATTGCCATGACGAGGGTTCAGTTCTGTCGAGACCTGCTCATCCTCCAGAAACTCTACCTGCGCTTTGGCGACGTGAGTACACCTGTCACAATAACACGAGTGTGATCTACAGGCAAAGGTTTGGACACACTTTTTCATTTAGAGTGTCTGCTCTAAAGTTATAAGCTCCGACACCCATGGATCATTATATGATCCATGGGTGTCGCAATGTCACAATATTCATCTAAAGCAACTTGATAAAAGAAACAAGTCTGCTGATTTCTTGCGTCAGAAAACTGCGGTGACTAATGGGAGGTGATGTTGTCGTAAACGTCATCACAAAAAAGCCCCACACGCATTTGGCGCCCCCTATGGTTACCTGCACATCACACGAGCCCTTTTGTAAAACTTTTTACCAAAATGACTATGCAACGCTGCAATATCCTAGTATCACCGATTTGAAAAAATAAAACTGGAGAAGGAAGTGTGTACGTCACAGTGGGCGTGTACCGGTGGAGGTAAAAACAGGTAGATTGACAAAATGGTGTCTTGAAAATAAGCGATTAAAGATTACTCAGACATGAATCACTCTAAATACAACTTCAGATGAGTAAAATGGTGAGAAGGAAACAACTATAACATGCTTAAACGCTCTGAAAAGTCCACTTTGCAGAATACGTTTTATGATTTAAAATGTCAAAATTATTACATAATGATTCAGGCGTGTCATTTGCCTTAAGTATTTAATGTTAGTTAATTTATTCTAGACCATTTGGTTAAATAAAACATGAGACGAATGTCCTGTAATGAAGTGGTTAATTTGTTTAATAAAAAATCGGGAGATCTGCAACTCCCCCATTTTTGGGCAAATAAAGGTTTTCTTGTCTTATTAGGATTTAATTAATTATTTCTCCGGTCTCTTCTTTCTCTTTCTCTCTCACCCTCTCTCCCTCTCCTTCCACCTCCTTCTCTCCTCCTGCTTTTCTCTCTCAGGTGTTTCTTGGGGGCGGAGCCTGGTTGTTGCAGTTGCAGCAGGACTTGATTCCACGCAGTTCTCACCTGTTGTCCTCATATCACCTTTTGAAGACCATCTCCCAGTCCCTGGCCTCTGCTGTCCCTGTGGACATCATGTACGTACTACTACTACTACTAGTAATACTAGTAATAATACTGCTGTTGCTAGTACTATCACTACTAGTATTGTTGCAACTACTATTAATACTACCACTGATGTTACTTCTTGTAAAACTACCACTACTACAGTGCCTACTGCTACTACCTTGTTTACTACGACTACTTTTTCTTACACTACTACTCCTGCTTACTGCTACTACTACTACTAATACTGCTGCAACAACTAATATTACTACCACTGCTACTACTAATACAAGTACTATTGCTGGTGCTGCTGCTACTACTACTTTCACTTGTACTTTTACTGCTGCTGCTACTATTACTGTAAGTAATACTACTACCTGTACTTCTTCTGATACTACAGCTAATAATAGTATTTGCAGTAGGAGTAATAATATTAGTATTAGCACTATCGTACTACCACTGCTAATGTTAACGTGTTACCAGAATAGGTCAGCCTAGTTAAAGATATGTCCTTATTTAAGTTTCATTTTGTCCTCAGAGATGCAAACCTGCAGCACCTCACAGTCCTGGAGCTGTCGGACGCTCCAGCGCTCTCCTCCAACAGAACAGGTCTGAACACAACATAGAGCATCTAGCAACTACAATATATTTGTTTTTATTCATTATTTAAAGTCTCTGTACTTGATTTTTTACGGTTTTATAAAGGTGAAAAACTGAACTTTTATGTTAAACCGTTTGCAGTGGTCCAAAGTTACTCCTCACTTACCTTTATGCATTCTGAACATTCTAGTTATTTACCACAAGGAGTTTTTAAGCTCTTTTCACAGCTTCACTTTGCCGTCACAGTAATGCTTAAATACATTGGCATGCCAACAGTGCTCTTCCTGGTTTTTTAGAGGATTAAAAAGCTTTTCATTTAGTTGCGGACAGCACGCAGTGGACTTGTTTCTACTGAAAACTAGTTTTGTTACATGGACAAAAAGATGTTTTCCCACGTATGAGTAAAATGTGTCTTGCTTCTGCACTGATGTACAGTATTGTATAAGCAGCTCTTGAAGTCAGTCTGGATGTGCATTGTTAGCATGCTATATGTTAGCTTGTGTTAGCTTTACCATAACGGCAAAGCGCTGCTCTTTTCTCTCTCGACAGTTATGAAAAGTGCTTGTAAACTCATCATGGTGAATAATTAGGATGTTCAGAATGTATAAGGTAAGTGAGAAATAACTTTGGACCAGTGCAAACCGTTTATGAACTACCGTAGTTCTGTTTTTAAGAAGGTTAGAGTCAGGTACAGCACCTTTTAAATCTTGAATATTTTGAATCCCTTTATTTGCTGTCCCAAAACTGCAGAGTAAGAAAAGAAGTGTCCCACCTCTGTTTCTTAGTATTGTTTTTTAATGATTCATGTTTAAACTTCTATATTACACAAAATTGACTGTTGTGAGCTATAAGTCATGCTGTAATGCTGTTAGCCCCTCAGCTCATGTTTGAGTAACCCTTTGTTTTAATTTTTTTTCTACATCTCCAAAGCTCAAAATGTTCTACTCCACCATGTGATGTCATGAAGTGGTAGTTTTCAAGTTAACAGCTCCTTTTATCTTTAGTTCAGTAAAGATTGGCATTTCCAGGGCTGAAATAATCCAAATGATTCTAGTGAAGGTGTATGGAGTTGAAAAACACAGTGGAGCTCTTCCTGTATTACGAAATGATATCACAAGGTGGAACAAAGTGTTTTCTGTTTGAGAGAAAAACTCAGCCTAAATATGCAGCTTTTGTGTGTTAAAAGTGTGAATGAAAAAAACACAACTCCAGGTCTGTTTGTGATGAGGAAACAACATTATAACACATCAGAAAACTGATATGGGCCCTTTAGATGACACGTATTCATATAAAACTATATATTTTTCTTTCTGTCCAGTCCTGAGCCCGCAGACGGTGGTGGAGCTGTTCTATCAGACCATGGCACGTAAAAACATAATTTCTCAGATTTATTCTCAGAGAAACAGTGAGGCGGAGCTGCTGCAGTGGAGCCACATGGTGTCCAGTGTGGTGCACCTGCTGGGACAGACCCTGTATCCTTCAACATAAAACAAAACTTTATCATTTAGCCTTCAAAATAAGAGACCTTATGATGAACACACAAGCTGGGACAGAGCCTGTATTTTTCATAATAAAACTGATCCCTTATCATAAACGTATAACCTTCAAAATAAGACACTATAACAATCACACCTTCTTGAACAGAGCCTGTATCCTTCAAAATAAAACTAATATGTAAAAAATACACATAAGGTTTAGTAGTCTGGATCCTTCTCAATAAAACACCCACTGTTTTTTATTATAATTGTAATTAGCCAGTATCCTTCAAAATAAAAAACTTGATACTTAATCATAAACATTTATCCTAAGTAAAAGTTTATAATGCACACACAAGCAGGGACAGAACATGTATCCTTCAAAATAACACAAAAATGAAACCTACAAAATAGGAGTCTATTATGAACACGAGCTATAGGCGGCTGGATCCTTCAAAATAAAACGGCCAATACACCTCAGCGTTCTTTCTGATCCACTTTCCCAGTTGGCCCAGTAACCCTGGATTCCAGTTCCCAGAGTGTCTGATGACCAACTGTCAGTACACACAGTTACAGGTGAGTTTCACTTTTAAGCTACAGAATGTCACTTTCTGTACCAATTTTTTATATATTGGAATATTTTATGATAAATGAGATGTGAGATTTTCCACCAGCAGCTGTAGCTCTCAGCTTTGCTCTGGTTCTTCTCAAGCTCCATCCTCCCTCCATCCTCATCTATTTTTCTTTTTCTTTTCATCCCTCTCTCTGAGTTTGTCTCGCTCTCTTTCTGAGCCTCTATCTTCCTGAACCTCTGTATCTCCTCCTCTGAGTTCCTCTCTTCTCCTCAGCTCTAGTCCTTAGATCTGTCTCCCCTTCCTCTCTCTGGATCATTCATTCTCTTTTTCTCCCTCTTTCTCTCTCACCCCCTCTCTATCCTCCCTCCTTTTCTCTTCCACTCTTGCACTTGTCTCCAGTCCTCACCTCTCTTCTCTCCCTCTCTCAGGAGTACGTGCGTCTGGTTGGTCCCTGGTGTCAGGTGAACATCGGCTCCTGCAGGTTCATGCTGGGACAATGCTACCTCGCCACAGGAGAAGGACAGAAGGTACTACGGAAATCATCTGACACAAGCTAAAGCACAGGGAGGGCACTTGACACAATCTGACTCATGGGGAGGGCGTCTGACGCACAGGAATATGAAAAGTGCGTCTGGCAGTATACAACGGGATGGGAGGGCATCTGGCTGTTTTGTGTGGCAGGCTGGGAGGGCAGCTGACGCTTTTCTTCTCGTAGGCCCTGCAGTGCTTTCAAGAAGCGGCCAATGAGGTGGAGAAAGAGGAGTTTTTGATGAAGCTCACAGGGACAGAGGATGAAGAGGCCGCTCCAACGGCCAGACTGCAGTACTACAACAAGGTACTTGTACTACTACTGCTGCTGTTGCAGTATTACAGCAAGGTGCTATTAGTAGTTGCAATGAAAGCCGTAGTGGTAGCACTGTTATTAGACCGCAGTACTACAAGTTACTACTACTGTTACTTCAGCTATTACTATTACTACTATTGTTCCTCCTCATACTCTTTCTCTACCCTTTTTCTTTCTGTACTTTTGTATTTGTGTGGGTTAAGTTTTCTTAATATTTTATTTCATTTTTTAATTTCCTGCAGGTTTTACGTTTACTGGAGGACGTGGGACTCCCTGAACTGGTTATTCAACTCTCCACTTTGGCCATCACCGAAGCCGCCACTGACACCACCTCTCAGGTCAAAACAATAAAAACAAAATGCAACTCTCTGTATGTCCACTATCAAAGTCCAAACACTAAAGTCAGTGTTTAGTAATGAATCTCAGGGTTTTTATTAATGAATCTCAGGTCTCATCTAAAGCTGATGTGTTATCTCAATATATGATTTGATCTAACTGTAGTTCTGCTGTCCCCTGACAGGCGGCGCTGTGGACCCGTATCTTCAAACATCACCTGGACCTGGGTCATAACAGTGAGGCGTACGAGGCTCTAACACAGAACCCTGATGCAAGCATGTACGTGACAAACTATACACATATGTAACTGTTCTGTACTATTAACTATATGAATATTACACAGCCTTAAACTAAAGAAATATCAAGTTTGAGTTGAGTCTTGACAAATGTGGACATAGTTTTACACCTCAGAGTTTGTGAACGGGCCAAGCTCTGAGGCACCAGCTTAGCCTTTAGTGACTCAGCACTGCTCCATCAGAGAGTAGCTAGAGCGGATGAGAGCGAGCGGAAACGAAAGATTAAAAAGCTGGGAAAAAGTTTATGATCTGGAAAATATGAAAAAAATATGACCTTTGTCAAAGCTGTTGACTGAACATGAGCAGTATGTGTTTAAAATGCTTTCTGCTGCAGAGGATGTTTCACTGCAGTACTACAGACCGGCCACTAGTCCTGACTTGTGACTACATATTTTTACATCCAAGTGTTACAAGAAAATTTAACATTCTTCTGCCCCCATCTCCCCTCTTCTCTCACCCTATGTCCCAAATCTTATCTTCTCTCTCTCCCTCGCTCTCTCTACCTCTCTGCCTCTTTTTCTTCTCGCCCTCCCTCTCTCTTCTCTCTCACCCTGTGTCTCAAATCTGCTCTCACTGTTTGTCCCTCTTCCCTCTTCTGTCCCTCTTCCCTCTCCTATCCTTCTCTTCTCTCCTTCTCTCTCATCCATCTTCCCTCTCCCATCCGTCTTCCCTCTCCCGTCCCTCTTCCCTCTCCCGTCCCTCTTCCCTCCCCCTGTAGGCAGCTGGATTGCCTGCGTCAGCTGGTGGTCGTCCTGTGTGAGCGTTCTCAGCTTCAAGACCTGGTGCAGTTTTCCTATGTGAACCTTCATGACGAGGTGCGGACTCCTCTTTACTTTCAAGCACTCTTTCTCTTTCTCTTGTTTTTAAGTTTATTTTGTATTTTTGTGTTTTCCAGTTGGTGAACATCATTGAGTCTCGCGCTCGCAGTCTGGATCTTCTGTCTCATAATTATTACGAGCTGCTTTACGCTTTTCACATCCAGAGGCACAACTACAGGAAAGGTACACAGTCCGCACAAAATACACATGCAGAGACGCAACTTCTGCTTCTACATGTTAAATCCAGCTACCTTTGAAACTTGTGATTTGTGACTTTGTGATGTGCAGTAGTTTCTTTAAGACAGACTGTAATGTGATGTCTCTGTGAAGGGCGAGGGACTTTTGACTCAGAGCATCAAAAACAAAAATGAAGCTTGTAAAACATGTCAAAACTTGTTTTTGGGCAAATATAGCATTTTCAAAAGCAATAAAAGGTAACATGTTGATCTAAATATGTTATGTGTTGCAGTTAATGCAACACATAACCCCATAATGCCCCATAAATTGTTTTGACTCACATGATCTTTCTGTGATCTTATGGGGCACCACCCAACAAAAGTTTATTCAGTTAATTAATGTGAAGTTGTGAATTCTTGAACCAAGACGCTGACATTTTTTTGTGTTTTACCCAAATAAAATGTCTATTGTAAATGTGCCTTTTTTTTTTTTTTTACTTGTTATTGCTGGCTACTTTCTGAAAGCTGAGTGGGCAAAAATCCTAGGGGTTAAATAATACAATAATCTGAGTGATGTCATGATGCGATTTTTAAGTCTTTTCTTGTTCTCACCATGTTTTCGTCTTCATTCTCAGCGGGCACAGTGATGTTCGAGCTGGGCATGCGTTTGGGCCGGGAGGTGCGGTCGAGGGCGGGGCTTCAGCGACAGGTGAACTGTTACCTGTCGGCTCTGAACTGCCTCCGTCTGATCCGCCCTGAGTACGCCTGGATTGTCCAGCCGGCCGCCGGAGCCACGGTAAGGGCCGGGTTCAGACCGGATTCAAACCGGGTTCAGGCCTGATTTATTGTGGACTAAAACTGCTTATTAATACAAACCGGTTCATTTACTACTTGTTCAAAATTGCACAACTTAAAGCCCCCCCCCCCTGTTGTGTTTCAGTACGAGCGTCCGGGAGCGTCTCCAAAGAGGAACTCTGACGGAGAGTTCACCCCTGAACCAGGTACGAGCACAGAGCACAGAACACGGGACGACAGGTTTACAGGATTTAATACAACTTAGAATAATAATGTTCATAATGTAATCTTTTCTCCTACTCTCTCCTCCCCCTCCTCTCTTCTCTCCTTTCTCTCTCTGTTTCTCTTACGCTCCTTCCCCTCAATTCCTCTCCCCCTCCCTTTCTCTGTCTATTCCCCCCTCTCTTCTCTTTGCCTTTTTCTTTTTCTCTTCCCTTTCTCCCTCTCACCCTCCTATTTTCTCCTACGCTCTCTTCCTTCCTTTTCCTCTCTCTCTTCCCCCTTCTCTCTTTCCCCCTCTGCCCCCTTCTTTCTTTCTTTCTCTCTCCTCCTCCTCTCCCCCTCTCTGTCCCCCCTTTCTCCCTCTTTCTCCCTCTCTCTTCTTCTGTTTCTCTCCCCTTCTCTCTCTCAGTGCGTCGGCATGTAGACATCTTGGAGCTGCGTGACCTGGAGAGAGAGTACATTTTGTCTAGTAGTCGTCTCACTCTCGCTCAGCACCACCCTCCGTCTGCTGCCATAGCCGGTACAGTCCTTTGCCCTGTAACCACAAGCTGTGCAGATGTGGTCCTGATCTGTCACTTCTTGTTCCCTGTGTTGTGTTTCCTGTAGGCAACGTGTCGGCCGTAGAGATGGTGGCCCTGTTGGTTCAAACTGGACTTTTTGATACAGCTCTGTGTGTGTGCGAGACGTTTAACCTGCCGCTGACCCCGGTGTTTGAGGGACTGGCCTTTAAGTGAGTCACATCTATCGTCTTTTTTTGTGATGTTTTTAAATGTGATTATGGCTGTCTGGGTGTCCACACGATTCCAACAGGGGGCACTATTTAGTGGTCACAGCCATTTTTAGTGGTGTCCAGCTGACCAAGGACTGAAGAAGTAGTGCTGTGTGCAACAGTGGGAATCAGTAGTCACTAGACCGTTCAGTTTAGACCACAATGCATTGCAAGAATCGGAAAAAGTCTTGTTTATTATCATCGTGGTATTGGAACCAGTATCAAGTCTGTTCGAGTTTGACATTTTAGTATTGTGACAAGTTCCTGGCTCTTCAAGAGTCTTAAACTAGAACTAAATCTACCAGACACTCATTTGAATATTGGTGTTGCATTGTGAGACACGAACACTGGCCGATTCTTGTAGAGATATTTTCTTGTTTGTCCCTGTTTAATGCTTCACATATTTATTCTCTTCTTTCTCAGATGTATAAAGCTGCAGTTTGGAGGAGAGGAGGTTCAGAATGAGGCCTGGACCTGGTTGGCTGCAAATCAGCTCTCAACGGTTGTCAACACCAAAGAATCCAGGTGAGGGAGGGGTTACTGCAAAGAGGGAGGGGCTGACGTGTGAGGGAGGAGCAAACGGGGAGGGACCAAAGAGGTGTGTTCCAAACTTCTGCTCCACAAATGTTGAACCTTCTCATTATTTTGGGATTGGTTCCACAAACTTGTCATTTGAAAGGACTTTAAGCCATAAGATTAATATGACAACAATCACTTCTTTGGGTTTGAATCATAAGAAGAGAAAATGCTGAACTTTGCCAGTTTTTCTGGGGACCGCAAATACTTTTTTGACATCTAAAATGAAGATAATCTATAATGAAGATAAGTTCACTTTTACTGTTACATTGTCAAACATCCCTGACATTAGGTGTCGGGGGATGGCATCTATGTTTTTAAATACGAGTTTATTCGGTCTTGGAAGGTTCTAAATATGACTCCATTTGTGATTCTGACCAAGAGTGGCCTTCTGATGGGCAACATCTTCAAGATCCTCTGTTAAGCTTTAGAATTTGGACACCCACATATCTTTGTCAGCCAGCTGCAACTCCAGGTTGACTTATACCTGCAAATATGTTTTGGCGTTTTAAACCGGCTTCCGTGAGTGTGACACTTATTTTGAGTGATGAAAAATAATAAAATATCATTTTATTTTAATATGTCAAGATCACAATAATCTTCCAGTTAGAACTACATTTGGACAACCTTCCGGAGCCGCAGGTTGCCGACCTCTGAACTAGAGCGACTCTAGAGTGTAGTGATTGTAATTAACCCCTTGTTTACCCCTCTCTCTCAGTGCCACAGATGAGGCATGGCGGCTCTTGGCTTCGTACCTCGACAGATTTTCGGGTCAGGGGCAGCACCACAAACAAGTCATTACCAAACTACTGTCCCACGGAGTCCCTCTACCGGACTGGATCACCGCAGCATACAAGGTACTAACACCTCAAATACTACGGGAGTTGGCAAAAGTACTAAACCAACATAATGGCACTAGGGCTAAATAAAGTACTAAACCCACATAAAGGTACTAAGATTAGCAAAAAGTACTAAACCCACATAGTAATTGGTACTAATACTTTGCCTGACAAATCCAGAATGATATCTGTTTGTATTTCATCTGGTCACCACGCCCTCCTACAGCCGTCCAATCAGATTTGTTTATTTTAGTGACTCCTGTAAATCATGCCCATGTGACTTCTGGGAGATTCACCAGACTCACATCTTCACAAAGTGTTAGACACTACCGTGACATCACTACATTCTGTTTACCCAGAATGCCTCTTGTGTGTATATTTTTAATCATAATTCCTCTTGTAGTCAGTAGACGCGGCATCTCTGCTCCGGCTGTACCTGAACTTTGACCTCCTGGAGTCTGCGGCGGAGCTGGTTCTGGAGTATGTCGACGCAGTACTGGGGAAAGGACACCAGTACTTTGGCATCCAGGTAAGACAAATTTGTCAGAGTTCCCTTTTACTGTTATATTGTCAAATATAACTGACAGTTTATTAGAGTAAAAGTACTTGCGTACTATTAAAGTTTAAAAAGTTCCTTATGGGGCGACAGTGGCTCAGTTGGTTGAGTGCTTGTCCACTGATCCGAAGGTTGTTGGTTGAAATCCCGCTCTCGACGTAAACATGATTGGTTGAGTGGTCAGATCCACTGGTTGGCGGTATGATTCCAAACCTCACAGATGAATGCTGTCGTTGTGTCCTTGGGTAAGATACTTAACCCACCTTGCCCCTAGTGTCTGTGTGCACTGGTGTATGAATGTGTGTGTAAAGGGGTGAGTGGTTCCTTGATGCAAAGCGCTTTGAGTGCCTTGAAAGTGGAAAAGCGCTGTATAAAAATGTGACCCATTTACCATGTTAAAGTGCTGGTCACGGATCAGGCCGTTTTAAATCATATGAAATGATAAACACGCAATAATTATTTATAATCTAATATTTAACCTGTGTCTTTCTGTATGTTTTTCACAGAAGCCGCTCTCCGCGACCGGGCCTTTGGTTTGGCTGCCGTACACCGCCATCGACCAACTTCTACAGGCTCTGAGCGCCACACAGACCAACACTAATGTGAGTGCACTGACACCAGGGGGCGATAGAGGGCCTCTGAAATGTTTGTTTTGGCCTATTTTCTTAAAATAGTACATGGATGTAAAATTTTAAATAAGCTTTTCAAATGTATTTTCATCATTAAAAAAACGTAAGAAATCCACAGTTCAATTTGTACAGATGTTGAACCTGATTATTCACTGTCGATCCACAAACTGTCAGTCGAGGAGCAGAGGGTCAGAGGAGCAGAGGATGTAGACGAGAGGGTCAGAGGGGCAGAGGATGTAGACGAGAGGGTCAGAGGAGCAGAGGATGTAGACGAGAGGGTCAGAGGAGCAGAGGATGTAGACGAGAGGGTCAGAGGAGCAGAGGATGTAGACGAGAGGGTCAGAGAATACAAAGGAGAGGGTTAGGTGGATGCAGAGGCTTTCCTGTGGACACGTCTTACTAATAACTAAATCTTTTTTCAGATTTATCACAAACTTCGGGACAAATTGGACGATTATCAGAAGACAGTAGAACAGGCAACGAAACGCAGACTTTTGACACGAACTAGCGCTTTTCCAAACCTTGGATCCAGCTAACGATCTTCACCTCATTTAAATGGACTCTGAACAGGAACATGCTCTTAAACAAACACCAGGTGGCGCTACTTTGAGCTGTACATACTTAATAATGACTGATCTGTGTGAATGGGAGTTTATGCAATGATGTCTTTTGTACTTTTTATGTTTTTGTATCAAGTTTATGTAAATGTAATAAAGTCTTTTCCTCAGACCAGTTTGAATTAACTCATTTTTTATTATGCTTTTAGTGCTGCAGTGTTTGCCATTAATAACTACTTGTGGCGCCCCCTGTAGTCCAAAAATAATGAAAACTACTGTTACCTTCGAGCACTAGTGATATAATAATAAACACAGGGATTAGTCTGGTTCATAAATTGTACAAAGTACAGTCTGGTCTGGTCTGCTCTCCACTCCTGTCATGTCTTAAACCAGAACCAAACATGATCGTCCAATCAGATTTGTTTATTTCAGTGACGCAGGTGAAATGATGAGGCTCATTGGTCACATTTGTTTTGAACAAAATGACATTTCCCTCTCCTTAGATGAACAGTTTAGTGCTTTGTTCTTTGATTCTGCAGAAATCCTCCATGTTTTTCAGTCCTGTGATAGTTTTGTCCTTTCTTTGTTCCTCCTAAGCAGCCATATTTCTTTTGATACAGGCGGACCATGTGTGTCCCTGATTGCACTCACCTCACAGCAAGAAGGTTCCGGGTTCGAATCCAGTACTTTACAAAGATCTGCTCGGAAGTTTGTATTCTGGATCCCAGGTGAACAGGGATCAGTGATTTCAAAAATTCTGCCGATATTTGGCACTATTTTTTAACACTCTTGAGCAAACATGTGACTTTATGTTTACACAACCATGCAAATGAATTTCTGTGTAGACTCTGAACACCTGAAGTCACGACAGGTGCGGCGCTGGAGGAGACGCACTTGGCTGAAAGGTTTTAAGACGACTCCTGCTCAGTGTCTCACTCTAGATTCACTTTCACTAGTACAATGTTTCTGCCTCACCTGAGGAAGGTCAGAGGTCCTGAAACATTATACTAATAAAAGTGAGCTCAGAGTCACTGTGCGGGAGTCTTCTTAAAACAAATTTGTTGTTGTGAACTCATCCTCAGAGTCTTCTTCCTTTACTTTGTGGGGCTCAAACCCTTGTCCGTCCCTCAATGGTTTTCACTTCACAGCTGAGCCACGTCTAAGTTCATTGGTGACCAAAGAAAAGGGTAAAGGCTATTTTAAGGAATCTGAAATATAAAACGGGTTCTTTCAAATCTTTTGTTAAACTAATAAATATTCATTCAGTTTTGATGCTTTCAGTCTCTACAGTGTAAATAAATAAAAAAAAACATTTAAGGTTCTAATTACACAAATGTGGCTCCTGTGAGCTTTAATCCATGTCATGTTTCCTCCTCCAAAACATACCTAGAGTTGTGTTGTGTTTTGCCTATATCTCCAAAACTCAAAATGCTCTGGTCCACCTTGTGATGTCATGAAATGGTAGTTTTCAAGTTAACAGCTCCTTTTACCTTTAGTTCAGTGGAGATTGGCAATTCCAGGGCTGAAATTATCCAGATGATTCTGGTGAAGGTGTGTGGAGTTTAAAAACACAGTGGAGCACTTCCTGTATTATCACATGACATCACAAGGTGGAACAGAGTGTTTTCTGTTTGAGAAATGAATTCAGCCTAAATATGCAAAGTTTGTGTGTTAAACATGTGAATGAAACAAAACACAACTCCAGGTCTGTTTGTGATGAGGAAACATAACATAGATCATAGAATACTGTAATGTGGACTTTTATGAGTAACTGAACAGTTTGAAGCATGTACAGAGCTGTTCATAATGCTCAACACTGAAACTATAAACATTATTCTGGGCATTCATCTTCGCCATTTCACAACTTCAAAGAATGTTACTATTGATGTTAATTTTCAATCAATGATTCTCACTAAGTATCCCCTCTGAAGTTGAGCTCAACTAAACCAGGTCTAAAAGATCCAAATTAAATTAGGTCCAAAGACTAGAATACACCTATTTTAACAAATCACACCAAATAATGGAAAAAAACAAACAAACAGTACTACGCCCTCTGCTGGTGAACGTGGAAAAGAACCATGAAATAAATGGTTGAAATGCTTCTGCATTTGACCCAACCTACAGCATCACCTCTGCATTTGACCCAACCTACAGCGTCACCTCTGCATTTGACCCAACCTACAGCCTCACCTCTGCATTTGACCATCCTTCAGTGTCTGGAGCAGTGCAGCACCTGAGGAACTATTTTCAGATCAGGAGGAGCTTGTTTTGGGTTGACGGAGAACACCAGGGCGACAACAATAAAATATACTGTATTTAGACAATGGGGTCATCTATGTGGAAAGAAGTTATTCAACAAAATTGATACTATATGCAGTAACATCACGCTCGGGGGTTCTGCATGCATGTCTATAAAGGAATGTTCAGCAGTTACAACAGATACAAAATGGATTTAAACTGCACATTTTCAGGGGCCTGTGATCAATCTGAGCGTTCATGGTCCTGTTTAGGAGTTTGATTTTCAACAAAAAGGTGAGAGTGAATAACTGAAAAACTGTTGGCTAATGCTAACAGACTAATGTTGAGAGGGACCAGTTTAACAGCACAAATCAGCTCACCTGTTGTAGTTTCAGCTAAGTCAGCTCTTTATGGTCAGATTGTGTTCAAATAAAACTCAGATTAAAATCCAACTCAAGCAACAGAATCAATACCATTACCACCAGCAGAGGGCGCATGGACCTTTTACCATTTAATTAGCAGAAACAATGTTTTTGATGACCTCACCCAGGTTGGGAACCAATGTTGCCATTTTAAAAAAGGTTCTACAGTCACAAAAGAACGTGGGTTGAGCCTTAACCTGCAAATAGGACACATTTAGGGAGAATTGTCCTGTGGGAGCACAGAGTCTTACAGCTAAACATAAGGAGGGTTCAAATAGGGCCCAGGGGAGATCACTAGATTACTCAAACATGCATGGCGACATCTAAAATCTCTTCAGGGATTTTGATGAGGGAACAACATTACAACAGTGTAGATAGCTGCAAAAAGTCAATTTGGCAGAATACCCCCTTTAAAATCAGGTACTGGCCCTTAAAGAAATGAGTCACCGTACACAGACCCAGTATTCCCAGTCAATGCATCACACGAATAAAGACAAAAGTGATTTTTTTTTTTTCATTTTTTCCGAAGTACAAATAAAAATGAGCATTTATTGTGGCGAGTTTTACAGTTGTACCGTGACACAGCAGCGTGAGTATAAAAGATATAACTGGAATGATCATTATTATTAATACTGTCGAGTACCTTTCACCTTTGACCCCAAAACATGAACCTAAAATCAGAGAAAACGTCCGAGGAGACGGAGTCCGGCGCTCCGAGAGTCCGAGGAGCGAGCAGCACCCAAAGGCGATTGGACACTTCACAGAGGGGGAGGGAGACAGAGAGAGAGACAGGAGGAAAGAGAAGAGGAGGGAGAAAGAGAGGGAGGGAGGAGGAAAAGGCACATTTCTGAAGAGTCCTGTTTTTTGGAGCGTCGTCATTTTTGTACCAAACTCATGATTTACTCCGCTGCCCCCTGGAGGTGACATTGTGCTTCGTTTTACATCGTACTGCCCCCTGCAGATGAAGTGTCCAAACTGCAGTGCTGCCATAGTGCTCTTGGTCCCGCCCCCATGTCTTTAGGCCACACCCCCGCACAGACTGAGACCCGGTCTAAACCTGTGGTCTGGCCTCAGGCCGTGGCCTTGGTGGGCAGCTCGGTGCTGTTGTGCCGAGTCTTCCTTGCGGTGCCGTCGTCTTTGGGGCGGGCCTTCTGCAAAGACGACATGGCAGCTGTTCGTTCGATGTCAATGAGGGCGTACAGCTCGGTTCTGCGGGTGGGCGTGCCAGGGGCGGGGGAGGTGGGTGTGCGTGGCGTGGGTGGGCTGTGGTTTGTGTCCGTCTCCACCTCCACGTAGTTGAGGGTCTGTCCCTCCAGGGGGCGTCTGATGTCAAAGTTAAAGACCGTGGGAGCGTCGGCCGCACGACGCGAACGCAGAGCCACATGAGCGCTTAGAGGAGCCGTCACATTCTCCGTGTTCACATAACAGTGCGCGCTGTGCGACACTGCACTGAGCGGCGCCGGGCTGTAGAGGGCGCTGTGCGGTGCACAGCTGAAGCCATTGAGGGCGGAAGACGGCTCCTCCAGTCGAGGTCGTGCCTCCCACACCGGAGGCAGAGGCGGCAGATTCTCATAGTCCAACAGCGCTGTGCGCCGCAGAGCCGAGTTATTCACGTTGGGGTCGGGGGTTAGGGGCGGCGGCCTATGGCGCCGAGAGGTGGGGCCACAGGAGGCGGAGCCGTTGGGCTGAGGCCCTGCCTCCTCGGCCATACCAGCCTCTGATTGGTCCTTGTCCTGTTTGTCCGTCTCTGATTGGTCCTTTTGTCTCTGCTGCTCCATCTGCTGCCGCTGCACCGGCGTAGGCCCCAGGACGAAGCGGACGGCCGCGCCCTCCATCTGCACCACGGGCTCCGGGGCGGGCACAGATGTGGGTACGGCGGGCACAGAGGTGGGTACAGCCATGGGTACAGAGGTGGGCACATCGAGGGGTACAGAGGCGGGCACAGCCATGGGTACCGGAGGGGGAGAGGAGGGAGTGGGGGGCACAGGAGGTGCGCGGGGAGGGGGAGGAGGTGTGGGGGGGCAGGAGGGAGACGTGGGACTCTCCAGGTGAGTGATGACGGTCAGGGGACTGGACGTGTCCTCTAGCCCCGCCGTGTTCACATACGTGTGCACCTGCAGAGAGACGGGAGAGTTAGAGTTGGTAGTAGTGGTACACTCTGTACTTATACCACTATTAAGAACATCAACTACTTACTATGCACTGCGTTCCAAATTATTATGCAAATTATGTTTAAGTGTCATAAAAAGGTACAAATGTTTTATTCTCCAGTGGAACTCATGGATGGTATTGTGTCTCAGGGCTCTTTGGGCCAGTGAAATCAATCTCATACACATGTCAATTAGTTTGCCAGGTCAGTCCAAATAAAGGAAAAACTACTTAAGAAGGACGCTCCATATTATTAAGCAGACCACCATTTTCAAGCAATATGGGAAAGAAAAAGGATCTCTCTAGTGCCAGAAAGCGTGAAATAGTTGAATACCTTGGACAAGGTATGAAAACCTTAAGATATTTCACGAAAACTTAAGCATAATCACCGTACTATGAAGACATTTGTACCCGACTCAGAGCACATACGGATTCATGCAGATAAAGACACAATGAGGAATGTTTCTGCCAGACAAATACATTGGATTAGAGCAGCGATTACAAAGCAGCAAACAGGTATTTGAAGCTGCTGGTGCCTCTGGAGTCCCACGAACATCAAGGTGTGGGATCCTCCAGAGGCAGTTATGCATAAACCTTCTATTCGGCCACCCTTAACCAATGCTCACAGGCAGAAACGGCTCTAGTGGGCCCAGAAATACATGAAGACTAATTTTCAAACAGTCTTGTGCCGTACAACCCTGGATGTCCCAAATGGTTGGAGTGGTGGATGGTTGGTGGACGGCCACCATGTCCCAACAAGGCTGCAACGTCAGCAAGAAGGTGGCAGGGTCATGTTTTGGACCAGAATCATGGGGAGAGAGCTGGTTGGCCTCTTTAGGGCCCTAAAGGTGTGAAAATAACCTCTGTAAAGTATGTGGAGTTTCTGACTGACCACGTTCTTCCATGAACATGGAAAGAATAACCGTGCTTTCTGTAGCAAAATCATCTTCATGCATGACTAGGGCTGGGTATTACCAAGAAGTTGCCGATATGATACGTACCTGGATAAACAGTCCACGATACGATACGCATCTCAATACAGTGCCTTTTCGATACGATATGATTCGATATAGATATATTTCAAATCGATACGATTCAGAAAAAATTAAGGCCTTCAGCCTTACTGTAATGGTCAACCCAATTTTCACCAAAAAAAACATTAAATGGTGCATTTATCTTCCATTTACTGAAGATTAAAAAACACAATGCAGTGCTTTTTGATTAATGCATGTTTCTAACTAGAAAGGGAGGAAGGCGGTTGAAACATTTTTTCTGACATTTTCGCTTCTCGCTTCTCTTCACCCGAAAAGAGAATGTCTGGGGGAACTATCGATACTAGAAAACTGAGAATCGATAATGTATCGATCTTAATAGTATCGATATATATCAGTATCGATATTTTAGCACACCCCTATGCTTGACGATGCCCCATCTCATGCTACAAGGAATAACTCTGCATCATTAGCTGCTATGGGCATAAAAGAAGAAAAAACTCGTGTGGCCCCTATCCCTGACCTCAACCCTATTGAGAACTTTTGGAGCATCCTCAATCGAAAGATCTATTAGGGCGAGAGGCAGTTCACATCCAAACAGCAGCTCAGAGGCAAAGACACTCAAGCAGAAACTCTCCACAAACTCACAAGTTCAATGGATGCAAGAATTGTGAAGCTCTAATCAAAAAATGGGTCCTATGTTGAAATGTAACTTGCCCTGTTAAGACGTTTTGATTAAAATAGCTTTTGATTTCAGCAATATCCTAATGTTACTATATCTATATGAAAAATAAACAAATGACCATTTTCAGTTGTTTACAACAATAACATGGTTTGAAACTTCTTGTGCATAATAATTTGTAACAGCGCATTTTGAGTTTTTTGTTTTTTTTTAAATACTGTATCATTGAGAGGTTTGTTCATAACATTCAAATTGTACTTTACAGGGTGATGACTTCAAAATTATGATGATTGATTTTGCCAGATTGTCAAAATAAATGACAGAGAAAAATATAATTTGCATTATAATTTGGAACTTTACTGCCATGAACACTGCAGGAGCGGCCCTGGAGCAGGAGGGTTAGTGACTACAAAAGTATAAATTAAGATACGAGTAGAGTAGGATGTACCTGGTCATCGGACACGAGCAGAGGGTGTGTGGACTCCTCACCCACAGAGGGCAGACGGGTGCTGGCCACAGACGGGTGCCGCGTCGACGGGTGAGACGTGTCACCCACCGACGGGAGACGGGTGACACCATTAGGCACCGTGGGCACTGAGTATCCTGGAGCTGACAGAGGGACAGGGGGGAGACAAACAGAAAAAGACACAGGGAGAGAGGGGAGGAGGGGGGAAAAAAGAGAGGAGGAGAGGGGGGGTTAGAGGGACGGTAATGGATTTTCCGTGATCATTTCTATCAGTGAGGTTCATTCTACAACCAGAGCACAACATCTGGGAGAGCATTAGGACAACACTACAACACTACAGGAATAAAGGAGGATGGGAGGGCATCTGACACACAGGGATACAGTAATGCTGTACCTGCTGGAGTGTTGGTGTGCAGCGCCCCCTGGTGGCTGGGCTCCAGTACTGCCTCCTCCACCACACTGATGCTGTGGCTGTGCATCACCTCCTGCAGCAGGTTAAAGATCTCCTCAGCTCGGGCGCATTTGAACGCAAAGATCCCTGAAGAAAACAGGCAGAGGTCAGTGAGGAGGGTCAGAGGTCAAAGAACTGAGAAACACATTTCTCAACATTAGACACACGTTTATAGGAAAGAGCAAACCCACATCTTATTTCTAGTTTTATTATTTCTTCTATATTATATTCTCATTTTTCTTTTACTTATTTCTATTTTCAAACTTTCAGGGTGCACTGTGTAATCAAGAAAACTTCCCATTCATTTTTCTTAAACTTTTGTACATTTCAAATATTAAAAGTTTAAAAGCTATGACAGAATAATCAGCTGTGTGGATACTGCTGCCCATAAGGCAGATCCAAAACATATATCAAATAGTAAGTATTTTAATACTTGCCGTTTTATGAAGATTCAAAAACAGTTTCAAATAAAATTATAGCTCTTGTGGTGACAGTTACCTCATAAGTGTTTAGTCCTAACTATAAAAATTTTAATAAAAGAAAAAATTTGCCTGCGCTAGCTCCAACCACGATATGCACGATATGATACATCAAGATGTATCGAGATGTCTCCCGAAACTAAACCGAAGACAATATGATGTCATTCATCAATAACTCAAATACTACGGTCCAGTACACTGTATGAAATACAATTACATTTTTAAATCATGAGAACTGTAAATGTTACAAATGGATTTTTTTTTTAATTATATTTTTCACAAAAAATCTGATTCTGACGCATTTTGAATCAATGTCAGAATCTGTGATTAAGTACAGTAATACCTCACTGAATATATTCTTACAGCTCAAATGATCAGGTCTGAAGATCATGCACCAATGAGTCAGGCCACTGAAACCAACATGGCGCCATGTTTGGCCCATCTTGGGCCTAATTTTTTGGCTCATTTTTGGGCTTATCCTCAGACCTGAATATACTTCCATGGTGAACAGTCACTGTTGAGCTCCATATTTCTCTTTGAGAAAAGCTGCACTCAAACATATGATTGTCCCCTGGTGGAAAGACCAAGGCGGTGCAGGTCTGACAGTAACTGCAGCGTGTTTTGAACCCACTGCTGCGTAACTCCTCACTCCCTGTTCAGAGAGTGTCAGAAGGAAGGACACGAGACACAGGACAAACCAGACAACCACATCTGGACTAGGAAAAGATGGGGACTTTAAAAGGGACTAAAACAGGGACTAGAACCAGGACTAGAACCAGGACTAGAGCCAGGACTAGAACCAGGACTAGAACCAGGACTAGAACCAGGACTAGTTACTTTGGCGCCACGTCACACTGGTCACTTACCGTCCTGAGTCATCATCAGAAGCACAAACAGAGACACATTTAAAACACACATAGAACAGAAACATCAACAGCTTTCATTAATGCTGTGGTTGTCATGGTTGTGGTTGTTTCCTCCTGTGGCTGACTGGCTGGCACACTGAGCAGTTGAGGACAACCCTGTTTGAAGGTAGTCATGCTAACTAGTTAGCTCTGAAATGCAACAGGCTTTCTACGCTAAATATGGCAGAAGACATTCCAGAAAGAATGTCAAGTCTCATCAACAACCAAAATAACAGACCCTGGCGCCTCCTGGAGGCTGCTGTGATACTGCAGGACACAAAGGAGGGACACTTTTGTCTCGAGGGCTGTTACTCACCCCAAACTGCCCTGATGACTCGACCTGTTGAGCTGCATTCAGACTTTTGTTTGAGCTTTTCTGCTCTTCTGATGTGAGCTTAAACTGCCCCTCAAGGACAGAGAGTGATATTGATTGATTAAAAACCTGCACTGCTCCACTGTGGTTCCTTTGTTCTCAACATTAACAGGTAACTAATGCAGTCTGATGCTTCTGAGAGTCGACACTTCACTGTGATTGGCTGAATTCGCTTGTCACTCAGAACATGAACATGCTGAGCAATAGGAAGAGAAGGTGTGTCCGAATCACAGTTTAAAGATTTGACCAAAACAACCCTTTGATCATTTAGGGCTGTAGTCGACCAAGTCTTTGTGTATGTGACCCAAACTGCACTCACAAGACTACACCTGCAGGGAAAAACTACTATTTATGCAGAACAAAAGCACTAGGAAACAATGTATTTATATAAAGACGGATTAAGACTCCATCAACCGATTAATTGATTTACGGCCCACAGCTCTAGATCACTGTATTGTTTTGTATTTTATTTATAATTTGCTAAATATTAGTACAGTTTTTACCTTGCCCGGTCTGACAGCGGCGACCAGACTCAAAGCTGAAAAGGTTGGAGTCGTATCCATAGCGACGCAGGCACAGATACGGCCACCGCACGTCGTCACGGCGATGAGTGTGCAGCACAAGCTCCGCCTCAGTTAGCTCCATCACGCCACACCCGAGCTCGTTCCCATCGTCGTCCACGTTTATCACCTGAAAACAAAACACACATTTCACATCATCACACAAAGTTAGTTAATTATAATCACAAATATGATATTAGATATTATATTATAATCAGATTCAGCCCTGAATAATGGTGAACGATCAGCTTGGATTTTTTTCTTTGTTTTGTGTGTCTCTTTGTGCGTCCGAGTGTCTGTGCATGCATGTTTCTGTTTGCGTGTGTGTTTTTGTGTGTCTGTGTATGTGTGTGTCTGTGTATGTGTGTGTCTGTGTCTGTGTGTGTCTGTGTGCGTGCGTGTCTGTGTGCGTGCGTGTCTGTGTGCGTGCGTGTCTGTGTGCGTGCGTATCTGTGTGTGTGCGTATCTGTGTGTGTCTCTCTGTGTGTGTGTCTGTGTGTGTGTCTGTGTGTGTGTGTGTGTCTGTGGCTTAATCACTTTGAAGTTGAAGAGAAAAGAGAAACAGATTGTGAGAGGTGAGCTCACGTGAAAAAATGACCAAGGGAGATTTGAAGATAAAATTTTAAATATAGTGGAAAAAAAAAAGTAGTTTGTGTGTTTTTAAAGGAGAGGTCCACAGCCTGTCCTGTGTCAGTAAATGCCTGAGGTTTGGAGCGGATTAAAAATCTGCCTTGTTCATGAAATCTATATTTATGTTTTGTTTTTTAAACAAATTGAAAATCGAGACTGATCAATATGACCAAAATCAATATTAAATATAGACTTATATACCGGGCCGGTATTTGGACTTTTTTTTAGCGTATAGGGTATTTAGTTTTAGTTGATCTGGTACTTAGAACAAATACAAAGCTTAATTTTAACGTTTAAATACAAAAGAGATTACTGCATTAAATGTGACACACAGCTTTCTAGGGGTTTGCGGTTTGTTGTAAATTTAAATTACGTCATTAGGGGAAAAGAATCAATATCAGTCCAACATATCGGCAAAGCTCATCGACCATCGACTGCTCTGTTCTAAACAATCAGTATCAGCCATGAAAAAACCCCGTATCAGTTGATCTCTAATCAATATGCCCTAAAAAATTAGTAAACAAATGAACACTCTACATTGGGCAGAGTATCATTAAGAAGTTATGATACCATGTCTCGATACTGTGTACTTTCGATACGATACGGTTCAGTTAAAAATAAAGTCTTTGTTAAATCACGACCGACGTGTGGACTTTTACTTTGCACTACTGGGAAATTTTGGGCAACTTTTTGTCTATATGATAATATTTAAGCCGTAAAAGGTTGAATTAGTAACTTGTATGACTCATTGCAGATGCAAACTAACGATGAAAATGTTTCATTCTGCCGTTTATTGCAGCTTTTGATTTTTAACGGTTAACGGTTTAACGGCGGTTCAAATCCCGCTCTCTACATAAACATCATTGGTTGAGTGGTTAGATCCACTGACTTGAAGGTTGGCGGTGCAATTCCAGCCCTCACAGATGAATG
>JAIEZT010001390.1:4099542-4446665 GCA_019594935.1 Periophthalmus modestus
GGCTCTCTAATTAGCTTTCACCGCATTCCCATAGGACTCTTGGCTCCCACCGCGTCTCAAATACCTCCACAACTGTCCTCACACGTCTGCGCTGGTGTCCCCGATCCAAACGTCCAAGTCCCCGCGCATTCACACACTTTTTCAGCTCCTGGTGGGTGAAAGTAAACCCAAAGCGATCCACAGCTAGCCGCCGTTAGCTACAGCAGCCGAGGCTCCACCATCTTTCCGCGGCGCCAAAAAAACAATTCTTTCAAAGGTGTTCACGGCTCATTTTCGCACAAATAAGGCCACAAGTCGCAGTTAAAATCCATAAACAGTCATTTCTGCTTGTGTATGCGCTGAAACGTGGCGTCCGTGTGTGTTTTTGAGGCCGAAAATCAAAGTTTGAAGCGCTTTTCTGCCGCTAGTCTCCGAGAGTTACGACCAGCGTTTTGCCACTACCCGATTTGCGTCAAAAGTTGTGTGCGCATGCGTAGTTTCGGCCGCCATCTTGACTACGGAAATTCTGCACGGACAAATGTTATTGAAACGTTGTTTGATATCTTTATTTTATGAATAATTTCGCAGTTTAATTGTAAATGCTGACTTACTTACTTATTGAGACAAGCATATTAAGATAATACAAATGAAAATATATAGAAAAACAAATTTGAAAGCGGTGTGTATCGGAATCTATGGGAATTTGCGCATAGCTTCGCGTCCGCATTTGACAAACTTTGGAAATACAGCTTTATCAGTTAGTTTTTATAAAACGCCTTCCGTATACATCAAATAAGAGTTGAAGTAAAGACTAGAAACCATCTGGGGGTTTGGTTTGCGTTGTTTGGTTAAAAAAGAGCAGTGAGACGCATCAGGCAGCAACTTTTCTCTCCAATGTGGTGAAAGCTGCAGGGAGGGAGGGCGCATGCGCAGGACGTGTGGTTTGGGAGGGACATGAGTAACAAAAGTAATGGTATGTCAGTCATCCTAAAAGCTTAAAATTAAATCTTTTATTGAGACATCCGCAGAAATGAGTCATGTTCTAAAGGCTTAAGGGGCAAAACAGTGAACTAAACCTGGATACAATCAGGCTTAACATCATTTATTAAAAGAGACTTACATTACACCAAATACTAAACTTCAAGTACTACTACTACAGCAACTACTACTACTACTACTACTACTACTTCTAAATGCGCTTCAAACTTTCTGCTACTTCTATTACTACTACTTTTACTACCACCACTACTACTACTACTACTACTACTACTACTACTACTACTACTACTACTACTACTACTACTACTACCATAACTACTACTAGTACAACTGGTAATACTATTGCTGTTGCTGCTGCCTCCCTCACTGCTGTACAGAAAGTACAATTGCTTCCTTCTAATCATAAATATTCTTATAGAAATTAATAAAATGTACATGATTCTTTCTCTTATATTTATTTAGATTCTGACTCTAATCCATTTGATCTGAAATAGTGTTTAAATGTAATGTTTGAAGCATTAACCGAGTCATTAGTCATGGTTTAGCCTTGATTTAGTACTGGTTTAGTATTAGTTTAGTCCTGGTTTATCCCTGGTTTAGCCTTGGTTCTGTCCTGCTTCTATTCCGGGTTTAGTCTTGTTTTTTTCTTTAACGATTATTCATATTCTTTGTGTTCGTTTTACTTTATTTATTTATTTATTTTGCAGTTTTTAGTTTTTAGTAGTAGTAATATTTTGTTGGAGCGCCTTTAGCTTTGATTATGGCTGGGGCATTTGTTGTGACATTGTTTTGATAAGCTTCTGCATTGTCTCAAGATTTGTTTCCATCCAGTGTTGCCTTAATTTTTCACCAGGATCTTGCATTGATGATGGTCGAGTCTGACGCTGCTCAAAGCTTCTCCAGCACATCCCAAAGATTCTCTGTGGGGTTAAGGTCTGGACTCTGTGGTGGTCAATCCATGTGTGAAAATGATGTCTCATGCACCCTGAACCACTCTTTCACTATTTGAGCCCGATGAATCTTGGCATTGTCATCTTGGAATATGCCTGTGCCATCAGGGAAGGAAAAAAATCCACTGATGGAATAACCTGGTCATTCAGTATCTTCAGGTGTCAGCTGACCTCATTCTTTGAGCACAGACTGTTGCTGAACCTAGACCTGACCAACTGGAGGAGGCTTAGTTAAATCCAGGTGGCGACTTTTATTTTAGGCGGGCAGTGTAAAAGTGTTTACTGCGAGTAAGTTGTTGTAGTTAACCTGTAGTAAACTCGTAGTAAATCTGTAGTTAATGTATAGTAAACCTGTATTAAATGTGTAGTAAACCAACGTATAGTAAACCTGTTGTAAACCTGTAGTAAATGTGTAGTAAAGCATTAGTAAACCTATAGTAAACTTATAGTAAACTTATAGTAAACGTGTAGCAAACCTGTAGGAAGTGTGTAGTAAACCTGTAGTAATCATATAGTAAATGTGTAGTAGACCTGTAGTAAACCCATAGTGAACGTGTAGTAAACACGTAGTAAACGTTTAGTAAATGTGTAGTAAAGGTTGTGCTGACTCAGCTCTGAGCGTCTTGTGAAATAACAGTCAAACATGCTTTTGTTGCGACTCCCACACAAATGAGTCAGGCTCAGACAGAAGGGAGAGTCCACAGTCTGAGCTCTTACCAGTACTCCTGTTTCTAATGTTTCAGATCGCTCACTTTACTGAACTATTTTAACCTTTAAATGGCCTATATTACATAAAAAGGATTCTTGTGAACTTTATGCAGCATTATAATCATGTTATAATGCTGTTACCCTCTCAAAAACATACCTGGATTTGTTTTTGTTTCATTCACACATGTTTGAGTAACCCTTTATTATTAGTCTCTCTACATCTCCAAAGCTCAAAATGCTCTGTTCCACTGTGTGATGTCATGAAATGGTAGTTTACTGCTCCTTTTACCTTTAGTTCAGTAGTTTGGCAATTCCAGGGCTGAAATCATCCAAATGATTCTAGTGATGGTTTATGGATTTTAAAAATACGGTGGAGCACTTCCTGTATTACCACATGACATCACAAGGTGGAACAGAGTGTTTTCAGTTTGAGAAAAGGACTCAGTCTAATATGTAAGGTTTGTGTGTTAAACATGTGTGAATGAAACAAAACACAACTCCAGGTCCGTTTGTGATGACAACATTATAACAGAGATTTAAAAAAAAAAAATGGATTGATATGGGCCCTTTAAGATCTAATGTAGTTTCTTCGTCATAAACAGTACCTGGAATTGTGTTTTGTTTATTAATCCTGTAAGATCTTCCAATATCCCCCATGTGTCAGATGCCCTCCTATCCTCCCATATTTGGCTTGTCTCTAGTGCTCAAAACACACTGCTCCGCTCTGTGACATCATGAAGGCCTAATCCACCTTTAGTCCTGGTTTAGTCTCGGTTTAGTCCTGGTTTAGTCCATCCCTTGTGATTGAAATTGTGAGACAGCTCTCTCTGGTGGTGATCAGAGGTGGTTGCAGATATTTAAACCTGGTTTAGTCCCTTTTTAGACCTGGTTCAGTCCTGGTTTAGACCTGGTTTAGACCTGGTTCAGTCCTGGTGTTAAGTCTTAGTTTAGTTCTTGCTGGCCTGATTAGTCCTGACCGGTTTAGTTCTTGCTTAGATCTTCTTTAGTCCTGGTGTAGACCCGGTTTAATCCTGGTTTAGATCTTGTTTAGTCCTGGTTTAGTCCTGGTGTAGCCCTGGTTTAGGTCTTGTTTAGTCCTGGTTTAGATCTGGTTTTGTCCTGGTTTAGATCTTGTTTAGGCCTGGTTTAGTCCTGGTGTAGCCCTGGTTTAGGTCTTGTTTAGTCCTGGTTTAGATCTGGTTTTGTCCTGGTTTAGATCTTGTGGTTTAGATCTTGTTTAGGCCTGGTTTAGGCCTGGTTTGGATCTGGTTTAGTCCTGGTTTAGATCTTGTTTAGTCCTGGTTCTGTCTTGAATCTGGTCACTGATGATTCATTTACACAGAGGCAGTTTTGTATCAATACTGTATTTGTCCAACATACAAAATGATAATATAAATACATTTACATAAATATATATATATAGACTAATTATTTACAAAATACTTCATTGCTTTGGCTGTTTGTACAATTTTGGAAAAATATCTGTAACATAAATATTATGATATATTTTGTATTTAGATAAAAATGAAATGTAAAAAGATCCCATGTGTTTCCATGTGGTGGCAGCAGCGAGTCTCTAGCGTCTAGTACAAAGCACTTCTGTGGAGAAAAAGACCATCTTTAGATTTGGTTTACTCTTGGTTCAGTCCTGTTATAGTCCTGTCTTAGTCCTGTTATGGCCCTGTCATAGTCCTGGTTTAGTCCTGCTTCAGTCCTGTTATAGTCCTGTTATAGTTCTAGGTCAGTACCTCTGTGGGGGCTGTAGTGCACGTTCTCATAGATGGGACACAAAACGCTTTCTTGCTCTCTGAGTTTTCGAGCTCGGAGAACGTCTCGGACACACTGGTGCAGGTACGAGTACTGGACCTGAGACAGGGCAGAAGACAGGGGTCAGACTGGAGACATAGGTCAGACTGGAGACAAGGGTCAGACTGAAGACAAGGGTCAGACTGAAGACAAGGGTCGGACTGAAGACACAGGTGGTAAGCTCCTATTGTAGTCACACCTGCCCTGGGACAGACTGACAGAAGTGAGACTGCCAATCTGCACCTTTGGCCCCTCCCACCGCCAACACTCTCACACACGACATTCACGCAAGGCAATGTGAGTGAAGTGTGTTGTCAATGGACACAATGACAGTTCACACGAGACCCAGTCTGCTGTTCCCAGTGGTCTCCCATCCAAGTCCTGACCAAGCCTAGCCCTGCTTAGCAAAACTGACTGACTGGATAAGGAGCATTGGCCACATATGAAACAGTAAATCTGAATTAAAATAAAAGGTGCATTATGTAACTTTTATGTTGTAACTTGTATGCTTAGCTAGCATAGCAGTTGCAACAGTAGTAGTAGTACTAACAGTATCAGTACTTGTAGTAGTACCTCAGTCTGGACCATGTACCCTCTGTGTAGCCTCAGGTCAAACACACAGCCGTAGATGTCCACACATTCTGTGGAGTCGAGCTGCTGCAGAACTCTGTCCAGAACAATGAAGGTCCCAGTGCGACCCACTCCAGCACTGTACAAGAGGAAAGATACTATTACTGCTACTGCAAATATTACTACTACTTCTACTATTACTACCGAACTGTACACAGAGAAAAGAGTTCTCCTCCTCACCTGCAGTGCACCACGGTAGGTCCAGACCCAGGGCTCCGGTTCACGTAGTCCCTGACAGTCCGGACAAACTGGACCAGGCTCTGGGTGGTCTCTGGAACCCCGTGATCCGGCCACACAGTATAATGGAACTGCCTCAAGACCCGAGAAGATCCCAGCTGATCCTCCTGAAGATTAAGGTTCAGGTTAAGGTACATATCCATCCTTCAGTGACTCTGGGTT
Source organism: Periophthalmus modestus (assembly GCA_019594935.1). NCBI lineage: Eukaryota > Metazoa > Chordata > Actinopteri > Gobiiformes > Gobiidae > Periophthalmus > Periophthalmus modestus. The sequence continues at coordinate 4,105,014 of JAIEZT010001390.1, forward strand.
AAACTTGTCAGGAGCAGTGGGACCTATCTCCAGACCTAGAGTTAGTCTTGGGACTTGGGACTATCTTAGCTGGAGGATTTGACCTGTTGTGCATGTTTTGGGCTGATGGAAACCAGAGGAAACCCACCCAGGCACAGAGAGAACATGCAAAGTCCACACAGACACAGAGAAAACATGCAAAGTCCACACAGAAAGACCCAAGAGTCAAAGCTGGAACCTTCTTGTTGTGAAGCATGAGTGCTAACCACAACCACCATGCTACCGGCATTAGAAACCTAAAACCAGGATTAAACCAGGACTAAACCAGGATTAAACCAGGGCTAAATCAGGACTAAACCAGGACGAAACCATGACGAAACCAGGATTAAACCAGATGAATGAGTTCACAAATGAGAATCTATCTGAATCCCTCAGGTTAGGACATGGATCAGGACTAAAGCAGGTGTGGTCTTACGCTGCAGATCCTGAACTCTCGGATGGTCCACTCTGGCAGCACAGATTCGGAGCTCATCTGGACGATCAAGTCTCCGTAGTACAGAGGCTCCTGGTCCCGTGGCCAGTAGAGGTCGCACTTCACCTGCACAAAGAGATAATACAGGGAGTCCTCTTTAGAACACAGTGCTACGTCATCCATCCATCCATCCATTTTCTTCCTCTTTATCCGGGGCCGGGTCTCGGCGGCAGCAGTTTCAACAGGGAGGCACACACTTCTTCCAGCTCTTCCGGGAAAATCTCGAGGTATTCCCAGGCCAGCTGAGAGACATAGTCCCTCCATAGTCCTGGGTCTTCCCCGGTCCTCCTCCCGGTGGGACGTGCCCGGAACAGCTCTCCAGGGAGGTGTCCAGAGGGCATCCGGAGTAGATGCCCGAGCCACCTCAGCTGGCTCCTCTCAGCATGGAGGAGTCTGAAGGGAGTGCCCAGCCACCCAGCAGAGGAAACTCATTTCGACCACTTGTATTCGTGATTTTGTCCTTTCGGTCATCACCCAAAGCTCATAGGTGAGGGTAGGAATGTAGACTGACTGGTAAATCAAGAGCTTTGTCTTTCGACTCAGCTCCTTCTTTACCAGAACAGACTGATACAACAACAGCATCATTGCAGATGCTGCACTGATCTGCCTGTCAATCTCACGCTCCATCCTTTCCTTACTCGTGAACAAGACCCCGAGATACTTGAACTCCTCCACTTGAGGCAGGGACTCTCCATCCACCCAGAGAGGGCAAGCCACCTTTTTCCGGTCGAAAACCATGGCCTCAGATTTGGAGGAGCTGATTTTCATCCTAGTTACTTCACACTCTGCTGTAAACCGCCCCAGTGCCTGTGGCGGGTTCTGGCATGATGAAGCCATCAGGACAACATTATCTGCAAATAGCAGAGATGTAGTCCTGTGGTCACCAAACCAGAACCCCCTCAGGCCCGTGGCAGCACCGAGAAATTCTGTCCTTAAAAACAATGACCGGAATCGGTGACAAAGGGCAGGCCTGGCGGAGTACAACGTGCACCAGGAACAGGTCTGACTTACTGCCAGCAACGCGAACACAGCTCCTGCTCTGGTCGTACAGGGACAGCCCTTAACAAACCCTGAATTCACGGAGCACTCTTCACAGGACATCACGAGGTCCATGGTCGTATGCCTTCCCCAGATCCACAAACTACATGTGGACTGGCAGGGCAAACTCCCATGAGCCCAATGGAGAGTATAGAGCTGGTGTTCTGCGACTGGGATGAAAACCACACTGCTCCTCCTGAAGCTGAGGTTCAACTATCGGTCAGATTCTCCTCTCCAGTATGCTGGAATAGATCTTATCGGGAAGGCTGAGGAGTGTGATTCCCCTGTAGGTGGAACACAAACCAAACTCCGGTCCCCCTTCTTAACTAGAGGGACCACCACGCCGGTCTGCCAGTCCACAGGCACTGTCCCTGACTGCCAAGCAATGTTGCAGAAACGTGTCAGCCAAGACAGCCCCACAACATCCAGAGATTTAGGATACTCAGGATGGATCTTATCCACCCCTGGAGCCTTGCTACAGAGGAGCTTGCCAACCACCTCAGTGACAGTGTCAGTGACAGCCATGGTGATGGATGAATCTGCCTCCATGTCCTCAGTTTCTGCTTTCTCCTTGGAAGACGTGATAGTGGGATTGATTAGATCCCAGTATTCTTTTCACCGTCCAACAACGTCCCCAGTTGAGGTCAGCATCTCTCCACCCACACTGCAAACAGTGTTGGTGAAGCACTGTTTCCCCCTCCTGAGATGTTGGGCAGTTTGCCAGAATTTCTTTGAGGCCAACCGATAGTCCTCCTCCATGGCCTCCTCAAACTCCTCCCAGCCCCGAGTTTTTGCCTCTACGACTGCACAGGCTGTGGCACGCTTGGCCTGACGGTACCTGTCAGCTGCCTCAGGAGCCCCACAAGCCCGGCTATAAAACAAGCCCACACCTCATGAGCAGTGCCAGAAAAGTGGAGGGTACCCAACCCCTTTCGAAGAGTTGGGTACCAGAGCTCAAGCTGTATGTGGAGGTGAGCCCGACTATATCCAGCTGGAACCTTTCAACCTCCTGCATGAGCTCAGGCTTCTTCCTCCCCAGCGAGGTGACATTCCACGGTCCTTGTGTTATTTCTCATTATAGGGCTATTGCTAAACATTCACTTCAAAATAAACAAAAATTCAAATACTGACCCTGCCCTTCTCCACACATTGTGTCACCATGACAATGTTGTGCACGTTCTGCTCCCAGACCATCCTCCAGAAGTCGTCTTTTGTCCCAGGCAGAGGCCCCTGAGTTGCTATGTACTCACGACGGAAGTTATAACCCTGAAAACATATACCATTTATATTATCTATCAATTCCATCTTTACTTCCACCCAACCAACCCCATAACTGTCTGACCCCACACAACCACACCCATGCACAGTCTAACACACATACACATATGGACACGCACACACACACGCACGCACGCACGCACACGCACACACACACACACACACACACACACACAAACACACGAGGCTGGACTAAACCAGGACTAAACTAGGACTAAACCACAACTGAACTAGGACTAAAGCAGAACTAAACATGACTGAACCAGGACTACACCAGGACTAAGCAGGACTGAACTAGGTCTAAACCAGGACTAAACCAGGACTAAACCAGGACTAAACAAGGTTTTCTGAATGGACAGAGACTCACGGGGATGTAGCTGGCATTGATGTAGTCAGAGCTTGGGTCATCGTCTGTGTGGGACAGCTTCACACGTGTCGAGTCATCTGGAAATAAAATAATGAAAATAAAAATACAACTCTTTGAAATTCACTGATGTAAAAATACTGGTTTGAGTTTTTCAAACCTGGAGAGTTGAAAAATGAACATACATCTGGTATTATGTTTTAACAGTGGGGGAAGCTCTTATAAAGCTTCAGATGTAGTGATTTTGACAAAGGTTTGTTCTGAATTTGGTTTAACAGAAACAACAGAATTTTGTTTTGCTCAAATTATAATAGTGATAAAAAATAAACCCTCAGCCTTTTCAGCAAGTCTCAAACTATAGTAAAAAATATGTACTTTTCAGTTCAAAAATAGAAAGTAGAGAGGACAGATACCTGCTTTCGTAGTGAAGTAAAAAAAAAAAAAAAATCCACTGTAAAATGTACAAGAAAATAAAGTCTAAAATGTATACTTAAGTACAGCACTTTACTACTTATACTTGGTTAGGTTCATCCAGTGTGTTCTGTAGAGCAGCAGTGCCCACGTGTCCACATATATATCCACATAATAATATTACACACTGTGAAGATACTAACAGGGCAGGATGTTGTTGTAGCGGTTCTTCCCTCTGTTCTCAGGCAGCAGAGCAGTGTCCAGAGGCTGGTTCCTCCCCACGTCCTTCAGGTCCTGCACTCACCACACGGGGGCAGAGTGGTCACATATCAACAGCTACAGTACAAAACACCTGATATTCTTTTTTTTTAAATATTGATACTTTGCAGGGACATCACTCTCAGGGTGTTCTACATGTATCTCTATGGTAGAATGTTCAGCAGTTACCATGGTGGCACAATGCACACATTAGCAAATGAAGCCAAAAAAGTTTAAGATCGTCTAAAAACTAAATACATTTAAACAGCACATTTTTGGGAGCCTGTGATTAATCCAAGCATTCATGGTGCTGTTTAGGAGTTTGATTTTCAACAAAAAGGTGAGAGCGACTAATTGAAAAACTGTTGGCTAATGCTAGCTAGCTTGTGACTGTCATGTTATTTGAGCGGGACTTGTTTAACAGCACAAATCAGCTCACCTGTGGAGTTCCAGCAAAGTGAGTTCTTTATGGTCAGATTGTGTGAAAACAAAGCTCAGAGTAAAGTCTAACAAAGCCTCAGACAGAGCAGTGCCTCCAGTTATTTTTCGCAATATCTTCAGAAGGTGGAGCCATTATTCAACCCCAAAGACATGAGTGTCGTTAAAGTTTGGAGATTTATTTCAACGGTGAATCTCCCATAGAGTTCTATAGAGCCCTGTACAACGTCTGAAATTATGTTATATGGCGCCATTTTGAGGACTTTTTTCCCCTACTTACAGTTATTTGGCTGTATTACCTCATATTCCTCAGACAGCAGGTAGTGGGAGTCGGCCTGGAGCTTAACCAGGTGAGTCTCGAAGTTCATGATCTTTATCGGACTGAGGACCAAAGCAAAAAACAATACAATACTATCAGATAAAACAGTAGTAGTAGCTGCAGCAGTTGCAGTAGCAGCAGCAGTTACAGTAGCAGTAGTAGCTGTAGTAGTTGTTTTAGCAGTTTAAGAAGTAGTAGTAGTAGTTATAATAGTAGTCACAGCTCCAGTACTAGTAGCAGTAGTAGTAGCAGTAGAAGTAGTACTTTTAACTCCACTATATGTGATTTAAATATAAATACTCTCTGTTTGTTATAATTCAAAATATGAGAAATGATGAAAAGGTGCATTTATTCAAAGAGGACGAGGAGTTACCTGGAGATGCGTCTGTGTCTGTGGAGAGAAGGCGACACCTGTCAGATTGAATCTGCTTATATGAGACTCACCGGCCAGTCAGAGCGCTCAGTTTAGTCACATGACGCACAGATGATCGTAAGGGACAGGTGAAGTATTACCAGGATGAAAGAACAGAACGCAAAGAACGAAAAGAGAGAGAGGAGGAGGAGGAGGAGGAGGAGGAGGAGGAGGCAAAGTCCAGGACAGAGGTAGAAGAAAGGGAGCGTTTGGTGTTTGGCTGTGGTCCAGGGACATGCTTTTGGATCAGCTGATCACAAAACACAAACTGACTCAACAGGAAGTGATGCTGTTTGAGAACAAAGCCCAACATGGAGAAGTGGAGGAGTGTTTCAGTAAGAGTTAAAACACCAATCTGCATTTATTGTAATTATTTAAACAAGAAAAGTCCCACACCGCAAATAGTACCAACTTAAACAAGATAATGAGTTAATGAGAGTTTAAATTAAAAAAAATAAAAGTTGAAATGAGGAGACACATGCTACTGCACTTCAGAAAAAAAATACTGTAGTCAAATATTCAACATACACATCAAGATTACTAGGACTTTATTCAAGCAGTTATTATCTTATGAAACCAGCCCTATTGTGCTCATGTCTGCTCTATGGTTATAATCTCTGACACCCCTGAATTATTATTTTATAATTTACTAATTTTCAATCATAATATTCATCTAAAACGACTTAATAAAAGAAAAAAATCCGCTGACTTTTGTGTCACAAAACTGTGGTGCCCAGTGGGAGCTGACGTTGCTGTAAAGGTGATCACAACATGGTCTTGGCAGGTAGAACATGCAAACTCCACAGAAAAGCCCCACTCAGTCTGCGAATCAAACGCACCTGGGACCCTCTTGATGTGAGGTTGTAACAAAATGCACTAAAATCATGAGTGTCAGGATGCTTTTCCTCAGACTGCTCAAATAATGTTTTACAGAGACAAATTCATTCACAGAGTTTTATGATTAGGGTTGAACAGCGCCCCCTACCTCCTCAATATATCAGATTTTATACTTTTGTGTACACTCAAAGCATGTGTTCTCAGAGACCTTCTATTGGTATAAAAATATCCCAAGCTTTCGTTCTCCACCACATCATCACAATAGAATTATCAAACTGTCAAACTGTATTTCAATACTAAGGAATAGACTTGATACTCGATACCAATTCCAATACCACACTGAAAACGCTCTTTCTTTAGACAATATACTGTGATTTTCCACATTAAATGGTAGTACTTTCTGTTCCCATGAGGTCTTATATCTGTGTAATCCTCAGTGGTCCAGGTAGATTCCATAGTGTTCATAGACTGTATATATATAAATGGACATGTCTAACCTGCGAGCCGCCATGTTCAAAATAGACAGAGAGCATGGGGGCTCTTCCGGCACCATCGTCTCTCAATTCACTTTACACTTAAAAACTGTGGCCCCTCTCTCTGTAACTGCTACTGTCAGGCTTGTCATTTTGGTCCTAAAATGTATTATGAACATTAATAACAGACAAATCAGACTTTACCTGAGGTCGCTCCCACTAGCGTTAGTAACAGGTTTGATTGACAGGAGCATCCCCTGCTGCCCACTTCCTGCTAAACCCACGGTGCGGGCAGGAAGTGGCGATACCCTCAACAGCCTCACTTCGGATTGGCTTTTTGGTTGCTATGATACTTGCGGTTGGAATTTAAAATATATATTTAAAATATGGCGCTCTGTTTCAAATTGGCCCCTTAACTGCAGCCACGATGAGCTTCATTTGACTGGAGCCGAACGCTATGGGTGACGTCACACTCACTCAGTCCACTTCTTTATACAGTCTGTGGTAGTGGTCCATGGGTGTGTACTAGTCTATGTGGTCTTCTGTCCTGTGAATGGAACTTTTTTATTATCAATACCTGCAAAAAATTTATATCTAGTTTCTATACTAGTTTTAGTATCGATTAGTATCTGTTTTTTGATGCTTTTGACGACCCTCCACACAGTGCATGTTTCATATACTAAAATGACATTATTTCAGTGCAAAAGTGCTAAAAACACTGTACAGACCAGATGCCCTCGACACATTCTGTTATACTGACTGTCCCCATGGTTTGTTTACTGTTTATGCCCTGCCTCTAGAGAAGCTCTAGGGCACATACCATTTTAATGTTTTACTAATCCTTTATAAATGTGCTGTCCTAAGTGCTCACGTCAGCTGCGGTGCAGAAGGGGGTGTGGTCATGTGTTCTTCGTACATAAGAGGGCATGGCCATCATTATTTAGTATTAGACGTATAATCATAGTATTGTTAACCCTGGGTGACCCAGATCTGACCACATAGTTTAAATTCCTTTGGTGGACTGAACAAAAAAGTGACAGGAGGAAGTTTACGCAAGACCAGAACTGGTTTAGAAAAATAAACAGGCACCAAACAAGGAGCTGTCTGGGTTTAAGATGACGTCACAAGTTTAAATAGATCTATAATTGTTAACAGAAATAAAGGGTAAAGGCAAATTACTATTGTTCAAAGTTTAATATGGCAAATCTGGGATCATTTTTACCTCCTCCAGGTGTGACAATATTCAAAACAATATTATTAAGACAACTGGATTTTTTTTTTTTAGCTACAGTCTGTAACTTTCTGGAAGTGGTACGTCACAAAGTTAAAACTATACTTTGGAGCATTCTCCATGGAGATAAATGCCTTTTATGCCACACTGTGGTATATCATAGTCAAAGGAACCACATTTCATTGGAAACAAGCAGGAAGAGGTCCTCCTGCAGGCTAAATAAGAGTCAGGTCTGTGGAGATGCAAGCCCACTCGGAGTAATGACACATGTTTTTATAGGTTTTTCAGGGCAATAAACACAATCAAAATGAGAAAAAATATGCTTTTACTTTTGTCTACTTTTAGACTAAAAGTTGCATACTGTGGCTTTCATATGACAAGTCTGTGAAGCCAGTCCCAAACTAATGAGACAGTTCAACATTTTTGGATCAGAAGTTTGGAGATTTCTTGCAAAAACACTGAGTTGAGTTATACAGAACTCTAGAGTTATATAGAGTTATATAGTGTTATAAATAACTCTAGAGTTCTATAGAGTTATATAGAGGACTATAAAATTCTATAAAGTTCTACAGAGTTTTATAGAGTTCTATAGGTCCCACCCTCCTCATCCACAGTGTTCAGTTCCAGTCAAATGAAGCTCATTGAGGCTTCAGTTATAGGGGGAATGTGGAGCCGAGTCTGTTGGAGCCTGGTTTGTCTGTTATTAATGTTCATATTTTGATTTACCCGAGACACTAGGATCATGTAGAGCGGGTTAATACAAAGATTTTAAGACCAAAATGAGGAGCCTAACAGCAGCAGTTACAGAGAGAAGTTTCCCACGATAAAGTGAAATAGAATCAGTGGAGCCAGATGTGCACCCATGCTCACTTCCTATTTAGACCACAACAGCTAGCAAGTAAGCTATGTCCATATATCTGTGCAGTCTGTGGTAAAAACTAACAGAGAAGTTCCAACCAATCAGGTGCATTATAACTGAGAATCACAGGAAACCAACTGCCCAACACTATCTCAGACACTTGATTCTCTGTTATGGAGCATTTTCAAGAGCAAGGAACAAAGAGCAGGTAGTAGAGATTTGAGAACTTTAAGGAAACAACTGCCTGACACCATCCCAGACAGTCGTTTCTGAGTCAAGGTGCAATATCACAGAGGTAGAAAGGACTAAGTGGGCAGGGCTCAATGTTCAAACTAAACCATTTTCCTGAGTGGTTGTGTATGCGTGCGCACGTGTGTGTGTATCAAGGTCTTTTTGAGCAAAAAGACCTCGATAATATACATTCTATTTGAGAGGACGGGATAGGAGCATACTGTGGAAACTTCCAGGAAAGACAAGCAGGTGTCAGAAAAGTTAAACAGTGAACCTTTAAAAGTTGAATATTGTGTCTTAGTTAAGTCTTACCCTCTGATCCCGAGGTGGACCGCAGACGTGGGCCTCTCTCTCCTCGAGTTCCTGCGGACGATCGGAGTCTCTTCAATTCTGGACAAACAAAGACACCAAGGTTGATTAAAAAATATGATCTGATTTCTGTTATTCCCAAATATTGAGAGATTTTGTTCTTGTGTATTTTCATTTGTTCAGCTTGGCCCTCCTACTCTACCCCGGTTTGGAGCGTTTCCACTGGCCATTCTTAACTGGTACCAGGTGATATTCTAGTTCCTGCTCGGCCCAGGCTCTAACCAGGCCAAGCAGGTTCTAAACTGTTCTGTCTCTGATTGCACTGGTGGTGCTCACTGTTACTGCAGAGCTTCTATCGATATTGATTAGTTGTGGGACGTTTCCATGGATACGGTACCAGATTCAACTGCGTAATGGAAACACCATGAGGCTAAGCAGGACTGAGTAGAGTCAAGTAGGGCTGGTGTTAAAGGAGCCTGTGGTTAAAGGTGCACCATGTAAACTTGACCAAGAAAGTTCCACAGCTGGGCATTACTGGCATTACAAATGTAATTTTCTCCATGGCGATCAGGAGACAGCCTCTCTATCAGAAAGTTCCACAGTTTTTAATAGTCCCCATTAGCCTGGAGTAAACCATTTTACTCTTACACTTTAGATGCTTTGAGTCGACACACGAGCAGAGCCGCGACTCCGCCCAGAACGACCACGAGGAACAGAGCGGCACCAATGCCCTCCACCACTCCACTGTACGGCTCTAAATACACATAAATACATACAAAAACATTACATAAACACTCCACTGCACAGCTCTATAAACAGAAGTATACAAGAAAAACATTTTTTTTAAAACATTACAGAACAGATATATTTGCATATTCTGTTGTTGGCTTTTAAACACGCTTCAGTGCTCCCCATACTGGAATCTGGTACAGCTCGCGATCTAATGGCAGCAGAGGGAATTACCATGAGGAAAACAATGGTAAATCATCATATTTTTATATAGCACTTATCCACCTTCAAGCACTTTACATCAAGGAGCCACTCACCCATTCACACACACATTCATACACCAGTGCAGACACTGAGAGCGAGGAGGGTTGTGCCCAAGGACACAACGACAGCATTAATTTGTGGGCGTTGGAATTGCACTACCAACCTGTGGGTCAGAGGATCTGAGTGCTCAACCAATGATGTTTATGTCGAGACCAGGATTCGATTTGACAGCTGAAATGCTTTGAACAAGACTTATTTATATACATTAAAACTGAACAGGGTTTTCTATCTGTGATGCAACAATCCTGGGACGTTTTACAGAGAATTACAGAAACCAGTGTGAATGAAATTAAATACAACTCCAGGTTTGTTTTTGTGGTGAAGGGAACAAAGTTGGAACTTGGCTAAAAGCTAAAGATATATCCACTCCACTGCTCAGCTCTATAAAACACACACAAAAAAAACAACATATGAAAAACATGAAGATAGAAGTGGGTTTTGAAACAGCTGGAAGTGTCAGAAGGCCAAGGTACTTTGAAACACTCTTAACTGACTGTTTCTAAAATGTTGTTTAAAGCTGCACTACGGAACCTTTTCAGGTGAATGTCGGTCACCTGCTTCTGTCTTTGGAAATGTTATTACTTTGTCTATAGATGTTGCATAATATGGCATTAAATGTATCTGCCTCTTTGGAAACAAGCAGGTGAAGCCATGAGACCATATTACAGGTCAGATCTGTGGAGAGCTGAGCCTGCATGTAGTGAGATAGCATGTATTACTATATAAAGCAACTGTAATTAAATCAATTTTTGATAGATACCTTTAATGCCATACTGTGGAACATTCCAGGCAAAACATCAGAAAAGTTAAGCAGTGCATTTTTAAGGACCATGATTGGGACAGTAACAGTTTTATTTCACTGTGCCTGTCTGCGTTATTAGAACACATTTGAGAAGAACTCATGGTAGAACCTCACCAGCCTCAGTGAGAACAGGAAGAGACAGGAACGTGTCCGAGTACAGAGAAGAAGAACCTGAGTCCTCCTCCGACAGGTGAGTGAACGCCCGAATACTGACCCTGCAACACAACACAACCATGAGGCATCCTCTGCTCCCTCTGCTCATCCTCTGTTCCGTCTGCTCCTCCTCTACATCCTCTGCTCCTCTGACCCTCTCCTCTGCATCTTCTGCTCTTCCTCTGCATCCTATGCTCCATCTGACTCTCTCCTCTGCATCCTCTTCTCATCTAACTCTCTGCATCCTCTGCTCCTCCTCTGCTCCTACTCTGCTCCTCCTCTGCTCCTCCTCTGCTCCTCCTCTGCTCCGTATTGTAAGGTTGGTTGCTGTTACCTGTATGCAGTCTTTGCTTTGAGCGGTCCATCGCAGTAGATCTCTGTGGTTTCTGAGCAGGGTCCTCCGAGCAGACCCATCCCAGTCCCCAGGCTTATGTTGAACCCCTCTCCAGACCGATCTAAAACCTGGTCCAAATACAGGTCTACACCCAGGTCTGCTCTTGGGTTCAGACCTTCAGAGCATACACTGGGGAAGTAGCCAGTCTGGTAAGAGCGCACAGAGCTGTTTGAGATGTAGTCCCGGTAGGAGGCCAGAGGGTGGCGCTGCTCTGGGTGCACACTGGTCACGTCTGAGGAGAGAATGAATGTTTATCACAGTTATAATCTGTATAAACTTTGCAATGAATAAAATCATGTTATGTCATTTTAAAATATCAATGCAGCCCTATTAACTGAGTCTGGAGCAGTGGACCAGGTCTGAGCAAGAATCTTTGCATAAAAACATATTTAAATATGAATGCTTCATATAATTGAATTTTCTTTTTGATGCTCAGAAGTTTTGTTTCTGTTTTTATTCTATAAACACAACCAGTCAAAAGTCTGGACACCGTCTCGTTCAGTCTAATCTTTTCATTATGTTTACTACTTTCTATATTTTATATACCACAAAAGACATCATATATATAAAGTAAGATATATGGAGTTATGTAGTAAAGAAAAAAAAAAACTAAGCATGTTTATTTGTCATATTCAGAACCTCAAAGTCTCCTTCCTTTGCTTTGTGGAGCTCAAACCCTTGTCCTTCTCTTAATGAGCTTTATGATGAAGTCCCTGAAATGGTTTTCACTTCACAGCTGAGCCTCAGGATCAAGAAAGATCAAAACAGGGTCAAAGCAAAGGGTAAAGGACATTTTTAAAAATGTATAACAAGTTATTTTGAGTGTTTTTTTTTTCACTACATTCACATGTGACTCTCATAGTTTTGATGCTTTAATGAGAATCCACAATGTGAATAATCAGGGAAATAAAGAAGAAACAGAAATAAAACATACTCCAAACTTTTGGCTGGTCATGTACAATGTTTTGTGTGTTGGGAATGAAAAATACTGCAAATATTTCATAGAAAAACTCCATAAAACAATGTTAATAAGAAAATTGATGAAATGGACTCAGGTAACACAGATCCAAATGCAGAATGTGCCCTGTCTCATCTGTGCGATTTGAACCATATGATTTTCTGGTAATGTCTCAGAGATTATTGCGTAAAAGTAAAAGTATTGTAGTAAAAGTACCATCAGACTCTGAGACCACCACAGTGAAGAATCTCACAGCTCCGTTCACGTCACTGAACCAGCTGCAGTTAAACCCAAACAAAATGGAGGATGTGGAGACTTGAGAGACTTCAGTGACCCGAGTGGAGAGGGGAGGGACAGGGGGACCTGAGAAGAGAGAAGAGGTACATCTATAAAGAACCAGGACTAAACCAGGACTAGACCAGGACTAAACCAAGGCTAAATGTGTCTAAACTGGGACAGGGGAACAGTAGAGAGGGGAGGGACGGTGGGACCTGAGGAGACAGCGGAGAGGTTTCAGACCTGGATTACTCCTGGTCCAGTCCTGGTTTAGTTCTGGTTTACTTCTAGTCTAGACCTGATTTTAGTCCTGGTCTCTAGTCCTGGTCCAGCCCTAGTTTAGTCCTGGTTTAGCCCTGGTTCAGTCCTGGTCTTGTCCTGGTTTAGTCCTGGTCTAGTCCTGGTCTAGTCCTGGTCTAGTCCTGGTCTAGTCGTGGCTCTGTACTCACGGTCGATCATGGTGACCACACTGTCTCTGGCTGGCTCGCTGGTCATCCTATCAGAGATGACCTTCACTGTGATGGTGTAGCGTCGGTGTGGTTCCAGACCGGGGATCAGGTAGAAGCTGGACTCTGGGCCGGTCCTTCGGGAATAAACCAGGACTTGCCCCTCCTGCAGGACGCACTCGACAGTGTAGGAATCGTAGTCGGCCTCCGGGGGCGCCCATGAACAAGAGATGGAGGTGGAGCTCTGAGGACGGCAGTGAAGAGAGTGGACACGACCCGGCTCTGACAGAGAAGAGAGGAGAGAGAGGTAGGAGAGAAAGAAAGGGAGGGAGAGAGAAAGAGAGAGGAGAGAGAGAGAGAGAGAGAGAGGAGAGGGGGGGGGGGGGGATAGAGGGGGAGATGAGAGAGAGAGAGAGAGAGGGGAAGAGAGGGAGGGAGACAAAGAGGGGGAGGGAAGAAAGAATATACAAAAAGATAGCGGAGAGAGGAGAGATAGAATAGAGAGGGAGAGAGAGGGGAGAGAGAAAGGAGAGAGTGAGGAGAGAGTGAGAGGGAAGAGAGAGAGACAGAGAGAGAGAGAGGAAAGAAGGAGTAGAGAGAGAGACAGAATAAAAATGAGAGAGAGAGAAAGGGCAAGATAGAGAGTGGAGATAGGAAAGAGAGAGAGAAGGGAGAGGGAGAAAGTTTAGAGATTAACATTTTAAACCCGTCCAAGAGCGTTCACATCTGATAGAGACTGAAATCTGAACTTTAAACTAGTCCCAGAATCCCATGCATTTCAGAACATGTTTGTAGAAATCTAAACTACAGGGTTAGCAGCTTTTACACAAAAGAAGTGTGATGGTCCTGCCCGGCTGCCCCACCGGGGGTTCTGAACTGCCTGCCTGGTCCCTGCCTTGCCTCTGACCCTGCCTGCCTTCGACCACCGGGGGGTTCTGTCCCCTTCCCCTCGCCGGGGGGTTCTGTTCTTGTTTTGCCTGTTTGCCCCACCAGGGGATTCTGTCCCCTTCCCTCCTTATCTGCCCCGCCGGTGGTTCCTGGTCCTGTTCCTGTCCCGTCCCTACTCCGGATCCAGCCCTGTTCCTCCCTGCTTTTGTTTGCTGCCTCCCTGGTTGGCTCCGCACCTGTTCCTCGTAGCCAATCAGGGGGGCAGCCTTTATATTCTGTTGAGTCCTGGCCAAAAATCTAATAAAAATAGTATTTGTAGTGAGCGGTTGTGGACTCACTGGTCCTGATGCTCCTCGTGATGCTCTGGCTGTACGTCCTGTGGCCCTCTCCCTCCAGGGCCCCACTCACTGTGCTCAGCCTGAAATGGTACAGCCTCCCTGGGTACATGCCCCGGAGGATCCTGCTGCCGGAGGTCCTGCTGTGGTAAGGGTTAATAACGGAGAGGGGGTCCTGCGGCGCCCACTGCAGGTCAAAGTCATCATAGTCACAGCGAGTGGGCGCGGTCCAGGTCAGCTCCAGAGACGTGTTTGTGATACCGCCGAAGAGGAGGGAGGAGGGGGGCAAGGGCGCTGAGGAGACAAGATATAGATTTAATACTGTCTTTGAAGAGGAGGTATTTTACTTCTATGGGGTATTAAAGAGGGGGTATTTTACTTCTATGGGGTATTAAAGAGGGGGCATTTTCCTTCTATGGGGTATTAAAGAGGGGGTACTTTACTTGTATGGGATATTAACACATAACCATGGTACCTTACATATTAACATGTTCAGTTTTGTTTTTGACGCCCCGACTCTCCCCTACCTTTGCTCTTCTGGGTAAATCACACCACCTTCAGAGCACTATCACAACACAATAATAAAACTACAGCACATCACATCAGGTTTGTCAAGTTGCTGTGTACAGTTTTGTATCATGTTTTTGCATATTTATGGTGAACTGTGGTGTGTTAGCATGGGTGATGTAAGCTTGTGGGCGGAGCCTTGTACAGAATCTTGAACAGGGCCCGGGAGAGATCGCTAAAATACTCAAACATTCATGGATGACATCTAAAACCTCTTCAGGTATGTTTTGATGAGAGAACAACATTATAACATGGGAGAAGGCTCTAAAAAGTACATTTTGTAGAATACCCTCTCTATGTACCTTTTCAAGTAAGGGGTCTAGCACCTGTTTGTCTCCATAAATACCTTGACTGGAATGTTCCACAGTATAATAAGGCATTAAATGTATCTACCTCCACAGAGACAAATGGGTGATGCAAATCATGCCAAGTTGCCAAGGTTTTCTGTTGTATTTCATTGAGTTCTGGATTAGTACTAGTTCAGTCCTGGTTTCTTGGAGCTCTGCTCAACTTTTTCCACACAAACTAAGTTAGAATTAGAAATATGCAGTTTAAATCATGAGTTCCTATGCCATACCGGTGCGGGCCTGTATAGTGGCACTGTTCCTGAGGTCTCCACTCTTGCTGGTGACCACAGCCGTGTACTTCCTGCCAGGTGTGAGCTGAGAGAAGGTGACCTGGGTCTGGTCTGGTCCAGTCTCTTGCTCTGACTTCACAGTCCCATTTGGCTCCAACAGAACCAGAGTGAACCCGCTCAGGTCTCCCTCAGGCCGAGTCCAGGACAGATCCAGAGAGTCTGTGAGATTTGAGCTGTGAGCCGTGAGAGCGCCCACTACAGCTGGGACTAAGGAAAAACAGGACAAGAGGTCAGATAATGGAACACTATGATGGCACTGGGCCAACCTGATACAGCAGAGTTTGGGAGAATGTTCTTTTAAGATATTTTACATCTGATTGACCTATAAATGTTTTCATAATTATATCTTCATCATCTTGTCCTCTCTCTCCTCCTCCTCCCTCCTCTCCCCCTCCTCATCTGTACGTGTCATGGCCCAGATGGAGGTCTAGCTGTTTCTCTCTCCTCCTCCGTTCTCCTCCTCTCTTCTCTTCTACTGCCCCTACTCCTCCTCTTCTAAACCTGTCCTGGACCAGACAGAGGTCCGGTTACTCCTTTCTCCTCCTCTCTCTTCCTCGTCTCTCCCCCGCCTCTCTCCTCCTCCTCTCTCCCCCTCCTCCCACTCCTCTGTACCTGTCCTGGCCCAGATGGACGTCCGGTTGCTCCTCTCTCCGCTGTGCGTCTCCAGCACCAGTTTGTACACAGCCCCAGGCCTGAGCTCAGAGAAGGCGCAGAGGAAGACCGCACTGCCTCCTCTGCGTCGCTCCTGCACAGAATCATCCTCTCGGTACAAAAGCATCTCAAAGCCCTCGAACACACCCTCCGGAGGCGTCCAGGAGAAGGAAAGGCTGGAGGATGAGGCGGAGCGGAGAGCCAGGTCTGAGACAGCAGCCGGACCTGAGATACACAGAGACTCAGAATATCGCTGTCAACTTTTAAAATATCACATTATATACTCCCCTTGGGTTTAAAATGCAATGTTTTGCTGTAAAAATATTTTGTTTTGAAATTATATTAATAGCTTTGCCAAACTGCCGCACATATAAATAGTTATCACCAGCAAAGAATTGGCTACGGTGCGTTTAGCAATCAAATCTGTTACTAACGCTAGCAGGAGCGACCTCGGGGAAAGAAGGCACCTGATTTGTCTGTGATCAATGTTCATATGTTGATTTATGGACACAACAGTAACATAAAAACACCAGGATCATGTAGAGCTGGTTAATAACATTTTAAAACCAAAATGACAAGCCTCACAACAGCAGTTACAGAGAGAGGGGCCACAGTTTTTCAATAGAAAGTTAAACGGAGCCAGAGTCAATGGAGCCAGAAGCGCGTCCATGATCACTTCCTGTTTGGAACGGAACGGCTAGCAGGTTACATATGCCCATTTATAGATACAGTTTGTGGTCCACCTATACAAACTGATAGCTTCACTCCTCTTTCCTCCATTCTGTTCTATATATTATTGTATATTAAGTGTCTCTATACCTGTATGTTTTAGATATTATCTTATATAAAGTGTTTCTATATAAAGTCTTTCTTACTTGTCCTTCCTTGGGCACTGGTGGCTTCACTCCTCTCTCCTCCACTCTGGGTTTGGACCAGGATTTTGTAACTCTTTCCCGGGCTCAAATCTTCAAACCTGTGCTGCGTTTGGGAGCTCGGGACAGAGGTGTTCATCACTGCAATACCCCCGTCGTCCTGTAGGGTGAGACTGTACCCGTCTGCCACGCCCAGTGCCCGCTCCCAGGACACCTCCAGAGAACGCCACGACGGAAGAGGAGAGACACGGAGAGCAGACACACGAGAGGGGACTGAGGGGACAAAAGGACAAAACATTTTATATATATTCTCATGTGATCTGATCTGATGATATTTGGATGTAAGCCCATGTGTAGGAGGTGGAGGAGGTAGAGGAGATGGGGTTGCTCAAACTATAGATTTTTTATAAACATTGTTAAATAGGCAGAAACAACTGTCATGTTTAAAATGTTAAACTTTATTTCCATAGCACAGTGTGGCATTAAATGTATTATTTATTATGTAATGTATAAGTCATGTCACACCTGTCTTAGTCCTGTCTCACCTATCTTAGTCATGTCTGACCTGTCTTAGTCCTGTCTCACCTATCTTAGTCATGTCTGACCTGTCTTGGTCCTGTCTCACCTATCTTAGTCATGTCTGACCTGTCTTAGTCCTGTCTCACCTATCTTAGTCATGTCTGACCTGTCTTAGTCCTGTCTCACCTGTCTTAGTCATGCCTCACCTGTCCTGCCGGTGGCCGTGCAGTTGTTGTCTCTCTCTCCGCTCAGAGTCTGCACCACCAGGTTGTAGGTTTGGCCCGGCTGGAGGGACTGGAACTGGACCTGGGTCTGGTCTTTGGGGACCGGTCTAGAGTCCAGGAGCCGGGACTGTCTGAAGAGATAGACCCAGTAACTATCCACGTCCCCCAGAGCCGAGGACCAGGACACACGGAGACTGCTGCTGTCTCCTCCGTTAGACACGTGCACGTTCCTCACCTGCCCAGGGACTGAAAAGAGCAGAGTCAGATGCGTCCTTACACATGTGTGTCAGATGCCCTGCTAGCTGTGTGTACCATATGTGCCAGATGCCCTAACAGACTCCTGTATTCCTGTGTGTCAGATGCCCTCCCCGACTCATCATACCTGTCTGTCAGATGCCCTTCCAGTCTCATTATATCAGTGTGTCATATGCCCTCCCATCCTCCTATATCCCTGTGTGTTAGATGACCTCCTAGACTCCTGTATCCTTATGTGCTAGATGCCCTGCCATGCTGTTACTGTATATTCACTTGAGTCAGATGTGTATCAGATGCCCTCCCAGCCTTCTATATCCTTTCACATTATTGTTGCCCTTCAAAGCCAGTTTCTGGTTTAATCCCTGGTTTAGTCCTGGTCTAGTTCTGGTTAGTCCTGGTTTACATCCGGTTTAGTCTGGTTAGTCCTGGTCTAGTCCTGGTTAGTCTGGTTTAGTCTTGGTCTTGTCCTGGTTAGTCCTGCTTCAGTCCTGGTCTAGTCCTGGTCTAATCCTGGTCTAGTCCTGGTCTAGTCCTGGTCTAGTCCTGGTCTAGTCCTAGTTTAATCCTGGTTTAGTTCTGGTACCTGTGCGTGCTTCAATGTAGACCGCTCTCTGGTTTGGGCCACTGAACGTGGAGACCAAGATCTTGTAGCGCCGCCCTGGTGTTAGCGAGGAGAGGGTGCAGCGGTCGACGGCGCCCCCCAGAGTCTGAGGAGGGAACACTTTTATGTCGTTATACACAAGCTGAACCTCGTAGTGATCCACCTCTCCTGGAGCCGAGAGCCAAGAGACCGAGAGGGAGTCTGAGGAGGAGGAGGAAAGGGAGAGGGAGCGCACTGGAGCTGGGACTGTGAAGAGAGGGAGGGAGAGGAAGGAAAAGACAGTGGGTATTACTGTAGTGTTATTTGAGACGGACTTGAACAGCTCAAATCAGATCACCTATTGTAGTTCCAGCTAAATCAGTTCTTTATGGTCATATTGTGTTAAAATAAAGCTCAAGTCTAATTTCAGTAACAGAGCTTCAGACAGAGCAGTGCTTAAAGTTAGCATCACACCACCAGGGAATGTTGATAACATAAGCTGTGTGTGTGTCATGTGTGTATTACACTCACGTGTGCGTCCGTGTGTGGAGGCGCTGGTCTCGTAGTCCCCGCTCCGTGTATTTACCAGGACGGTGTAGAGTCTGCCAGGCTCCAGTCTCTCAAACACACACTCACTCTGATTTGGGGGCACAGACATGTTGAGCACAGACTGGGAGCGGTGTTGGATCGACACCTCGTACGAGTCTCGGTCTCCGTGGGCGTGGCTCCAGTAAACCTTCAGGTACTTGTCCCGCGCTGCGTGCGTCGCCGTGAGCAACTGCACTGGAGCTGGCTCTGTGGAGGGGCAGATACAGTTTAAGGACAAAGATTTATACTTCACTGACACAAGTACGAGTACAAACCACTCTTACAGTATTTCTACTTCGGTGTCCTCCCCTGTTCCCTGCAGCTGTTGTGATTTAAATTAGTAAAATAACTAAATAAATAAATAAATAAATATAAAATATGTGTGTGTGTGTATACACAAACACACACACACATATATATGTCAAACCTGTTGCTAACACTAGCATGAGCGACCTCAGGGGAAGAAGGTACCTGATTTGTCTGTTATTAATGTTCATATCTTAATTTACAGACACAATAGTGAAATAAAAACACCAGGATCATGTAGAGCAGGTTAATATGAACATTTTAAGACCAAAATGACGAGCCTGACAGCAGCAGTTACAGAGAGAGGGGCCACAGTTTTACAATGTAAAGTGAACTGGAGCCAGAGTCAATGGAGCCAAAGTGCGTCCATGCTCACCTATTTGGAACACAGCGGCTAGCAGGTTAGCCATGACCATTTATATATACAGTGTATGGTTTATACTCACGTGTCCTCCCCTGTACTCTAGTGCTGTTGTGGTACGCTCCGCTCCGGCTGCTGATGGTGATGTCATACAAACGTCCCGGAACCAGAGACTTAAAAACACACTCAGGACTGGACCTGGACTGGACCAGAGTGTGGACAGTCCTCTGACGGTCTTTAAGCACCACCATGTAGCTGTCCACATCCCCCACCGGAGGGCGCCACGACACGCTCAGGAAGTCCATACGGCCATTATTACTGACAGTGACCTCACCCACTGCAGCCGGGACTGAGGGGGAGAGAGAGGGAGAGAGAAGGGGAGACAGAGAAAGGACATAGAGTGAGAGAAGAGGGGAAGAGAAAGAGAGAGAATGAGAGGGGGAGGAAGGAAAATGAAACAAAGTAAGAGATAAGAAGAGAAGAGAATGGAGGAGAAAAGGGAGAGATTAATGAACTGAATGAACTGTACTAAAGAATGTAATCACAACAAAAGGCTGAGGAGAAGTCTGCTCCTGTCGCTCTCTGTCCTTCTGCCATTTTGTGTCCCTCGTCCCACTGACAATCATGTGCTGTTATTTCAATTATCTACTACTACTACTCCTACTGCTGCTACTACTACTACTACCACTAATACTACTACTACTGCTAATGCTACCAGTATACCTGATTTTGTCCATGTATTTCTGCAAAATGCGTTAGTACAGATATATTGTATAAATGTTAGCTTTATTGTGAGAGTTGTGAAAAGTGCTTATAAACTCATCATGGTGAATAATTTGGATGCTCTGAATGCATAAGGTAAGTGAGGAATAAGTTTGGATCACTGCAAATCGTTTAAAATGAACTAGTTCTGTTTTCATATATTTTTAAAACAGGTCCAGCTCCTTTAAATCCTTATTTATTCTCTTAAACTTGTGTAAACCTCCTCAACTTTCATGTAGCCTATTTTTTCTTTAAACTTTCATTCCTCCAAGTGAGTATTTCCACTTCCTAGCCAAACAGGAAGTGTGTGGACGCGCTGTTGTGGTGCGTTCGAGTTCTTCCTGTACATTCCAGTGTCGTCCAATCAGATAAGAGCAGGTACATCCTCCGTTTGTCTCAGGTCACAATGGCCTGTCCCTGTGTTTATCATCGCTTATATAACCAGTGCCGAGGGTTTCCAAGAACTGAAGCAGCTGTGGAACTTGAGAAGCTGTGGAACTCATCTCTGCTCAAAGTATCATGTTTTGTTTAATATTCATATACATTCTAAGAGTCACTCAAATTAAGTTACTGCATGAGACTATATTCTACCAATTGCCAAATCAAAGGCTTGTTCATCCTTTGTCCCTAACAAAAGGCACTGACACACGTTGCTACGGTAATGGGTTTGGTTGCTGTTGGTTACACTGACGACACCCAAACATGGCAGATGTGTTCTTACTAAATAAACCCATATCTGAACTGTCTCTTTATGTAATGCACTGGGTTTGGCGGCATAATGCACTGAAATATAAGCTTATCCAGACCTGGTCCATCACTGGAAATACAGAGGTTTATCACATAATCAAGTCAGTGTCTGGTGACTCAGGTGTGGTCTCACCTACCCAGCCCCACCCAAGGCTGCCAGCAATGCCCTGAAGTGTGCTCTCCTCTCCCTCTCCTCTTTATGTCCTTTGTCTCCTCCCTCTCTCTTATCCATCTCCTCTCTCTCCTCCCTCTCTCTCCTTCTCCTCGTCTCAGGTGTGGTCACTCACCTGTGCGTCCCTCCCTCACACTCTGCCTGCCTTCCCTCCCCTCCCTCACGGCCGTCAGCACTGCTCTGTACTCGGCGCCAGGCCTCAGTGCGGTGAACATGAGCCTCGTGGTGTTAAAGGGGACGCTCTGGTTCTTGATGATGGTGCTGCCCTGGACCAAAAGCACCTGGTACCAGTCCACACTTCCCAATGGCACCTCCCACTGGGCCACCAGAGACTCAGTGCTGCCCTCGTTGGACAGGAGAAGGGAGGACACCTGGGCCGGAGCTGAGGACAGAGGCATAGAAGAGGAGACGCAAGTTCAGGACAGTCTAGAATATAATCTCATGATCCCAGATGTAGAGCAGGGGGCTATCCATGGGAAGTGACGAAAATTTAGTCCCATTGTTGTTTCCAGCATGTCATTTTAGACTGTATTTTATTGTATAGCACTTGCACTTTTATTAACAATCTGGGTTCACTGTAATAATAATATTTGGTTTTCTACAACTACAGCTAGCATTACTTATTCATTGTTTTTATTGTTATAAATATTCATTTGGTTGCCCAGAAGCACATGACCCCAGTCCCAAGCCAGAGTGTGGCAAACGTAAAGCCAATTTAAACATGCCCAGTTATGGCAATTAACAATTCAAATCTGATTATTGAATTAATGGCCTGTCATATGCACTTTACGGCTGTTTTAATGATGTCTGTGTAATCCCTCAGTCATCCATGTGTAATCCAAAGTAAAAGAAAAACTCATCTGTCAACAGGACAAAAAGCTGTAGGAGTGAAGACGTTTGGCTGCTCTTCCAAGCCGCTTCTTCAGTTCTGGTCAGATTACTGGTGGACACTGCTTTATATCTGTCTGAAGGGCGGAGCAAACTACACTGAAACTAACACACATATTGTTTACAGTTCCTGTTTGTTGGCTGGGTTTATTGAGCTACACTAAGGGTGAACTGTGCCTGAGTCATATTAAGCATAATTATTCATGCCCCTAATGGTTGCTCTCACACCTGTTAACATACTGGCACGTCCTATTGTTTTCTTTGTTTTGATTTGGGTCTGAAGATGGAGTTATAAATAGGAGCTAGATGATGTTTAAGGCCCCCATTCCGATTCGAGGTTGGATTGCCTTCCTACCGAAAACTGTCTCTTTAACTCCCCTCTCAAACCATTTCTTTTCTTTGGCTAAGATCTGTCCCTCACTATCTTCACAGGAGTTGTTGGTGGCTTTGGGATGAAAATGCACATCAGATTGAGGTCCCGAGCTGCTCTCTTTGCTTTCATTCAGTCCTGTTTGGCCCAGTCCTTTCCAAGTGCATTGTGGTCTACTCTACATCATCCCTGGACACTACTTTTCAAGGTGCATTGTGAGAATTTTTCATCTATTACCCCTAAATAATGCCCTAAACAGAGAATAGTGTGACGCTGGTGTAATAAAACTAACCTGTTCTAGCTGACACTTTGGCAGAGCAACTCTGGTTCCCCCTGGTGGTGACAACAGACACTGCATAGTCCTGTCCCGGGGTCAGAGAGGTGAAGGAGACAGAGGAGGAGTCTGGAGAAAGAGTCTTCTCTGAAACTACAACATCTCCCTGGAATAAAACATCACAAATAATCAGCAACCAACCTTACAGGAGGGCATCAGGGTCAAGCAAAAGTCTCATGGTCATATACTTCGTCGTAACGATAACACAAGCTTTCATATAATATTTTTCAAATCTGTAAGTCACTGATGCTACGTGCAGATGGTGCAATCACAACAAATGCCTCTAGTTGGAGCCTAGACGTGCGCCCTTCATAAACTTTACATGTAAACTGTCTGATCGCAGTCCTAAAGGTGCACTGTGTAACTTTTCTGGAGGAGGGAGGGCACATCATTACAGCAAATATGAAACATTTCAAACCTCATCCAAAAGGCTTCTTCAGTTCTGACACGGTTCTGTAAGTCACTGCCTTATATCTGTGTGAAGGGAGGAGCTAACTACAGCAAAACTAACACACCGTACAGGTTTGCAGCATCTCTTACTAGCTTGCGTAACTTGCATCTCTTTCCTCTTTTTTCTCAATAGCACAATAGGCTCTGTGCACAGCAGTATGCTAGCTAGCTCACTGTGTCTCAAAGCTAATAGTCACTTTTGTTAAAATCTGAAAACATAAAATAAACAACATATTAACATTCAAATGAATTAAAATAAAGACTATCCACTTATTTGTATATGTAGAATACTTTATTTGTGATGTTTTAATATTTATTATGCCTCAAAATTAGCATTAGCGTTAGCACTGAGGCAAAAACATCTCTCCTTCTAAAATGTTTTCATTTTATTTGTGTAGTGTTTAACATGTTGTCAGTGACATCCACCGCAGCTCCCTATCCACTGCCTCATCTTTAAATATTTATTCATCTTAGTGTGACTCAGCAAAAATCTCATAGAAATAAAACTGGACAGGAAGTAGTGACGCTAACAGTCAGGTTGAGGGCGCTGTTGTGCACAGAGCCTATTTATTTGTTGTATTTAGTTGAATATTCAGACCTGAGATAGAACAGCTGTAAGGAGGTCCCACTCTCCATCAGGACGACTCCACGACACGCTCAGAGACGATTCATCACTGTGATGGACAGAGAGAGACTGAACCGGAGCTGGAGCTGAGGGACAGAGAGAGACAGGGATGAGTGTACGGGTATGAAAGAGGAGAGAGAGGAATGAGTGTACGGGTATGAAAGAGGAGAGAGAGAGAGAGAGAGAGAGAGAGAGAGAGAGAGAGAGAGAGGGAGGGATGAGTGTACGGGTATGAAAGAGACAGAGAGGGATGACTGTACAAGTATGAAAGAGAGAGGGATGAGTGTACGGGTATCAAAGAGGAGAGAGAGGGAGGGAGAGTGTAAGGGTATGAAAGAGGAGAGAGAGAGAGGGATGAGTGTACGGGTATGAAAGAGGAGAGAGAAGGATGAGTGTACGGGTATGAAAGAGAGGAGAGAGAGAGGGATGAGTGTACGGGTATGAAAGAGAGAGAGAGGGATGACTGTACAAGTATGAAAGAGAGAGGGATGAGTGTACAGGTATGAAAGAGGAGAGAGAGGGATGAGTGTACAGGTATGAAAGAGGAGAGAGAGAGGGATGAGTGTACAGGTATGAAAGAGGAGAGAGAGGGATGAGTGTACGGGTATGAAAGAAGAACGAGAGAGATGAGGTACAGGTATGAAAGAGAGAGGAGGGGGGCAAGGAGAAAGGGAGGGAGACAAGAAAACTAGTGAAGGGGGTAAGGAAAGGGAAAGTGAAGAAGAACAAAAAGAGAGGAGACATAAGAAAGAGAGGAACTAAAGGAGGAACTAAAGGGATTGAGGTAGAGACCAGGGAGCATTGCGGATTTCTTTTTTGTAACTTCTACTTCATTTTGATTTCAGCAGCGATAAGAAGGGGATTTTTTTTTACTGAGAGATCAAACTAATGCAGCCTGTGTTTTGTCCTGGTGTTTGCCTGGGATCAAGAACACAGCTCTCCAATACTTTATGAAGATTTGAGTCTGGTCTAGTTGTATCAAAAACAAATATGTCTGTTTATGAGTAAAAAAGAATGGGCAAAATATTAAACTCTACTCATCTGAGGAAAGGGAAATGTGATTTTGTTCATAATGATGGTGACTAACGAGCTCCTTTGTTTCACATGAGTCACTGAAATAAACAAATCTGATTGGACGATCATGTTTGGTTTTAGTTTGAGGCGTGACTTGAGTTTGAGGAAACCAGACTCATCAACTTATATTAAAAATACAGAGAGAGATCAGTGCGGAGTTTCCTTGTCTAGTCTTTGCTTAGACTAGAAACATTTCAAAATATACTTGGACTAAAATTAGATGCTAAACATGATTATACTTGTAAGTTGTAGTTCTGTCTGCAGTGTCTGACCTGTTTGTCCAAAGCAGTGGCGTGTGTTTCCCAGAATGCCACTGTGCACCGTGACCTTTGCCCTGTAGATTCTTCCTGGTCGGAGGTGAAGTGTGGAGGTGGTGAAGAGATGCTGAGTCCAGACCTTCGTCACAGTCTCATTCACTAAAATAGACGAGGAGTTCCACAGAGACACGCTGTAGTACTGCCAGTCTCCACCAGGGGGAGTCCAGCGCAACAGCAGCCCTCCATCTACAGGAGAGAGAGAGAGGGAGGACACGGGCTCTGGGACTGAGGAGAGAGAGAGGCAGAGAGAAGGAAAGAAAGAGGAGAACAAGAGAAGGAGAGAGAGAGAGTGAGAGAGGAAAAGAGGAGGAAATATGAGTTAGAATGTGCAGGGTATTTCATATTAATTATTATTCATTTATACAGTGGATCAGAGCAAATGGACCAGTCACAGAGCAGCATTGTGGTTAGGGCGGAGCCAAAGGTGAAGCACTCAAATAAACTAAAACAACTATGGCTACGCGATGGTTATAGGCTTCTACCATACACTGCAAATGTACAAAGCTAATCCACCAAACAGGAAGTGAGCATAGGTGCAATTTGGCTCCATCGACTCTGGCTCCAATTCACTTTCTATTGACAAACTGTTGCCCCTCTCTCTGTAACTGCTGCTGTCAGGCTAGTCACTTTGGTCTTAAAATATTCATATTAACCTGCGCTACATGATCCTAGGTTTTTTATGTCACTATTTTGACCGTAAATCAAAATATGAACATTAATAACAGACAAATCAGGCGCCTTCTTTGGCCAAGGTTGCTCCAACTAGCATTAGCAACAACCACCTTCTTCAACTTAATTCTGCAGGTTTCCTCTCACCTGTCTGTCCTGTGGTGCTGGTCTCATTGCTCTGGTCTCCCACTAGCGTTTGGACTCTCAGCTTGTAAACTCGTCCCGGAACCAAACCGTCAAACTGCGTGCCCGAGTGATGTCATCAGTGACATCATCAGTGGGAAGGAGCTTCTTCACCTGAGAGAGCGTGCCCAGCGCAGACAGCGTGAGCTCGTAACTCTCTACTCCTCCGGCAGGACGCTCCCAGGAAACACTCAGAGAGTCACAGCTGCCGTTTGAGTCGAGTCTGAGGTTTGACACCGCGGCCGGGACTGAGCAGAGGGACACAAAGGGTTAACACAGAACACATAGTATGTTCAGACCTCATACGACAAAATTTTACAGAATCAATAAGGCACCGATAAACCAATAATGCTTTTTTTTTCCTCAAATTTGAATACATTTTTGACTCCAAAGAGTAGTGTAGTTTAATCCTTAAGCAAACTGCTCCGCACCAGTGTACAGTTGTCCTCGGGTCCTCTCTCCATCCTTCCCCGACACCACTGTCAGATTGTACCGGGTCCCAGGCTCCAGTCCAGACAGTAGGCAGCGGTACCGGACTACAGGGGCTCCTCCAGTGGCTCCTCCAGTGGCTCCTCCAGGGGCTCCAGAGTCCTCAGAGCCCAGGGGGAGGTGAGGGAGGCCTGGGTCCAGCTCACACCTGTGCCCCCGGCTGTGGTCCTCCTCCAGTCTGCCCTCTGTGCTGGTGAAGAGGGTGAAGTTACAGAGACTGGACAGGGATTGGACCAGGAGCAGGCCAGACTCGGAGTCACTGTGGACCACAGAGAGGTTTGAGGAGCAGGGCGCCGCTCTGGTGGTCAGGATCTGGAATCAAAAAACACAGGTGAGGTTTTGTTCAGTTACAATAAAGAAAGAACATAAATGTAAGATGCCCAGTTTGATGGGCTGATAACTGAAAAGGTTAAGGTCCACTTTATTATCCCGTCCTCTGCATTTAACCCACCTTCAGTGTCTCTGCTGCTGTCAGGCTCATCATTCTGACTCTAAAATGTTTGTATTAACCTGCTCGACATGATCCTGGGGGTTTTATTCCACTATTTTGTCCCTAAATCAAGATATGAACATTAATAACAGCCCAATCAGGTGCTCCTAGCTTTACTACGCTATGACGTGGGCTGAGTAAAGTAAACAAATCGCTGTGTGGGACAAAATACCTCAAAAACATCTTTATGTTTTACCTGTTGTAAAATGGAGCCCCAGAAAAGAATGAAAAAGCAGATGGAGCATTTCAGCATCTCTGAGGATCCAACGGTTTAAAGTGACCGAAACAAAACATCCCCCAAACAAACGCCGCTCTCTCCACGTTTAGAAGAATGACTGGAGCCTCAAACAGCAGCGCTAACCCACGGCAAAGGGACAGGGCTTAAGGTCACATCAAAAGTCAAGATGGAAACACAAACCAAAACATGACGGGAATCAGGGATTAATCCATGAGCTCTGGTTCTCCTTCAAAACACCAGATAAGTGTTCACATTTGACGTCTCGCTGGTTACTTTGGCCCAGTTCAATTTTATGCAGAGTCTTTTTAACTAAGCCATATTAGATCCTTATCCAGACAATATAAAATCTATTTAACATTACTTTATATACATTGCAAATTCACCATTAGCTGTGGCCAGTTAAACCCTGGTTTATTTATTTCAGGAAGACAGAAACCCCTAAACAAGTCCACTTTACACTGAATTCTCATTAAATCCTTACTATAATTGAAGTTGATTTATAATGTGTTTTTGTGATCCAGCATCAAATCTTCATAAAAAGGTTCAAAAACATATTGCTCCATTTTAATTTCTTCAAATGAGTTTAATCCTTAAAGGAAAAAACAGCCCCTTCCCTGTGTTTGAATCTAGTTCCGTGTTAAAGGTTGGCCATCTTTAAAAGTTAAATATGTCATATCTCTTCTTCACTTCATTTTAAAATCTTCCAAGATGAGGTTAAAAAATGTTAAAATTCCGTTTCTTCAGAGCAAAAATTTAATCAAGCTCAAAAATGGTCAGACATTTTGAGTATTTCCACTATAAATTATTCCACAGATATTTATAAGGTTTTTTTGCAATGCAGGTTTAAATCTCCAATGAGGGTAAAAAAAAAAAAAAAATTAAACAAAATATTGCGGGACATTTTGAATCTTTCTCCAAATTATTCCACAAATACTTTAAGTTTAAATCTCTAATAAGGTAAAAAAAAAAACAAAAAAACAAAAAAAAAACAAAGAAAAAGAATACACACACAAACAGCACACAAAAAAACAACCAAACAAAAATACAAAACTGCTAAAAAATGTGAGCACAAAAACTGGCAGACATTTTGAATCTTAAGGTTCTTTTGTAGTTTTAAAATATCTTTGATGACGTTAAAAAAAATATTCCTTTGTCGGACATTTTGATTCTTCCCTGATTTTTCCTCATAAATTCCAGTGTTAAAGTCCTCTCAGCTGGACCGACCCGCGTCCAGTCTCCAGACCGCCGGACCTTCTCTTACCCCTCCCTCCCCCTCTTCCTCCCTCTTCCTCCCTCTCCCTCCCTTTCCTTCCTCTGACCTCCGAGTCCTCACAATCACACCAGGGCAAAATGAAGCATTGTTGGGTTTTCAGTGAGAGTGCCCCCACAGGACAGAGAGGGGATACCGGCCTAATTATAGACTCATCTATCTAAGAATCTAAGTTTTACTATTCATACTTTGCAGTGACAGCGAGCTGGGGGTGTTCTACATGTATGTCTATGGTGGCATGTTCAGCAGTTATCATTAGCAAACACTGTTTGAAAAAACAGTGGAAAAAAAAAAAAAAAAAGGTTTATATATACATACACACAAGTGACCAGCATTAAAAGGGAGATTAAAATGTAAAGTCTCTCTAAATCTCCATATAAGTCACTCCCTGCATTAGTCGTGTGTAGAACTGGTCAATCAACATTTTGTTGAACTAAGACTAAGACTCAATAGATGAATCCACTAAATGACGTAAAGTGCATTTAAAAAGACAGACGACAGCATTTTACAACATTAGATTTAAGATTTGACTCAAAATCCTGTTTAGTTTTTTTTCTAGTTCTGTAATTTTCATTTATAATTTTACTTCCTGGTTGGACAGAGCAGCAGATGTGACAAACGTAGAAGTAACTTTATAGCTGTTACCTAGCAACCATAATGTAAACAAGGGCTAAACCTGTCTAAAGTACAACAGCTGTGATTAAACTAATACAACTACAACAACACCTTTATTTAGTTAAATGAAGGTTTAAAGCAGTGGTCCCCAAACTATGGCCCGTCTCCACATTTGGTGCAGCCCCCTGAATAATACCAGAGAGCACTTTGATTTTTTTTTTTTCATATATGTCTATTTGTATTTGATAATAAAGTTGGACTTTTGCAATAAAATGTTCCTTAGTTATGAACTATTTTCATTATTAACTATTAGTTAGTAACTATTTCATAAACACATATAACGTGACATTCTGTTCCACCCTTCTGTGGTCTGTGCCCCTATCTGGCAACCCCCAGAAAAAAAATCCTAAACCTGCCCCTTTCAAAGAGAACGGAATCATGGCGAAAAGGTTAAGTAAAAGAAAAACTGATTCAGAATGAAGGGCATTTAACCTGAAGTGGACAAAAAGGCTGTCTGTCTCATCTGTCTAGAGGCGGTGGCGGTATTCAAAGAATACAATCTGCGGAGACACTATGAATCCCGTCACAAAGACAAGTATGAAAGCTTGCAAGGCCAAATGGGAGCAGACAAACTCTCAAAGCTAAAAAATGGACTGTTAGCTCAGCAAAATACATTTGTACGCCAATAAATTTTTACGTTTAGGCACTCCTGCAATCGTCACACTTTATATGTTACAAACTGACCCCGGCCCCCCATCAGAGAAAAGAAAAGTTATGTGGCCCTCACAGAAAAAAGTTTGGGGACTCCTGGTTTAAAGTGTCAGAAAAACATCTTCCTTGTGCGTAAACTGTCTCTGTGTTCTGGATGGAGATTTCTGTGTCGACGACATAAGCAGAGGGATTCTGTTTTACAACTCAGACCTACGTCCTGTATTTTTGTACTTTATTTTCTGTTTTCTTTCCTGACTATTCACCAAACCAAGTCAGAATTAGAAAAGTATATGAATCTGTCACATGCCGTATAAGGCCCTCCAGAGGATCTCATTTGGCCCAGGAGGTGATGCTGAAACTTTAACAATTTTACAGTGAAAAGACACAAAATCGAGGTGAGGCCAATCCAGTATAATTCTCTATATTTTATGTTAATTTCATCCAAAACGTCTTTGCAGAAAAACACGTTCAAACTGTCTTTAACAAACTCAAAGACTCGCTGATAAAAGAGATCAGACACAAAGACACAATCCTAACAGCAAGTAGTTAAACCTAAATGTCTTATACAGTATCCATCCATCCATTTTTCTTCTGCTTATCTGAGGCTGAGTCTAAGCAGTGACTCTCTCAGACTTCCCTCACCCCAGACTCTTCCTCCAGCTCCTCTGCTGGGACCCCAACATACAGTATACAATAAAAACACCCAAAATGAATGCTTTAGAATGGTCTAATTTTGGCTAAAAAGTGACTTTCTGTTTTAGTTGTTTCGTTCTGTTTCAGCATCCAAACACTAAGTAAAGACCAGCACATTTTCTCCTCGTTCAGAGAAATTATATTTGTTTCAAAATAAAAGTAATGGTTTTCACTACTGAGAAAAAAAGGTGAATAAAAAAATACAAACTGAGAAACAGCGTGGACATAAACACAGCATGCAGATGACGGTGGAACATGTGGCCTTATAGATCACAGTTTACAATGTCACGTAATCATAAAGAGGAAGACTTAAAGTCGTCTAATCTGTCCCTCCACATTCTGAACTCTGCTCCAAACCACAACTTTTACTGACAGAGGATTGGCTGAACAGATGCACTATGTAATTTTTCTATTAAAGGTTCTGTCACCTGCTTGTCTCCATGGATACATGATTGCTTTGCTTGGATTTTCCACAATATGGCATTATACTTCTCTAATTTGCTTGTATACAGTTATACCTTGAAAACATGCCTTCTTACTGTGCACAAACTCTCCTCTCCACAAATTTGACCTGTAACTTGCCCCTATTGCGTTGCCTGCTTGTGTCCATGGATACATTATGGTTTTGCTTGGATTTTCCACAGTATGGCATTAAACTTGTCAAATTTGCTTGTATTCAGTTATACCCTGAAAACATGCATTCTTACTGTGCACAAACTCTCCTCTCCACAGATCTGACCTGTAACTTGGCCTGATAGCATCACCTGATTGTTGCTAAGTAAATAGATACGTTTAATGCCATGCTGTGGGACATTCTAGGCTAAGCAATAACATCTCTGTGTAGACACGTTACATATAGTGCACTTTTAACACGCAGTAGCTTTACAGACATACTCACAGGTGGTGCTGTTGTCGTCACCGCTGCCGTCGTAGCCGCCATCTTTGTAGTTTTTAGCACTTCTCCCTTTGTCGTAGCTTTCGCCGCGCTGGTCCAAGCTTTCGTCGAGCTAAATGCAGATGTAGTTTTGGTATTTTCAGTCGTAAAAGCCTCTGTACTCTCTTTGGTGCGAGATTCTGTGATTTTTGTTGAAGATTTGAACATTGTTGTGATGTGAGGTGTTGATGCTGCAGGACTGGAGAAAGGTGAAATTGTGGATGGACTTGGAATCAAAGGTGGTTTGTTTGTAGTTGTTGGTGTAGTTGGATTATCTGTCACAGTTGGATTAGCTAATGTAGGTGGATTAGCTAATGTAGTTGGATTAGCTGTCATATTTGGATTAATTAGCATCGTTGGATTAGCTAACATAGTTGTATTAGCTAACATAGTTGGATTAGCTAATATAGTTGTATTAACTATCATAGTTGGATTAGCTGTGTCAATTGGATTAGCTAAAGTAGTTTTATTAGCTAGCATAGTTGGATTATCTGTCGCAGTTTCTTCCAGCGATGTCTTTTCTATAAAATTTGAATGTGTGGCACTATTTGTGAATTCTGTTCCAGCCGTAGACCCTCGTATCGTCGGCCAATCAGTTTCGAAATGGTTTGTTTCAAAATTAGGAACTGATTCATTTTCCGTAGAAGGTTTAAAATGATCCCTTCTAGTTTGTATTGTCCAATCGTCGCTAACGTTTGTATGTTCATTTAAATAAGTGCTAATCTCAGGGATGCCAGGGCTACTTGTGAATCCTGATATTTCAGTTTTGTTTTCCAGTGCTGAAGTTTGAAAATTAACTCTAGTAAGAAGTTCTGTAGTTTCAATGTTATTAGTTTGTTTATTCAAAAATGTGCTTATTTCTGTACTGTTTATAATATCTGTGGTTGTATCTGATTTAAAATTGTGAGCTAAAGTTGTGCTAGTAGAGATTTCACTGTCAGCTGGTGTGGAGGTTGCTTCAGAAACAACACTGGTAGCGTTCTCAGTTATAAATTTTGTAGAAATGTGTGAAATTTCTGTATTTTCAACCAAGTTTGCTGCCTGTGTTAAAGTGTCTGGCTCAGTGGAGGTTGTATCTGATTCAGTTTTCCATTCGAATCTTGTTGATTTCTCTTTTTCAGTTGAATGAGGAGAGGATCTGGAAACTGGCGGAGTGGTAGATCCAAAATGGCTGCCGTCGGTGAAAACAGGAAGTTCTGTGTTCCTGGAGGCATCATCTCTGTTGGTTCCTGTTTGTTGTTGTGATTTGGGGAGTTTTTTTGTTATATTGTGCGACGTTTCAGTGAAATTTTGGTTTAAATTTGTTGTAGAAATGTCTTCGGTTGTGGAGGAAAGGAGCGGCCGCTGAGTGGAGGAGGAGTCTGCAAAGAAGAAATATATATTATGTCAGATGCCCTCCCACTGTCTCCATGGGGTTTTATTCTATGTAAAAAGCTGTAGTAGTTGTAGTTAAGACTTCCAATCAAATGTCCTCCCTGTGAGTCAGATGCTGTCTCTGTGTGTGTGTCACATGCCCTCCCAGTGTGTCTGAATCCCTCCCAGTGTGTCAAATGCCCTCCCTGTGTCTCCACAGCATCTTATTCCGTGTAAAAGCTGCTGACGCTGTAGTTTAGACCTCTCCAAAGTTCTGAAGTGTCCCTGTGTGTCAGATGTCCTCCCTGTGTCTCCATGGGGCCTTATTCGGTGTAAAAGCTGCTAACTCTGTAGTTTAGACTCAACAAACATGTTCTGAAATACATGATTCTTGGATGAGATCAAAGTTCAGATTTCAGTCTCTCACATGTGAATTCTCCTGGGCGGTTTTAAAATGTGACCTCAAAATTTAATCCTAATTTTAAAATATAAATCCCAAATGTATATTTTCCCTTCAGTCCTTTGTGGACATGTCCAGGACCATATACCCAGTGCAGTCCTGCTCCAAGTATGAGACCACTGGGGCTATAAGTGTCTAGTCCTGGTTTGGGTCAAAGTCATGATTTAGACCCAGGTCCTGGTTGGATCTTCAGTCCTGACCGGAAGTACACTGCTGACGTACTTCCTGTTTGGAGTGATGATGTCGTTAACAGGCTTTTCCTGTGTCATTCTCAAGGACAGAAAGTGAATGAGACTCTGCAGCTCCAATAAAACTCAAACTTATGAAAAACTTAGGGTACTGTTACTACTACTACTACTACTACTACTACTGCTGCTGCTGCTG
The DNA here is from genome assembly GCA_019594935.1 of Periophthalmus modestus. Lineage (NCBI taxonomy): Eukaryota > Metazoa > Chordata > Actinopteri > Gobiiformes > Gobiidae > Periophthalmus > Periophthalmus modestus. Next base: position 4,139,076 of record JAIEZT010001390.1, read on the forward strand.
CTGCTTCTGCTTCTGCTGCTACTACTACTGCTTCTGCTACTACTATTATTATTACTACTGCTACTCTTAGTGGTCTAGTTGTGTAGCAACGTAGCTCAGTTGGTAAAGTGTTCGTCCACTGATCTGAACATTGGCAGTTTGAATCCCAGTCTCGGCATAAAACAGTTGGTAATTTGGTGGTGTGATTCTAGCTTGGGCAAGACACATGACCCCCCCTTGTCCCAGTGTGTATCACTGGTGTCTCCTTGCATTTCACACATTATGCATTTGGGGGGTGTGTGTGTGGTGTTGTGTGTGTGTGTGTGTGTGTGGTGATTGGTTTCTTGATTGGGCAAGACACATAACCCCTTGTAAGTATGGTGTGTACCCCCCCTTTGTGTCCACTGGTGTATGAATGTGTGTGTGTGTGTGTGTGTGTGTGGTGTGTGAATGGATGAGTGGTTTCTTGATGTAAAGCGCTTTGAGTGTCTTGAAGGTGATCATTTACTACTATTGCCACGACTACGTCTGCTGCCACATACTACTCTTACTCCTTGCACTACTGCTACCACTATTACCTCAACTATGACACTACTACTACTACTACTACTACTACTACTAATAATAATAATAATAATAATACTATTACTACTGCTGTTGCAACCAGTATTACCTCTCATATCACAACTACAATTGCAGTAGTTGTTGTAATCACTATCACTTGTTTATATAGCTCATAATAATCATCACTGAAATAAAATCTAAATTGCAATTTGAATGGTCAAATCCCAGTCCAGATCATCCACACAACGCATTCATCTATTGGCAAATGTCTTGCCCAATGACACAAAGACAGTATGCACATCAGACCTTTTATAAACTCAACATCCAGGAGACAGCATTGCTGCTGTGTGATCTGTGAGACGGGTCTTACAGACTGATTCACTTTCAGATCAAAATGATAAAAGTCTGCAGAATCCCTCATCCAAGTTTATCTTTTGCCAGTTGATTGAATAGATCTAGTTAATGTCATCTCATGTTATAATAAAAACAAATACAGAAATGCAAAACATAAAATAAAAATACAGCTTATTTTTATTTCAGAAATGAAAGTTTTGTCACTTTTTTTTTACTTTTGCCTTTACTCTGATTCCAACAATTATTTGGATCATTGCTTTTTCCTTGTACTTGAGTAATACTGTTTGAAAATACTCTTACTTGAGTCAAACTTTTGGTTAAACATCTCTGATCATAAAAAAAAAAAGCATATATATATACAGCCAGCATATATAACAACAGCCAGAATTTTATATATATATATATATATATATATATATAAAATTCTGGCTGTTGTTGAGAAATGGGAATAATATTAAAACTGAAGCACTCACAGACAGAGCAGGAGGTGAGCAGCAGAACCAGGGTCTTCCAGTGTATGTCCATGCTTAGAGAGAGAAGATTAGACCATAGATCAGGACTAAACCAAGACTTAAACAGGACTAAACCAGGACTACAGCAGAACTTGACCAGGACTGTGGCGGTCCCTGTCTCTAAGTGTGAGAGATGTCCGTGTGTATGAGATTAGCAGGAAGTGGGACTCACTCTTGTTTCCTGGTCCATTGTTTCGGTTCAGTCCAGATCTGAACCAGGAACTCTCCCAAATACCTCCAGTCCAGATGGTCTAGTCCTGGTTTATTCCTGGTTTATTTCTGGTTTATTCCTGGTTTAGTCCTGGTCTAGTCCTGATCTAGTCCTGGTTTATTCCTGGTCTAGTCCTGGTCTAGTCCTGGTTTAGTCCTGGTCTAGTCCTGGTCTAGTCCTGGACTAATCCTGGTTTAGTTCTGGTTTAGTCCTGGTTTAGTTCTGATTTAGTTTTGATTCAGTCCAGATCTGAAGCAGGAAGATCTGGCCCGGAAGTTCCTGGTTGAGTACCTCCTCCTTGTTTAGACCTGGTTTAGTCATGGTCTAGTCCTGGTCTAGTCCTAGCTTAGTCCTGGTTTAGTTCTGGTCTAGTCCTGGTTTAGCCCTGGTTTAGTCTTGGTTTAGCCCTCGTTTAGTCCTGGTTTAGTCTTGGTTTTGTCTTGAACTGCTTCATGGTCCAGATAGCTCAGTCAACAAGAGGCAGAAAAGACTAGATTTAGTCCTGATTTAGTCCTGGTTTAAACTGTGTTTAGTCCCAGGTTAGCACTGCTTCAGTCCTGGTCTAGTCCCTTTTTAGTCCTGGTTTAGTGTAAACATTATTCATTCAAAAGCTTTATAAAGATGAATACTGTAACAGAGTGGTTATCTTCTCCTCTCTTCATTGTGGAAGTTGTGGGTTAGACTCCTCTGTCCTTGTATCTTGAGTTTGTTGGATTCAGACCAGAGTCTCAACCCTGATCTCTACTTCCTGTTCACGGGTGCAGTTTCCTCTCAACCAATCAGAGCGCGGCGTGGTGTTAACAAGGGGTCAGAGGCGAAGGATAGACTGCTGCCCACACCAAGATGGCCACTGTGTCCTGTCGGGTTTATGGTGTGGTTTATGATCAGGATGAGGAAGGGAGAGGCTCTTCACACCACAGGACACCCCTGCACCTCACACAAGACAAGACAAGAGAATTCAACAAAAGAAGGAAAATATGAGCTGAAAAACAAAAACAAAAAACTATTAGGTGATATTATTATAGGTGTATTATTAGGTGAATAAAACTAAAGTGTACTCCTCTGCCTCTGAGCAAACTGTGTCCTGCTCCAGTAGTGGTATAAGCAGCTCTTGAGGTCAAAATAAGTCCGCTGTGTACTTTTTTAAATTATAAAGTGTTTTACTGTCTGAGATTCAGGAACTGCACTGTTAGCATGCTTGCTGTTGTTGTTAGATTTAACGTGAGGGCAAAACGCTGCACTAGTCTCTGAAAGTTGGAACAGTCTTGGTTTAGTCCTGGTTCAGTCTTGCTTTAATGCATCATGGGAATGTGCTGTACATTTAGGAGGCATAAAGGGTGGTGGCCCAGAAAGGACAAACTTAATGTCAATATATCATCATTACCCAGAAGAATCAGATTAAACACTGGCACAGGATCAGTTCAGTTTAAGTGAGTCATTCCCTCAAGAGGTCACTGACTCCACCTTTAACCAGAACTAAACCAGGACTGAACCAGGACTAAACCAGGACTAAGCCAGGACTGAACCAGGACTGAACCAGGACTAAACCAGGACTCAAACAGGACTAAACCAGGACTGAACCAAGACCAAACCAGGACTCAACCAGAACTAAACCAGGACTGAACCAGGACTGAATCAGGACTAAACCAGGACTAAACCAGGAGTGAACCAAGACTAAACCAGGACTGAACCAAGACTAAACCAGGACTAAACCAGGACTGAACCAGGACTGAACCAGGACTGAACCAGGACTAAACCAGGACTGAACCAGGACTAAACCAGGACTGAACCAAGACTAAACCAGGACTAAACCAGGACTAAACCAGGACTGAACCAGGACTGAACCAGGACTATACCGGACTAAACCAGGACTAAACCAGGACTGAACCAGGACTGAACCAGGACTAAACCAGGACTGAACCAGGACTAAACCAGAACTGAACCAGGACTGAACCAGGACTAAATCAAGACTGAACCAGGACTAAACCAGGACTGAACCAGGACTGAACCAAGTCTAAACCAGGACTGAACCAGGACTGAACCAGGACTGAACCAGGACTGAACCAGGACTAAACCAGGACTGAACCAGGACTGAACCAGGACTGAACCAGGACTGAACCAGGACTGAACTAGGACTGAACCAGGACTAAAGCAGAGCTAAACCAGAACTAGACCAGGACTTAACTACCACTACCACCTCTACCACTACTAGTTCTTCTACTACCAATACTCCTACTACTATAGTACTAGTTCCCTTGGCCTGTGCCTGTATCTGATTACAGAGTGCTGTAAGAGACTGTATCCTGAGTAAATATGTTGATGTTTTGGTTGGTTGAACTCTCTGAAACTCTAAACTTAAATAAATGATGAGAACAAACTTCAGAATCATGATAATAAACTTTTACAAACTTTAAACTGTGTCAACAAGGATGAGCTTACACGTCATCTGGATTAAAACAAGAACACAACCAAGAGCCATCACAGAACTGCAGGTGAGGAGCAAGACCTCGGCTAGACCTTGCTTAGACCTGCTTTAGTCCTGCTTTAGTCGTGCTTTAGTCCTGGTTTAGTCCCTGTATAGTCTTGGTTTAGACCTGGTTTGGACCTGGTTTAGTTCTGATCTAGTGCTGTTAGTATAGTTGGAGTATAGTATAAATAGCATAATTGTGTATATTTTGCACTTGCTATGGCGCTGATGAGATGCATGCTGGGAGTGATAGTCCTGCTGTTTGCCCCAGTTTGGACAGAGACTGCGGTGAGTCCTGTTTTCCTCCTTTCTTATGTGTAAGTGTAGCCTCATATAGATCATATATAGGCTGTAAATAGACAGTAAATAGAAAGTATATAGGCTGTAAATAGACCTTTATATAGGCCGTTAATAGTATATAGACTGTAAATAGACTGTATATAGACTGTATATGGATTATTAATAGACTACATATAAACTGTATATAAACAGTATATAAACTGTAAATACACTGTATATAAACTGTATATAGACAGTATATAGAGTGTATATACACAGTATATAGACTGTACAGTGGTGTGCACATATGAGGCTCATAGTTCCATATTTCTTATGTTTTTCAAATCATCTCTGTGCTCAGGACTTTGGAGCTGATTTAGAACCAGAGAATGTCCCAGAGGCACCGGAGCAGGTCCACTCAGGTCTGGGTGATGACTCTATACTCTATACTACTGCTACTACTAATGCTACTGCTACTACTAATGCTAATGCTACTATTACTACTTCTAATACTACTACTAATGGTACTGTCACAAAGTGGTGATGAAAGTACTGAAGGACGGCATAACTTGAGCTGCTTTCAAAAGAAAACATAATTCTGTCAACTGGAGAAATTTTTGGATTGAATGAAATTTTTTGGAGTGAATGTTTCTGCTTTCACTTTCAGACGTGGACCAGGCCAGAGCTTGCCTGAATGAGGATAGCACAGAGGAGGAGAGAGGGGATCTGAGGCCTGAGGAGGAGGACAGTACAGAGAAGGAGAAAGACCTAAAATCTAAAAAGAGGGAGGAAGAGAAGGAAGAGGACAACAGTCTGAGTGTGTCCGAGCAACTGGAGCAAGTCAACAAGGACCTGGGTCAGTGCACACAAACTACACTAAATAATGTGAATGTTTTAGGGAAAACATAAACACAAATTAAAGCTGAAAGCGACATTGAACGGCCTCTCTAACCACCCCATTCTCTGTATTATTTATTTAATTATTTTTAACGCCATGGCAACATGGTAGGAAAAACAACATAGGTACCATTTACTTTAATGACCATTATTGATACATTTATTATAGTGTGTTTGATAATACCTCTACTTCTGCTTATATTTCTTCTGCTGTTGTTCAGATCATGATGGTGACTGGTTCAGTCCTGGTTCAGTCCTGGTTTAGTCCTGGTTTAGTCCTGGTTCAGTCCTGGTTCAGTCCTGGTTCAGTCCTGGTTGACTCTGCTGTGTTCAGATCATGATGGGGACACTCTCCTGGAGGACGGTGACATTGCGGTGGTCAGGTCTCAGGTCCAGAAGAGGAACGCAGATCTGTGTCTGAGGAGTGGATGCAAATGGCCCCGAGACAGAGACGGGAAAGTGTATGTGCCCTATGTACTCGCCCCTCACTACTGTGAGTAATACAAATACTACTATTACTGCTACTACTACTGCTACTACTGCTACTACTGCTACTGCTACTACTACTAGTACTGTTACTACTACTACTACTACTACTACTACTACTATTACTACTATTACTACTACTACTTGTATTTATACTACTACTACCAGTACCAGTTGAGTACTATTACTACTAACACTGTGAGTGCTACTACTACTACTTCTGTGGATACTGCTTTATGACAGTAATATGACTGCTACTGCAACAAATACTATAACTACTCCTCTATTTCAGCCTGTTCTCAGGTGATGAGAATCACAAAGGTCTTCAGGTATTTTTCTGAGGTCTCCTGCATTAGGTTCATCCCCCGAAACAACCAGAGAGACTACCTGTATATACACAGCTCTAACGGGTATGTGCTACTACTACTACAACAACAACAACTACTAGTACATGAGACATAGAGCTGAGTGTCATTTGCATAGTTGTGATAGGACACATCATTGCTACATATTAATTGGCCTGTAGGGGTCAGCATGTACAGACTGAACAGAAGAGGTCCCAGGAGTGACCCCTGGGTAACCCTACAATTTTTTTTTTTGTCAACTAAAGACTCATTTATACCCCACTTACGTATGTGAACAGATATGTGTGTTCCAAGCGTGATCAGCCCTGCATTTATACGTTCAAACAGCTCTAATGTTAAGGCTGTGTTCTGTTAAATAACCACCAGAGAGCGCACAAGGTTAGTTAGAGATTTGACCAAAACAGAAGAAATAGGGCAACAAAAAAACCTGGAGGCACACATGAAAGTTTTTCGTGGGCGTCTCTTTTCCTCTGACCCTTCTCTAACTTTCCTCTGCCCCTCTTCTGCCCCTCCTCTGCCCCTCCTCTGACCCTCCTCTGCCCCTCCTCTGCCCCTCCTCTGCCCCTCCTCTGACCCTCCTCTGACCCTCCTCTGACCCTGCCTTCTTTGGTACAGGTGTTCCTCCTCTTGTAGCTCCTCCCCTGACCACGCCTTTATGTCATAGGTGCTGGTCGTTCATTGGGCGCAGGGGCGGAGCTCAGAAGCTGTCTCTGCGGAGCTCTGGGTGTATTTTTAAAGGGATAATCCAACATGAACTCCTCCACGCTCTCGGCTTCAACCACGAACACGTCCGATCAGACCGAGACCGATATGTCAGGGTGATTTGGAAGAACATCATCAAAGGTAACCACCAGAGAGGTCCTCCTGACCAGGATCCTGGCTCAGACCTGTGTACTGACCATGGATTTTATGTATTTATAGACATTTATATATTTGGAACGCTGCTAGCCATTGTGTTGTAAATAGAAAGTGAGCATGGCCACGGTTACGGCTCCATCGACTCCAAGTTCAGTTTCACTTTACATTAAAACACTGTGACTCCTCTCTGACTTGTCTTTTTGGTCCTTCTCTCTGTAACTACTGCTGGCAGGCTTGTCATTTTGGTCTTAAAATTTTCCTATTAACCCGCTCTTCATGATCCTGGAGTTATAATTTTGCTATTGTGTCTGTAAATCAAGATATGAACATTAATAACAGACAAATCAGGCGCCTTCTTTCCCCAAGGTCGCTTCCGCTAACGTTAGCAACAAGTTTGATTGCGGCAGGAAGGGGTGTTACCTTCAACAGCATCGCTCCTGATCGGATCTTTGGTTTCTACAATTCTCGTTGTCAGAATTCCAAATATGGAATAGATTGGCCCCTATAACCACTAGCCTCGATGAGCGTCATTTTACTGAAGCCGAACGCCGTGGGTGACGTCACACTCACTTCTCTATAGAGTCGATGGTCCTGGCTCAGATCTTGTTTTTTCAGGGAAAGAGCATAACTTTCGGAAGTTGAAGACTCTGAACCAGAGGACTCCCTATGACTACGGCTCCGTTATGCACTACAAAAAGTATGAATACTACTACTATAAATACTATTAAAACCAATACTAGTACACCTGTTACTGCTAGTATGAGTGAGCATGCTTTTGGACCATATACCAAGTTTCAAAAAATGTAATTTTTTAAAAGAAAATTGTGTTTTGTTTCAGAACGGCATTCTCTAAAAACGGCTTGGCGACGCTGGTGGCGTGTAACGGTTTTTCCAAGTTTGGACTCACCAAAAAGATGAGCCAGTGGGATAAATACAGGATCAACAAACTCTACTGCAAATAAGCTACTGCTATTACTGAACCTTAAAGTACTACCACTATTGAAGTACTGCAACTAAATTACCACTACTACTACTACAGTATTGCGACTGAAATACTGTCTTGGTAGTACTGTACTACTATTCAAGTCCTACAACCAAAGTACAGTATCTAAACCCAATATTACAATATCAACTTGTTCAAAATTGACAATAAAAGTATGATGTTGCTAAATATGTCTTGTGTGAAAGCTTCAGTTTCAGACGTGTGTGTTTAGGTCTTCAGTTTCAGACGTGTGTGTTTAGGTCTTCAGTTTCAGATGTGTGTGTTTAGGTCTTCAGTTTCAGACGTGTGTGTTTAGGTCTTCAGTTTCAGATGTGTGTGTTTAGGTCTTCAGTTTCAGATGTGTGTGTTTAGGTCTTCAGTTTCAGATGTGTGTGTTTAGGTCTTCAGTTTCAGATTTGTGTGTTTGCATCTCCAGTTTCAGATGTGTTTTATAATCTTTACTACTACTTAGTTCTGCTCTAGACCGGGCTGAGTCTTGGTTTAGTCCTGGTTTAGACCGGGTTAGACCTGATTGAGACCTGGTTGAGTCTTGGTTTGGACCTGGTTTAGTCCTGGTTTAGACCTGCTTTAGTCCTCTTTAAGGTCTTGGTTAGTCCTGCACTAGTTCTGCTTTACATAGACCTCCTGGTTGAGTCCTGATTTAGTCTTGAGTTAGACTTGGTTTTGTCCTGGTTTAGTGCTGGTTTAGACCCGGTTGAGTCTTGGTTTGGACCTGATTTAGATCTGGTTGAATTTAGGTTGAGTCCTAGTTTAGTAGTAATACTAGCAGTACTAGCAGTACTAGTAATAGCAGCAGAAGCAGCAGCAGCAGTAGTAGTAGTAGTAGTAATAGTAAGCGCAATAGTAGTAGGAGAAGTAGTAGTAATAGTCGCAGCAGCAGTATTGCCCGTGTCGTTCCTCCAGACTTCAGTGTAGCCTATAGCACGTCCTCTAAAACACGGCTAAACAGCGCCCTCTTGTGTTAAAAAAATGAAAGAGAAAATGTGCAGCTAAACTGAGCGCAATGTTAAACTTTCTGAACGCCTCAGTAGAGTCAAGACAAGAGTTCTTATGAGAGCTCTTCTGGTTCATCTTTAACAGTGGAACTGGTTTTATATTCACTATTTGCTTTATGAAATGTGTGCATCCATCCATCCATCCATCCATGTCTGTCTGTCTGTCTGTCTGTCTGTCTGTCTGTCTGTCTGTCTGTCTGTCTGTCTGTCTATCTATCTATCTATCTATCTATCTATCTATCTATCTATCTATCTCTATCTATCTATCTATCTATCTATCTATCTATCTATCTATCTATCTATCCATCAGTGACGTGCGTTGAGGCACTGACGTTGTCACAATCAGATTTACAAACATATAAACCAGGTGTCGGTACATTTGGCCCCGGGTCAGTTTCTCTCCCAGTGACTTGGGGCCAGAATTTAAAAAATAATAATTTAAAAATAAAAGTTCCGAAGTCTATATGAAATAGCTCTAATAGTATGAAATAAAAAGCTGGTTTTGTATTGTTTTTTTATCCTTACTCTGGTTCTCCAATTTTCAATAGATTGAAGTGATGACATTTCTTACCATTTTGTACATCTCTGTTTGAAAAGAACGAGTCTTTAGTCCTGTCGTTTGGACCAAACCATTTAGCTCCTTTAGCGTTGGTCTCGGTCCTTTAATTATAACCTCCTGCTTCAACCAAAAGTCCAGTTTAGAAAACTGCTTCAGCTTTAATATGTATCTTCCTCCGTTTAAAAAGTGGGGCCAGACAAGTGAACGGACTGCTAAACTTGATTTGCTAACTCTAAATTGCAGTGACAGCAATGTCACTATTCTGTGGGAGTTGCAAAAATCCCTGGGCTCACGAGTGCCCCCTAACATGAGGTAGGGTAACTACATGCCTCTCCAGGCGCCTTTTCACAGCCACTTAAAGCAGCAGCGTCACTGCTGAGCTACAGCACAGTCAGTCCATGTGAGGCACGAACGGCCGGTGCCTCACCGCGCCTCTCTTCTCAGGATTTCAACGGTAAATGTAAAAATTCAGAGATTTTGAATAAAAAAAAAATTAAAATTGCAAAGTTAAATAGAAAATAACATTGCATAAATATAACCACTAAATAAACTTTTTCTCTGTCATGAGGCCTCACCTGCCTCCCCTGACTGCATGTGACTGTTACTCTCTCTCTCTCTCCATGTATATATATATATATATATACACATACATACATACACATATATATACACACATATATATGTATATGCATATATACATCCGCAGTCTGATAGTTGCATCTGCAGTCTGATAGTTGCACCACAAACTGAGATTTCTGGCCTGTCTCCAGATCTGGCGTGGAGTAGATGGAGGAGCCATAAACTACTGTTACACTGTACAATATATTATTTAAGTAGGAGTAAAAGTATGCTGCTAGAAAATAACTCTGAAAAGTACAACTGCTTTAAATGTCACAGGGTACTATATCCAGTTTGTGTGTTCCTTCATTACGAAGAAGAGAGCTGGTTTGGTGTTGAGTAGTCTCATGTAGTAGTCTCATTTCCTGTGTGTACTTTGACAGATGTACTGCAGTATTTCTCTGACCTAAGGGTTCAACTCCCCCCATTAACTACACACTCCCACACTCCATGTTCATAGGAAGGGGTGAGGAATCTAACCCACAACCTCCTCACTCAAGTGGGAGACAGGACAACCCCTCTGCCACAGTAACAAAGGAAGTTGAACCCACAACTTCCTGGTGAGAGGGAGGATTCAGGATAACCACTCTGCCATAGTAACACAGGGAGTCGAACCCACAACCTCCTGGTAAGAGGGAGGAGTCAGGATAACCACTCTTAAAAACAGTTTGTTTTTATTTCAGCTCAAACAGGACAGTCTCTTCAGTAGTGACTTTAAACACTATCTCATGATTTATTTTCAGTAAACCTTTAAATTTGAGAAGCACCTAGTTTGTCCTACAGGGCCACCGTACACATGCAGGACGTTTACTTAATACTTTGCAGCTGATGTCATCCAGAGTCCCTGGGAGTATGATGCTAACTGGAGGCACTGCTTTGTTTGAAGCTCTGTTAAGTTTTATTTTAAATCAGGTGAGCTGGTTTGTGCTGTTAAACAAGTCCCTCTCCCTCTCCACATTACAGTCACGAGCTAGCTAGCATTAACCAACAGTTTTTCAGTTAGTCACTTTCACCTTTTTGTGCAAAATCAAACTCTTAAACAGGACCATAAACGCTCAGATTGGTCACAGGGGCCTGAAAATGTGCTATTTGAATCCGTTTTGTATTTTTTCTTAAGTTTTCGGCAAGCGCAAAACTTTAGGTAGTTCTTGCTACTGTGTGCGTTGTGTCACCATGGTAACTGATGAACATTGCACCATAGACATACGGGCAGAACACCCCCAGTGTGACGTCACTGCAAAGTATCAACTGTTTAAACAAAAAACAAAAAAAACTAAATAAACAAAAAAATATAACAATGAAAGGCATTTGATTGTGAGTCGCTAACAGAACAGATCTTAAAATGGCTTCACTTACAATTACTTTATTTAAATGAACTCAAAAAAGATGATGTAACTTTCCTGATGCAGAGTCTACCAGGAGTCACCTTTTTGTCTCCATGGAGATGTTAGTGCTTTGCCTAAAATGTTCCACGGTAATGCATTAAACTTATCTCTCCACAAGGCCAAGTTACTGGTCAGATCTGTGGAGAGGCAACCCTGCTCAAAGCATAAAAATGCTAATGCTAATAATGCTAATAATGTTTTTAAGTGTCCTTTAACAATAAAAACACCTGTACTTGAATAAATGCCACATAAGTAGGTTTAACACCATACTGTGGAATATTCTAGGAAAACAAATGAAATCTCCATGGAGACAGGCAGGTGGCAAAGACTTTATCAGAAAAGTTCCATAGTGCAGCTTTAACACAAAACATTTGTGCACTTGACTTGTACAATGGCTTTACTCTAAATGTACCGAAATATAGAATTGTGGAGGTAAAAAGTTACAAATGTGCAAACGATCAAACAAAAAACATGTTCAGAGATGTAAAAATATAAAAATGTTGTTTTTAAAAATAACTAAAAAAAAACAAGTAGATTGCCTTCGGTAGAATCTGTAAACATTTTAAAGGCACCTTCTGGAACATTTCTGCTGCTCCAATCACAAGTCCTGGATTAGTCCTGGTTTAGTCCTGGTTTAGTCCTGGTTTAGTCCTGGTTTAGACCTGGTTTAGTCCTGGTTTAGTCCTGGTTTAGTCCTGGGTTTATCCTGGTTTATTATGATATGGCATAGACCTGGTATGGTCCAAGGTTCATCCTGGTTTAGTCCTAATTTAGTCGTGCCTTAGACCCACCTGGTTTAGCCCTGAGCTGCAGAAACTGTTTTAGACCTGATTCAGTCCTGATTCAGTCCTGATTTAGTCTTGGTTTAGCCTCGGTTTAGTTCTCAGTCTCAGAGGTGGTCCGACAGCAGTGACACAGTTCAGAGTCTCTTTTGTAAATCTCATTATAATTATCTCTGTTTTTACTTCCTGGTCACATGGTCCAGGAGATGTTCGCCGCGTGCTCTTTGGCTTTCATCCTCAGAACCGCGATACTCGAAGACCTCCTCTCCAGCTCGGGCTTGGTCTCAAACGCGTGGGTGCCGTGAGTGCCGTGAGTGCCGTGGGTGACATGAGTGCCGTGGGTGACGTGGGTGGGAGTGTGGGTGGGGTTATGGGTGCCGTGGGGAGGGTGAGAATTGAGCAGAGCGTCCGGGTTGAAGACGTTGAACTGGTTTTGCTGGGTGAAGTGCAGGTATCCGTGATCCGAGGAGGAGACACAGGGAGGAGAGGCGCGTGGCAGTACACAGGAGGAGACAGAGGGGGGCGCCACAGAGGGGGATGACCACAGGCTGTTAGGGATCTGCAGCAGAGACACAGAGGTCAGAGGTCATGTGACATCAGCACATTGTAGAGTCCCTGTCATTCCCCAGTTTGAAACAGAGCAGAATTTGCGCCAGTCATCAGTTTAAACCTTAGTTTGCCTTAATTTAAGTTAAATGTTCCATAATATTTATTTTGATAAAATCCCGTCTGTGTACAGAGCCCAGGAAAAAATGTCTCAGGGGGACTTTCCTTGTTAAAGCTAAAGTATGTAACTTTTTGGGGGGGTTGTTTTTTATTTGATGTGTGTGTGTGAGTGTGTCTGTGTGTGTGTGTGTGTGTGTGTGTGAGAGTATGTTTGTGTGTGTGTGTGTGTGTGTGTGTGTATGTGTGTATGTGTGTGTGTGTGCGTGTATGTGTGTGTGTGAGTGAGTGTGTGTGTGTGTGTATGTGTGTGAGTGTGTGTAGGCGTGTGTGAGTGTGAGTGTGTTCTTGTGTGTTTATGTGTGCGTGTGTGCGTGTGTCTGTGTGTGTGCGTGTGTCTGTGTGTGTGTGTGCCTGTGTGTGTGTGATTGAAGTGAGCACTTCTGATAGTTTATGGTTCATTAATTTGAACTGTCCTCATAAATAAATATATGAATAAATAAATGAATTAATTGTTGTTGTTTACCTGTGTATATTGTTGTTGTTTACTTGTGTATATAGTTGTTGTTTACCTGTGTATATTGTTGTCGTTTACTTGTGTATATAGTTGTTGTTTACCTGTGTATATTGTTGTTGTTTACTTGTGTATATTGTTGTTTACCTGGGCGTAGGCGTCGGCTCGGGGCAGCAGGTCGTATGAGGGAGGATAGTGTGGTTTGTTGTGCAGTTGTCCGAATCTTTCTCTCTTCCTCCATTTGGCCCTGCGGTTCTGAAACCAAACCTGAACACACACACAAACACACACACAGACACACACACACACACAGACAAACACACATACACACACACACACATACACACACAGAGACACACACAGACACACACACACACACACACACACACACACACACACACACAGACAAACACACAGACACACACACACACACACGGACACACAGACACACACACACACACACACACACACACACAGAGACAAACACACAGACACACACACACACACGGACACACAGACACACACACACACACACACACACACACACACACACACACACACACACACACACACAGACAAAACACACAGACACACACACACACACACACAGAGACACACACAGACACACACACACACAGACACACAGACACACACACACAGAGACACACACAGACACACACACACACACACACACACACACACATACACACACACAGACACACACAGTCACACACACACACACACACACACACACACACACACACACACACACACAGAGTCACACACAAACACACACACACAGACACACACACAGACAAACACAGACACACACAGACACACACACACACACAGAGTCACACACACACACAGACACACACAGACACACACACAGAGACACACACACACACAGATACACATACAGACACACACACACACACACACACATAAACACAGACACACACACAGACACACACACACACACACACAGAGGAGAGGATTCTGTGTTAGGATTCAAAGCGACTTCTTGCACAATTTTGTATTTTTTCCCACAAACTGTTTTTCTCACTTCACTGATGTAAAACTTTGATAAATATTTAGTACATTTTCTATCCACCAAAACAAGTCAGAATTAGAACAACCTGAAAACCTGTCGTACGTGACATGTGTCGTACATGACATGTGTCGTACGTGACCTTTAAATTAGGGCTCATCACAATCATCAAACAAACCCAGATTTCAAAAGTCACGTAAAACTAATCTCAAAAACTAATATCATTTCCTCCTCGTTGATAAATATTTCAGTGTAAAAAGGGACAGTATTGACTCATGTGAACATGGACTTTTAGTGAACAAAGAAAGTGGCATTTTTTAAAAAGGGTAATGAGAAAACAGAACAATAATAATCTTATTTGGGTTCAGTCATTTTGATTTGCAATAAAACAGCTGAAAGTATCAGTCCTGTTGACATTTCCAGCTGAATAACAATCATTTCTCCAGTGTCTTAAAGACACTTAAAGTGCTTTATGGAGCCGCATTCACTCTACTGGTGAGACACTTCTGCTGCCACAGCTGCCCTAGGACAGACTGACAGAAGCGACGCTGCCAATCTGCACCATCGGCTTCTCCCACCACAACACTCACACACCACAGTCGCACTGGTGTGGGAGAAGTGTCTTGCCTAAGGACACAACACACTAGAGTCACTGCGGCTGCACTGTGGGACTCTGGTGTGTCTGGTGTTGTCCTGTGTCTGTTTCTGAGCGGCTCATCAGGTGTGACACAGGACAGTGGAGGCACAGATACAGGCTATGGGCCACACTCAGGCCCAGCACTGATGAATCATGGGAAATACACTTATTCTTTACTTCACATGTCTCTGCACAACTCAGATTTACACAAACCACAAACTATTTGAAATTCGGATTGTACAATACTGAATATGGACTTATTAAAACAGACATTTTTACATCTCAAATTTAACACACGCACACACACACACACACACACACACACACACACACACACACACACACACACACACACACACACACACACACACACACACACACACGAGCTGTACCTGTACTCGTGCCTCCGTGAGCTCGGTGCGCGTGGCCAGCTGCTCGCGCACGTACACGTCGGGGTAGTGCGTCTTCTGGAAAACCTTCTCGAGCTCGTCCAGCTGCGCGCTGCTGAACGTGGTGCGGTGACGTCGCTTTTTGCTGCTGGTCACGTGACTGTCGCACTTCTCCGTGTCCGCGTGCTCCGTGTCCGCGCGCGTCCGGTGACGGTCACTGGACACCGGGGAGCACGCGCCCAACTCCGCGTGCACCGAGTCCGCCTCCGGTTTGGCCACGACGTACGACGCTGCGGAGGAGAAAGAAAGAGAAAAAGAGGGAGAGGAGAGGTCAGAACATGTGAGATGTTCTGCTTATTTCTACAGATAATATTTTATTGAACAGATGAGCTTCATTTGTTGATTTGAGCTGTATCAGGAGAGTTTCATTTGGAATATTTGTCACATTAAACCTTTTTAAGCCTCGGCTGTGAGTAAATAAGCCCCAGTCATTATGTAGAATTAGATATTTTATTTTTCATTTTTTTACTATAATTATTCTTAAAGATCTGCGACTTTTCATAATAATGATATAATAAATAAATTGTATTAATTCTCATGTTGATTTTCGTTTTCTTCTCTCTCTTCGCTCGTTAAACCCGTGTTTCCACTGTGACATCAATAAAGTTATTTTGTCTTATTATGTTATTATAAAATGTTTTATGCGGCTCCTTTTTAAACTTGTTCCTTGTATAACTTGTGAATAATGTGAGTGTGTCTTTTGTGCTGCCTGTCACACGTGGCCTGGGCCGTGTATCTCTCGCTGTCGCATTTACAGAAGCGTTTATTTCATTTTTCCCGTTTAAAATGAAAAACGTTTATTACGCTGTTTCAGATTCAGCGGACACGGTTTGAAACGGTTTGATTTTCACATAAACGAGACAAAGCGACTCCATGATTTTACCTCCAGCCACTCGATCATCCTCCTATTTACAAATAAAAATGTTCTTTAACTTAAAAAAAAACCTGTTTATTTCTTTGCACGGGGGGATGTATTATTACACTTTTACGCCTCAGAATCCAGACATTAAAACAGGATAAAATAGTGTTTCTGCTTTTACGTTTCCCACAGATCCTGTCCGTCATTGTTTTATTTGTTAAATGTAGCTGTTTGATGTTCAGGCGTGAAAAGTGCGCGTATTTAACCGTCTCTGTGTCAAGAAGACGAAATGTCCCAAAGGAGGAGAGCTCGTGCGTAAAACACGTCCAGCGGAGACCTGTGCCAAAACAAACGGACCGTTACGCATCAATCTTTACGCATAAATCTTTACGCGCGCTCCCAATATCACAGCGCGAGGGTCGGGCTATTTTTCTCTAAAACTCCGCAAACATGACTCACAAGAGGCCTCGCGAAAAGGGCAAAAAATATGTTAAAAAACACCGCAAAAGAGCGCAGAATTAGACTTTAAAAATGAGATTATAGGGAGAAAGAGTCAAAGTTTTTATTTCAAAAGCACAAGTAGTTTTTTAATGTTCAGTGTTTTGTGTGATTTTTATCTAAACGCTTTGAAGACGTTATAAAAGTCCACATCAGAGCCACGTGTTTTATTACGGTTACAGACACATTCATTCATTTGTGTCCAACGCTCATCACGAGCTACATTTGGACAAAAACAGGTCAAATTGTGCAAATGTATTTAACCTAAAGCTGTAGTTGTGTTGTAGCGGTGTGGAGGAGTTTTGTGCACGTTTCAAATGCAGTTTCCTGTTATTTCATAGAGAATTACGTTTGAAATATTTAACTTCTGTTGTGTTCAGAATGAAATCGAGTTAAAGAAGTGATCCGTACATTCCCAGCGGGTGGATATACTCACCGTTATGTTCTGCGCACGGCTCGTCCCTCTCGCTCAGCCCGAAGCTCTGGGAACATTTCACCGGAGTCTTGGTGAAAAAGTGTCCGCTCTCGAGGCTGTGCAGCACGGGCTCCAGGTAGAAGTCTGTCCCGGTCTTTAGTCCGGAGCTCTTCAACGGGAACTTCTCCTCCAGGAACTCCATAACGCGTGTGCCAAAAGTGTGCCGTGCGCCGGGACGCAGGAGCGAGAGTGGTTCAGACATGTGGCCGGGGACAGAGCCTTATATTCCGCTGAGGCCCGAGCGGGAGCCGCCTCTCCTCCGCGTGGAGCTCAGGGCACGCCCACAACAAACCAGAGGCCCGGGACAGGACCAGAGACGGGCTAAACCAGAACCAGAGATGAGTCGAAACCAGGGACAGATTTCGCATCCTCTGGTCTCTTCATTTCTCTTCCTCTGCTTCATAAACCTCCTGTCTGCTCTTCTTCTAGGCCTCTTTACTCCTCTGAGCCATAGGCCTACTCACAGTCCCTCCTCTGCACCATATATTCACTTTAACTTTTCTGGGGAAGGATTTGCTAGCTTCTCGTCTCCATGGAAACATTATGGTTTCACAATGTATGAAATTAAACTGATCATTTGGTACAGGCCTGGTCCAGATCTGGTCCAGACCTGGGTTTCAGTTCAGTCCAGGGTCAGACCTGGTCTAAAAACTGGTCTAAAAACAAACCAGTCCAGAGTCCTGCTGAGTCCTGGTTCAGTCCCAGAGCTGAGAGAGTCTCATTTCTTAAACAAGAAACAGAAACTGGCCCTAATCCGGAGCAAAAGCAGAGGCACGTCAAACGTCTGGAGAGAAGTAATTTCAAAGTTTAAGGTCATAATGTGATGAAATGTTACATAGTGGAGCTTTAACATACTGGTCTAGTCCTGGTTTAGCCCTACTCACTTAAGTCCTACCTAGTCCTTCACTCAGGTTTAGTCCTGGTTTGGTACTGGTTTATTCCTGTTCTTGTCCTTGTTTAGTACTGGTCTCGTCCACATCTAAACCTTGTTGAATCCTGGTTTGGTCCTGATCTAATCCTGGTGTAGTCCTGGTTTAGTCCTGGTTTAGTCCTGGTTTAGTCCTGGTTCTGTCCTGGTTCTGTCCTGGTTCCGTCCTGTCTAGTCCTGGTTAAGTCCTGGTTTTCTTCTCTCAGTTTTTGTAGAAATTTTTAGACTTGGGTTCTTGTTGGCTTCAGACCTGTTCTTCCAGAGACCTCCTGCATGTGCCTTCATCCCGACTTGCGGCCAGAGGTTTGGTCTAAACTTGGATCCAGTTCCATACTAGTCAGATCCAGTCTATAGTCCGGACCAAGGGTAAACAGCTCAAACAAAGATGGCAGCTTCACGGGTATAATGTCTGTGGGATTTAAAAGCAGAGACAGAACTCAACAGTCCAACTGCCTCCAGGACATGACAAGAACAGTCCAGGTTTAGTCCTGGTCTAGTCCTGGTCTAGTTCTGGTTTAGTCTTGGCTTAGTCCTGGTTCAGTCCTGGTTCAGTCCTAGTTTAGTCCTGATTTAGTGCTGCTTATTCTGCAAACTGGACTTTTCAGCTGTTTAAGCATGTTATAGTTATTTCTTCTCATTGAGCCTCTGAAGCTGTATTTGAAGTGATTCATGTTTGAGTAATCTTTAATCGCTTATTTTCAAGACGCCATTTTGCCGATCTAACCCCATTTTCACCTCCACCGGTACACGACCACTGTGACGTACACACTTCCTTGTTTTATTTTCTTAATTGGGAACACTTGTAGCATTCGGCAGCATCGCATAGTAATTTTGGTACAAGTGGAAAAAAAAGGCAGTGCAGCTATCCATAGGGGGCACCAACACCATGCGTTTTGTTATGATGACGTTTATGGCGACGTCAGCTCCCATCGATTAAGTCGTTTTAGATGAATATTGTGATTTAAAATGTGTAAATTATGACATAATGATCCACAGGTGCCAGAAATGATAACCATAGAGCAGATACAATGGGGCTGAAGTAAAATTCAAATTCACAAAAAGAACGACTAAAAAGAGAACAAATATTTAATAAATATTTAATGATTAAAAAAAAGATGTGACAGAATCAAACGATTAAGTGCAATTTATGGCAGTCCTGGTTCAGTCCTGGTTCAGTCCCGGTTTAGGCCTGGTTCAGTCCTGGTTCAGTCCTGGTTTAGGCCTGGTTTAGGCCTGGTTCAGTCCTGGTTTAGACCAGGTTCAGTCCTGGTTTAAACCTGGTTTAGTCCTCTTCTTGCCTGAGCCCCAGCCTGAGCTCAGTTGAAGTTTTTTGTTTCTAAATGAAATTCTCTCTTTTTGGACTGGAGCTGAAGAAACACGTTTGGGACCCGGGAACGCAGACCCTGGAACAGAAAAAGGACAACTCAAGGCGTGGTTTAGTCTTGGTTAAGGCATAGTTTTTTCTTTTTTTTAAATACTGAAGTTTATCATTTTACTAAATACTGAAGTTTATCATTTTACTTCCTGGTTGGACACAGCAGCAGATGTGACAAACACTGTTACCTAGCAACCATGATGTAAACAAGGGCCAAAGGTCGTCTAAATTACACAATAGTTACGATTAAAATGCTAAAAATAAAATTGCCTTCCTTATGTAAACTGTGTATTTTGAAGTTTTCAGTGTTTAACACAGAGGGATTCCCCTCTCTCTCCTCTGTCCCTCCTCTCACTGTCTTTCCCTCTTTCCCTCCTCTCTCTCCCTCTCTCACTTCCTCCTCCCCTCTCTCCCATTGTCTCCCACTCATCTACGTTTCTCTCTCTGGTTGTCCCACACATCTCTCTCTCTCCTTCTCATACCTCCTCTTCTCTCATATCTCTCCACTCTCCTCCCGCTCTCTGTCTGGTTGTCCCACACCTCTCTCTCTCTCCCTCGTCTTCCCTTGTCTTCTCTCTCTCCTTTTCTCTCCTCCTCTTCCCTCATCTGTCTCTCCATTCTCTTTCCCCTCTCCCTCCTTCTCTCTGGTTGTCCCACATCGCTCTCTCTCCTTCTCATACCCCCTCTTCTCTCATATCTCTCCACTCTCCTCCCGCTCTCTCTCTCTGGTTGTCCCACACCTCTCTCTCTCTCTCCCTCGTCTTTTCTCCTCTCTCCCTCCTTCTCTGGAAGTCCCACACACAGAGGGGCCTGTGGAGCAGACTCAGGCCCAAATCGAGCTGTGATCTGTGGGTTTATCCTCACGGCCTGACCCTGAACACAGCAGGACACCACACACGCCGCTCTCTGCTTTCTCTCTGTCTTCTCCTCTCTCCCTCCTTTCTCTCTCCTTTCCTCCTCTCTCATTTCTCTTTCGCCTTCTCTACTCTCATCTCTCGTCTCACTCTCTCCCCCTCCTCTTCATCCTCTTTCCCTTCTCTCTCTCTCCTCTTTCCCTTTCAAATATCTCTTTCTTTCTTCTCTTTCCCTTCGCTCTGTCCCCTCTTTCCTTCGATCCGTCTCCTCCTCTCCTCTTCCCTCCCTCCCTCTCCTCTCTTCCTTTAACTCTGCAGACTGTGCTGTTTATTTTCTTAAGGTTAAGTCCGTCTTTAGTCCAGATTATTTCAGTCTTTGGTTCAGTTCTTTTAAATCAAAAACACAAGTTTCTAGGTGGAGTTATGTTCAAACACAAAGGAGCAAACTGTTTGAATCTGGAGGATTTCAGGATTAATCAATGAATTCATAATCAGAATCATTCAGATCACAGCATAATCTGAACAAGTCAAAAATAATAATTGTGGGAATGATGTTAAACCTGCATTTCATCCATCCTTCAGTGTCTCTGTTAAACCTGTCAGGAGTATGTTTTGGGTTGATGGAGGAAAACCAAAGGAAACCCGTACAGACACAGGGAGAACATGCAAACTCCACAGAGACAGGCCCGGGAGTTGAACCAGGAACCTTATGTGGTATCCAAATAAAAAGGCAACGTGTGTCTCCTGAGATTTCACTGACTGAAGCTGAGACGCCTGTGCAGTCTCACTATGAGCTCATCTTCTCATCACTAAACACATCCGCACAAAAGTCCCCACTAAAGCTTTAACTTTAGTAGCTTTAGTGTTTGTGTGTGTCGCTTGCATGTGTCTGTGTGTTTGTGTGTGATTGTGCCTGTGTGCGTGTGTCCCGTGTGTGTCTCTGTCCTGTGTGTGTGCCTCATGTGTGTCTCTGTCCTATGTGTGTGTGTGTCCTGTATGTGCTTGTCTCTATCATGTGTGCGTGTGCCCCGTGTGTGTCTCTATCCTGTGTGTGTCTCTGTCCCGTGTGTGTGCCCTGTGTGTGTCTCTGTCCTGTGTATGCGTGCCCTGTGTGTGTCTCTGTCCCGTGTGTGTGCCCTGTGTGTGTCTGTGTCCTGTGTATGCGTGGCCTGTGTGTGTCTCTGTCCCGTGTGTGTGCCCTGTGTGTGTCTCTGTCCTGTGTGTGTGTGCCCCGAGTGTGTCTCTGTCCTGTGTGTGTGCCCTGTGTGTGTCTCTGTCCTGTGTATATGTGTGTGCGCCGTGTGTGTCTCTGTCCTGTGTGTGTCTCTGTCCCGTGTGTGTGCCCTGTGTGTGTCTCTGTCCTGTGTGTGTGTGTGCCGTGTGTGTCTCTGTCCTGTGTGTGTGCCCTGTGTGTGTCTTTGTCCTGTGTGTGCCCCGTGTGTGTCTCTGTTCTGTGTGCGTGTGCTCTGTGTGTGTCTTTGTCCTGTGTATGTCCCGTAAGTATGTGTCTCTGTCCTGTATGTGTGTGTCTGTGTGAGTATGCACCTGTGTGTGTGCATCTATGTGTGTCTGTGTGAGTATGCGCCTGTGTATGTGTCCCGTGTTTGTGATTTGGTCCCTCTCAGCAGACTCCACTTATCCACTTATGGGACAGAGGTCTATTTAAGCTCAGGATTCCTCTGGTCATCTGCTCGTCTCACAAACACAGGGTCATTACAGTGTCCGGTTTAGCTCTGAACCTCATTTAGACACATGACGCCACAGATCTGTGTTCATTTCAACACGTTACACTTGAGTCTGTCGAATAAAAATAGATTTACTCAGATCACGGTAAGAAAAATGCTGCTGATGTGAGCGTCCTTCGGCTTTTCATAATGGTCCAACATACAGTTTGTATTTTATCTTTATGGGACCTGTGCAGATGTGTCATTTTTATTTTGTTTTACTCAACAAAAATATGATGCTGACAAAAGCTATGACAAAATAAACGTACAAATAATAAGTAAAAACAGAATTAAACTTCATAAAAAATAATACAAATTGCAAAACTAAACAAACAGACAAATAGGACGAGTAGAGATCCAGCTCCTTCTGTTTAATGAGCCTCAAACTAGAATCAAAATATATTTTCTGATTCACTTTAGATCCATTTAGGATGAGACAGTGGGTGAAGTGTCTTGCACAACGACACAACAGCAGTCTGCACTAGAGCCCATGCCCCACTGTGAATAGACTGGGGTTTATTATGGGGTTTGATACTAAAAGAAGTGAACACATTTGTGGATTTGAATTTTGGAGATTTTTGATGAAAACACCAGAGAATGAGACCCTGCACTCCACCGCCTCATGAACAACAGAACAGATTAGAAATAAAAAAATATTTAACCTCAAATAACCTTGACTAGAGCGTATACATGTCTGAAGTAAACTCACGTGTTTTTGGAGGTGAGCTGATGCCGGGGCAGGAGTGAGAGGTCAGACGCACACGGCCAGGGTCAGTCTGAGCACAGAGACAGGGGTCAGACACTCCACAAATCTGACTTTACAGTCCATTCAAACTGTTCAACCAGTTTTTCATATTGTTTTTGTATTTTACTGAAAAATTAAAGGGGTCCTCACCACCAGCTGCACTCTGCCTCCATTCAGAATGTCCCAGCTCATCTTTGGTAAGAAACTGTCACTGAAATCAAACAGAATCGTTACATTCTAATTTATTTAATTTAATCAGTGATTTAATTAGATTGATCTTATATTTATAAACGAGCAAACAGTACATTTCTATAGGCTTGGGACTGGATGGGTACTGTTCTTAACTTTTGTGACTTAACTTCTCTATTGTCTTGTCTAGATCATTAAAGAGGGGGTATTTTACTTCAGTGGGGTATAAACTGTAACCCATAACATATTTAGATCACCATGTTTCCTTTTATTGTTTTGAAAATGCTGTATTCACCCAAAACAACACATTCACATGTTTTATAAGTTTCACATTTGTTTTTGATGCTCTGAGTCCCCCCTCCATTTGCTCTCGGTGATAAGTCACTCCCCCTTCATGGCGCTGTCACAACACAATCAGCTGCATCTCACTAATGAAACTACTGCACATGACATCAGGTTTGTGAAGTTATAATGCACAGTTTTGTATCATGTTTTTGAATATTTATGAAGAATTGTCGTGTGAGAGCATGGGTGATGTAGGCCTGTGGGCGGAGCCTTGTACAGAATCTTACAGCTAACTGTCAGGAGGGTTCGAACAGGGCCCAAGAGAGATTGGTAGATTACTCAAACATGCATGGATGACATCTAAAACCTCTTCAGACATGTTTTTTTTTTTTAATGAGGGAACAACGTTATAACATAGGAAAAAGCTAAAAACTAAAAAACAGGACACTGACTCCTTAGTTGACTCTTTATGTGATCTGTCAAGTCTCACCTATCAGAGTCTCACCTGTCAGAGTCTCACCTGTCAGAGTCTCACCTGTGTATCTGTGAAGGCCTCCTCTGCAGCTCGGTCCCTCCTCCTGCACACAACAAGCAGACGCAGAGAGTGGACAAAGCTCTACCACAGAAAGAACGTCTGTTTTACAAGGTATTGTTACTAATAAAAACACCTGTAATTGATACTTTGCAGTGCCATGTATGTTTATGGTGGAGTGTTGAGCAGTTACCATGGCGACACATTTTTGACAGTGTTTGCTAAATAGTCTGAAAACTCCAAATAAAAAACAAAATGGATTTACATAGCACATTTTCAGGAGCTTGTAGTCAATCCGAGCATTCATGGTCTTGTTTAGGAGTTTACTTTTCAACTAAAATGTGAGAGTGACTAACTGAAAAACTGTTGGCGGATGCTAGCTAGCTTGTGACTGTAATGTTATTTGAGAGGGACTTGTTTAACAGCACAAATGAGCTCGCCTGTTGTAGTTCCAGCTTCCAGTCCGTTCTTTATGGTCAGATTGTGTTAAAACAAAGTTCAGATTAAAGTCTAACTTGAGTAACAGATTTAGACAGAGCAGTGCCTACAGTTAGCATCACAGTCATAGGGAATGTTGATCGCATCGGCTGCAAAGTTACTTGGTTTTGTGGGATAGTACCTGTGGTTGTCATAGGTTTGAATCAGTTAAGTGGCAGTTTGTGAAGAAAAGTACAAAAATACAGGAAGTAGCTCTGAGTTGTAAAACAGAACGTCTCTGCCTCATCAACACAGACAACTGCATCCAAAACACAGAGACAGTTTACACACAACGTATAACTATTGTGTAACTTAGACAAGTAGACCTTCTTTACATTATGGTTGCTAGGTAACAGTTAAGTACCATGTGCTGCCTATGTCCAACAAGGAAGTAACATTATGAAGTTCAAGAAAATTTTAAAAAGTAGAAATTATTTGTGAAAGTTGGTGAAATAAATTGTTTAACCTGTCGTAGGCACTTAAAGCTCCTCTTTCTGTCAGACTGTGGCCCTGCAGCGAGGAGAGGCATCCCAAATCCAAACCAGATGAACAGCGGTGAACGCGCACACAGCTCACGTTAATAAAGTTATTTTGTATTTCAGAGCCTAAACAGCAGCTTGGATTTCAGCGCACGTTTGTAGGAGCTAAGAGTGTGAAATTCAGTTAAGTGCTTAGGAGACAGGAGGCAAGAGACAGGAGAAGGAGACAGGAAACAAACAAGGAGCTAACCGGGAGAGCTTGGATGCGGATGTTTGGGGAAAAGCTGAAGCAGGAAAACTGTAAACATGGAAATGTATTGAAAGCTGGAAGAGCATTATGGGAAAAAAAAATATGAATGTGTCAATGTTCCTAGAGCCAAGGCCAGAATTTGGATTTTATCTTGAGTCAAAAAAATTTATATCTGAACTGTTACTTAAAATGTCAGAAAATGTGAAAAATAATTTATACCAGGTTAGACCACTCATCATTATATTTACGACAGAACACAGGTTGTATTCCACCAAACCAAGTCAGAATTCGAAAAAACCCTACAAAACTCAAAGTGCATATGACAGGTTTCCATGGTTTTCTAGTTTAGAATTTGTCAATTTTAAGGTTAGATTTGTTGAGTCACTAGAGTTAAAAAAAAAAAAAAATTTGAGGAAGGAAAAGTTTCTTTGAGCATTTAGCTGCATCACAGTCTCCTCTCGCTTTAGACTCAACCAGGACTAAATCAGGACTAAAGCAGGACTGAACAAAGACTAAACCAGGACTAAACCAGGACTAAATCAGGATTAACCAGGACTAAACCAGGACTAAACCAGGATTAAACCAGGACTAAATCAGGATTAACCAGGAATAAACCAGCACTAAACCAGAACTGAACCAAGACTAAATCAGGATTAACCAGCACTAAACCAGGACTAAACCAAATGTGTTTAATGATTAAGTTTAAAGTTAAGATACACTTTATTGTTCCTTTATGAAAATATGTGCATTTGACCCATCCTTCAGTGTCTCTGGGTTAAACCTGTCAGGAGCAGTGGGACCCCTCTCCAGACCTGACCAGGTCTTGGTCAGGACTACCTTGGCTGGAGGATTGGCTGTTTTTGAAAATGCTATGACAAAAAAGGGTGTTTTCAGTGGTCTGCTGCGGTTGGCCTGCTGGTCTGAAAGCTGATCGGGTTTGGAGTGGGTCAGTCCTATCCACGTGCCCCAAACATAAACACCAAGAGGGGGATATCTGAGCAGGGATCTCCCTGAGCTCTAATCACCTCCAGAAGGAGCACTCAGGCCTGAACACTAGCCCCAGAGAAAGGAGCCTACAGCTGGGTACAGGGCACAGAGCCGACAGGGGCAGGCCTGGTTCTGGTTGATTAATCAGCAAATTCCAAATGGATATCCACTGATAATAAGATAATGTGGGTGAAGTGTCTTGCCTAAGGACACAGCAACAGTTTGCACTAGAGTCACTGCTGTCCCATTGTGGCACGTGGTACCAGTCTGCCATCCAAGTAGTGACCAGACCCAGTCCTGCTTAACTTCAGAGCTCAGATGGGATCAGTCTTTGGCAATAAGGGATATGAATTATTTAAGTAAATACAAATCTGTTTTACTCCAGTCATGAAGTCTTTTACATTTCACACTCACTTTTACTCATCAAAAAGTAGTACACTGTAAAATAAAACCTATCTAGAGCCTCTTTTCCACCAGCCCTATTTGGCCTGGTTGTGTTTCCATTGCTCTGTAGAATCTGGTACTGTATCCATGGAACCTGCCCCACAACAAATCAATATCTATGGAAACTCTGTGGTAACCATGGATTCCACCAGCACACTGACCAATCAGAAACAAAACTGTTTAGCATTAGACTGAAAAGTACCTGGTACCGTTAAGAAAGGCTGGTGGAAATGCTCCAAACCTGGGTGGAGAAGAGTAGGGCTGGTGGAAATGTGCCTCTCCTGGTTGTCTGCTCTTGTGGATGACAGGCTGGCACACTGAGCAGTTTGTAAAACTTTTAATTTTTAGCTTGTGTTTTGGTATTTTGGACAACTAAGAAGTACAGCATTTCAAGGGACAAAAGACTATTGGTCTGTGTTATTTGAGCAGTCTGTTTTTCCTGTATCCATGGCAACCCTGCATGGAGCTAACTATAACCAGCTAGCTCTGAAATACAGACTTTTTACAACAATACAATGAGCTTCCTACACTAAATATGGCAGAAGACTTTCCAGAGGGAATGGCCAATCTCATCACCGACTGAAACAACAGAGCGGACAGAGAAAGAGGCTCAAGAGAGGACGTCTGTTGCGTCTCCAGAGTTCACCTGGCGCCCCCTGGAGGCTGCTGTGATGCTGCAGGACATAGAGGACACAGAGAAGGGACGCTTTTGTCTTGAGGGCTATTAATTTCTTTACACTGCCCGGACACGGATCTGATGACTCTGTTGAGCTGTACTCAGACTTTTGTTTGAGATTTTCTATTGTTATATTTTACTACTGTGAGCTTAAACTCCCCCTCGGTGACACAGACTGATATTGATTGATAGTTTCTTCATGATCAAACTGCGGTCCCCTCAGTTTTTAAAACACAAACGACACACACTTTAGCTGTACATGCATCAGAGTTCTCCTCAGTCAGATCAAGCACAACTCCCCCTCAGACTCACCTCTGATCTTCTGCTCCTCTGGTCTGTTCTCCTCTGATCTGGTCTCCTCTGGTCTGGACCTCATCTTCCTCGCTCTCCTCAGCATCAGCAGAGCTGTGTGTCTGTCTCTGAAGCCCCTGAGTCACACACAGATAGTTAGAGCACACCCACGAACCAGAAGGTCAGAGGTTCCATTAAGTCATTACATTGAATAATGACTACAGTGTAGAGCTTAGACTTAGAGAGACATAAAGAGGATTACAAGTGTAAGGCATAATAATAATAATAATAATAATAATAATAAATAATAATTATTATTATTATTATTATTATATTATTATTATTAATAATAATAATAATAATAATAATAATAATAATAATTATTATTATTATTATATATATTATTATTATAATAAACAATTATTATTATTAATAATAATAATAATAATAATAATAATAATAATAATAATAATATAATATTATTATTATTATTATTATTATTATTATTATTATTATTATTATTATTATTACAATTATTATGAGCTGAAATGGACCTGTCCAGTGTCACAGTAACACACTATGAGGCTGTGTGTGTGAGGGACTTACGGTTCTCTGTCGTGTGCAGACAAAACCACAAAGTCAAACTTGAGTGGTCTGGATTTTGTGAGAAGAAACATCAGAAGCTCACACAGGGAAACAGTGGCTCAGGGGTTACAGCGGTCACCACCAACCAGGAGGTCAGAGGTTTAGACCCATCTCTGACCAGTTTGAAGGTCTATTTTGGGATAGGATTTTTTTTTTTTTTTTTTTGTGGGGACAAAATGAATTAGCTCATGTTGTTGGACAAGGCATTTCCCTTCACACGCCTGTGGTTATTCCAGCGTAATGTAGTGTACTGCCTGTGTGTGAATGTGTGAGTGAGGAATGTGTCTTTAAAATGGTTATATATATATATAAAAAAATGGACTCTTGTGAGTTTTAAACCATGTTCCTCCTCACATAAACACATAAACAAACAAAAACGGACCTGGAGTTGGGTTTTATTTCATTCATACATGTTTGAGTAACCCTTTATTATTAGTCTGTCTATATCTCCAAAACTCAAAATGCTCTGCTCCACCATGTGATGTCATGAAATGGTAGTTCAATAGAGATTGGAAATTTCAGGGCTGAAATTATCCTAATTATTATATTGAAGGTGTGTGAGGTTTAAAAACATAGTGGAGCACTTCTTTTATTACCACATGACATCACCAGGTAGAACAGAGTGGTTTCTGTTTGAGAGAAAAACTCAGCCTAAATCTGCAGGGTTTGTGTGTGAAACGTGTGAATGAAACAAAACACAACTCCAGGTCTGTTTGGGATGAGGAAACACCATTATAACACAGATCAGAGCACAGTGTAATATGGAACTTTAAGTACAGATATTTACCATTCTTCCAGAATCTTCTCAGATCGTTCTGAGAGCCCACGGAGCAGCACTGAAGGGGGAGAGGATCTGCTCCTGAAATTACACCCACAAACAATTTGAAATATTTAATAATCTATAGTTCAAATTTCACCTCAGTTCATTGGAAAATAACATGCCAGTTTTTGTTTCATGTGGATAGGCTCAGTTATTACAGAGATATTAACCAGGTCCACACATCTGCAGTCTGACAGCTTTTCACCAAGCTCAGGATCACGTAGAGCAGGTTAATACAAACATTTTAAGACCAAAATGATGAGCCTGAAAGCAGCACTTACAGAGAGAGGCCACAGTTTTTTTTAATGTAAAGTGAATTGGAGTTGATGGAGCTGAAGCACGTCCATG
Organism: Periophthalmus modestus; assembly: GCA_019594935.1. NCBI lineage: Eukaryota > Metazoa > Chordata > Actinopteri > Gobiiformes > Gobiidae > Periophthalmus > Periophthalmus modestus. Next base: position 4,168,585 of record JAIEZT010001390.1, read on the forward strand.
CTCACTTCCTGTTTGGAATGCAGTTTAGCTATGTCCATTTATATACACAGTACAGTGGTATGGTATTTATGCATAAAAATGAGCCCCACCTGACAGAGAGGGGGGGTGGAGGGTCTCCAGCAGTCTCAGAGCTCCAGGCCGGTTTGGGTCTAAGGTCTGTCACTGAAGGAGGAGCCCACAAAGAGGAGCCACAAGCCTGGGGACAAATATATCATTAGTCTGCCCCCCAATGGAGAGCCGGCTGGTTCAATAGCCCCTGTGTTACTGTGGCAGAGCGGTTATCCTGTCTAAACCCTTCAGTGAGGAGGTTGTGGGTTAGACTCCAGCTCTCTCAGAGTGGAGCGGGCTGAATTCCTGGGAGATTTTACCTCTGTTAAAACAATAGGCGATTGTTTTGTGAGGCGGTGATGGCGGACACTTGGATGAGGAGTTATGGCTCTCCCCAGACATGTTGCTGTTAGACTTGTGTACATTACAAATATATGAAGCAGAAGACACACAGCCATGTCCAGTCCCTGCTCTGTTTTTCTTGGAAGATTTTGGAGTTTTTACGTTGAAGGAATGCTCATATTTAAGTCACATCTACACTTTAATTATCCTCAAGCTTATTTTCACTCAGTGTGCGAGCTCAGGGGTTCATCTGGGCTTTGAAGTGTGGGTGTAAGTCAAAAGAAGAGAGAGAGAGGGAGGACAGAGAGAAAGAGGAGGAGAAAAACAGAAGGGGGGGGGGCAGACAGAGAGAGGAGAACAGAGAGGGAGAGAGAGAAAGAAAGTAGGAGAAGGGGGAGAGAGGCAGAAAGAGAGACGGAGGGGTGAGAGGAGAGGAGAGGGAGAGAGGGAGGGGAGACAGAGGGAAAAAGGGAGAGAGAGAAGCGAGTGAGGGAAAGAGGAGGAGGGAGAGAGAGGGAGACAGAAAAAGAGAGAGGGCGAGAGAGGAGACAAAGAGCGGGACACAGAAAGAGAGTAGAAAGAGTGAGAAGAGGAAGGGGGAGGGAAAAAGAGAGAAAGAAAGATAGAGGCAGGGAAAGAACGCAGCAGAGGCGTTGGAGAGAAGGAGACAGAAAATAGAATGAAAGACACAAAAAAAGATAGAGAGGGAGATGGGGAGTGAGAGGGGAGGATGAGGGGGATAGGGAGATAGAAGGAACGCAATGGAATGAGATAGAGACAGAGAAGGAGAGAAGGGAGGAGGGCAGAAGAGGAGTAGCACCCTCTTATGGAGGTGTAACACATGTGTGTAGTGTTCCTCTCACTCATTGTGCTCATACAACATACAGTATAAAACATACAGTACTATATATAAGTGTGTTTTGTGTACCTTCACAAACAGAGGCTCCAGATCAGGAACATGACTCTCACTGAAGTCTTCCCAGTCCAGTGACCAGCCGCTGTCTAGAGATGCCTTCAGGAAAAGCTCAAGTTAAAGCCACTATCGGTAATTAGACTGGTCACTGTTGTCAGTTTTGGTCAGATAGAAGAAGACTAGTGGGCACAGGTGAGTCTAAACAAAGGCCAGGTGAGGTGAGGAGTAGGGGCCAGGTGAGGGGGGGAGTAGGGGCCAGGTGAGGGGAGGAGTAGGGGCCAGGTGAGGGGGGGAGTAAGGGCCAGGTGATGGGAGGAGAAGGGGCCAGGTGATGGGAGGAGACAGGTGAGGTGAGGGAGAACAGGTTTCAACATCTGGTGAAAAAAATCAAATCAACTTACAGGTGGTAGCTTTAAATCTTATACTGATACGTATCATCAACATTCCCTTGGGGGATGAAGCTAACTAGAGGCACTGTTCTGTCTGAAGCTCTGTTACTCAAGTTAGACTTTAATCTGAGCTTTATTTTAACACAATCAAACTATAAAGAACTGACAGCTGGAACTACAACAGGCGAGCTGATTTGTGCTGTTAAACAAGTCCCGCTCAAGTAACATTACAGTCACAAGCTAGCTAGCATTAGCCAACAGTTTTTCAATTAGTCACTCTCACCTTTTTGTTGAAAATCAAACTCCTAAACAGGACCATGAATGTTCAGATTGATCACAGGCTCCTGAAAATGTGCTGTTTAAATTTTGCATTTTTTTTTGAGTTTTCAGATAATCTTATCTTGACAGTATCTGCTAATGTGTCATTGTGTCACCATGGAAATGGCTGAACATTCCGTCATAGACATACATGGAGAATGCCCCCAGTGTGATGTTACTGCATAGTATCAATATGTATATTTGAGGCTATATATGCATGTCCAAGCAGTCATACTTTAGCTATTGATGATTCATAATGATATAAATGTTCTTTTTTGGGTTTGTTTTGCTTTCTTTCGCTTCCTGTCAGCTCACACTTCTCTGTCACTTGTGTTCTCTGTCACTTCATGTTCAATAAAATATATCATATATAGAATATGACTCACATAGTGTTATGTTCCTATGGTGTTTTACATTGACTTGTCTTTGAATTCTTCAATTTAACAGTTTTTGAAATAAATCTTTAAACTTCTGCTCCACAAATTGAACCCTCTCGTTAGTTTGGGATCGGCTCCACAAACTTGTCACATTAATCTTATGTCTTAAAGTCCTTTGACGGCACTCACGTCTTTGTGGTTGAATAATGGCTCCATGTTCTGAAGATATTGTGAAAAAATTAAGTGACTTTTGTTTATTTAAACTGACAAAGTAGATGTTGAACTCTCTGACAGTTTTTGTTTCATGTGGATAGGCCCAGGAAGTACACAGATATTAACCATAAACCATGTCACTCTTTCGGTACAAACCTGATCCACGACAAACTCCTCTAGGTCCAGCGCATCTCGATCCTTTTCACACCCAGGATCAGAGCTCTGTGCCTGGTCTAAAGCGCGTCGCAGCCGCCTCCTCAGACGGTGCCCCCTCCAGCACGCCTGGAACAAAGAAAGAAAGAGAAAGAGAGAGAGAGAGAGAGAGAGAGAGAGAGAGAGAGAGAGAGAGAGAGAGGGAGAGAGAGAGAGAGAGAGAGAGAGGGGAGAGAGGGGGGAGAGAGTTATACCAGAGTGACCTGTTCAGGAGGGTCAGACATAATTTACAGGTTTGAGGACCAGAGAAAGTCATGTTTTATCCCCCTCCACAGTGTACAGGACGCAGGACAGAACAGGAACATAACAGTTGAGACACAACAACAACAAGAGCTGCTGCCCCGTGCCTGTTACCCCTGTCTGTCTGTCTGCTGCCCCCTGTCTGCTGCCCCCTGTCTGCTGCCCCCTGTCTGCTGCCCCCTGTCTGCTGCCCCCTGCCCATTACAAACAGTGTCTTAAACATAATTTTCTATAAAGAGATGAAACTCTTTAGGATTCTTGTGTTTAGTGAACTCTGAGTGACTCCAGGCTCAGAGGAGACAAAAGAAACAGCATTAAATCCTCTGACTCCCAAGGGATCAAGAGAGGAGGAAAAGAGGAGGAGGAGAAGAGGAGAGAGGAGAGGAGAGGAGAGAAGAGAGGAGAGGAGAAGAGGAGAAGGAGAGGGAGGAGAGGAGGGGGAGAGGAGGAGAAGAAGAGGAGAGAGGGAAGCTGATGAGAGGAGAGGACGAGAGGAGAGGAGAGAGGTGGAGGAGAGGAAGAGGAGAGAGAAGGAGATGAGAGGGAGAAGGATAGGAGAGGTGGGAGCAGGAGGATGAGTAGAAAAGAAAGGAAGAGCTGGGAGGAGGGGAGGAATGCAGGGGAGCATTTAACGCCCCAGTATATAACTTTAAGACTAAAACAAAAACATGTTTTGTTTGGGTTTGTTTTTTTTTTTTAAATGTTTTTATTGCACTGAAAAACTTATAAAAATACGCATCCTTACTGTGAGCGGGATTGCATCTCCACAGACAGATTCGTATTTGTCCTGGACCTTTTTCTGCTTGTCTCCATGGAAATGTTGTACCTTTGACTGTCCTCAAACTATCTCCATGAACACTGTTCCAAGTATAGCTTTAACTTTCTATAACTATGGAATCATGCAGGTGACCACCACTTACAGAAAGTTACGCAGTGTTGCTTTAAATTGACTGGACTTGACTCTAGAGCACTTAAGTGTGAAAAACCATGATTTGACTTGACATGTTACCTGTATGACCACAGCCGCCCGCTCCCTCTCCTCTGTGTCTGCGGGGGGCGCTGTCCACTCCCATCTTAACGCTGCTCTTTCACTTCTTCATAAAAAAAATAATCACACAGAGAGTTAGCATTAGTGTTAGCATGATGTCACCGCTCCTCCGTCTTCTGCAAACGCAGATTTACTCGTGGGCAAACATCTGGCTGTGCTCCCGGGGGTCTGGAGGAGAAGATGGAGGAGCATTAGAGATCTCCAGCGCTAAATCACACAGAAGAGGCTGAAATGATGACAAACGATCGCCGTGGAGACCTGTAACGCGCCGGCCGCTAAAATAGACCTGTCATACTCGTGGGCAACGATCTGCCGTGCTCCCGAGGTCTGGAGAGGAGGAGGAAATTAAGACAGACCTGTATCAAACATGAGGAAGAGGAGGAGGAGGGAGGAAGGAGGGGAGGAGGAGGGAGGGGGAGGAGGAGGGGGGGGGGGGGGGAGGATTCAGGCATGTTCAGGCATGTTCAGAGACGGAGCAGGAATGTGGAGTTTTATAAATATGAGACCACAGCGGCAGCGCTCACGTGTCACTGTTACCATGGAGATGAGTTCAACAGACTATAAACGAAAAAGGAAAAGCACTTTTGTTCAGCATCACATCTGTTTATTAAAAGTATAGTGTTCATTCGTCATGGCATAGGGGTTAGTACTTACCACACAGCCAGAAGGTCCCCAGTTGGAAACTCAGGCAGTTAGAGCTAGTGTTAGTGTAGATCATAGACATACATAGACGTGAAACTCTCTGTACATTGCTACAGCTCGATCACTTGGCACCAATGCTAACTGGAGTTATGTCAAACCTAACACTCCCTTCACAAACTATAAAGAAGTGGACTAAGGGCGTGTGACGTCTCCAATCTGGAGACAAGTTCCATATATGTTCTTCCTGTGTCTGTGGGGACTTTGCATGTTCTCTCTGTGTCTGTGTGGACTTTGTATGTTCTCCCTGTGTCTGTGTGGACTTTGTATGTTCTCCCTGTGTCTGTGTGGACTTTGCATGTTCTCCCTGTGTCTGTGTGGAGTTTGCATGTTCTCTTTGTGTCTGTGTGGAGTTTGCATGTTTTCTTTGTGTCTGGATGGGTTTCCTCCGGTTTCCATCAACCCAAAACATGCACAACAGGTTAAATCCTCCAGCTGAAGTTGTCCTGACCAAGGCTACTGGCTCAAGATCTGGAGATGGGTCCCACTGCTCCTGACAGGTGCGTTTGGGCTTTCACCTGTATTATGAAGTTGTTTCCTCATCATAAACAAGGGTATAAGTAATGTTAATTTTGTGTAATACTTAAACCACAAAAACATTTACAGGGACCTTTCTGCTACACAATTAAAAATATATACATTTTTGTCACAATCATTTGTTTCGAACCTGAAGTCAGCCTCTCTCTCCTCTTGGGGCGGGGCTGTGAGGGTGTATCCGGTCTGCTCCTTCATTTTGACCTCCTCTCTGTCCTCTCTCCCCTCTCCCTCCTCTCTTTCCTCCAGAAAGAGAACTGTGCTCATCTCTCCATACTCGTGCTCAAAGCGCTGCTCTTGAGCCAGGTGAAACTCCTCGTCCAGGTGTCTACAGTAAATCTCTAGCTCCTCTAGTGGAGATGAGGCAGCACTGCAGGAAATAAATGATAAATATTATTATTTACATCGACCTATCAAAGTCAACATTTGGCAAGAACAAATTCAAAGCTTTCATGCTGACAGTAAACATGGATCTAGAATTAGACTTGGGCATTGATTAACGGCCACTCTGGGTACTACACCTGCTGGGCCCAGAAAGAATTCTCCCATAGAGCACAATTCAACCTGTGTTCAGATGACAGGGCGTCCTGAGCTTTCACAAAGGGATGATTTTGTATAGATCATTCTCCTTTTTCATTCAACATGTTATTTTCTGAATGTTTAAATCCTCAAAGCACCTTAAATAGTGTGAGCAGATTTTTGAAATGAAAAACTAGTTCACCCCTGGGCTGGTTGGTTGATAATAATAAACTGTGAAAAAAGAGTGTAATTAAGAATGTTATTCTGCACTCTCTCGGTTCAGGATCACATCTCTGTCTCCAATTAATAAGAGAAACTAGAGTTGGTTCAAGCACAGTTTTCTGTATTTTCATTTCTTTACTGTTGGTGGGATAAAATTGGTCAAAAATATTTAATTTCTTCATTTCCTGTATAAAACTGGGGCAGATCACTGGTTTTGCATAAGTCCACGGTGACAGAGGACACAGGGCTCAAAACTGGGACTGTCCCTGATCAGCCTAGCCTAAAAATTAGTTTTGTAAGATTTAAACAAGACCCGCTTTGAGTCTGCTCTAGCTAAGCTCTAGCAGCATCGATCTGATTGATCAGAACTGATCACTAGCCCTCAATAAGGAAATAAAGTGGAGAAAAAAATCCCATTTAAATGACACAGACCGCTGAAAACAGTATAACGCCTGATTATACTTGACTTGACTATATATGATATATATATATATAATAATATGTAAAGTAGGTATACTAGTCCTGCTTTAGCCCCTGGTTTAGTCCTGGTTCAATCCTGTTAAAGTCTTGGTTTAGTCCTTGCTCAGCCCTGCTTCAGTCTTGGTTTAGCCCTGCTTAAGCCCTGGTTTAGTGATGCTTCAGTCCTAGTTCAGTCCTGGTTCAGTCCTGGTTCAGTCCTGGTTCAGTCCTGGTTCAGTCCTGGTCTAGTCCTGGTCTAGTCCTGGTCTAGTCCTGGTCTCCCTGGTGGTCTGCTGCCTCCTGACCCTCTCCACAGAAGCTGGAGGTGGTGGGGGTCAGACAGGGGACTGCTTTGGCTTGGGGCCCTATTTGGCGCTGCTCTGGCTGGGCTAGACCCCTCGCTGGGAGCCCTCTGCCCCGGAGCTTTGGACAATGGAGCTCTCTGAGGGGAGACCAGGGGAGGGTAACCCCAGACAGGGAGCTGCAATTGGGAGGGGTGAGGGGGGGCACATTTAGGGGACCCCCTTCCTCCCTGAGTCTGGGTCAGAACAGGTCTTTAAGGAGATACCTACAATTCATCTGTTTGTGGGGTATTTTCGTGCTTCAAGGGAAAAAAGAACCAAACCTTTTCATTCTCTGCTTCATCAAAATAGATATGCAATAATGTTAAAGAGGGAGTATTACACTATGGGTATTAAGTGCTCTCCACACCAAGTCACTCCCACTTCAGATTGCTATTGCAACACAATCAGTGTGCATCCCGCTAATGAAACTACTGCACAACACATCAGGTTTGTGAAGTTGTAGTGTATAGTTTTGGATCATGTTTTGTATATTTATGGAGAACTGTCGTGTGGAAGCAGGGTTATGTAGGCTTGTGGGCAGAGCCATGGACAGAATCATACTGTGAACAATATGAGCCTGTGATCAATCTGAGTGTTCATGGTCCTGTTTAGGAGTTTGATTTTCAACAAAAAGGTGAGCGTGACTAACTGAAAAACTATTGGCTAATGCTAGCTAGTTTGTGACTGTAGTGTTATTTAAGAGGGACTTGTTCAACAGCATAAATCAGCTCACCTGTAGTAGATTCAGCTAAGTCAACTATGGTCAGATTGTGCTGAAATAAAGCTCACATTAAAGTCTAACTTGAGCAACAGAGTTTTAGACAGAGCAGAGCCAGAGCTGATGTCAGCGGGTGATGCTGGTTAGTATCACCCGCATCATCAGCTGCAAAATATAATTTGTGTAAAGAGCCTTGTTTACATTATGGTTGCTGAGTAACAGTTATATAATTATCTCTTCCTATGTCACATCTGCTGCCCGTGTCCAACCAGGAAGTAAAATCATGAACTTCACAAAAAACTAGGCAAGTATTGTATTAAACCATGTAAATGACCTTTAAATGAGTCTAAGCTCTCATCTACACTTTGACATACTAGCATTAAATGCGTAGTAACTCAAAGCTCCTCTTGTCTCAAAGTGCGATAGAAAGGTCATTCTAAAACAGAGCTTGCTCCTAAATCCTCCCTAAATCATGACATTAGAGGCGTCTCTATCTGACACAAATGAATGAAGAACTCCAGCTAAATATTCCACATGTTTAGTTTTTTTTTTAAAAAGAGGAGCCATTTTAGGAGCCATCATTTGTGTTCAAAGGAATCACAGACGATCAAACATGACTGGACTCATGCTGCCGAGTTAAATATAAAATAATGTAAATAGAGACGTTTGGTCTGTGAAGAGGCCACCTAGCAACAGGGACTGGAGTATGGGACTATTAAGAGAAGATGAAGAGATGAGGAGAGGAGGAGAAGAGAAGAAGGGGAGGAGGAAGGCAGGAGGAGAGGAGGAGCAGAGGGGAAGAGAGGAGGAAGAGGAGAAAAGGAGAGGAAGAGGAGAGGGAATAGAGACATTTGGTCTGTGAAAAGGCCACCTCGCAACAGGGACTGGACTATAGGACTATAGAGAGGAGGGGATGAGGTGAGGGAAGAAGTGGAGTAGAGGGGGGGGTGGGGGGTTAAAGTGCTCCTGTGTGCTTTTAAAGGCCTTCAGTTCAAAAGCAGTTGAAAGATATGAGAAATAATCTGCAGTGTATTTCAGAACAGGTCTAAACTCCAAGTTCCTCCAGAATGAGCTCTGCAAATATAAAACAATGTAGACAAGGTTTCAGGGGTCAGAGGTCAGAAGTCACCTGGACACTGGTTTGGAAATTGAAACAAAAGACATTTTACATTGGTGCAGGTTCGAGTTATAATTTAAAGTGAAGGTGATATGGCCAAACATGAAATGTGGTGTTTTCAAACAGACACAAAAATGAGCCAAACTGTCATGATCCACATATTCCTGTTCCTGTTTTTGCCTCCTGTGTCCTCCTCTCCCCCTTCCTCACCTGTCTGACTCCGGAGCTGGGCGGAGCTCTGGCTCCTCCCACACGCACCTGCTGCTCATCGACCCTGATCAGCACCACCTGCGGGGATAAAGAGGGCCAGCTCCAGTGACTCGACGCGAGTCCGTCTGCGTACCTACGTAGATATCCTGTCTTGTTCTCTGTTTGCTACGTGTTTGCCTTCTTGTTTGCTCACTGAATCTTTGCTGTGTACCCAGACTCCTGCTCCCGGATTCTCCCAGTTCCTGTGCCTCTCGTCCAGCTCCCGCCTCCCGTCTCGTCTTCCTGGTAACCTGTTTGTCTTATCCACGCACTCAATTGTACTCGGCTCACGGCTCCTGCACTCTCACCTGCTCTTCGCTGTTGGCTCTTCGTCTTCGCTCTCACCTGTGCCTCGTTCCTGAGTCCTCGTCCTGCTGTCCGGTCTTACCTGCTCCGTGTCCTGGTTCCTCGTTCCTGCTGTCCGGTCTTACCTGCTCCGTGTCCCGGTTCCTCGTTCCTGCTCTCCGGTGTCACCTGGTCCCGACTCCTGGCTCCCCGTCCCGCTCCCTGTTACCCTAAGACTCAGTATCTGTGTTCGTGCTTAATTATCACTGCTGTAAATAAACACTGTTTAAACCGCTCCCGGCCTGCACATTTGGTCCGTCTACACCACATCACGACACAAACTAATCATATCTGAAGGAGCTGCAAGAAAGAGTATGAGCAGAAAGAGTAAGAGTAATGTTCAATAAACTTCAATAAAACAAAAATATTACTGTAGTAGCAGTAAAAGTATGAAAAGTACTCTGAAAAGTATAATTTCTTGAAAAAGTTACTAAAAGTAAATGTACCACCTCTGTGTAATTTGTTCTTTGTAGTAAATCCATTTGAATCGAATATTTAAAACTGCACTATGTAAGTTTTTTGTCAGCTGTCATGTCTCCATAAAGATACAATTGCTTTAACTAGAATGTTCCACATTATGACATTAACGAGCTGCCACCAGGTCACAAGTCAGATCTGTGGAGTGGTGAGCCTGCATGTTTTGCACGCACACTGATCCATCACAAAGTTCCAATTGAATTTCTTACTGAAAACAAATGAAATGTCTTCTAATCTTCATATTTATTGTATTGTTTTGCATGGGGCTTCTATAGAGACTACAAAGCCGTTTTAAAACCTTCAAAGAATCATTTGCCTGTCCAGCCAGAACCACGCACTTTGACAAAACTTTACAAAGACGAGTGGATCTGGAGCTCGATCCTGTCTCCTCCATTCCAGAGGGCATGACTAACAGGCGGATTAACCAATCAGAGAGAAGCTTGGTCTGTTCAGGTAAAAACAAACATGATGGTTTAACTCAGAGGCCTAAGAGACAGCTAATTTGTGCAGAATCAATAGAAACACCAAACTCTTATCTATTTGAGGTCAAAGTGATAGATTTAGTTCTGAATGACACAGAGTTTTGGAGAGAAGAAGTGGACTAAGTGAGTGTGACCTCACCCATAGCGCTCGGCTCCAGTCAAATGAAGCTAATCAAGTCTAGCAGCTATAGCGGCAAATTTGGAGTAGAGGTTCATATTTGAAATTCCGACCACGAGTATCATAGCAACCAAAGAGCCAATCCGGAGGGAGGCTCTTGAAAGTAACACCTCTTCCCGCCCGCACTGCTGGTTTAACAGGGAGCGAGTACTCAGCAACACTGTCAATCAAACCTCGACCTCAGGGGAAAAAGGCGCCTGATTTGTCTGTTATTAATGTTCATATCTTCAAATGAACATTAAAATGATGAGCCTCACAGCAGAAGTTACAACGAGAGGGGCCACAGTTTTTCAGTAGAAAGTGACTTGGAGCCAGAGTCAATGGAGCCGGAAGCATGCCCAGGCTCACGTCCTATTTGGAATGTGGTGGCTAGCAGGCTAGCTATGTCCATTTATATATACAGTCTATGAACACGTGACACAACTGAGCAGTTGCTAGACCGTCCCATGTTCTAAGGAGGCTTGTCCTGCTCAGTGGTCCCATTCCAAACCTTCCTGGATTCAAACAGGCTGTAGAAAGTGTTGGTCACATGATCACTGAACATTTTACACAAATCATCTTTATATCAGATTTCAGCAAAACTTTTCTCCATTGAAATTAATGGGATCCTGTTTAACTGAGAAAGTGCAGTTTAGACAGGTTTGGAGGCAAAATTGTGTGGGAATAAATAAGATCAATAAATAATTAAACCACAAAAACAGTCAAATGTATTACTCCGTCGGTCCTGCATCTGCTCCAAACCTCATGTTTTTACTCACAGAGGACTGGCTGTGGACCTCCCCTTTAAAACACACAAACTGATCAGTGAACATTCAACCACTGCATCAGTTAAAGTGCGATTCATTTGACAGCTCTAGTTTTACTGTTGTAATGATACTAACATTTCAAAGGCTCTATCTTTAGACAAGAGAGTGTGATTTTTCACATTAAATGGTAGTACTTTGTTTTATATTACCATGTGGCTTTATATCTGTGTAATCGGTCAGAGGTCCAGATAGGTTCCACGGTGGTCCATTAGTGTATACTAGCCTATACGTCTTATACTTGTTCTGATACAGCTCAAGATCATTCTAAAGTTATTCAGGAAAGGTTCATTTCTGTCCTGTGAATGAATTTTTTAGAATTGATACGAGTGTTAGTATCAATTAGTATCACGCTGTCGATACTTAGTTTTGGTCCTATTTTAGCCTCATGTCCCTGTATTGCATTGCGCTTTCTGTTTGGGAGTGATCCATCTCTATTAGTGGAGTTTTTGTTCGTGTCGTGTCTCTAAACCCCGTCCTGCTGTGACCCCACGGTGACCCAGCAGGTACAGTTCAGAAGTCAAAGGTCGTGTCTCTGATGGGGTCGTTGCAGTGAGAGTGAAGAGAGGGCCTTTGTGCACACGTGTGGCTATTCCTCAGGCTATGGACCGTCACTGTAGAATCAATACTTTTTCTAGAGGGAGATGCAGTCACAGTGTAGAACTATAGGGTCTGCACATGTATCACAAGTGTGTCAGATGCCCTCCCTGTGTGTCAGATGCCCTCTCTGTGTCAGATGCCCTTCCTGTGTCCATGGGGTTTTCTTCTGTGTAAAAGCCGCTGACCATGTAGTTTAGACCTTAACAAACATGTTTTGCAATACGTGTGATTCTTGGATTGGTTTAAAGTTCAGATTTCAGTTTCTCTCAGATGTAAACGCTCCTGAGTTGTTTATAGTGTGCACACGTAACATTAAATTACTGGAGTATTCTCTAGAATTAAAATATATATTAAAAAGAGCTGGCTGTATAATTTTCAAAGTAAGGGTGATATTTCTGCACTATTTGGTAAAATTTTTAGACAGTTGCCTGTTTTCTGTGAGTGAGGAGGAAGGGGCAGAAAATCAGGTCTAATCTCTTCATTAAAGCTGCTGTGTAGGGCTTTGTATCGGCATAATCTGTCCAATGAAAAGGACATTATCTGATGGAGACACTACGTGTGAGAGACAAGAGAAAAGAGAAAAGAGGATAGAGGAGGTTTCACCTGCTCTCAGAGAGGTGGCGCTGCAGCAGATCTCTGCTCTGATGAAGCTGATTCTGACACAGAGAGAGAAAGGACCCTGAGATTGAACTCCACCTGGGACCAGGACTGAGACCAGGACCAAGACCAGGTCTAGAACCAGGATCCGGTCTGGAGCAGGGATCTGGTGCAGAGTCTGTGGGCAGTCCATCGATGGTCCTAAGTCCAGGGACAGAGCTCTGCAGTTTGGACCTGGAGGAGACCAGAACAAACATGAGCTCTACAAACAGACCTCTCCAACATTTTTGCATCAAGTAACTTCTGAGAAATAATTTTGTCTTCTGAGCACCATCAGATCTAAACCAGGTCTAAACCAGATCTAAACCAGGTCTAAACCAGGTCTAAAACAGGACTTAAACAGTGTTATACTATTTCTAAACAAGGACTATTGCAAAGGAGGACAAAAATGAATATATAAATTCAGATAAACTGCCAAGTAACCTCCATACTGCCAGAAGGAGCTTGTGTACCACTGTTTGAGAAGCATTTCTCTAAAACATGAGGTTAGGTTAAAATACTGAGGCTCTGTTTGAGTTTGCACGTTCTACCTGTGCACAGCTGAGATACAGAGAGAAAGGGTATTAAAGAGGGGGTATTTTACTTCTAAGGGTATTAAAGAGGGGGTATTTTACTTCTATTGGGTATTAAAGAGGGGGGTTTGCAGAATACCCCCTCTTTAAACATTTGAATTATTTTGCTTGTAAAAACCCGATATGTCTTAAAGCTGGTTTAATTTTTCGCCAATTTTAGAAATTATTGTGGATAGCTGCTGCTCCGTTCATAGTGGAAGAGTTTCTACTAAAAAATACTGAAATATTTCCAAATTAGAAATCAAATTAGTGAAACTTTTATTTAAATAGAGGCATGTGTTAGACTCGGCCCTCTGATTTGAACACATACTTGCTGTTTATGAACTTATATTTGCAGATCAGTCAGAACAGAGGGATTTAAAGAGTCTCGGATAGAACAGTGAACTTTGGTACTTTTGGGGTTTGGGGGAGATGTCCGATGCCTGAGGCCGTGGAAGTCCGAGTTGAGTCTGGAATTTTAAAAATCTACAGAAAAAAAACTAAAACCAGAGAACAGAGGAAGAGAAGACCATAGACCTGCACTGATCACACTGCACAAAAGGCTCTTCCAGCATGGGTAAAATCATTCAATGTTTCTAGTGAAGGTGTGTAGAGTTTAAAAACACAATGGAGCACTCCCATGACATCACAAGGTGGATGTCTGTAATCCCTCAGTTGGCCGGGTCTGATCCATAGTAAAAGCAGAAGTAAAAATAATACAACATGAGCAGTGAAGCGTCTTCACTCCAACAACTTTTCATCCAGTTGACAGGTTTAACTTTTGTCTTTTACTTTCACAAGGTGGATCAGAGTGTTTTCAGTCTGAGAGTAGAATTCAGCCTAAATATGCAGGGTTTGTGTGTTAAACATGTGTGAATGAAACAAAACACATGTCGCTCCCCCTTCAGAACACTATCACAACACAATCAGTGTGCATCCTACTAATGAAACTACTGCACATCACATCAGGTTTGTGAAGTTTTAGTGTACAGTTATATATATATAAAGTCTTTGTATATTTATGGAGAATTGTTGTGTGCTTGAAAAAGTAAATTTTCCTCTTTAATGACCTGGTTTCAAGTTATTTTCATATTGTTTGGATGTGTTTTTTGCAGCTCTGCCCTGATGTGCCCCTGGTTCACTGGGAAAATCTAAATCTGGTTCTAAACTGGACACCAGAGACAAAAGAGACACCAGAGACACCAGAGAGAACGAGGGAACGCCACTGAAAAAAACCACAAACTGCAGACGCCTCGAGCTAAAACATCTCAAACTTTCACTTTAAACACAGCGGCTTTAACGGGAGCGTTCCCAGAGACAGCGCAGCAGAAGAATCCAGTTTGTGAGTCACAGAGGAGGAAAAACACAAGAGGCTGATGGGATATGGAAACATCTAAGCATTATTAAGTGTTTAAAGAGGGGGTATTTTACATCTGTGGGGTATTAAAGAGTTTGGTATTTTACTTCTACGAGGTATTAACAGTAACACATAACATATTTAGATCACAATGTTACCTTTTATTGTTTTGAAAATGCTATATTCGCCTAAAACAACATATCAGCATGTTTTACAAGCCCCTCCCCCCTTCAGAGCGTTATAGCAACACAGTCAGCGTTAATGAAACTTCTGCACATCACATCAGGTTTGTGAAGTTGTAGTATACAGTTTTGTATCATTTTTTTGTATATTTATAGAGAATTGTCATGTGGGGGCATGGGTGATGTAGACTTGAGGGAGGAGCTTTGCACAGAATCTTACAGCTAACCTTAAGGAGAGTTTGGATAGGGCCTGGGAGAGATCGCTAGGTTACTCAAACATGCATGGATGACATCTAAAACCTCTTCAGGCATGTTTTTGATGAGGGAACAACATTATAACATGGGAGAAAGCCTCTTTAAAGTCCCTTGTCTCTGCTCAGATCGTGTGGTTCAGTCCTGGTCTGGGCTCTGTCAAAAAACAACCTCATGTTTTTTAATGTGGTTCTCCCTCACTCTCCCCCTCACTTCCCCTTTCTCTTTCTCTACCGCTCTTTTTTCTCCCTCGCTCCTTCCCTACTTCTCTACCTCTCCTTTCTCTCTCTCATCCCCCTCTCCCTCTCTCTACCTGCCCCACCTCTCCCTCACCTCACCTCTCTCTCTTTCTCCCTTTTTTCTCTCTCCTCCCTCTTGCTGTCTTTCTCTTTCCCTTCCTCTCCCCCTCTCTCACACCCCCTCCCTCTGTCCCTCTCTCCCCCAGGTCTAAACTCCAGAGCCACTCCAGAGTCACATGACCTCATCGAGGAGTGACTTTAATTCAATAAAGTCCTGTTGGCCCTGTAACATTTGGACCAAAGTTTATGTTTACAGCCGACCACAAACCAGACCCGACCCAGCAGCCGTTTACTGGAAAACATGATGCAAGACACGAGTGTGGCACAGTGTTTATCCAGTCTCCTCCCTCTCACCAGGAGGTTATGGCTTCGACTCCCAATTTCCCTGAGTGGAGTGTGCATGTTCTCCCTGTGTCACTGTGGTTAACCTGTCTCGTCCTCTCACTTTTTAATTCTCAAACAAATGCTGTTCTAGCGCCCTCTGCTGTCATTTTGCACATAAAAACATGTATTTCCAGGACACATATATTTTAAATTCCAGTAGTGTTGTCATGACACCAAAATTTCAAACTCGATTTCGATACTAAGGAATAGACTCGCTTCTCGATATCCACACCAGGAAATACCAAGGATAGAAGTCAGAAGTTTAAAGTCTGACTGAGCAGAATCTGGAGCTTTTAAAACACGTAGTTAAAATGTGCCACGTGTGACTAAAGCCTTTTATTCCACTTCCTTCTTCACTGCCCTGTTTAATCAGCCTGTGTGTAGAGCTTCAGGCTGCAGACCTGCACTGCCAGGGACCGCACCTGTCAGTGACCTGTACTGTCAGGGGCCTGCACTGTCAGGGACATGCACTGTCAGGGACCTCCCCTGTCAGTGACCTGTACTGTCAGTGACCTGCACTGACAGGGACTGCATCTGTCAGGGGCCTGCACTGTCAGGGACTGCACCTGTCACGGACCTCACCTGTCAGTGACCTGTACTGTCAGTGACCTGCACTGACAG
Organism: Periophthalmus modestus; assembly: GCA_019594935.1. Lineage (NCBI taxonomy): Eukaryota > Metazoa > Chordata > Actinopteri > Gobiiformes > Gobiidae > Periophthalmus > Periophthalmus modestus. Next base: position 4,184,735 of record JAIEZT010001390.1, read on the forward strand.
GGGCCGTATCTGTCAGGGACCTGCACTGTCACGGACCTGCACTGTGGTGCACAAGCTCCTTCACCCGGTACTTGGATAACTCTTCAGTTTGTGGGTTTGATTCATTCAGTGTTCATTTTATCCATTTTTTCCTCCTTTAGTTTATTTCTTGATTAGAACTACAGTGAAAATGATGTAGTTCATTTTTAGACCTAGTTTAGTCCTAGATTAGACGTGTAAAAGGCCTGTTATAGACCTGGTTTAGATCTGGTCGTACACTGAAAGACACATTTTTCTCAGGGACCAGCCCCACAGAGCAGGTCCCTGAGAGCGAAGGTCTGCAACCGCATATGTCTGGACTGTCTGTGTTTAGTCCCTAATCGCAGAGTCCCGCCAAGCACCCTTTTCTGGATCTGGGGTGCTGTTTTAGTTCCTGCTTTGTTGTGACTGGACGCTGATGAAAGGGGTGGGGTTAATCTAAGGCTTACAGATAGAGGTGAGTGAACGGCCACTCAAACATGAACCTACAGTTACACAGGCCAATGTTAGGACTGGGACTAACTCTGTTCTATCCTCACAGGCTACAACTTAAAGGGGCACTATGTAACTTTTCTACTCGTCTATCTCTATGGAGATGTTACTCGTTGGTATGGAATGCTGCACAGACACAAGTGGAAGCGACCTCAGGGAAAGAAGGCACTTTAATTTGTCTATTATAAATGTTTATATTTTGATTTAGGAACTAAAAAGTGAAATAAAACCCCAGGATAAGGCCAAAATGACGAGCCTGACAGCAGCAATTACAGAGAGAGGGGCGACGTTTTTTTAACAGAAAGTAAATTGGAACCAGAGTCAATGGAGCCGGAAGTGCACCCATGCTCACTTCATATTTGGAACGTGGCGGCTAGCAGTTTAGCAATGTCCATTTAGATACACCGTCAATGGTTTAACCTGATCCTAACACAAAAGTGTAGTTTTTTATGTAATTATACTTAATATATTTTAATCCCAAGCAGTATTGTTTTTATTCATTCAGTTTGTTTTTACAAATCCAAAATCCTGAGTCAAAATAAAGAATCGCATTTCAAAATATGGTTGTACAGATCTAAACTACATGGTTAGCAGTTTGTAAGCAGAACAAGACCCCATGGAGACACAGGGAGGGCATCTGACACACAAGGACATTTTATAACATGTTTGTAGCGGTCTAAACTATAGGGTTAAATGTTGTTGTGGAGGATATTATTGTACATCTTCTCAAATAGTGATTTTGATTACATTTGGATGAATCTCACAGGCCTTCTGCCCGTCTCCGTCCTCACCTCCAGTTTGGCTCCTGCTGCAGAGGATTCCCTTCCACACACACGTCTCTGATGAACACACAGCTCACCAGACTCTCTGCCACTGCACTCAGCTCTGAGAACACACAGAAAACAGTCAAGACAAACGTGGACTGACAAATGAACCTATGTAGAACTGCACTGGAACTTTTTATACTTCAGGCTCCACAGATTATGTTCCAATAGTAAATTTGATTGAATAATAAAAAAAAAATTAAATGAGGTTTGTTCAAAGTACAATTACTATAGCAACTTCAGCGCTAGTGCCAAATCAAATCAAGATGCCAAATGAGGCAATGAACACACATATCATGCATTATTTGTTTTGTTATTGGCCTTTAAACAGGGTCCTGAGTACCTCTACTTTGAAGTCTCATGTTTAAGAAATTTAAACAAATCGAAAATACATATTATGTTCCATCAAAATTGCGCCTTCTGGAGTTGATGTTACTGCCATCTACTAGTAGTAGTAGTGGCAAAGAACAGGATCATAAACGGAAATAATGAAATGAGAAAATTCAGCATAATGGTACGTGATGTGGACACAGAGAAAGGGTTTGTACCTGATAAACAGTTGAAGCGTAGGTCCAGAGTCTGTAGAGACACGAGGTCAGACAGTGAGGGCAGCTCTGTGAGGCTGAAGAGACAAAGAGTAAAGCTGCAGGCTCCAAACGCACAAAGATTCAAGAAATGTATTTTACATTTACACACAAAAGTCCAGACACATTGGAGTTCGTGTGCAGGGAAACATACATACATTCAGAAAAAATCACACACATTCAAAGCATCATAGACCAGTTCTCCTCTGAGCTCTTGGGTACAGTTAGGGTTAATGTGCCTCAGTTGTACCTGAATTAAACTATATAATCTTGCGGCAGATCTCAGTGATTCACAAAAAGACATTTAGTAATTCCAAGTTGGTGGCTGTGAGATGTGGCTAAAGCTAAAGCTAAACTCCCTCGAGGTTATCGTCAGCCATATTCTGGCGGTATCTTGTGGTTCACACTTCGGACCCAAATGACCCGGCATAGTTCACTTTAGAAACACTTCTGGACAGTAGTGATCCATAGGCCTGTTATGATAATCACTATATCGACTAAGTTCAGTACATGACAGATGACAAGAATTTTTGGGGTCAATATTTATTATGGGACTTTTTTTTAGCACTAATGGGAAATTTTGTTTTTTTTCCCCAATATATAATAAGATTTGAGCTTTAGAGGGTTGGTTTATGAACTTCTTTGATTCATTACAGATGTAAACGAATTACTTAACTGTTGATTATTGGTTTAAATATTATCGTTTATCGTCTATATCCACTTCAAAATGTGTTATCGTGACGGTGCTAGCAATCCACTCCAGAGTGAACCAATGGACTTAAGGTAAAATAGTCAGACTAACACACTAGCATGTCTGAGGTCAAAGGGGAGAGTGTGAACCTGTTCTGAGCCACGCTAAGGTGGTGCATCATGGGAAGCCAGTTCTGGGTCAGAGTGTGGAGAGAGAAGAGGCTGTTCTCTTCCAGGTGAAGATCTCTGAGCAGCACCTGGTTCTTCAGGTTAGGAGGCTGAAAAGAGAGAGCAGTTACACCACCTGACCCTCTGTCCATCTCCTCTGGATCTTCTGCTTCTCTGACTCTCTCCTCTGCATCCTATGATCCATCTGACCCTCTGACCATCTCTTCTGCACCCTCTGATCCATCTGACCCTCTGAACATCTCCTCTGCATCCTCTGATCCATCTGACCCTCTGACTCTCTCCTCTGCATCCTCTGATCCATCTGACCCTCTGACCATCTCTTCTGCACCCTCTGATCCATCTGACCCTCTGAACATCTCCTCTGCACCCTCTGATCCATCTGACCCTCTGAACATCTCCTCTGCATCCTCTGATCCATCTGACCCTCTGACTCTCTCCTCTGCATCCTCTGATCCATCTGACCCTCTCTGACCATCTCTTCTGCATCCTCTGATCCATCTGACCCTCTGACTCTCTCCTCTGCATCCTCTGATCCATCTGACCCTCTGACCATCTCTTCTGCACCCTCTGATTCATCTGACCCTCTGAACATCTCCTCTGCATCCTCTGATCCATCTGACCCTCTGACCATCTCTTCTGCACCCTCTGATCCATCTGACTCTCTGAACATCTCCTCTGCATCCTCTGATCCATCTGACCCTCTGACTCTCTTCTGCGCATCCTCTGATCCATCTGACCCTCTGAACATCTCCTCTGCATCCTCTGATCCATCTGACCCTCTGACCATCTCCTCTGCATCCTCTGATCCATCTGACCCTCTCCTCTGTTCCATCTGACCCTCTCCTCATCCTTTCCTCTGCTCCTCTGACCCTCTCTTCTGCTTCTCCTCTGCTCCTCTCCACCTCTGCTCCAGTCTCTGCCTCCTCTGTACCTGTCTGAGGCTGTTCCCTCTTAAATCCAGACTCCACATCAGAGTGCATTGGTCCAGTCCCTCCACAGAGTTAAGGTGGTTCCAGGACAGATCCAAGTGAATCAGGGAGGTCAGAGGTGAGAGGCCCGAGGAGCTGGTGAGCTGGTTCTGTCTGAGGGAGAGAGTCTGCAGCCGCCTCAATGACTCCAGTCCACCTTAAAGTGCATGACACTTTAGTATTTTTTCGCTAAATCATACTTAACACCATTATGTTTAAGATTTTGCTGAAAAGTTTATCATTTTACTTCCTGCTTGGACATGGGTAGTAGATATAACATACGCATGTTACCTACCAACCATAATGTAAACAAGGGCCAGGTTTGTACAGGAGGTGGGCTACATGTCGTCAACATAAAAGCAAAGGGAGATTATTAATATTGTAATTAATCTCCACAAAATGTTGCAAAAAGGAATAATACAAATTTAAAAGATAATCTTGCTCAATTGTACTCACTTTGAATGAGTCACTTTAACAATCCTTGATAGATGTGCAGTGTTGTCCTGCACACTGTATATTTTGTATTTATATTCAGTCAAAGACTATTTACCTTATTTACCTATACCTTATTTTAATTTCATGAAAATTTAAATTTTACTATAATAATAAATTGTTTTATGTTGCACCAAACTGCCAGAGCAAGGTCCTAGTTTGGCAATAAAACAAGTGACATTTCTGCACTTGTATTTATTTATTTTTTACATTGCAATCACTTTCTTTCTTTCTGTGTGCTGTGTAAATCAATTTTGTACTTTTTCTTGAGTTTTCAGGCTATTTAAATTTTTTACTTTTTGGCTGCTAATATGTGCACTGTGTCACCATGATAACTGCTGCTCATTCCGCCATATACATACATGTAGAATCCTCCCCAGCGTGATGTTACTACAAAGTATCAACAAAAATGTGTAATGTGTGATGTATTTATGAGAGTCCCTTTCATTTCAGTTGGAGCTCATGGACAGGCCTGAAGAGGTGTGACCCTGCCCTCTAGTGGTGATTCCATGAATGAACAAAAAAACAAAACTGAAATTGAAGTAGACCATAGACCGTAATACATGAACAACATTTTTCCTGTGTGATAATAATTCATAAAATTGCTGATAACATGAAGAAATAAGGTCAAAGTGTTGATTCATGATTTTTTTAACCAGACATGCAGCTCAGTGGTTATTTATTCTCTGTCAAAACCATTTTCATATGTTAATATTTTGTGACCGATCCCAATTTCTACATCGTTCTAGTTCACTGCCAAACTTAAGAATGTATTCTGTTCACAACTTAAAGGGCATGTAGGTTTAAAATGAAAAGTAAAAAATAATTTTAAATGTGATGATTTGAGAGTTACCGATGCGTGTGATGCGATTGTGAGATAGGTCCAGCACAGACAGGTTCTCTGCTCCTGACAGCCCCCTGGTGGACCTCAGGAGGTTGTGTCCCAATCGCAGAACTCTCAGACTGTTCATGTTTACACAGTCCACATGACAAATCTCATTCTCCTGAAACACAAATGCAACATCAACAGGGCCAACGGGACATTTAAAGCTCCCATCTGTGAGTTTACATCAGAGCAGGGTCAGCCAGTCTGATTACACATGGTAGCCCTTTTTTTTTTTCATTTGTACCAAAAGAAATGTGTATCACCATTTAAAAAAATAAAACTGGATAACAGAGTACGTCACAGTGGGCGTGTACCCGAAAACAGGAGCTGATTTGCAAATTGGTGTCTTGAAAATAAGAGATTAAAGATCACGCAAACATGTACCATACAACTTCATAGGCTCAATCAGAAGAAATGACTATAATATGGTTAAAAGCTCTGAAAAGTCAAATTTGCAGAACAGGTCTGATTTAATGGGAAGTGTCAAATATAGGCACAAAAAAAAAAGTAGTCATTTTATGTCCCTGAACATTACACACAGAAAATGAACCACAGCAAGGTGAACAAATACATAAATACCTGAACATCGATGTAGCAGAGCTGGTGCAGGTGGTTTAGATGTTCCAGAGCCTTAAGTCCACAGCGTCTCAGAGTGAGAGACTGGAGACAGGAACATGAGGACAGAGAGGACAGAGGATAACTGGACAGGTCCTCCAAGTGTACTGTGGTCAGCTGAGGAGAGAGAGGAGACAGAGTCAGAGACCAGAGACCAGAGACCAGAAACCTGAGATCTGAGACCTGAAACCAGAGAGAGGTTCTCCAAGTGTACTGTGGTCAGCTGAGGAGAGAGAGACAAAGAGAGACAGAGAGAGAGAGAGACAGAGAGAGACAGACTGAGAGATAGAGACAGAGAGAGAGAGACAGAGAGACAAAGAAAGACAGAGACAGAGAGAGAGAGACAGAGAGACAAAGAGAGACAGAGACAGAGACAGAGAGAGGGAGAGAGAGAGAGAGAGAGAGAGAGAGAGAGAGAGAGAGAGAGAGAGGAGAGAGAGACAGACAAAGAGAGGCAGAGCGAGAGACAGACAAAGAGAGACAGAGAGAGACAGACAAAGAGAGACAGAGAGAGATAAAGAGACAGAGACAGAGAGAGAGAGAGACTTATACAGGTCTAAATCAGGTCTAACCCAGAAATAAACCATAACTAAACCAGGTCTAAACCAGTCTAACCTGTGTTCTTACCTGTGCACGCTCCATCAGCCCTGTGTTCTGGAGCAGAGTTTGAGGAGGCAGATGGTCTATTCCAGCTGCTACAGTTTGTTTTGGGGCTCTGCTGGCACTCGTTTCCTCTGGTCTGGTTCTTTTGGTGTTAATTCGTAGTCTGGACCAGGAAAGGCACTCTCTCATCCACTTTAACCTCTTCTGCTCTGTCTCTTCTGGCAAACACAAGCCTGACCAGCCAGAATCCTCCACCGACACGAACTTAGAGTCAACTTCACTGCTCACTGCTCGGACATTTTGAGGACCTTTCCAATTTTCATTGCTATAAGTAGTGCCAGACCTGGTTGATACATTGTCCTTGTTGTCTTGGTTAATCTTGTACACATTAGTTTCATCACTATTAGCAGGAGCAGAGCTTTCTTCTTCATCACCAGCCTTCAAAATGGCCCCCTCCTTGCTGTTGTGTTTGGAAGTTTCTGTGATCATGTTTTGTAAAACAGAATCAGTCGGCTCTACCAAGTCATTCTTTTCTATATCTTCAGTTTTAATTGTGTTATTTTGTTCATCAGTACTTTTTGCACTTTTTACAATATGGGATAAATCCTTGATAACTCCAGTTTCAGAGGAATTTTGGCTCAAATTTTTGTTGTCTGAAGTCCCCAAAATGGCGTCTGTTTTATGGTTCTTGTCCCCATGTTGCAATGCATCTCCGCTACATTCAAACACTGTATTAAAACCATTGTTGCATGGAAGTAAATTGTCTTTCTTTGCTGTTTTGGTCCTCAAAATAGCCACCGCACTGGAGTTTTCCTTTCTGCCATCTTGTCCAGAAACATCACTTTCTTCAGACACGTTTTGAGAATCCATGCTTGACAATGTAATATGATTTTTAACCTGTTTTATATCTGAGGACACAATATTCAAAGGACTCAAAGATTTCTTGTTTGAATCAACTTTGTTACTATGACACAAAAGTTCATAGCAGTTAACCTTGTCACCATCTTCAAAGTGTTTCAGTTTTGCCACATTTTGTACAGAATGTAAGTTTGTGGGTAGCTGGTTTAACTGTTTCCGTTGGCTCATATTATACTCCTCCAGTGTAGTTTTTTGGCTTTCTGTGGCAAAATTGTCAAAGGAGTTACTTTGTAATATAGTTTGACCTGCATCTACATCTCTTTCCTCAAACATAACAGTCTTGCTAATACCACTGCTGCTAATTCTACTACTACTTCTACTACTAGAATCTTGTGTCAGCATAACTTCACTGTTTTTGTCCTTGTTGTCAATCATGTTTGGCCCATGTATTTTGTCTTGAAGACCTGTAAACATATTTTCAATTTTATCTGCATATATCTGATCTCTCAAACTGGCATCTCCTCCATCCTCTGCCTCCAAAATGGCCGCCCGGTTTTTGTCACTATCGCAGTCATTCGTTGGAGTTTTTGGACAAACTGTTGACACATTTAGCAAAGCACTGATACTAGACTCTAAATGGCATTGTTCTGTTTCACTAAAGCAAGTTGTAGTCGTATTTTTACAACTGTTTTCTTTTATTTTAAATTCATTTTGCAAAGATATTGAAGACACCTTGTTTGCGCTGCATTCCTCCTCGCCAATAATAGTGTTTACAGTGCTGTTACTAAATGGTCCGTGGGTAATTTCAGGCTGGTTTGGTGACGCATTCAGACGTGTTGTAATATCATCCTTACTGTTTATTTCCTCAGTGTTTTCCTTAACGTCTCTGGCACTAGCGTTTGATTTTAATTTGAAACTGTCGTGCAGAAAATTACTGCAGATTCTGGCTGTGTTTTGCTTCATGTTTATTACTTTTTCATTACGCTGCAGCGCCAAATTACAACCACTTTGGCTCATATTTATGATCTCCTCTTTGCAAAAACTTATTTGGTCTTCATCATTATGTGCCTGCTCCTCTTCCTCATCTCTTCTTTTTTGTGTATTAATATCATTTTCAGGCTTGTTTGGTATTTTATTTTGAAATTCCATCATGTTTTCTGGCATTGGTTGAAATTGCAGCTCCTGGAACACTTCTGGGAACTTTCTGACCTCTGTGCTAACTTGTTCGATCTCATCTTTCATACTTTTACCAACATTTACTTGTAAATTTTCAACATTTTTACAAGTGAAATATGGTCTTAAGTTCGTCAGCGATGCACAATTTGACTTTTGAACCATTTTGTGATTAGACTGTGTCTCAGTATTGGATTTGGTATCTTTCAAACTCTCCAAATGAACGTCTCCGTCTTCTGTTAAAAGTGAGTCCACCTCTGCAGTATGGCTGTGTACTTCCTCTACATGAGTTTGAACCTGATCGTTGTTCATTAGTTGAGATTTAAATGTCTCTGTTTGAATTTGAATGGTTGTATTTTGCTGTAGTAGTTCTGTTTTCCTTCGGCCTATTTCTTGTCTTCTCTGCAGCTCCAGTTTAAACTCGGCCTGCTCCTTAAATCTCCTCCTGCTTTCCTCCTCCACTCGTCTCCTCAGGGACCTCAGCATCTCCTATACAGAAAAATATGTAAGTATTGGGTAGAGTAATAGTGAAGTAGTAGTGGTAGGAGTTGGTAAGTATTCACAGCAATAGGAATTGAAAAATCTTTAAATAAAATTTTAAAATCTAAATATTTAAGAAAAAATCTAAATATTCTATAGATATAATATATATATATATATATATATATATATATATATATATATATATATATATATATATATATATATATATATATATATATATATATATAGATAGAGACAGAGAGACAGAGAGACAGAGAGAGAGAGATAGAGAGAGAGAGAGAGAGAGAGAGAGAGAGAGAGAGAGGAGAGAGAGAGAGAGAGAAGAGATTCTGTCTGCAGAATTAGTGGGTTTTAGTAGTAGTAGTAGTAGCAGTAATAGTAGTAGTAGTAGAAGGGAGTAGTAGAAAGGAGTTGTAGTGGTAGTAGTTTTTTAAACTACAGTTTCTTTGCATACTAAGGCTATATTAATCAGTATGAGTTTGCAGAGTAGATCTTAAAGTGTGAACCTGCTGTAGAACCATCTCCTGCTCCAGCCTGTGATGAGCTCTCTGTGCCTCAAGCTCCACCTGAGCCTGCTGCTCCTGCACACACATACACACACATAAGACACACACACACAACAAACACACACACATACACAACACACACATATATAACATATGCGCACACATACGCACACACACATGCACACACACGCACACACACGCACACTCACGGAAATCAATACTATATCACAATAGTGATATAAATTTAAATATTCTTCAACATATCTGATAAAAACACAAATAAACATAAACATAGAGGGAAAATACATTTGGGCAGCAGTGGCTCAGTGGTTTGAAGATTCACACACTGACCAGAAGATCAGTGGTTCAATGCCAGTACAGACTGTTGTTGTGTCCTTGCACAAGACACTTCACCACCCTGTGTTTTAGTGATTATTGGTGATCAGGTCGGCTGTTGATACATAAATATTATAATGTAAAATGTCTTGGAATCAGGCCGATCAACAGAAATTTGTGTACAAATGTACAAAAGTGCTAGTTATATACTGAATGTATAAGTATTGTTATTATTTGTTTTTGTCATTGTAAACATTTAAATCGAACCTCTTGATGGAGTTTTATTTTTGAGATTTTGTTATGAAGATAGCATATAGTGAATACAGAACACTGGCCCCTGCTCCACCTGAGGGACGCTCCACATTCTACTGAATCTGAAAACATCATCATGTCTGACCCGCTCGGCCTCCTGTAGTCTCCTCAGCTCCAGCTCAAAGTCCTCTTCTCGCTGCCTCCTTTGCTCCTCCCTCTTCTCCTCCTCTCTTCTCTCTCTCCTCTGCTCCTCTTGTATCTGCTCCTCCATCTTTTTCTCCTCTCTCTCCTGCTCCTCTCTTCTTTCTCTCTCCATTAAATGCATCTCTAAATCCTCCTGTACGTCTGCAGCGCCAGCCTCTGAAATACACACGTATAAAAAGGGCATCTGGTCACTATTCCACTGATTCCAGATTAGTGAAGATATGAAAGGTGTACTAAGTCATTTTACTGGTTGGGGGCTCATTACCTGCTTGTCTCCATGGAGAGTTTATTTTGGAATTTCAACAGTATGGCATTCAACTTATCTATCTCCATAGACAAGCAAGTGACGCCACCAGGCTAAGTCAAAAGTCAGATCTGTGGAGAGGCGACGCCGCTCACAGCAAGAATGCATGTTTTTTGAAGATAAGCAATATCAATACCTCTAATAGATATTTTACAGTGACATCACGCTGGGGGGTTCTACGTGTATGTCTATGGTGGGATGTTCAGCAGTTACCATGGTGACACAATGGACACATTAGCAAACACTGCAAAAAAGTTTTGGAATAGTCTGGAAACTCAAGACGAAAATACAGACTGGATTTAAATACCACAATTGCAGGAGCCTGTGATCAATCTGAGCGTTCATGATCCTGTTTAGGTCTTTGCTTTTCAACAAAAAGCTGAGAGTGACTAACTGAAAAACTGTTGGCTAATGCTAATGACTGTAGTGTTATTTTAGGGGGACTTGTTTAACAGCACAAATCAGCTCACCTGTTGTAGTTCAGATAAGTCAGTTCTTTCTGGTCAGATTGTGTTAATAAAGATTAAAGACTAACTTGAGCAACATAGTTTCAGACTGAGCAGTGCCTAAAGTTAGCATCACTCCCCAGGGAATGTTGATGATATCAGTTGTGAAGTATCAATACGATACTGTGGAACATTCCAGACAAAGTAATAATATTATACCCTTATCTAAGTCAAATGTTTTGTACCTTCACTGTGTGGGGACGGTGATCCTGTGTTAACTGACCCAGGAATCAGGAAGCTGTTTATCTGCTCAAAGGGATAATACATTTGTAAAGTTTAGGTTACAGATTGTTCACATTTGATATAAATAAAAATAAATATGTTTTTGTTCACTCACCTGCAGCTGTCGTAAGTCCAGATCTTCGCTCATGACACAGTCCGGCTCTGTAATGTCTGAGAAAACCAAAATACACAAAGGAAAAATTTGCTTGGGAAATGAATATTTAGACGAAACAGCACTCATGCATGATTTGGCCATAGGGGGGAGCAGCACTCCATTGGCTCAAACTAGACTGGAAAAGGAAATACAGTCCTTTAAGTCCACCATAAGCACAAAGCAATCACTATTGATACGTTGCAGCTGATGTCATCTACATTCCCTAGGGGTGTAATACTAACTGTAGGCACTGGTCTGTCTGAAGCTCTGCTATTCAAATTAGACTTTAATCTGAGCTTTGTTTTAACACAATCTGACCATAAAGAACTGACTTATTTGGAACTATAACAGGTGAGCTGATTTGTACTGTTAAACAAGTCCCTCTCAAATAACATTGCAGTCACAGGGTAGCTAGCATTAGCCAGCAGTTTTTCACCTAAACCATGAACACTTGTATTGATCACACATGCCTGAAAATGTACTGTTTAAATCAATTTTATATCTTATCACTAATCTGGGCATTGTGTCTCCATGATAACTGCTGAACATTCCCCCATAGAGACAGATGTAAAACACCCCGAGTGTGGTGTCACTATCAGTAAAACACCTTCTCACCTTCATCATCATCATCATCATTTTGTCCCATGATGAATCTCTCACACAGCACCGCTCTGCTCCGGGATATTTCAAAGTACCTCAGGAGAGACACTGGGACGTGTGCAGCCTGTGGTACCACACACAAAGATGACTAAATAAATTATTACACATAAACAACTAATCCTTAAAGGTCCTGTATTATGCAAAATTGACTCTTGTGAGCTTTCAGCCATTTGATAATGCTTTTCCCTCCTCAAAAACAGATCTGGAGTTGTGTTTTGTTACATTCACATAAAAATGAGTGCTAACATTACAACTTACTGTAAAATATAGCAGTTATTTTAATGATTATTAATTTTATCTGAACTTGCAGGTACTTTTAGGAAACCATTTACTATATTTGCAGTTGTAACATTTTATTGTGTAAATGTATTTCTGTGTGTGTGCACCTGCCCATGGGACTGCAGATGGAGAGTAGCAGTAATTAGTTTAATCTTGACTGGAGCCTATGACAGGTTAGACTACTCATACTCAACACACTTACAATTACATTTTAGACTCACCTACATTTTTATTTATTTATTCATCTGAAATCATGGTTTGGACATTTATTTAGGTTTAAAATGTTACTTCCTGGTTAGAAATAATGACATCACACTAGGAAATTCCATAATTGTTACCTAGCAACCATGTGGTACACTGGGCCAAAACTTCTCTAATGTACACATAGATTATTATTTGACATCTATACATGATTATTTGGCATATATACATAAAAGCATGCATATAATATATGAAAGCACCTTTATTTTAAGATAACTGGTTAAAGCATCAGAAAAAATGTGTAATGTGCCGAACTTTTGAACAAATTTCTTCCCATCGATTGTTTGAGAACTCTCTTCTTTTTGTCATTTTCAACATATTTTTCATTTTTTTTTTTGCTTCTTGATAGGTGAAAAAACTATAATTTATGTTTACAACAGGTTTTTATCACACTAGATTAAGTCAAAATTAGAGGATCATTAAAACCTACCATACACACTTTAATGAATTTAACGTTAGCTTCAGTGTCAGACATGCTAGTCCTGCAATTAAAAGACCAAAAACAACTTCAAAACTGAAAACACACTCTCTTGGTAAATACCATATATTGATATGGCAGAAACTATTAAACTTGACAAATAAAAGTAGATTAATGCTTTGTTAGCCGTGAGATTCGTAGAAACGTACCTCCTCTTCATAAAACGACTCCATTATGTTAGAATCATCGTCCAAGTGCGGCGCTGTCTTTGTATCATCAGCCTCAGTCATGGTGCAGTTTAGTTTGAGCAAAATTTTTTTTTTTAGCGTCCATTAAAGTTTAACCAAAGCTGTCATACGTCCTTAAGTATATTAAATAATTCTTAAATTTCCTCTGAGTGTTGTTTATTAAAGAAAATCAAATGTTTATATATTTTTTGAAGAATATGAAGCGCGGAGAAAAGAGCTCACAGAGTTTGTGTGGTCACCATGGAAACGAGGGTGTGTCTACAAAAGCTGACAAGGGACAAATAAAGAAAAGGCGAAGAGATTTTTCCTCTTCCTTTTACAAGAAAAGGAAATAAATAAATAAAAGAAAACCTAACTAAGACTAAAAAGAAATGAATGATAAATAAATAAAGTGACTTAAAATCAGTGAATTTGTTTGTGATGTCATACTTCCAGCCAGGTGAGGAGCACAAAGCAGTTTCCTGTAGGTGTATGATTTATTATGAAATACTTATTAAGAAAAATCTACAAATTATGAATAAAATCTTTAATCAAAATATAGAAAAGTGATTTAACTTATTGGATTATGTGTGTGGTAATAGAAAAAAAATGCACGGCAGTTAGCATTCAAATTCTGACTGCTCATAGTACAAGTATGAATGAATGAATATAAACAATACTGCCATCCATGAGTTTCCAAATTATACAAATTAGGACAGTTGCTATAGTAATTACAGTTTAAAATAAAATACTATATTTTGAGTAGAGTAAAATTCCTCAAAATGCTGCATATAACCCATGAATCGTATGCATCTGAAATTCTTGCTTAACAATAGAAATGAACTGTGTGGCTGTGAAGTCGGTGTTCCCCGTGAGAGCACAGCACAGTGGTGGGTTTGGGTTAGGGCGTCAGGGCATCTGACATAAAAAGGGTCACATTTGAGGAGTGAAAGGTGAACCACAGGATCAGAACAACCCCAGTCTTTTCTGTGTCAAACAAAGCTTCAGTTTGAGAATTTTGAGTCATCTGATCCAAATGAACCAGCTCCTGCCCACATCTGTAAAGCAACTCTACTGTTCTCTGGGAAATATTCGATCATCGTTAGATTTACAAGACAATTTATGAAACAAGAATCAGTTTGGAGGACACATTTTAAACATATTCAAGGGAGGGCATCTGACACACAGGGGTGGCATGTGACACACAGGGAGGGCACCTGACATATGTTTCTGGAGGTCTAAAGTACAGAGTTAGCACTGTGTCATTTTTCGGGTGCGGGTTTGCTGTGTGATAGTCTCTATGGAGATATTTGCTTTGGCTTTAATATTACAGAGTATGGCATTTAACATTTGTCTCGCATTGATTCAGTTTTTGTGGCTACCACAACAACTACGGTGCAGAAGATTCTGGGGGAAAAAAAGAACAACTCATCAGAAAGGTTACATAGTGCAGCTTTACCTTGACTACACGGTATTCTGGCAATATGGAGCAGAACCAGAGGAGCAGAGCCAGAGGAGCAGAGCCAGAGGAGCAGAGCCAGAGGAGTAGAGTCAGAGGAGCAGAGACAGAGGAGCAGAGCCAGAGGAGCAGACAGGAGCAGAGACAGAGGAGCAGAGGAGCAGAGCCAGAGGAGCAGAGCCAGAGGAGCAGAGCCAGAGGAGCAGAACCAGAGGAGCAGAGACAGAGGAGCAGAGCCAGAGGAGCAGAGCCAGAGGAGCAGAACCAGAGGAGCAGAGACAGAGGAGTAGAGTCAAAGGAGCAGAGCCAGAGGAACAGAGACAGAGGAGTAGAGTCAGAGGAGCAGAGCCAGAGGAACACACTGGAGCAGAGACAGAGGAGCAGAGTCAGAGGAGCAGAGACAGAGGAACAGAGACAGAGGAGCAGAGACAGAGGAGCAGAGCCAGAGGAGCAGACAGGAGCAGAGACAGAGGAGCAGAGTCAGAGGAGCAGACAGTAGCAGACAGGAGCAGAGAGGAGCAGACAGGAGGATAAGCTGCAGATTACAACAGTGAATGGGGCTATGGCCCTAACACAGTCTGGTTTGGATAGACTCTGGTTGTTGTTTCTGACGAGGCTTTTGTGAATGGCGTCTGTGGCGTCTGTGTGCAGGCGACACTCAGGGGCATTAGAGCCACTATATCAAACTGTACTTTTATACAGAATATGTTTACTGTGTAACTGTCAGACTGCAGATGTGTGGACATGGTTTATGGTGAATATCTGTGTAATTATTGGGCCTATCGGTATAAAACAAAAACTGGCACAAAGTTCAGTGTCTTCTCAGTCAGTCGAAGTTTGACTTTTGTTGTCTGACAAAAGTCAAATGATTTTTTTCACAGTATCTTGTGAAAGTGGAGCCATTATTCAACCCCAAGGATGTGAGTGTAGTCAAAGGGCTTAAACCATAAGATTAATATGACGGGTCAGCGGAGCTGATCCCAAACTAATAATGAGAAGGTTCAACATTTGTGGAATTTCTCTTTAAATATTACTTTCCACAGATCTGACTAGTAACTTGTCATGTGTGGTGTTCTGTGACCTGCCATTTATGCCATACGACAGAACATTCGGGCAAAGCAGTAAGGGGTCAAGCCAGTGGCCGAGCCTTGCCAGAAAAGTTACTTAGTGCAACTTTAAGATAATTCAACTTCTCTTCATATTTTATTTAATTTTTTTTGGCATTGATCTCTTGAGGATGTGGAGGAGCTCTACTTCGAGCTCCTGAAAACGCCCAGGTCCCTGCAGTGGAGTCATTCATTAAAGATCAGCTCCTCTGGAGGGGGCTGTATTCTTTCAAGATACAGCCCCTTTAACCTTTCAGTGAGATTGGTAATCTCAGGGCTAAAATCATACAAATGATTCTAGTGAAGGTGTGTGGAGTTTAAAAAGGAAGTGGTGCACTTCCTGTATTACAACTTAATGACATCACAAGCTGGAACGGAGTGTTTTCAGCCTAAATATGCAGGTTTGTGTGTTAACCATGTGTGAATGAAACAAAACACAACTCCAGGTCTGTTTGTGATGAGGAAACAGAGAATAGAGTAAAAATAGAGTAATATGGGCCCTGTAATAAAATATGAGTGAACTGTGAACACAAGAATTGTCAATTCATCTGTAAAAGGTCAAACAACACATTAATAACAACCGTGTTCAAACTACAGGATTTTCCATGATCCTTTGCAATCTCCCGTTAAGTCACTTTTGTATAACTCATGTGTGAGGAGCAGGACACACTGAAGCAGCCATCTTAGACACACACACGAGCCTTCAGCTTCATTTCAGATGAATGAATGTGGTGTTTCAATAAGAGAACAGTAGCCCTATTCGCCCAATTCGAACCGTCCTTATGGTTAACAGTACAATTCTGTGCAAGCCTATGTCACCCATGTTCCCACACGACAATTCTCCATAAATACACACAAACATGATACAAAACTGTACACTACAACTTCACAAACCTGTTGTGATGTGCAGTAGTTTCATTAGTGGGATGCACACTGATTGTGTTGTGATAGTGCTCTGAAGGGGGAGTGACTTTAATGTAGAGAGCAAAGGGAGGAGAGAGTCAGAATGTCAAAAATGAAACTGAAACTTATTAGACATGCTAATAAGTTGTTTTGAGTGAATTTAACATTTTCAAATCAATAAGATAACATGTTGATCTAAATATGTTAAGTGTTACAGTTAATATCCCATAGAAATAAAATACCACCTATTAAATACCCAACAAAAGTAAAATACCCCGTCTTTAATACCCCACAGAACTAAAATACCCCCTCTTTAATACCCCACAGAATTAAAAAAAAAACAACAACTCTTTAACAAACACCCATTTATAAGTTTTGTGGACTTAGAGCAAACAGATTCAAAATTGTTTACGTTGAACTTACTACTAAGGTTTGGAGTAAACACGTCTTCTGTCATTCACATAAAGACGCGTCTGAAGGTTTAACCCAAACCAAACATTTGACTCGTTTGCTCTTCTGGCTCTGTCACATGATTCATTGCGGTGCTTTCAAACGCACTCAGAAACATTGGAGAAAATGCTACTATGCGATGTGTTCACTGGCCCTGGGTGAGGGTCTGGCCTTTCTGAATGGGCTGTCTGTTTCATAGTAGAATACAGAGCTCTGAAACAGTACAGAGCTGTTTAAAACACTGCACTTTAACAATATGAAATAATGCACATGTGTCTGAGGCTCTGGGCACAACTGTAGTCAGGACATATACTGACTATATACTGAAAGAGGGTATTTTACTTCTATGTGGTATTAAAGAGGGGGTATTTTACTTCTACGGGGTATTAAAGAGGGGGTATTTTACTTCTATGTGTATTAAAGAGGGGGTATTTTACTTCTACGGGGGTATTAAAGAGGGGTATTTTACTTCTATGTGGTATTAAAGAGGGGGTATTTTACTTCTACGGGGTATTAAAGAGGGGGTATTTTACTTCTATGAGGTATTAAAGAGGGGGTATTTTACTTCTACGTGGTATTAAAAAGGGGGTATTTTACTTCTATGTGGTATTAAAGAGGGGGTATTTTACTTCTACGGGGTATTAAAGAGGGGGTATTTTACTTCTATGTGGTATTAAAGAGGGGGTATTTTACTTCTACGTGGTATTAAAGAGGGGGTATTTTACTTCTACGTGGTATTAAAGAGGGGGTATTTTACTTCTATGTGGTATTAAAGAGGGGGTATTTTACTTCTATGTGGTATTAAAGAGGGGGTATTTTACTTCTATGGGGTATTAAAGAGGGGGTATTTTATTTCTACGGGGTATTAAAGAGGGGGTATTTTACTTCTATGGGGTATTAAAGAGGGGGTATTTTACTTCTACGTGGTATTAAAGAGGGGGTATTTTACTTCTATGTGGTATTAAAGAGGGGGGTATTTTACTTCTATGTGGTATTAAAAGAGGGGGTATTTTACTTCTATGGGGTATTAAAGAGGGGGTATTTTACTTCTACGGGGTATTAAAGAGGGGGTATTTTACTTCTATGTGGTATTAAAGAGGGGGTATTTAACTTCTATGGGATATTAACTGTAACACCTAACATTTAGATCACCGTGTTTCCTTATTGATTTGAAAATGCTGTATTTGCCAATGTATTAATATGTTTTCCTTAGCATCCATGCCACTAAGGAAACTACTGCACATCACATCAGGTTTGTGAAGTTGTAATGTCCAGTTTTGTATCATTTTTTTGTATATTTATGGAGAATTGTCATGTGGGAGGATTGATGATGTAGGTTTGTGAGTGGAGCCTTGTACAGACTCGTACTGCCAACCGTAAGGAGGGATTGAATAGGGCCTGGGAGAGATCACTAGATTACTCAAATATACATAGATAACATCTGAAACCCCTTCAGACATGTTTTTGATGAGCGAACAACGTTAGAACATGGGAGAAAGCTCCAAAAAGTCTTTAAAACTTGAACATTGAACATAAACTGATTTGTTATTGTCTTGTGACGGGACCCTGAGTCTCCTGAAAAGCGCTATAGGCAATGTTTTATTATTATTATCTAAATGTAATATGGTGATACATATATCAAAACAGCAGCCCACAACACGCTGGGGGTGTTCTACATGTATCTCTGTGGTAGACTGTTCCACACTTACCATGGAGATGCAACACACACATTAGCAAACACTGTAAAAAAGGTTTAAGATTGTCTGAAAACTCAAGAAAAAATCCAAAATGTATTTAAATAGCACATTTTCAGGAGACTGTGATCAATTCGAGCATTCATGATCCTGTGTGGGAGTTTGATTTTCAACAAAAAGTTGAAAGCGACTAACTGAAAAACTGTTGGCTAATGCTAGCTAGCTCGAAACTGTAATGTTACTTGAGAAGGACTTATTTAACAGCACAAAACAGCTCACCTGTGGTAGTTCAGCTAGGTCACCTCTTTATGGTCAGATTGTGTTAAAATACAAACCTGATTAAAGTCTAATGGAGCTTCAGACAAAGCAGTGCTTACAGTTAGCATCACACCTCCAGGGGAATGGTGTCAGAGTATTAACAGTGACCCTCCCCTGTTCTGACCCCATATGACCCCAACACTGTATCATCGTATCACATCACACATTTACTGTCATAATCATGTTCAAACGGTCAACTTCTCCTCTACAACAGTGATCATTCTGCTTTCTTTTCTTTCATTCTTTCTGTTTATTCTGTTCTTTTTTCTTTCTGTTCTTTTTTTTTCTTTCAGTTCATTCTATTCTGTTCTTTTTTCTGTTCATTCTGTTCTTTCTGTTCTTTTTTTCTTTCAGTTCATTCTGTTCTTTCTGTTCTTTTTTTCTTTCTGTTCATTCTGTTCTTTTTCTTCTTTCTGTTCTTTATGTTCATTTTGTTTTTTTTTCTTCTTTCTGTTCTTTATGTTCATTTTGTTCTTTTTTTCTTTCTATTCACTCTGTTCTTTTTTTCTGTTCTTTTTTCCTTTCTGTTCTTAGAGTCAAACATAAGGACAGAGCCTGGAGATGTTAAAGTCCTCACGGAGCAGAGGCCTCGTCTGCAGTCACATGCCCCACACCATCACTCAGGCCAGGACAAATATATGTTGCATGTATCCATGGAGACAGATAATGCCATACTGTGCAACAACATCTCCATGGCAACAAGCAGGAGGCGGACACTCAACCAGAAAAGTTACACAATGCACCTTTAACTTTGCCTGGGTTAGCCAATCAGGGACAGGCCTGGTCCGCCCATATCAAGACAAATGAGGCTGCTCACGAGGAAACAAGAAACTACAAAGTATCACAGAAATAAACATATCTGATAATAATGCTTCACACTTGTAATGTGCTTCACAGGCTTGTCAAAGCCTCTCAACACGGTACACTATAGTCATTATTCATTCACTCCATACTTGGTGATGGTAAGCTACTATTGTAGCCTCAGCTGCCCTGGGCCAGTCTGACAGAAGCGAGGCTGCCAGTTTGCGCCATCAGCCCCTCCAACCACCACCAATCATTTGCACACACATCACTTTCATACTATGAAATTATCCAAAAAAACACAATGAAATTCAATGACCTCGTAGATTATAGAACGGCACAATTTATGTATAAAATTAAGAATAATCTACTACCATTTCATATTCAAGATCTGTTTAAAAATCGAGATTGTGCTTAAAATCTTCGAGGCCATGATGTATTTAAAAAAAACACCTGTCAGAACAAATGTAAAACAGCACTGCATTTCAACGGCTGGAGTAAATGTCTGGAACAGGTTAGATGATAATATTAAAGACTGTAGAACTTCGAGCCGTTTCAAAAGTTTGTTCAAAAAGAAAATCATAACCTCATATGTTGAATGCTGAATGATGCTTTTTTGTTTCTTGCTTTTTTTGTTTTCTTCTTTGTTTATAGTGTAACACTGTTCAATGTAGTAGCTCCTTATGTTTGGTACAAAAGGTGTAGGCGTAATAAGCTCAGGCTTCTGCCTATTTCCTTTTTCAGACTTAGTGTACTTTGATTTGCTTTGTGGACTGAAGACAGAAATGTCTGAAACAAATAAAAATTATCATTATCATACTAGGCAATTTGCGTGAAGTGTCTTGCCTAAGGACACAAGGGCAGAACTTGATTCAAGTGGGACTCGATCCTCCGACCTTTGGGTTGGGGAACTAACCACTCTAACCACTGAACCACTGTCTCCCCAATTGATTGGACGATCATGTTTGGTTCTGGCCCGAGATGTGATGGAGGGGGTGGAGATTAGACTGATGTTCCTTTGTATAAAACAATAAAGACATCAGTCAGGACCACAGCCTTATAAAGACGTGGACTGAGCGAGTATAATGCCATCCATAGCGTTTGGCTCCAAATAGTGAAATAAAAATACCAGGATCACGTAGAGCATGTTAATATGACCAAAATGAAGAGTCTGACAGCAGTTTCAGAGTGAAGGGCCACAGTTTTTCAATAGAAAGTGAATTGGAGCCAGAGTGGATGGAGCTGGAATCACGCCCAAGCTCACTTCATATTTGGAACGCAGCAGCTAGTATGTTAGCTATGTCCATTTATGCATACAGTCGAAGGTCTGGACATCAGCTCCCCCTCCTCCCCGTTGACCTCTGACCCCTCTGACCACAGACCTCCTGAGAGCTCTGGTGCTGTTCGGACACGTACTGAAGAGCTCCAGCTGTTATTAAAGGCCTGAGATGTGGACATATCCCACTGTGCACAGCTGTGTCCCCCTCTGTGTTCCCCTCTGTCCCCCTCTGGGTCCCCCCTCTGTGTCCTCTCTGTGTCCTCCACTCCAGTCAAAAATCCCAGACAGGTCCTGGGATTGTGGTCTGAGTCTTTCATAAGGGCCACACACGAGACAGGGGGAGAAGGACATGTCAAACAAACAAAGTCTGTTTTTCTGTGTTACAAAATTGTTGGCATCATTTCAAACTCCTGCAGATGAAGATGATGATTTTTAGAGTTTTATTATGATTTGTATTATGATTTACAGATATTGATTTGCATTTGTTTGAATAAATAAACCCAAACTACAAAGATAAAAATCATTGTAAGGTTTTGAAATGTTCTGCTCAGCTGTTGTGAGCTGCTTCTGTCCATGCTCTTTCGCCTGATGCCATACGGATTAACAATTACAAAAATATGCTAATGCTAATAACAGGAAACTGAAACCCCTAATAGCCACAGCTGCCCTGGGACAAGATGATCATAAGGCTGCCAGTCTGCTCCCTCAGCCCCTGTGATCAACACTCACATCACATTCATACTCGTGATGTGAAATTGTTTTGCTTAAAGACACAAAGAAAGGATCCACGCTGGGATCAAACCACTGACCTTTGGGCTACAGGGTGAGGGCTCAGCTTCTCAGTAGGGATGTCCTGCTCCAGGTTTTTTGGCTCCTGATCCAATATGATTTTTTGATATTTACTATTCCCGATGTCGATCTGATACCGATCTTATCACAAGACCAATTCTACATTTCAGGCTGTGTCTGACATAATGAAGTATTCCAGTGAATTTAGCCCCAGTTGAATAAATGTAGACAGACACAGAGACAGAGACAGAGACAGACACAGACACAGAGAGAGACAGAGACAGACACAGAGACAGAGACAGAGACAGAGACACAGAGACAGAGACAGACAGAAACAGAGACAGACACAGAC
Source organism: Periophthalmus modestus (assembly GCA_019594935.1). Classification (NCBI taxonomy): domain Eukaryota; kingdom Metazoa; phylum Chordata; class Actinopteri; order Gobiiformes; family Gobiidae; genus Periophthalmus; species Periophthalmus modestus. The sequence continues at coordinate 4,207,111 of JAIEZT010001390.1, forward strand.
ACAGACACAGAGACACAGACAGACAGACACAGACAGACACAGACACACAGAGACAGACAGACACAGAGACAGAGAACAGAGACAGACACAGACACTGAGACAGAAACAGAGACAGACACAGAGACAGAGACAGACACAGACACAGAGACAGACACAGAGACAGACACAGAGACAGACACAGAGACAGAGACAGACACAGAGACACAGACAGACACAGAGACAGACAGACAGAGAGACAGACACAGAGACAGAGACAGAGACAGACACACAGACAGACACAGAGACAGAGACAGACACAGAGACAGACACAGAGACAGACAGACAGAGACAGACAGACAGAGACAGACACAGAGACAGACACACAGAGACAGACACAGAGACACACAGAGACACAGACACAGAGACAGACACAGAGAGACACACAGACAGACAGAGACAGAGACACAGAGACAGACACAGAGACAGACACAGAGACAGACACAGAGACAGAGACACAGACACAGAGACAGACACAGAGACAGACACAGAGACAGAGACAGACACAGACACAGACACAGAGACAGACACAGAGACAGAGACAGAGACAGAGACAGACACAGAGACAGACACAGACACAGAGACAGACACAGAGACAGACACAGAGACAGACACAGAGACAGAGACAGACACAGAGACACAGACAGAGAGACAGAGACAGACAGACACAGAGACAGAGACAGACACAGAGACAGACAGACACAGAGACAGACAGAGACAGACACACAGACACAGAGACAGACACAGAGACAGACACAGAGACAGACACAGACAGAGACAGACACAGACAGACAAAGAGACAGACAGAGAGACAGACAGAGACAGAGACAGTAGTGATGTTTAACCTGTTTCTGAATTCAGTATGTTTTCTCCATGTTCTTCATGTTTGAGGCATGTACAAAGACAGAAGCCTGAAGCACATGGCAACTTCACAGAAAAACATATTAGCACACTCAGCTCTACTCCACTGGTTTGTTCAAAGTTTAGTTTTCACTTTTAAAGCTCTGTGACAACATCACAGAGGTAAAACAAATACTATCTCTGTCATTGATAATGTTTTTAGCTGTTTCAGATTCTCCTCAGTCTGTGTTTAAGCTGCTCTGGGCGCTAGCTGTAGCATTAGCTTCAACGTTAGCAGAGGCGGCAGGTGCAGAGGACTCTGTCCCGTGTGTCCGATCTATTCACCAAATCCAGACCCATAAAATACTAGATTTTGGTCTCTGCTTTGTGAAGTTTGTGAGGTGAAATCAGTTTGAGCACCTTGAGTTCAGCTGAGACACAACATAGGCTCAATAAGTCAGACTCACATTATCTTATCTCCATGTGGACCTGATACAAGCTCCCCGCGACCTTCACCACTCAACTCACACTTATATCTACAACCAAGACTGAACCAGGACTAAACCAGGACTAAACCAGGACTAAAGGACTAGACCAGGACTAAATCAGGACTAAACCAGGACTAGAACAGGACTAAACCAAGACTAAGACAGGACTAGACCAGGACGAGACCAGGACTAAACCAGGACTAAACCAGGACTAGACCAGGACTAAACCAGGACAAAACCAGGACTAGACCAAGACTAAACTGGGACTAGAACAGGTCTAAAACAGGACTAGACCAGGACCAAACCAGGACCAGACCAGGACTAGAACAACACTAGAACAGGACTAGACCAGGAATAAACCCGGCCTACACCAAGACTAAACCATGCTAGACCAGGACTAGCTCAGGACCAAACCAGGACTAGACCAAGACTAGACCAGGCCTAAACCAAGAGTAGACCAGGATTAAACCAGGATTGAACCAAGACTAAACCAGGACCAGACCAGGACTAGACCAAGATGAGACCAAAACAAGACCAGGACTAAAGCAGGTCTGAATGAGGACTGATCTGAAACTAAACCAGGACTGAACCAGGTCAAATGTGATTGTGTGATGTGTCACTGTGTTGTTCAATCAGATAAACACAGACAAACACAGGCCCGGCAGATCAAATCCTCCAGCTAAGATCCTGACCAAGACTAGACCAAGACCTGGAGATGGGTCCCACTGGATGGGTTCAGGGTTTAACCCTGAAACACTGAAGGATGGGTCAAATGCAGAGGACACATTTCCCTGCTTTGTGTGTGCTGTCACTATTTCATCATAAGTTGAATCTATATAAACTTGATGTGTACATGGTTGGTCTCTGATTGGTGGAGATTTCCTGTGACACGTACAACGATCTGTCCACATGATCCACAGCCTCTTCCTCCTCTTCGTCACCATCAGCTCAAGTCACTACAGTCATCAACAATTCAACAGATCAACTAACCAAAGAAAAGGGTGAAACCAGACATTCTCTGACCCTCTCCTCTGCTCCTCTCCTCTTCATCCTCTGCTTCTGACCCTCTCCTCTGCATCCTCTGCTCCTCTGACCCTCTACTCTGCATCCTCTGCTCCTCTCCTCTTCATCCTCTGCTTCTGACCCTCTCCTCTGCATCCTCTGCTCCTCTGACCCTCTCCTCTGCATCCTCTGATCCTCTCCTCTTCATCCTCTGCTCCTCTGACCCTCTCCTCTTCATCCTCTGCTCCTGACCCTCTCCTTTGCATCCTCTGATTCATCCTCTCCTCTCTTCTGCATCTCTGCCCCATTTAAACCTAGAATAGTCCTGTCCTGGTTTAGATCTGGTGGAACTCAGAAGGCCAAATGTTATCTCAGTCGGAGGTACATGGTGTAAAGGTTTGAGAAACATTGAGTTATTATTTTATCTTATGCCTCAACACGATACTTTTTAAAATCAAACCTTAAATCCACTTTAGTTCTCAGAATTTGCTTCTTGTGAAACTGTCTATTTTCTAAAGTTCAAAAGCAGTGAACCTCAAGGAAGAGGATTACAACTCCAGGAATCAAGATGGCCGACTGTCTTTCCAATGAAACCCAAGAGGTTAATCCTGTCTCCTCCTTTCAGTGAGGAGACTGTGGCCGTGTCCCAATTGCACTGTTAGATGTACTGTTCAAAGTGCAGGTCGAAGTATCGGGTTCGACTCCCTCCTAAGCTCTCTGCGTGAAGTGTGCGTGTCCTCCCTGTGTGACTGTGGCAGAGTGGTTATCATGTGTCCTCCCTCTGACCAGGAGGCTGTGGGTTCGACTCTCTCCTGATCTCTGAGTGGAGTGTGCGTGTCCTCCCTGTGTGACTGAGGCAGAGTGATTATCCTGTCTCCTCCCTCTCACCAGGAGGTTGTGGGTTCGACTCCCTCCTAAGTTCTCTGCGTGAAGTGTGCGTGTCCTCCCTGTGTGACTGTGGCAGAGTGGTTATCGTGTGTCCTCCCTCTGACCAGGAGGTTGAGGGTTCGACTCTCTCCTGATCTCTCTGAGTGGAGTGTGCGTGTCCTCCCTGTGAGACTGTGGCAGAGTGGTTATCATGTGTCCTCCCTCTGACCAGGAGGTTGTGGGTTCGACTCTCTCCTGATCTCTGAGTGGAGTGTGCGTGTCCTCCCTGTGTGACTGAGGCAGAGTGGTTATCGTGTGTCCTCCCTCTCACCAGGAGGTTGTGGGTTCGACTCCCTCCTAAGTTCTCTGCGTGAAGTGTGCATGTCCTCCCTGTGTGACTGTGGCAGAGTGGTTATCGTGTGTCCTCCCTCTGACCAGGAGGTTGTGGGTTCGACTCTCTCCTGATCTCTCTGAGTGCGTGAAGTGTGCGTGTCCTCCCTGTGTGAATGTGGCAGAGTGGTTATTCTTCACTGAGGAGGTTGTGGGTTAGATCATTTTCTTTAGCAAAGTAAATGTAAAGATGATTTTTTTTTTCTTCCTGTTAACCATGCGCAGACTGTTCTGACTCGAATCCACTCCAAGAGCCGGGAGCCTCTCTATTGTCTGTTCCACATGTCACTTCACGCGGGCAATGACTCACAGACAACTTCGACCTTGAACTAAAACCGCAAACTCAACTTTCCCCCAAAACAAACTTTACATCTTTTCAAAACCTCTCAAAAAATCCGCAGGAATATTTCCTTTTTCTCTTATAATATCCCCAACAAACCCGCTTAAAGCCCTATATAAACATCAGCACATTGCTCAGCCTCTTTCCGTGTTGCAGTGGAGTAGTGGACCGTACCAAGTCTAAAACGTGGGTGCGCTCGCTCCGAGGGACGATTTTAACCAAGAAACACGCATAAACGCACAAACTATTCACAATTTACTCCAATGCCGTACGAGCTACAACGCGCACGAGTCAACCCTTTGTGTAAAAACGTGACTTATCGCGAGAACAGTGTGTTTGGTTTGGCTCGTCCCTCCCCTCGCCTCCTCTCCGCGCTTTAGACGCTGCACTCTCCTCTCGCGCATCACTCGCCTCTGTCTCACCGGTGTCTGACCACATCCAAGACCGACCCGCCCGTGACAATGCCTGCTCCCTGCATGTGCTCCCACAATTTCATCCCCTGATCCTCGCCATTTGGACACCGCGCTCCTTTTACGCACAGGTGAGGATTTACATTTAAACACGATATGAACATGCTCCAAATGGATGTGCGCGTGTTTGAATGGGGCCGATGCGGACAGAGTCGCGGTAGATGATGAAACCTTACGCGGGGATGACACGCACGAGGCGAGGGCGCGTGGGGGTTATTATATATTTAAAAAAGCTTGTGATTAAACATGTTACAATTATGACGCATGGACGTTTCTGGTTCGACCAATTTTACAGAGCCAGATTTTTATTTGTTCTTAATCCCCATAGAATAAACCTCAAATATTTTAAATGATTCACGCCCATTCGTCTGAGAGAGAAGTATCCACTCCCTTTTCTCACGTTTACCGGCCTTTTACCGGCTTTTGATCGCTGTGTTCACTGCAGTGCTCTGGATTTATCGCCAAGTCGATTCAACTGATTATGAAACGACTCTGGCCTCTCCGCGTCTCTCCAGAAAACCAAGCATCCAACCAAGCATCCAATGTGACCCAGCATAGGGACCGTTTTATCCAATAAACCGGTGCGCAAAGGCGTCTCCAGAACCGGCGCTCGGGTTTGGAGTGTCTCGGGTGATGCTGCGATGATGGTGCGCTTTCCTCCCTGCAGGCTCTCTCCCTCTGCGTGCGCTCTGACCACGCGGCGCGCCTGGATCACCGTTTTAAACGAGTCGCCTCCAATAACGCGAAGTGAAGTGCGCGCATTCTGATCAAAATGGACACGTCTGCTCGAGTAGTACGCGCTGTTTCGCTCGGAGGAGGTGAAGTCAGGTGATCCAAAAAAAAGATACAAAAGATACCCGCGCGCTCTACAAAGAAATGCACGTCTTTTATCGGCGGATGTGGTTAATTTTGTGGTTTTGAAAAAGCGTAACAATTCTCCAAACGTGAATTCTGTTCATTTTGAATATTTGAGTATTTTAAATAAATGGAATAGACTGATAATGGTAAAGGGTCACATTTTCACATCAAGGAACCACTCACACATTCACACACATTCATACACCAGTGCGCGCAGACACTGAGGGTGAGGTGGGTTAAGTGTCTTGCTCAAGGACACAAGGGCAAAGCTCATCTGTGAGAGCTGGAATCACACCGCCAACCTGTGAGTTGGTGGATGTGACGTCTCTGCCAGTGATATCTTTATTTAGAGAGCGGGATTTGAACCGCCAACCTTCAGATGAGTGGACAAGCGCTTTTGTTAAAATACCAAAACAAAACAAAAATTAACTAAAATGAAAATAACGCTGACATTTACAGAAATAGGTTTAGTTTGTGTTTTTCATTAACGCCGGTGTCTAGACTGGAGCCAAGAGCCCTGTGTGTTTTTAAAGGTTACATCAGGACACAGGATGAAAATAAATAATGCATTTTTCAAAATGATAACAAAATGATGACATGTAAAGTATACAGAATTACTGAGTGAAGAGTGGGCGTTAGTGGCAGAGTGGTTATCCTGTCTCCTACCTTCAGTGAGGAGGTTGCGGGTTAGACTCTTAACCTCTCTGAGTGGAGTGTGCATGTTCTCCCTGTGTGATTGTGGCAGAGTGGTTGTCCTGTTGCTGGTTGTGGTCCTTGTGGTGACCTCATTTGTAGAGCTGTCAGACGGGCTGTGGTAGTGATTTCACTTCCTCTGCGTGAAACGAACAAAGAGTGTTATTTTGAGATGTCATTTATTGTCAAAGGGTTGCATCATCTAAAGAGCCCATAAGGTTTACCGCAGATTAGGGCCGATAAAGTGAATATTGTTCAAATGCAGATTTCTGTTGTGATACAGTGAGTTTTTTCTAGTTCAATAAAAATAAATATCAGATTTAGATTTTTAACTAAATTAGGAAGAGATCAAAGTCAGGATTGAACCGGGTTTAAAACAGAACTAAAGCCGTGTTTAAACCAGCCGGACTAAACCTGGACTAAAGCCGGACTAAAACAGTACTAAAACAAGACTACAGCAGAATTAAATCAAGACTACACTAGGACTAAACCAGGACTAAATTTGGGCTAATAAAGCAGGACTAAAGCAGGACTAAAGCAGGACTAAAGCAGGACTAAAGCAGGACTAAAGCAGGACTAACCAGGCAGTATTAAACCTGGACTACCCTGCACTAGGAGTTGTTAACGGTGTGCACTCTGAACAGAATTCTTAGACTCCTCTTTAGACTCAGGTGGAACCGCGTTACCTCCTTGGGGCCTGTGCCATTTGTTGTGGAATCTGATCTGCTTTAAATATTTGAGGGATTTCCCTTCAGTGTTTGGGTTCCTATGCAAATCCTCCATCTTGAATAATTCAGTAGACACATGAGACTCAGGACACAGCTCCTCAGGCTGTGTTCACCGTGTGGTTTAGAATAGGCCTGTAGTTCACTAAAAAAACTGGACTAAAGACATGTGCTGCCCATCGACTGGTTGATTAAAAAGGGGGCGTGGCAAAAGAGAAATTATTCTGTATTTTTGTTTATCTGACCCAAACCGCACTCACAAGACTATGCCTGCAGGGGGAGCTCATGCAAAAACTACTATTTATGCAGAAAAAAAGTACTAGGAAACAATATATTTATGTAAAGACTACACTTTAAAGTTGTGACTCATGATTTTGATCTGATTTTTACAGATAAATATAAAAAATATTTAATTTCAGCTTTTCAGCTAATTTCAATTTTAATTTTCAGCTCTATCCCTCTCTCCCTCACTCACGTCTACTTTCTGCTATTTCCATAGAAATCCTCATCATCTTAATAACATGATTAACCAACTAAACAAGAAAAGGCCTACATTACTCTCATTTCAGATGGAGATGTGATGGAGGAATGTTCCGCAGTTACCACGGTGACACAGTGCACACATTAGCAAACACTGCCAAAAAAAAAAAGGTTTTAGATTGTCTGAAGAAAAAACACTAAACAGATTTAAATAGTACACTTTTAAGAGCCTGTGATCAGTCTGATCGTTCATGGTCCTGTTGAGGAGTTTCATTTTCAACAAAAAGGTGAGAGTGACTGAGTGACTGAGTGACTGTGACTTGACTTGTTTAACAGCACAAATCAGCTCACCTGTTGTAGTTCAGCTAAGTCAGTTCTTTATGGTCAGATTGTGTTAAAACAAAACTCAGATTAAAGTCTAACAGAGCCTCAGACAGAGCAGTGCCTCCAGTACATTAAATCTACACATTCTCTTGTCTTGTGTGTGTTGTGTGAGTGCTGCTCTGAGCTCGAGCACTGGGTCAGGTGATGTCATGTGACGGGATTGTGCTTTTATCACTAAATACTGCCCTTACACTGTGCTGTATATGAGGTCATCCAGATAAAACACTCAGTAAATGGGAAATATTGCATTTATAGTATATTTATTCAAAAATATGTAAATATGACTAGTATATATGTAGTGTCTGGTATTTGAAGATGTCATGACGTCACATGGAGGGCAGGGGCCGGTGTAACTCTAGTGACTTTTGGGGAGTCACAGTTTAGGAAAGAAATATCCAAAATGTAAATTCATACTTACTGAGTTCTTTGTAATGGCAAAGTTGATACAATTATGAGAACATTCTTTGATCTTAGATACAGCCAGAGTATGTAATTTTTTAAACCAGGACTAAACCAGGACTAAACCAGGACTAATCTAGGACTAAACACAGTCTAAACCAGAATTAAACCAGGACTACAATGATTCATCAACTTATTATGAGTGCAACTCTTAACCAAAAAAAATTATTAAAATAACAGCTTTTTTTCATTTTGTTTTTGTTTATTAAACTGAAAAACATGTCCTTACTGTTATCCGGCTCGCATCTCCACAAACCTGACTCTTATTTGGCTGGTTTCCATGGAAATGTTGTTCCTTTGGCTATAATATTCCACAGTATGGCATTAAATGTATCTGTCTCCATGGAGAATGTTCTGAAGTATGGTTTTAACTTTCTGTTTCTATAGAATCATACAGGTGACTTTTTATCTCCAGAATGTTACATACTGTAGCTTTAATTGAGCACACCTATCCACAAAGGAATTTAACTAATTTTTTTTTGTTTTTATTCAGTCTTTTTTTAAATTTTGTTATTCAGCCATTTTTTTTTTTTTCCCCAGACATTTAATTGATAAATTAATTTAAAAAGTGATAATTAACAGAGAAAATGTGAAACTTTGTATGTGTGACCTTAGACGTATTCAAACCTATTTTTGTTTCCTCTGTGTTGCAGGTTCTGAGGTGAAAATGAGCAAATAAGCCATACCCTCCTCTCTCCTCTTTCAACAAACTCATATAAAAAACATTTAAAAAGACTGATCCCACCTCTGCATTATCTCTGCACTATCCGCGTCACTTCCTGCTTCCTGTGCCCCTCCCACCTCGCCTTATTTGGACTCGAGCTCCTGCCCAATGCCCAAAAGCAGCAAGTCGGTGAAGAGAGGCGACTTGGACGATGACGCCACAGAGTCTGCCCGTGACCTGCTCTCCAACGAAGACGGCACCGATGAACCCTTTAAGAAGGCCACACTCATCGTCAACGGTGACGGGCCAGGGGGCAGGGCCAAGGATGTAGAGGAGGCGGGGTCAGACGAGGAGGAGGAGGAGCGTCCAGCCTGGAACAGTAAACTGCAATATATCCTGGCGCAGGTGGGCTTCTCTGTGGGGCTCGGGAATGTTTGGAGGTTTCCGTATCTCTGCCAGAAAAACGGAGGAGGTGAGAGACCCATTTATAATGTTTGAGATTTTAAAGTCTGTCTATTTTAAAAATGTGAAAAACAGAACTAGTTCAATTTGCAGTGGTCCAAAGTTATTCCTCACTTACCTTATGCATTCTGTGCTCCCTAATTATCCACAACAATGAGTTTATAAGCTCTTTTCACTGTGGAGTTAAGACAGCACAACGCTGCCAACAACATCTACCATGCTAACAGCGCACTTCCTGGTTTGCACATGATAAAACACAGACAGTACACAGCGGACTCCATTTGACCACTGCATATGTGATATATCTGTTCGGGTATAGTCCCTTTAAACACAAAAGCGCCCACTAACCCAAAGGTCAAGATTTCAATCCCAGTTTTGACCAGTTCATGCTGTTGTTGTGTCCTAGAGCAAGACACTTCACCCAGTCACGAATGTCCTGTGTGAATGAGCTGAAGTAAGAGCGGCTGATGGCATACATTGGTAGCCTTGTTTCAGGTGTTTCCTCCTAGGGCGGCTGTGGCTATTGAAGTGTTTTACCCACACATATTGACTACAGAGGCTCGTCTTCTTCATGTTAGAACCATTTTATATGTAAGTCCCTCATCAAATCCACACTCGGAGTTGTGTTTTACTTCGTATTTATGTCCACGATCTGTTAAAGATTAAAGAGATGCTTAACAGTAGGTTCACAATCATTTCACTCTGCTCCTCTCTCTCTCGTCTCCCGCTTTCTCTCCTCTGCCCCTCTCTCTATATCTGTTTAGACTCTCTCTCTCTATCACTACTGTGTTTTCTTTCTTTCCACCCTCCTCCTTTGATCATCTCTCTCTCTCTTTTCTCTCCTCCTCTTCTCCCCTCTCTTCTGTACTGCGTGTGTGTGTGTTCCTGATATTGTTTTAACCCTTTGAGTCTCTCTGTGTTTCTCTCTCCCTTCTCTCTCCTTTTTCTGTACTCTGTCTCTCTCTCTCTCTCTCTCTCTCTCTCTCTCCCTCTGTGTCTCTCTGCTTTCTCTCTCCTTCTTCTTTCCTCCCTCTCTCTTCCTCTCTCTCTCTCTCTTCCGGTGTCTTGTCCTCTCTCTCTCTCTCTCTCTCTCCCTCGTCCCTCCCTGCTGCTCTATCCTTCTTGTCCTCCCTAATATTCCTTTTTCCTCCTTCTTCCCTCACTGTGTCCTCTCTCCCTCCCTCCCCTCTCCCTCTCCCCTCCCTCTGCCTCCTCTTCTTCTCTCCTCTATCTTCCTCCTCCTTCAGTACCTCCCTCTCTCCTCTCTCCCCTTTCCCTCCTCTCTTCTCCCTCTCTCCTCCCTCATTGATGTATGTACATGTGTGTTCTTCGTCTCCCTGTTTTCTCTGTCCTTTCTGAGTGTGTGTTCTGAAATATATACATATATTATGTATGTACATATATATATTCGTATATATATATCTGTATATATATACATATATACATATATATATATATATATATATATATATATATATATATATATATATACACACACATATATATATATATATATATATATATATATATATATATATATATATATATATATATATATATATATATATATATATATATATACATACACATTATATATATATATATGTATATGTATATATGTGTGTGTGTTTTTATATACAAGTCAGGACATATTCAAGCCTTTGTGAGCGGGCCTTTATCACATCATGGGGACAAAAACTCAGGTCCATGACATAAATCATCCCTGATGGATTTAGAAAAAATATATAAAAGTGATTTTTTTTTGACAAACATTGTGATTCATGATTTACCTGAAATCCTTCATTCACTTTCAAAGACTAGACTAGTGCTAGACCAGAGCTAGACCAGAGCTAGACCAGGATTAGACCAGAACTGGACCAGGACTAAACCAGGACTGGACCAGGACTAGACCAGGACTGGACCAAGACCAGGAAGTCCTTCATTCACACAGTCTCACAGATCACATTCCTCTGTCTGCAGTTTTATCACATCTCATTTTATCAGTGAGAGAAGTAAATATGACACAAACACAGATAAAAAGCACAACATCTTTGAGAAAATAGATTGAACTGAAAATGAAAATTTGCTCCTAATATGACTATTATACTGTGATCTGAATAATCGTATTACATTTTAAAACCGTACAAATGAGGTGCAGTTGCTTTCAGATTAGGGAGGGCATGATGAACTATAATCTCGTTTATCTTGATAAAAAGCGTCGACAATAATCGTTTGTGGCACTTTTCATATAAGTGTGAAAAACCCCAACATAGAGAATCACCACTGTGTCTGTAGAATGTGCAGAAAAAAATACTTCTCCCTGATAATCTCCCCTAGATCACTGTTGTTTTCACGTACAACAAAGTACAATACTTTAACAGTTGTTTAAATATGGAACCTATTCATAATATTAAAATTGTAATTATTCATATCCAGGGCATTTTTAAACTGTCAGCAACAATAATTATCTTGATATAATCGTTAAATGCAATTGACCATGATAATCATGACACCAAATTTCAGTATCGTCCCATGTCTGTTTCAGATTCCACAGTTTAATTTTGACCTGTTTTTTCCTGGTTTAATACAGTATATCATTATCACCAATCCTTCAAACCACTCACTTGAACTAGAGCAGGGCTAGAGCAGGACTAGAGCAGGACTAGAGCAGGACTAGAGCAGGGCTAGAGCAGGACTAGAGCAGGACTAGAGCAGGACTAGAGCAGGACTAGAGCAGGGCTAGAGCAGGGCTAGAGCAGGACTAGTGCAGGACTAGTGCAGGACTAGAGCAGGACTAGAGCAGGACTAGAGCAGGACTAGAGCAGAACTAGTGCAGGACTAGTGCAGGACTAGTGCAGGACTAGAGCAGGGATAGAGCAGGACTAGAGCAGGGATAGAGCAGGACTAGAGCAGGACTAGAGCAGGACTAGAGCAGGGCTAGAGCAGGGCTAGAGCAGGACTAGAGCAGGACTAGTGCAGGACTAGAGCAGGGATAGAGCAGGACTAGAGCAGGGATAGAGCAGGACTAGAGCAGGACTAGAGCAGGACTAGAGCAGGACTAGAGCAGGGCTAGAGCAGGACTAGAGCAGGACTAGAGCAGGACTAGAGCAGGGATAGAGCAGGACTAGAGCAGGACTAGTGTAGGACTAGAGCAGGGATAGAGCAGGACTAGAGCAGTGCAGGACTAGAGCAGGACTAGAGCAGGACTAGAGCAGGACTAGAGCAGGACTAGAGCAGGACTAGAGCAGGACTAGTGCAGGACTAGAGCAGGGATAGAGCAGGACTAGAGCAGGACTAGAGCAGGACTGAACCTGGGCTGGACCAGGACTACAGCGGAACTAGACCAGGACCAGGAAATCCTTCATTCACTTGCATTCACATTATCACCATTACTGTGTTAGACAGTAAAAGTAGAGCCCTGTAAAGGCCTGTATTTAGAGGTGGCTTCAGACTCAGTGGTTTAAACTGGACTCACTCATCAGAGTAATGTGTACACTGCGTCACCATGGCAACTGCTGAACATTCTGCCATAGACGTAGACCCCCCTGAGAGTAATGTCACTGCAAAGTATCAAAATTGAAGACATATATTTACAAGTGACCGTACAGTATTTCTTACACTCAGATCAGTCGCAGGCGTAAGGCAGTGCATTTAAGTCAATTTAAATTTAAAAAGTTTCACAACGAGAGTTGATATTTTATTTTATTTTATTTTAACAACAGCAAGTTAAAAAATTGTTAATGAAATCAGTTTTTATTAGTTAATCAGTTCCTTTGGACTGAAATGCACTTCTCCTGCATGTTTTTACATTATCTGTGTTATGATGTGTATATGATGAACAAAAGTAATCAATACTTTACGTTCATACTCTTCACTCCAATGAAACAAAATAAGACTGAAGAAGTGATGTTTTGTGCTGTTTGATTTTGGGGAGTGTAGAAAGTGAAACAGGAAGCAGCTGTAAACAAAACGGCTTTACTACAGAGATCCAGAATCAATATTAGACTAAAGGGGCATGAGCAGGGCATTGTGGGAGATGAGTCGTATGTAAATTTGCTCCTTAAAGTGCAGTTTGGAACTACACTTAAACACAAAAGCAAAGTCAAAAGGCCTGTATTACATTATTCTCTGATCTGTTATAATGTTGTTTCATACAACATACAGTTGAAACCAGACGTTTACATAGACTATATAAAAAGACACATACTTCTTTCTCACTGTCTAACATGAAATCAGACTAAACATTTCTTTTTTTTTTAGGTCAGTCAGGATTACCAGAATTATTTCTATTTGCGAAATGCTATAATAATGAGAGAAGGATTTCTCATTATTCTGGTCCTCCTCTCTGTGGTCATATTGTTTTGGCTCATGTTTGTATATCTCTGTGTACTGTAGGAGCATACCTGGTCCCATACCTGGTCCTTCTGTCTGTGGTTGTATTGTTTTGGCTCAATTCTGTAAATCTGTGTATACTGTAGGAGTGGACCTGGCCCTATACCTCGCCCTATAACTGGTCCTTTACCTGGTCCTCCTGTCTCTGGTCGTATTGATTTGGCTCATTGTTTTATATTTCCCTTTGTACTTTAGGAGCGTACCTGGTCCCATACTTGATCCTGCTTATCCTCATCGGGATCCCTCTCTTCTTCCTGGAGCTCGCTGTGGGGCAGAGGATTCGCCGCGGCAGCATCGGTGTTTGGAATTACATCAGCCCCAGACTCGGAGGCATCGGGTTCGCGAGCTGTGTGGTGAGTACACCGTTAAAGTACTACTACTACTACAGCTCTGTGTTGAGTACACAGAGAATGTCAGGTGTGTTAAACTCACCTGTCGCCCTCTCCTCAGGTGTGTTAAACTCACCTGTCGTCTCCTCCTCAGGTGTGTTAAACTCACCTGCTGTCTCCTCCTCAGGTGTGTTAAACTCACCTGTCGTCTCCTCCTCAGGTGTGTTAAACTCACCTCTCACCTGTCGTCTCCTCAGGTGTGTTAAACTCACCTGTCGCCCTCTCCTCAGGTGTGTTAAAACTCGCCCTCTCCATCCCCACCTGTCGTCTCCTCCTCAGTCTCCTGTGTGTTAAACTCACCTGTCGTCTCCTCCTCAGGTGTGTTAAACTCACCTGTCGTCTCCTCCTCAGGTGTGTTAAACTCACCTGTCGTCTCCTCCTCAGGTGTGTTAAACTCACCTGTCTCACCTGTTGCCCACCTGTCCTCCTCCTCAGGTGTGTTAAACTCTCCCTGTCGCCCTCGTCTCCTCCTCAGGTGTGTTAAACTCACCTCGTCTCCTGTGTGTTAAACTCACCTGTCGTCTCCTCAGGTGTGTTAAACTCACCTGACGTCTCCTCCTCCTGTCGTCTCCTCCTCAGGTGTGTTAAACTCACCTGTCGTCTCCTCCTCAGGTGTGTTAAACTCACCTGTCTCCTCCTCAGGTGTGTTCTCTCAGGTCTCCTCCTCAGTGTGTGTTAAACTCACCTGTCGTCTCCTCCTCAGGTGTGTTAAAACTCACCGGTGTGTTAAACTCACCTGTCTGTCTCCTCAGGTGTGTTAAACTCACCTGCCGTCTCCTCCTCAGGTGTGTTAAACTCACCTGTCGTCTCCTCCTCAGGTGTGTTAAACTCACCTGTCGTCTCCTCCTCAGGTGTGTTAAACTCACCTGTCGTCTCCTCCTCAGGTGTGTTAAACTCACCTGTTAAAACCTCACCGTCTCCTCCTCAGGTGTGTTAAACTCACCTGTCGTCTTCTCCTCAGGTGTGTTAAACTCACCTGTTGCCCTCTCCTCCTCAGGTGTGTTAAACTCACCTGTCGCCCTCTCCTCAGGTGTGTTAAACTCACCTGTCGTCTCCTCCTCAGGTGTGTTAAACTCACCTGTCGTCTCCTCCTCAGGTGTGTTAAACTCCTCCTGTGTTGTTAAACTCACTGTCGCCCTCTCCTCGTCTCTGTTGTCTCCTCAGGTGTGCTTTCTTCGTCTCCTCGCTGTTAAACTACTCTCAACTAATCATCGGCTGTTAAAACTCACCTGCCGTCCTCCTCAGGTGTTTACTTCTCTCAGTCATTCCAGCAGCCTCTGCCCTGGCACGAGTGTGTCTTCTCTGGTCAAGAACAAGTGCAAACTTTACTGTCAACCCTCCACCTGTGAGTTTGTCCTCTGGTCCAGAAACAGAACCTCCACCTGTGAGTTTATCACACAGAACAGAACCTCCACCTGTGAGTTTATCATACAGAACAGAACCTCCACCTGTGAGTTTATCACACAGAACAGAACCTCCACCTGTGAGTTTATCACACAGAACAAGACCTCCACCTGTGAGTTTATCACATAGAACAAAACCTCCACCTGTGAGTTTATCATACAGAACATAGAACAGAATCTACACGCCTCAGAGAAGCTGCAGTTCCAGGTACCACTCTGTGTTAGCATCAGGCTAAAGCATGAAAGAGAAACACAATGTCCTCAGAGCGCCTGCAGTCTGTGTTCAAGATGCTCTGAGTGTTAGTGTTAGCAGCTCTACTCATCCTCCTCAAGAAAAATACTGTGTGGTATCAGATCAGTGAATTGTTTTGAGTACTTGCCAATACCAACAGCTGCAAAATGTGCGATACCTGTAGTGATTTCAGAACAACGCTAATTAAAACAATAAATCTCTAAGAAGTACAATTGCTCCCTCTCTCTCACACACCCCTCCTCTCCCCCCTCCCTCACTTTCCTTCTCTGCCTCACTTTCCTTCTCTGCCTCTCCTCAGATGTGGTCCCTGAGTGCGATAAGAGTTCTGCCACCACATATTACTGGTACCGCGAGGCTCTGGACATCTCTGACAGCATCTCTGAGAGCGGAGGACTCAACTGGAAGATGACCCTGTGTCTGTTGGCCGCATGGACCATGGTGTGCCTGGCCATGATCAAGGGCATCCAGTCCTCCGGGAAGGTACTGAAATAACACAACAATATACTGTCAATACAACCTACAGTCCTCAGGGAAGGTACTAAAAATATACAATACCATAGAACATACAGTCCTCTGGGAAAGTACTATATATATGTATGCTACTATACTTATGTTAACATCAATAGAACATACAGTCCTCTGGGAAAGTACTATATATATGTATGCTACTATACTTATGTTAACATCAATAGAATATACAGTCCTCTGGGAAGGTACTAGAATGACAAAACATTATACTGTCAATAAAACATACAGTCCTCAGGGAAGGTACTAAAAATATACAATACCATAGAACATACAGTCCTCTGGGAAAGTACTATATATATGTATGCTACTATACTTATGTTAACATCAATAGAATATACAGTCCTCTGGGAAGGTACTAGAATGACAAAACATTATACTGTCAATAAAACATACAGTCCTCAGGGAAGGTACTAAAAATATACAATACCATAGAACATACAGTCCTCAGGGAAGGTACTAAAAATATACAATACCATAGAACATACAGTCCTCTGGGAAGGTACTAAAAAGTTCTAAATACTGTAATGGCTATACCATAGAATATCCAGTCCTCCAGAAAGGTAGTAAATAAACCACTGTACTGTACCTTAACCTTTACATTAATAAAACCATCTATAGAACATCTAGTCCCCTGGAAAGGTACAAACTATAAACAACTGCACTGACATCTAAAGAACACCGTGTACTTGGGAAAGGTGCTAACTTTTTCCAGCTTGCATTATTAAATCCTCTATAAAACAGTGAGCTGAAGGAGAGGTGATGGCGATAATCTGAAAATGTTGTGTCCTGAGGCAACACTTCACCCCAAGTTGTGTGTATTGGTGGCAGTAGGAGGGGTCGATGATGCAGATTGAGGAGTGAATGATCTCAATAGAAATGGGATTTGTTCTTCCTTGTTCCTTCCTGACCCAGTTCTTGGAAGTAGGTTTCCCCCAGTACAGTTTATGGGGTCAGAGTTTATATATGAAGAATTATGATCAATGAAAAAGTGGATTTAAGTGGATTTGGAGTAAGCCGAGATCAGTAGAAGGATCAGCCAGAATCAAAGCGTTTCCTGGATTTAAACGGAGGCCATTTTGCAGAATTATCTTCATTTGGATGTCGACCTCTGACCTCTGCAGATAAACTGTTAAACTCTCTTTTGTACAGTTACCAAGGATATAAAGAGGAAGTGCAGGAGGATTACCTGAGAAGAGCCAGCACTAACCTTTAGCCGCTATGCTAATCCGCTCAGGTGCTTGTCACGCTACTGTCAGCGCTGATGCTAAGCTAACGTCACATGAGTTTCATATCAGAGGCTTAAACACTATCCAGTCCGGTGTAATATGACCAGAAGTGTGAACTCTGTGGACTATCACTGGACGTAGACTGGGAACTTTATAAAGTTGGTAAAAAATAATTCATATTTTTATGTTAGTGTCTTCATGGTTCAGGTTTCCATGAGGATGTATTGCTGTATTGAGTGGAATATTTCTCAGTATATGGCATTAAACCGGCCAATGTGTGGGTCAGATCTGTGCAGAGGCGACCCCACTTATAGTAAGAATACATGTTTTTCAAGGACACAGCAGACAACCACCTTCTCCTTACCGGAAAACACTTTAACGTCCATATGATTGGTTAAAATGGCCTTCCTTTAGACCCCTCCATTCCCTTCATGAGGGCAAAAATGTGGGTTCAGACTAGTGCTGTCAAAAGTATCAAAAATCAGATTTGAATCGATACTAAAACTAGTATTGAAACTAAATACTCATCTGAGCAGGTATCAATACTAAAAAAGTCACATTCACAGGGCACAAATTAACCTCTTTAGCTTTAGGATGATCTTGAGCTGTATCAGAGAAAGTATAAGACACATAGACTAGTGACACCCACGGACCACTATGGACCTACTGGACGACACAGATATAAGGCCATGTGGTTATAGAAAAGAAAGTTTTACCATTTAATGTGGAAAATCACGTACCTTGGTCATGCAGGAGCAGAGACAGGAGCAGACGACAGGAGCAGACGACAGGAGCAGACGACAGGAGCAGAGACAGGAGCAGTGACAGGAGCAAACAACAGGAGCAGAGACAGGAGCAGTGACAGGAGCAAACAACAGGAGCAGAGACAGGAGCAGTGACAGGAGCAAACACAGGAGCAGAGACAGGAGCAGTGACAGGAGCAAACAACAGGAGCAGAGACAGGAGAGCAGTGACAGGAGCAGAGACAGGAGCAGTGACAGGAGCAGAGACAGGAGCAGTGACAGGAGCAGAGACAGGAGCAGAGACAGGAGCAAACAACAGGAGCAGAGACAGGAGCAGTGACAGGAGCAGAGACAGGAGCAGAGACAGGAGCAGTGACAGGAGCAGTGACAGGAGCAGTGACAGGAGCAGTGACAGGAGCAGAGACAGGAGCAGAGACAGGAGCAGTGACAGGAGCAGTGACAGGAGCAGTGACAGGAGCAGTGACAGGAGCAGAGACAGGAGCAGAGACCAGGCCGGAGCTGGACACAGAGATAAGAGGAACAAAGGGAGGATTAAACTGTGAGGACCAAATGTAATAGAACAGGACCAGGTCTAGACCAGGACTTAACCGGGATCAAACCAGGACAAATGTGAATGCTCCCTTAATTTAAATGTTTTTTTAAAGCTCCATTGTGTAACTTTAAGCAGAGCCTCCATCAGGGCTGCACAATTTGAGAAAAAAACACACTGAAATTGCAATTAGATTTGCGATATATATGTTTAAAAAGTAGGATTCTGTTCATGTTTGTAGAGGTCTAAACTACAGGGTTGGCAGCTTTTACACAGAATAAGACCCAATGGAGACACAGGGAGGGCATCTGAGGGTTTTTAAAGCTCCAATATGCCATGAAAAACGTGAATTCCCATCGTGAGCGGTGTCGCCTCTCCACAGATCGGACCTGTAACTTGGCCTATCAGTGTCACACCTTGTTTCCAAGGAGATAGCTAAGTTTAATGCTAAGTTTAATTGCTCGAACATGTGAGACTGAAGCTCCGAGTATGATTTTTAGGAGGAGGAGGATCCAACATTACATCTGTACCTGATTTGTACTGTTGTGACAGATTAGTTCATTTTAAACAGTTTGCAGTGGTCCAAAGTTACTCCTCATTTACCTTATGCATTCAGAGCATCCTAACGATTCCCCACAATGAGTTTATAAGCACTTTTCACAGCTCTCAGAGACCAGAGTGGAGTTTTGCCATCGCAGTAAAGCTAACAACAACTAGCATGCTAACATGCACTTCCTGCTTTAAATGTTTATAATCTTTATAATTAGATGCAGACAGCACACAGCAGACTTATTTTGACCTCAAGATTTGCTCATACAATATCTGTACTCAGTTTTACTCAAATACAAGGGGAAAATGAAAGTCTTTTTAACATTGTAAAAACCCTTTAACTCTATATGTAATACACTGGACACATTACCCAGAATCCCTTTGGTTTTTTGTAGTTTTTTTCCCCTCTGCTTCGGCTGGGGCCCCTCTGGCTTTGAAATCTTCACAAAAGAATCCTAATGCCCCTCTCAGACCTCCTCTTTGAGTCTGGACTAAACCCGGACTAGACCTGGACTCGTGGGTGGGCGGTCCGGACCCGTCTCCATGGCAACTCCCGCCCTTTTCAGCTTGGCTCCGATTGTGAAAAGTGTGGCACTAAGAAAAGGCAGACGACAGACACAGAGGAGAATAAAGGCTAACCACTCTGCCACAGTAACACAGGGAGAACATGCAAACTCCAGAGAGATCCTCTGACCCAGAGAAGAAAGAAGTGCTCCACTTTGTCACTTAAGTAAAAGTACAGATACTGGAGTAATTAAATACTCAAGTAAAAGTAAAAGTATCACATGAAAAAATCTACTCAAGTTAAAAAATACTGAAGTAGCCATTTAAACATATATTGAAAGAGTAAAAAGTAAAAGTATTTCACGCAGATGTTGAGATCTAATAAAGCCTTAAATGTAGCAATTTTGATAAAGATTTGTGCTGAATTTTGTTCCACAGAACAAAATTGTATATTTTTGTTTGCTCAAATTATGAACTTGAAAATAAAATCTCAGCCTTTTCAGGTCACAGACAATAAAAAAAAAAAAAACAACTTTTACTTTTCAGTCCAAGTACAGATACCTGCTCTCAAATGTAGTGAAGTAAAAGTAAAAATTATCCACTTAAAAATGTATTCAAGTAAAGTACAGGTACCTAAAATGTGTACTTAAGTACAGTACTTTACTACTTTTATTTGGTTTCGTTCCACCACTGTCTAACCCACAGGCTTCATTTTGAGGTGACTCTGTGCTTTCTCTTTAATCCAGGTTAAAGTGACCTCTAATCCGGGTTTAAGTGAGTCACACTTGAGTCACGTCTGTCTCTCCTGTTCTGTCATTATGTCATGTGCAGAGGTGTAGGTTTAACAGTAAAATCCTGTTTTTATGACACACATACAGGTTAAACAAAAACTGACGTGGATCAGATGAATGGTTAGTTCTGAGACACTGTCACTATGGTTCAGTTTGATCTGTGATTTAAAGTTAGTGCTTGGTGATATGCTAACACAAAATAATCATAGTTTCTTTCCTCAAATTAAAAAATCTAAGTAATGGTAATACTTGAACTCTTGATTAAAAACACAGCTTCACACTTTAAGGAGAAAGCCCCGTTCATCTGGGCGTGGTGAAGACACAACATTTTGTAATATTTGTTCTGATTTTCTTGGTTATAAACAAAGATATTTAAAGATATTTTTTCACTTTGAACATGATTTTCTGTGTAATTCCAGGGTTTAAAAATAACTTTTAAATAATCGGTTGGTTGGTTCATTATAAGCTGATAATGTGGTTGCTCTCATGGTTTTGTATTAGTCTTTTATGTAATGCCCCAAATCAAGTCTCAATGCAGTAGGTTATGTAGCATTACCAATGAGTTATATATCATAAAAAGACACTTTTTTATTCAGAAAATATCTGTATTTATGTAGAATTGCAAGTACTTTAAATAATTTATTTCTAGTCTCATTTATTTATTTATTTAGCAACAATTTATTAATATCTTCCACTTCACCATTTGTACAAGGTGCTTTTGGTCTTCATAGAGGACTTAATTTAACAAAAAATCATAATATAAATGCGAGCACTGAACCCTGTAGATTTCCACTACTTTTAACATTTTGTCTAAAAGTATTAAGTTTACATATTTTTTATCTTAATTGGGCTATAAAGGTTTTTAATTACAATATAAATAATCATTTGACTAGTTGATTACTAAAATAATTGTGAGTTGCAGCCCTACTGTTTTCGGAGTAAATTTTCTTCAGTGAGAGACATTGAGAATATGCAAACTACACACACATGCACACGCATACACACACACACACACACACACACACACACACACACACACACACACACACACACACACACACACACACACACACAAAGACCCAGGAGTGGAACCTGGGACCCTCTTGTTGTGAGGAGGGAGTACTAACCTCCTGTGTTTGTTCAGGTGATGTACTTCAGCTCTCTGTTCCCGTACCTGGTCCTCATCTGTTTCCTGGTCCGATCTCTGCTCCTCAAAGGATCTGTGGACGGGATCAAGCACATGTTTACTCCACAGGTACTAAACCAGGACTAAACCAGGACTAAACCACGACTAAACCACGACTGAACTGGGACTAAATCAGAACTAAAGCAGGACTAAAGCAGGACTAAACCAGGACTAAACCAGGACTAAACCAGGACTAAACCGCGACTAAACCAGGACTGAACTGGGACTAAATCAGGACTAAACCAGGACTAAAGCAGGACTAGACCAAGACTGAACCAGGACTAAACCAGGACTGAACTGGGACTAGACCAGGACTAAACCAGGACTAAACCAGGGCTACACTGTGACTAAACTGGGACTAAAGTTGGACTAAAGTGGGACTGAACCAGGACTGAACCAACACTAAACCAGGACTAAACCAGGACTAAACCCGGTCTAAACACTGACCCTCTTGTATTTTTAGATCGACATCATGGCGGACCCTAAGGTGTGGAGGGAGGCAGCGACTCAGGTCTTCTTCGCTCTGGGATTGGGATTTGGAGGCGTCATCGCGTTTTCTAGTTACAACAAACGAGACAATAACTGCCACTTCGACGCCGTGCTGGTCTCCATCATAAACTTCCTCACTTCGGTTCTGGCCACACTGGTGGTCTTCGCCGTGCTCGGGTTCAAAGCCAACATCATGAACGATAAATGCATCGCCACGTGAGTAAAAAAAAATAAATAAAAATCTATCACATCTGCTCCTGTTTTCTGCTAAATCACAAACATCGGCAACATTTCTACACAATAATATGAATGACGTGTGACATAGTCACTTCTTAAAGGTTTTGTATGACACAAAACTGACTCTCGTGAGGTTTAAGTCGTGTTGTAATGTTGTTACCTCTTCAAAAACAGACCTGGAGTTGTGTTTTGTTTCATTCACACATGTTTGAGTAACACTTTACTTTTTAGTCTGTCGACATCGCCAAAACTCAAAATGCTTTGCTCCACCTTGTGATGTCGATAATTGATAGTTTTCAAGTCAACAGCTCCTTTTACCTTTAGTTCAGAAGAGATTAGCAATTCCAGGGCTGAAATCATCCAAATGATTCTAGTGAAGGTGAGTGGAGTTTAAAAACACTGTGGAGCACTTTACTACCACGTGACATCACTAGGTAGAGCAGAGTGTTTTCAGTTTGAGAGAAAAACTAGTCTAAATAGTCTAAATCTGCAGGGTTTGTGTGTTAAATATGTGTGAATGAAACACAACTCCAGGTCTGTTTGTGATGAGGAAACAACATTATAACAGAGAAGAACCTCAAATATTAAAACATGGAAGATTGACAATCCTGATATTAGCAGGAAATGTCTGGGTATAAAATTTCATATATTAAAAAGGAGTGTGACACAAAATGCACTAATCTTTTTTCCATGTTATAATGTTGTTCCCTCATCAAACACACGCCTGAAGAGGTTTTAGATGTCATCCATGCATGTTTGCGTAATCTAGCGATCTCTCTTTTAAATTTACAAATTTTAGTGAATATCCATTGATTCATATGTGACATATTCAGCTGATCCTATAGTTAGTTAAAATTCTTCATATTGTTGCTGCTGTTGTTGTTGCTGCAGAAACACAAACCGTGTGGTGTCCCTCCTGGGCTCCCGTATCGAGGCCAGTCTGATCCCTCACCACATAAACCTGTCGGCTCCAGAGAGCATCACTGCAGAAGACTATCACCAGATCATCTCTGTTATAAAAGCAGTGCAAGAGGACGACTTCAGCAAACTGGGGCTGGAGATGTGCAGCATCGAGAAGGAACTCAACCAGGTACAACTAATATACACTCACATATGTACACAAATATAAACACACACAGATACTCACACATATGTACACACAAATATCAACACACACAGATACTCACACACACATATACACACAAATATCAACACACACAGATACTCACACACACATATACACACAAATATCAACACTCACAAATATGTACACACAAATATAAACACACACAGATACTCACACACACATATACACACAAATATCAACACTCACAAATATGTACACACAAATATAAACACCCACAGATACACACACACACATATACACACAAATATCAACACTCACACAGATACTCACACACACATATACACACAAATATCAACACACACAGATACTCACACACACATATACACAAATATCAACACTCACAAATATGTACACACAATATAAGCACACACAGATACACACACATGTACACACAAATATCAACACACACACACACATATGTACACACAAATATCAACACACACACAGATACTCACACACACATATACACACAAATATCAACACTCACACAGATACTCACACACACATATACACACAAATATCAACACACACAGATACTCACACACACATATACACACAAATATCAACACACACAGATACTCACACACTCATATACACACAAATATCAACACTCACAAATATGTACACACAATATAAGCACACACAGATACACACACATGTACACACAAATATCAACACACACACACACATATACACACAAATATCAACACACACAGATACTCACACACACATATACACAAATATCAACACACACAGATACTCACACACTCATATACACACAAATATCAACACTCACAAATATGTACACACAATATAAGCACACACAGATACACACACATGTACACACAAATATCAACACACACACACATATGTACACACAAATATCAACACACACACAGATACTCACACACACATATACACACAAATATCAACACTCACAAATATGTACACACAATATAAGCACACACAGATACACACACATATGTACACAAATATCAACACTCACACAGATACACACACATATACACACAAATATCAACACTCACAAATATGTACACACAAATATAAACACCCACAGATACACACACACACATATACACACAAATATCAACACTCACACAGATACTCACACACACATATACACACAAATATCAACACACACAGATACTCACACACACATATACACAAATATCAACACACACAGATACTCACACACACATATACACAAATATCAACACACACAGATACACACACACACATATACACACAAATATCAACACTCACAAATATGTACACACAATATAAGCACACACAGATACACACACATGTACACACAAATATCAACACACACACACACATATGTACACACAAATATCAACACACACACAGATACTCACACACACACATATACACACAAATATCAACACTCACAAATATGTACACACAATATAAGCACACACAGATACACACACATATGTACACAAATATCAACACTCACACAGATACACACACATGTACACACAAATATCAACACAGACACACACATATATACACACAAATATCAACACACACAGATACACACACACACATATATACACACAAATATCAACACTCACAAATATGTACACACAATATAAGCA
This sequence comes from Periophthalmus modestus, assembly GCA_019594935.1. NCBI lineage: Eukaryota > Metazoa > Chordata > Actinopteri > Gobiiformes > Gobiidae > Periophthalmus > Periophthalmus modestus. Next base: position 4,232,296 of record JAIEZT010001390.1, read on the forward strand.
CACACAGATACACACACATGTACACACAAATATCAACACACACACACATATGTACACACAAATATCAACACTCACAAATATATACACACAATATAAACACACACCGATACACACACATATACACACAAACACACACACACACACACACACACACACAAAGATGTGCTGCAGCATTGTGAGAAGCAACTCAACCAGGTACCACTAAATATATACAAGTATAAATATATACAAGAATAAATATATGAACATAGAAATATATACAAGTATAAATATATACACGTATAAATATATAAACGTATAAATATATACACGTACAAATATATACACGTATAAATATATAAACGTATAAATATAGACACGTATAAATATATACACGTACAAATATATACACGTATAAATATAGACACGTATAAATATATACACGTATAAATATATACACGTAATACATTAATATTCAAACACACAGACTTTAAAGATAAGGCGTTAAAAATGGTTGTGGGGATAAGAGCCTTAAACCTGAACAGGCGGACACAGTCAGCGCTGCCCTCTGGTGGTCAGATAAACTAGAACCATAGTTACATTTGGAACTTTCATTTTAGTTCAACATTAGATAAAGCATAAATAGAAAAACTTATAATAAACATTTCTTGAATAGAATTGTAAAAACATGTCTTCTGGAAGTGGATGTCAGATACTAAACGTTACCATGAGATAATCCTTTAAGATTTATTGTATCGTATTGATACTTTGCAGCTGATGTCATCAACATTCCCTGTGACTGTGAAGAGTAGGCACTGCTCTTTCAGAGGCTTTGTTAGACTTTAATCTGAGTTTTATTTTAATACAATCTGACCATAAAGAACTGACTGAGGTGAGCTGATTTGTGCTGTTAAACAAGTCCCTCTCAAATAACATGACAGTCTTGAGCTAGCTAGCATTAGCCAACAGTTTTTCAATGAGTCACTCTCCTTTTTGTTGAAAATCAAACTCCTAAACAGGACAACTGTTCCAGGTCTGGGTCTGGAGGTTTAACCCTCTCTCTCCCTCTCCTCAGACTGTTCAGGGCACAGGTCTGGCCTTCATCGCCTTCACAGAGGCCATGACGCACTTCCCTGCCTCTCCATTCTGGTCCGTCATGTTTTTCCTGATGCTGGTGAACCTGGGGCTCGGAAGCATGTTTGGAACTATTGAGGGAATTCTCACTCCGCTCATCGACACCTTCAAAGTCCGCAAGGAGCTGCTCACAGGTACTGAACCGGGACTGAACTGGTACTGAACCAGGACTGTACCAAGACTGAGCCGGGACTGAACCAAAGCTGAACCAGGATTGGACGAGGATTGAACCAGGTTAAACTAAATCAAACCAGGTTAAACCAGGACTACACCAGAACTAAACCAGGGCTGGAGGTACAGGCTTAAACAAAACACAGGGCTAAAGGATCAGACTGGGACAAAACATTGGACTAGTGTTGTATGGATTTATAGATACAAATACTACTACTGAAAATGTAATTATAATCCTCAAATAAACTGTAGAAATGGTTGCATATGTTTATTTCACGTTTATCCGACACTGAAACTGCCCAACACTTTTAAAATGGACTAGAATACATTGTTTTTAAAAGGACCCCAGACCCACGTGCACAGTTGGATGTGCACACGTCTGAGAGAAGCCTCTGACCTCAGTGAGCTTAGAAACGCCCTTGTAAAAAAAAAACCTCACTCACCCTCTTTTCTCTCTCTCACTCTATACTGGGGTTGTCTCTGTATCCCTCCCTTCCTCTCCCTTCCTCTTCTCTCTTATACATGTTATAATATATTTTCTTTTCTAGATTTCTCTCTTCGTGTAGAGATCTCCCTCCTTCTCTCTTCTATACGTTTTTGTCATAGACTTTATATATAAATGGACATAGCTAACCTACTAGCCGCCGCGCTGCAAATAGGAAGTGAGCATGGGTGCGCTCTGATTGAAATTCGCTACACATTTGCTGTACATTTGCTAAACGAATGACTTTCAACAGCTTCGCTCCTGATTTGGTCTTCGGTTGCTATGATACTCGTGGTCGAAATTCCAAATATGGAACTCGGCTCTGTATAACCGCTCTAGCCTCGATGAGCTTCATTTGACTGGAGCTGAAAGCTATGGGTGTCGTCACACTCACTTAGTCCACTTCTTTTTACAGTCTATGGTTGTTTCTTCTCTCTTCTTTCTCTCGCTCGTCTTTACAGCGAGTTGCTGTGTTCTTGCTATCTCCATTGGGCTCCTCTTTGTGCAGAGATCTCCCTTTCTCTCCCTCTGTTTTATATGTTGTTATATATTTCTTCTCCCTCTTTACAGTGGGTTGCTGTGTCCTTGCGTTCTCCATCGGGCTCCTCTTCGTGCAGAGATCAGGGAACTACTTTGTTGCCATGTTTGACGATTACTCTGCCACTCTGCCTCTGCTCGTCGTGGTGATCTTGGAGAACGTGGCTGTGGCCTGGGTCTACGGCGTCGACAAGTGAGACTTACTTTAACAGCATCATTTACTGTTTCTAGTCTTTTTTTGGCAACTTCAGTTTAAACTGGGCAAATTTGCAGCTTTCTAGTCAAAAAACAGTTAAATCTAAGTGTGTGCTGCCTCCATCAAGTACTACGTGACAAAACACAGGACTGCCCTGATTACAACAGGTGTTTCTGATTGCAGGGGTGAAGTTTTGAAGTGTGGATACCTTAGACCAATCACAGTGTTCCTTACACCCCGTCCCCCCTAAAACCCCCATTTAGTCCTCAAGACCCTGCCCCTCCTACCCCCTCCTCCATCAATATTATTTTATTATAGTAAACAGTATGTAGATGTAACATTGTGTTATTGTTTTTGTGCAGGTTCTTTGAGGACTTGTAGATCTAATATTTTGTGTTTTTTTGTGTTTATGTTCTTTGAGGACCTGTAGATCTAATATTTTGTGTGTTTATGTTCTTTGAGGACCTGTAGATCTAATATTTTGTGTTTTTTTGTGTTTATGTTCTTTGAGGACCTGTAGATCTAATATTTTGTGTGTTTATGTTCTTTGAGGACCTGTAGATCTAATATTTTTTTGTTTTTTTTGTGTTTATGTTCTTTGAGGACCTGTGGATCTAATATTTTGTGTGTTTTTTGTGTTTATGTTCTTTGAGGACCTGTGGATCTAATATTTTGTGTGTTTTTTGTGTTTAGGTTCTTTGAGGACCTCCGGGACATGCTGGGATTCTCTCCGTACAGGTTTTACTTTTACATGTGGAAGTTCGTCACTCCGATCCTGCTCCTGCTTCTGCTCGGATCCAGCTTCATCCAACTGGTCATGACTCCTCCCAGCTACAGTGCCTGGAACCAGGAGCAGGTGAGACAGGGGCGGAGACAGGGGAGAGGAAGGGGCGACAGGTGAGACAGGAGCAGAGACGAGAGAGGCAGGAGCGACAGGTGAGACAGGAGCAGAGACGAGAGAGGCAGGAGCGACAGGTGAGACAGGGCAGACAGAGACGAGAGAGGCTGGAGCGACAGGTGAGACAGGAGCAGAGACGAGAGAGGCTGGAGCGACAGGTGAGACAGGAGCAGAGACGAGAGAGGCAGGAGCGACAGGTGAGACAGGAGCAGAGACGAGAGAGGCTGGAGCGACAGGTGAGACAGGAGCAGAGACGAGAGAGGCAGGAGTGACAGGTGAGACAGGAGCAGGGCCTTTAGTTTCACTTTAAAATGAAACTCCCTCCTCCCCCCTCACTCTCCCCTTTAGTCCTCCAGGTGTGGTCCAGTTTAGCATGAGCAAGTTACACCTGCTAGAGGTATTCGAGGGCCTTGACCCCACTAAAGAAGCCTTAGACTCGTGCTGTAGGACTGAAACAACAAATTTGTTTTGACAAATTATGAATCTTGTTCTCATCTGTCTGCAGGCGATGGAGCAGAAGTTGGGTTTTCCTGTGTGGGGCATTGTGGTGTGCATCTCTCTGGTCATCATGGCGATCCTTCCCGTTCCTGTGGTGTTCTGCCTCCGTTTCTTTAACATAATCGAAGACGGTCCAGGGGGTTTGTCGTCCGTGTCGTACAAAAAAGGCCGGATGATCGCGGAGACGCCACAGACCGACGACGCGGACGACGCGAGCCTCATCCATGGAAAAAGTCCTAGCCAGGAGCCCTCTCCGATGCCCGGAATCTACCGCAAACACGCCGCTAACAATGCTAACAATGCTAACAATGCTAATGCAACAGCAGTGCCCCCGGAGGTCGACATGGCTCCCAACGGGCGCTACGGTATCGGTTACCTGATGGCAGAGATGCCCGACATGCCCGAGTCAGACTTGTAAACGCAATTACAAAAGTTCAAAAAAGTTACATTGTGTACAAATTTCTGCGTTTGTAAAGTGTCTGTAGATATAATGCTTCGTCGACGTGGAACTTAAGGCGTTTTTTTAAGTTTAAACTGAAAAAAAAATGTAAGAAATAAAATGTTGAAATGTCTTTAAAACCCAAAATCACCTCTACACCTAGCTGCTAGCTTGAGTTAGCAATAAAAAGTTAGCATTGGAGAATGGACCAGTGGACTGTGACACATAGTCATTTTGTTTTAGTCCATCAAACTGGCACCAAACATGTTCTGATTTATCTTTTACCAGTTTAAAATAGAAGACATGCAGGCAATGAAGGTGAAGTGCTTGGCTCAAAGGCACAATGGAAGGAGAAGGAGGGATCTGAACCTGCAGCCTTCTGGTTATAAGATGATCTCCTGAGCCTGTACCAAAACATGCTTCAAGCTCTAACTGTTTCCAATTTTTGCACTTAAAAAATAGATAAAGTTGGAATCATTTCCAAAAAAAAACTGAAATAACTGAAATTTTAAAACTAAAACTTCAGAATGCCGATTGTTTTAAGTAATTTGAAAGCATCTTGAAATTCTGAAATGAGCTTATTTGCTATATATATTTTTGTATTTTAGACTAAAATTTAAACTGAATTATGATTTGATTCTTGCACTAAATTCTAGTAGAAATATTGCCAAAATGAAATCGAAAACAACAGAATACGTGTTAGTGTGCAGACAGACAATCGGTTTGGGTGATACTAAAACCAAATCAAACTGAACCTATAAAAGTAAGTACTTAAACTGTTTGTGCCCTGGTAAAGTCTCGTATCATTTTTGATTTGAAATCCTGTTAAATCCTGTTAAATCCAGTTTGTGTAGTAGATAGTGCCCCGTGCATTTCAATAATAACACATTTAGTCGTGTTGAAGAGTTTTCATCATACTGTTTCTTATTAATATTCATTTATAGGAGATCTGTGCCCATGAAGCCTGTACACTAACAACATCGTTATTTCAAATGTTCAGTGTTTTTTACTTTTAATCATTTTGAAATTTTGTGCACCAAAGTCTGAAAATGTTTTTTAATCTTGTGACAGTATAATGTGATCAAATGTAAAGTTTAAAGGTTTAGAGGTGACTTTGGGTGGTGCCGAGTTCAAGTCCTGCTGAAAATGGTATTTTTGTAGCGTCTCCTCTGATTGGCTGTTACAGTTCAGCTCAGTTGTGGTTCGGCTCCTCTGATTGGCCGTTATCGTTCGGCTCCTCTGATTGGCCGTTATCGATTGGCCGTTATCGTTCGGCTCCTCTGATTGGTTCGTTATCGTTCGCTCGGCTCCTCTGATTGGCCGTTATCGTTCGGCTCCTCTGATTGGCCGTTATCGTTCGGCTCCTCTGATTGGCCGTTATCGTTCGGCTCCTCTGATTGGCCGTTATCGTTCGGCTCCTCTGATTTGCACTCGCTCCTCTGATTGGCCGTTATCGTTCGGCTCTTCTGATTGGCCGTTATCGTTCGGCTCCTCTGATTGGCTGTTCCAGTTCTTTTGTCTGTTAAGTTGCTTCTTCAGGCCACAGTGTTGGGAAGTAAAACACATGAACTGAAATGACGAACTCCAAAGTTTCATTTTGGTGCTTTTCAAAATACAGTTACTTTTCTAAAATCAATGATGGTATTTGACTGTGATAGTTAAAGGTGCATTATGTAACTTTTCTAGTAGGGGATCTGCCACCTGATGTTATTGTTTTACCTGGAATGTTCCAAACTATGTTATTTAGCTAACATTTGCTCAATTACAAAAAGTTACATAGTGCATCTTTAGACGTCAGGCCTCAGTGTTCAAATATCCAAACTCGTACGAGGAGAACAACTTTTTACAACAGTGTCTCAAACACAAATATTTATATAATTTCATATTGTCGACATAAAGCTCAAGAGGAACCACAACTTTTACTCGAGTAAAAGTACTGTTACAATGTACAAAATATTACTCAAGTAGGAGTAAAAGTATGCTGCAAGAAAAGTACTGCCGGTCTCTGTTTTAAACCCATGTTGTTCCACTGAATGTGAAAGTATTCTAAGTATTCACAATGTGGTACTCTGATTGGATCCTGTAAATATTCAGTATTGTGTAAGTAAATATATTTTGGAGATATTCTTCCCAACACTGATCCAGCCTCAGTGAAGCATCTCCTGGACGTCTGATACTTGAAAATCTGCTCTGTGTGATATTTCACTGAACACATCAGAACATGAGGAGGACAGGAGTCTGCGGCCAGGACCAACCACGTTTACCTCTGCAACGGTTCAGTCCCGGTTCAGTCCCGGTTCAGTCTCTGCTCAGTCCTAGTTTAGTCCCGGTTCAGTCCCGGTTTAGTCTCTGCTCAGTCCTAGTTTAGTCCCGGTTCAGTCCCGGTTCAGTCCCGGTTTAGTCTCTGCTCAGTCCTAGTTTAGTCCCGGTTCAGTCCCGGTTCAGTCCCGGTTCAGTCCCGGTTCAGTCCCAGTTTAGTCTCTGCTCAGTCCTAGTTTAGTCCCGGTTCAGCCCTGGTTCAGTCCCGGTTCAGTCCCGGTTTAATCCTGGTTCAGTTCCGGTTCAGTCCTGGTTCAGTCCTGGTTTAATCCTGGTTTAGTCCTGGTTTAGCTCTGGTCTAATCCTGGTTCAGTCCCAGTTTAGTTCTGGTTTAGTCCCGGTTTAGTCCTGGTTCAGTGGATTTGTGTTCTGTTAAATATGTCACAGGTTTGACTAAAGCACGTCCTGGTGAAGTCCACTGTTTTTCATGAGCGATACTTGAACCTTAAGTAACTTAAGAAAGTTCCACAGTGCACCTTTAATGTGACTTATGCAGTACAACACAGACTCAGACTCTAAACATCATGATGTCAGTTTGATCTTAATCTTGACTTGAGCCATTGTGAATCAGTTTGACGTATTTGATTTTATAAATCTGTTGGAACAAATTCATTTATGTATGAACCTGTTCTGGATTATTTGAGTCAGAATTACTCAAATCAAAGTTGTGAACTCAAATCTCAAGTCAAGTTTAACTCATTCACTCACTGACAGAGGTGGGTAGAGTAGCCAAAACACTGTACTAAAGTAAGAGTTACTTCAAAATAATATTACTCAAGTTGAAGTACAAAATAGTGGTCCAAGAAATTAGTAAAAAAAAAAAAAAAAAACACAATCAAATCAATTCAAATAATTTCATATTGTCGACAAAGCTCAAGTCACTTTAGACTCACTCACAGTGAGAAGAGGAACCACAACTTTTACTCAAGAGTATTGTTACATTGTACAATATATTACTCGAGTAAGAGTACTGTTACACTGTACTATATATTACTCGAGTAAGAGTACAGTTACTTCAATAAAATATGACTGAAGTAGGAGTAAAAGTATGCTGCTAGAAAAGTACTCTGAAAAGTACAATTTCTTTAAAAAGCAACTTGAGTAAATGTGACAGAGAACTACCCACCTCTGCTGACTGTTATTTAATATGATTTTGTATTTCTTCGATTGTAGTCCAGGGGGCGCTGTTAACCCTTCGAGCCCCTGTATGAGACGATGTGCCTAAGTCATTATAAGTGTGTGGGAAACGAAGGCTGTTTATTTTTAGAATTCTGTATGGTTTAGTCCTAGTCCTAGATTAGACCTGGTTTAGACCTAGTTTAGACTAGACTAGACCTGGTTTAGACCTAGTTTAGACTAGATTAGACCTGGTTTAGTCCTAGTTTAGACCTGGTTTAGACCTAGTTTAGACCTGGTTTAGTCCTAGATTAGACTTGGTTTAGTCCTAGATTAGACCTAGTTTAGACATGGTTTAGACCTAGTTTAGACATGGTTTAGTCCTAGATTAGACCTGGTTTAGACCTAGTTTAGACCTGGTTTAGTCCTAGATTAGACCTGGTTTAGACCTAGTTTAGACCTGGTTTAGTCCTAGATTAGACCTGGTTTAGTCCTGGTTTAGTCCTAGTTTAGACCTGGTTTAGTCCTAAGTCTTTCTCAGTGTATGAAGTAAATGAAGGCTTTTATTTAAAGTACTCTGTAACTGTAACAAAGTCCTGGTGTTTTGAGATTTAGAGGAAGTTGTTTTGTTTAAATACTTAAATACATTAATTACTTTTCTTGTTTTGTAACACGGCCCACACTCTGTACATAACTTTTTCTCTAATGGCTTTAAACGCAGTGTCGCCTTTTTCTTTTCTCAAATTAAAGATCAAATTCTGGTCCTAAACAAGATTTCTGTGTGGTTTGTGGATATCTAGTTTAGTCTTGGTTCAGACCTGGTTTAGTCCTGATTTTGTCCTTGTTTAGTTCTGCTGTAGTCCTGAGTTGGACCTGGTTTAGTCAGTTTTCAGTTTAGACCTGGTTTAGTCCTCGTTCAGACTTGGTTTACTCCTGGTTTAGATCTGGTTTAGTCCTGGTTTGGCTCTGGTTTAGATCATGTTTGGTCCTGGTTTAGTTTAATTTGAACCTGGGTTTGATCTATGATTTGTGGTTAATATCTCTGTAATCACTGGACCTGTCCACATGAAACAAAAACTGGCTCAAAGTTCAGCGTCTTCTTTGTCAGTTTCAATAAACAAAACTCAAATGATTTATTTCATTCCAGTTCAGAAGAGTTTCAGAAAGTGGAGCCATTATCAACCCGTCAAAGGATTGTAAAACAAGATTAATAAGACGAGTTTGTGGAGACGATCCCAAACTAATACGAAGGTTTAAGATTTGTAGAGCAGAAGTTTGGAGAATTTAAAAACCTTATTTAAAAACTGTGACTCTCCCATAGAGTTATATGGAGTCATGTACAGTTATATAGTTACAGAAGAGTTAAACAGAGTTATACAGTGTTAAATAGCATTATAAAGGCCCCGCTCTGTCTGAGATTATGATCATCTATTAGAATGTGACCCGACCAAAAGAATGAACAGCCAGTATCATCAAATCTCGTACGCAGGCTCAACGTTTTTATTTTATTACAAAACAGTATTTTTTACACATTCATAATTTACAAAAAGCATAAAAAGTTCAAAACTCTAAAAAATATAATTTTGTAGCATAAAAACTGGAGTGCTCAAGTTTCACATAAAAAATGAACTAAAAAATAAAAAACATTTACAAAATACAAAATGAGAGGGTTTGATTACAGCGTCAGAGGATCCAGAGACAGGTTTTCTTTGTGTCCCTTTTTAAACATGTGTTAACTGAAAAAAAAAAAAAAGTCTAAATCTGCTGCTAAATTTTTAGTTTTTTTGTTCAGAATCTGAGGTAACTTTTTGAATATGTGTCCATCCATTCTGAGCTGATCCCTTTTGAAGTGCATTCTGGGGAAAAAAAAAAAAAAAAGAAATCTTCGTAAAAATCATCTTTAAATACATTGAAAATCAAAATCTCTATATCTATCTCCTTGGAAACAGCTCTGACACAGCAAGGCCACGTTACAGGTCTGTGGAGAGGGGGGCACCACAGACACAAGATTGATAAGTTTAATGCCATATTGTGAAACATTCCAGGCAAAACAATCACATTTCCATGAAGACGAGCAGGTTGTCGACCAAATATATATATATATTTTTTAAATGTACAAATGACCAAAACATAATTAAAATTGAAGATTTGTTGAAGTAAATGCTGCCCCCTACAGGCCATGCTCTGGTTTTCCTCAAATTTGTTGGAAAAATTACTACATCAGTGACGACAGGTGAGGCAATGCCTCACCTGTCGTCACAGAGAAAAATAAATGAAATAGTTATATTTATCCAATGATTTGTACTATAAAGTTATTTTCTATTTAACTTTGCAATTTTATTCTTTTTTTTACTCAAAATCGCTGAATTTTCACGTTTACCGTTGAAAACCTGAGAAAAGACGTGCGATGAGGCACAGGCCGTTCGTGCCTCACATGGACTGACTGTGCTGTAGCTCAGACGCTGCTTTAACTCTTTAAGGGCTGAGCACATTGTAGCGCCTGTGAAAAGGCGCCGGGTGAGGCACGCAGTTACCCTGCCTCATGGTAGGGGGCGCCCGTAAGCCCAGGGATTCTTGTAACTCCCGCAGAATAGGGGCCGCAAACTACAATTTAGAGTTAGCAAGTCAACTTTAGCAATTCACTTTTTTCTTCTTGTCTGGCCCTACTTTTTAAATGGAGGAAGATACAGATTAAAGCTCAAGCTGTTTTCTAAATTGGACTTTCAGTCGAAGCAGGAGGTTATAATTAACGGAAGACCAACACTAAAGGAGCTAAATGGTTTGCTCCAGACGACGGGACGAAAGATTCGCTCTTTTCAAACAGAAACGTACAAAATGGTAAGAAATTTAATGACTTCAATCCATTGAAAACTGGGGAAACAGAATAAGGATAAAAAACAATATAAAACCAGCTTGCTTTTTAGTTCATACTGTAACCTTTGATTTATTTGATGTATGCTATTTTATGTATTAACATTAATTTGGGACATCAGTATTTTGTTTATTACTTCGTATTTATTTTATAATTTTATTAATATTTATTTATTATATTATGCTTGGGTAAACTACATTTACTTTATTAATAATGTTGGTTAGTATTGTTTCGGTACAGCGCATTTGAGGAGCGCACCGGGTGTGAACGCGCATAGGGCGCGCATGTGTTGAGAACTAGAGTTGCTGAATAAAGAAAACTGTGCACAGTCCTGACGTGTTGGTGTATTGTAGCAAGGAAAACAGCAAGAAATTACAACATATTATATCTAACTGTAACCCGTCATACCCACAGCCTCAAGAGACTGGTGAGACCAAAATATCAGGGTTACAATACTATTAGAGCTATTTCATACGGGCTTCGGAACTTTTATTTTGAAATTATTTTTTATTCTGGCCCCAAGTCACTGGGAGAGAAACTGGCCCAGGGCCAAATGTACTGACACCTGGTTTATATGTTCGTTCGTTCACTGTACTACATTCACTGATATTATTTAGCATAAATCTCCTAATATGTCTTTAATTCCCCAGGAGGTTCAAACAAAGCCACTGTTTATTTATTTATTTATTTATTTTTGTCGATTTGTTTACCTGTATATTTCAGTGCAGAAGCTGCTCCCTCAAGCGGGCGGCCATCTTGTCTCTCTTCTCACAGACACGGCTCAGGTCTCTCACTTCTTTGGCCAAAGTGCTGCTCCACAAAGACAGCACCGACTCCTCCTCTGACAGACAAACATATTCACAAACACACACAGGATTTTAACCAGAAATGTATTGTAATGTGTCTACTTTCTTAAGGTATGCAACTGTCTTTAATATAAGTCCAAAAATAGCTGTAACTGGGTCAAACAAAATGTAAAAATCTGTGTTAAATGCACTCACCAAACTGAGTCTTGTCCTGAGGAAGTTTTCGACCCAAAACGACCATCACATTTTTCCAGTTTGGTAAATCTGAAAAATTGTATTTATATTAATGTTTTGCTCATTTAAATGTTTCTTTTCCTTTCTAAAATGAAAGGCGCTGTCTAAAATTTTAAAACAAAATGTGGAAAACAGAAGTAGTTCATTTTAAACAGTTTGCAGTGGTCTAAAGTTATTCCTCATTTACCTTATGCATTCAGAACATCCTAATTATTCACCACAATGAGTTTATAAGCACTTTTTGCAACTTTTAGAGACCAGAGTTTTGCTGTGACGGTAATGCTAAGAACAAGCATGCCAACAATGCACTTCCTGATTACTGTACAATAAAACGTGTGTGTGTTTTAATCTGGTGCTATTCGTCTGGATTTAATTATGATTTAGTCCTGTTTTATGCCTGGTCTAGTTTTATTTTGTGTCGTATTCCTCCTGTCTTAGACCTTGCTTAGACCTGGTTCAGTTCTGGTTTAGTCCTAGTGCAGACCTGGTTAAGTACTAGTCAGGGTCTTGTAGTGCTTAAATACTGTGAAATAGGGATGCATTATTTCAAATTCAACTTTCTAATATAAAAAACATGGATATTCTCTTGTATTCCACAGCTCTACTTTGGACCTCATGCCATTCCATGATGTCCTTATTTTTACCTAGTATTTCTATCTAGTTTGTACATTTTCTGCCATAATAATCTTTGTGTTTCCTCACCGCTGCTGAAGGGGAGGATGCAGCGTACAGACTGACAGTGTAGCCCCAGAACCTGCAGAGCCTGGTTCTTGCTGAGCTCCACCAGGATCACGTGGCCTCCTCTGGTCCCAACCCACAAACACACCCCAGACTGGACCAGGAGAGACTTCACCTGAGCCCAGGAGGCGCTGTCCGGGGGCTGGTGTGAAGGCCTCCCCCGAGAGCTGCTCTGTCTGAGGAGATGGAGAAAGAGGGAGAGAGAGAGCGTAAAGGGGGAGAGAGAAAGGAAGTGAGAGAGAGAGAGAGAGAGAGAGAGAGAGAGGGGAAGGGGGCAGAGAGAGGTCAGAGAGAGGGAGGAACAGAAAGAGAAGGGGAGGTGAGAGGGAGAGAGAGGGGGACAGAGAGAGGTCAGAGAAGGGTGAGAGAGGGACAGCAATAGAGGGAGGTTAGAAAGATGACAGAGAAAGGGAGAGAGAGAAGGGGGGAGGGGAGAGAGGTGAGAGAAAGGGAGGGAGAGAGAGAGAGGGTGGGGGAGATAGAGAAAGAGAAGGGGGGATCAGAGAGAGAGGGATTGAGAGAGAGGGGTCAGGGGAGGTGAAAGAAGGAGAGAGAGAGAGAGAAAGGAGGAGTGGGGACAGAGAGGTGAGAGAGAGACAGAGAAAGAGAGGGAGAGAGATGTCAGATAGAGGTGAGACAGAGAAGAAGAGGGTGAAAGAGTGAAAGAAGAGGGGGTAGACAGAGGATGGGGGGGGTAAATAGATATAAAGAGTGTACATAAATGAACTATCTCTGTCCCAAACATAAATGCTGCGTTCTTTTCACAACAGGAACTCGGACCATGCATAAAGAAAGTGCTCAAACTGCTTAAACTATATGGATTCTACAATGTGCTGATGTCACATGAACACAACCTACTCATGAGTTTCGGTTTCCTGTTTATAGGCGCCATTTTGAGGACTTTTGATCACTGAAAAGTCAATGTTCAAAGAAAGACTAGAGGTAGCGTTTGCATTTTATTTACCTGATGACTTGAGCACAGTCGATGCAGTCCACCATCCTCTCGGAGCGTCTGTCCCAAACCTCCACTGAGCACGCTCCAACTTTACTCACATAAACCAGTTTGTCCACCACCAACCGAGAGATAGAGGCTTCAGAGCTCAACACACGAGACCTGGGACAGAGGATACAGCGTGTTAGGACGAGTATACCGCACCACTGGTTAGTAATGCTGTCAGTCAAACCTGTTAGTGGGAGCAATCTTTGGGAAAGAAGGCACCTGATTTGTCTGTTATTAATGTTCATATTCATATAAAGTAATTGGATCGACAGGCGATGGAGCTGGAAGCGCGGACATGTTCACTCCCTATTCTAGCAGGTTAGATATGGTAATTTATATATACAGTCTGTGCTTGAGACACTGTTAATTACAATATTTCAGCATTCTATATTTAATCAGTGATACAAAACTCATTTCCATCACAACTTAACAGACTGATACTCACTCAGAATTATGGAATACAACTGTTATTTTTTTTTGTGTGTTAATGATCTTTATATTTTTCTAGTCATTGTCCATATGTTTTAACTCACAAAAGACTGGTGTGAAGTGAATTATGCACAATACTGTGGTTCCACTGGGGCCTAACTGTGAGTGTATTTATTCACTGTTGTGATTGGTTGATTACTCTTAAAGGGGCAGTGCCTTAACTTATATAAGAGGAGAGGAAGGGGCTGTCCTCATACCTGAGGAAGGTCAGAGGGACTGAAACGTATTAATAAAAGTGAAACAAGAGTGAGACAGTATGCGGGAGTTTTTCAGTCAAGTGCCTCTCCTCTGACGCACCTGTTGCCCCATCAGGTGCACAGAGTCTACACAGAAACGACCATAGTCTGTACACACATAGACTGGTACTCACTGTAGTGTGGGGCTGGGTCTGGTATCGATACTTTTGCACACGTCGTATTCTGCTGTAAACGAGAGGATCCTGGAGCCGCAGCCGCCCCACAGTGCCCCCCGGCTGTCCACAGAGAGACTGCACTGTCCCAGGCCAAGCACTGGAGTGTTTATAGTGCCCAAGCACAGGGTCTTCACCGGCTCACCGTTCTCCTCCTGACACAAGAACAACAAGAATGCTAGAAATATGAACTGGTCTAAATTACACAGTACTGATAAAATTAAAACATCTTTATACCTGCACAAAATATACTCTATTTCGTTTAAAAAGTGGTTTAGTCCAGGTTTAGTTGAGGTTTAGTTGAGGTTTAGTTCAGGTTTAGTTCAGGTTTAGTTTAGGTTTAGTCCAGGTTTAGTCCAGGTTTAGTCCAGGTTTAGTCCAAGTTTAGTCCAGGTTTGGTTGAGGTTTAGTCCAGGTTTAGCCAACACTATGGTTTATACTCACCTGGAGAGCCGAGTCTTCATAAACAGTGAGAGTACCATCTGCTGTCCCCACCAACAAATAGCTCCTCCTCTGCCTGAAGGCGACATTACGTGTGTTTAAATGGACTTTTTGAGCTTTCTATCAAGTTAAAACTATCCCTCATCAAAAACATCCCTGAAGAGGTTTAGATGTCATCCATACATGTTTGAGTAATCTAGGGACCTCTCTCGGGCCCTATTCAAACTCTTCTTAAGGTTATCTGTAAGATTCTGTGCAAGGCTCCGCCCACAAGCGTACGTCACCCATGCTTATGACGCACTGATTGTGTTGTGATAGTGGTCTGAAGGGGAGTGACTTAGCAGGGGGAGCACAGGGATTGGGGACTCAGAGCAGCAAAAATTAAAGTGAAAATAAATAACATGTAACATTTAACATGTAAATAAATACATGTTAATATGTTGCTTTGGGTGAATTTATATTTTAATTTTAATAGCATTTTTAAAACAATAAAAGGTAACATGGTGATCTAAATATGTTATGTGTTACAGTTAATACCCCATAGAAGTAAAATATCCCCTTGTTAATACCCAATAGCAGTAAAATACCCCACTTAAATGTTTCTTACGTGCGTTTAGGTTGCAGGTGGAAGTAGAGGGAGGTGACGGCGTCAGAGACTCTCTGTAGGTGGTGCCTCTGGGTCCAGTCCTGAGTGCTCTGAACAAACAGGGACCCGGACTGAGTACCACCAACCAGCCAATCACAGCTCTCCTCCTGTGAGCTCGGGACCAGAACCAGGCACAACACCGGGCTCGAGTCTACCACCTGAGGGAGAGAAGAGAGAGAGGGAGAGAGAGGAGGGGAGGGAGAGAGAGGAGGGGAGGGAGAGAGAAGGAGAGAGGAGAGAGAGGGAGAGAGGAGAGAGAGAGGAGGGAGAGAGAAGAGGAGGGAGAAAGGAGAGGAAGGAGGAGAGGAGGGAGAGAGAGAAGAGGGAGAGGAGGGAGAGAGAAGAGGAGGGAGAAAGGAGAGGAGGGAGAGAGAGAAGAGGAAGGAGAAAGGAGAGGAGGGAGAGAGAAGAGGAGGAATAGGAACGAAGGAGAGAGATAGGAGAGGAGAGAGAGGAGGGATAGGAGGGAGGGAGAGAGGAGGGAGAGAGGAGAGGAGGGAGGAGAAGAGGGAAAGAGGAGGGAGGGAGGAGAGAGAGAGGAGAGGAGGGAGAGAGGAGGAAGAAAAGGCGAGATGAGAGATGAGGTTCTGCTGCTGTTTTGTTTCTATCCCTCATTATAACTAAGACCATAGAGATATTTTCTATGCACATAACATATTTTAAAAGAAATACCAGGATAAAAGTCTCCAAAGTACGAATAATGACTAATGCAGAATTGTTTAAAAAGTGTGTGTTCAGGGGTCAGAGCACTTGTCTGTCAAGTTTTCACACTAGAAAGTTGTGTCCTTGGGCAAGACACTTCACCAACATGTGGAGTGAATGAATCCCACCTGAGTTTGGACACTGCCAGTTTCCAGATTCACTGCACTGATGTTTCCCAGTCGTTTGGAGCTGCTACCCCCTCCGAGCCACGCCACAGGAGTAGAACCACCGACTGGAGCAGAGACTGGACCAGAACCAGGACTAGAACTAGAGACCAAACTAGAACCAGAGACCGCACTAGAATCAGGACCAAAGACCGGACCAGAGCTGAGAACCAGACACTCTGCACTTAAAGGCAGCACCAGCTCGTTGAGCAGACACAGCATGTCTCCACAGTTCAGACGATCAAAAATCTGAAATAAAAAACAAACATTAGAAACATTTACACAGACTTACTGCACTTTTGGGTCCCTGGTGTTCAACTGATAATGATTTCAAACACTGTTTTAGGGGTAAAGCTCACCTGTGTAGAAGAGGAGGGGACTCACCTGAGTAGAGGAGGGTCGGTCATTGGGGTTTTCTCTGAGACAGTCCTTCATCAGCTCCTGGAACCGAGGCCAAGGACTCAGACCATAGTCCTTCACTGGGTCTGAAAGAAGAGAATACACATTCATTTTAAAGTAGCTGTACCTGATTTTTACTGTATTAAAAACGTGTCAAACAGAACTAGTTCCTTTTAACTCTATAATTCATATTTATTTATAGGGCTGTAGCCGACTAAAGACATGTTCTGCCTTCCATATCTCTGTGTATCTGACCCAAACTGCACCACAAGACTACACCTGCATGGGGAGTTCATGTAAGAACTACAATTTATGCTGAAAACTGTACTAGGAAACTATGCATTTATATAAAGACTAAACTTTGAACATGTGAATCATGAGTTTAATCTGACTGTGTGTACCTGGTAGCTTCCCACGCACAGCTGCTTCATCAAACTCGCTGGGAAACTTGACTCCTTCAGTGATCCTCTCTCCACAGGTGAACAGGTCGAACATGAGCAGCCCGAAAGAGAAGACGTCTGCCTTGAAGTCATAGGTCAGTCCTCCACGAGCCACCTCAGGAGCACGGAAACCTACAGAGAAGAAGCAGTCTAGGTCAGGACAACCTTAGCTGGAGGATGCAACCTCTTGTGCATGTTTTGGGTTGATGGATGAAACCACACAGAGGAAGAACATGCAAACTCCACACAGACACAGAGAGAACATGCATACTCTACACAAAGAGGCCTGGGAATTGAACCTGGAACCTTCTTGCTGTGAGGCGTGAGTACTAGCCACTCAGCTACAGTATTTGTCACATGTCTGTCTCCTCACCTGGCGTGCCTGCAGCACTTTACCTGTTTGTGCCTCACCGGTAAATGTGTTGCCTGTCTGTAGCTTCACCTGGTGTCCCACTAACGCTGCACCTGTCTCATCTCCCTGTCACCTGTACACGTGTCATCTATCTGTAGACTCACCTGGTGTGCCCTCAGCGCTGCGTACTCCCATGCTGCAGCAGTACTGTGCTATGCCGTAGTCTGTGATCTTGGCGATGGTTTCAGAGTCTGTCCTCAGGTTAAACAGAAGAACATTATGAGGCTTCAGGTCCCTGTAGATGATCATGGACGAGTGGAGGTACCTGCAAATACACAACCCATTAAAAGAGTCCAATTTAACTTCATGTGGGAGAGTTCTGGATAGTTTTCTGTTAAAATATAAAAGATATAATATTTTTATTTTAATTGCTTAATTGCTATGACCACAGAGGATGTAGCTTGAAATCCATGAATACCTACAAGCCCCGCCCCTCCTCTCCCCTCACTCTCCCCTTAAGTCCTTCAGACTCTGCCCCTCCTCCCCCCTCACGCTCCTCTTGTGTCCTCCAGACCTCCTCCCCCCTCACTCTCCCCTTTAGTCCTCCAGACCCCACCCCTCTTCCCCCTCACTCTCCCTTTTAGTCCTCCAGATACTGCTCAGTTTAGCAAATCTATGTGAAATGTGGTTGTAGCCAAAGCTTACGTGTTTAGTCCCACTTTAACTTAAAAATGTCAGATAACGTCAGTGTTACCTGAGTCCGTCTGCCACCTGCAGGCCAATGCGGTGTTGCAGTTTGTGGCTCAGACTAGACTCGTGCTCAAACAGAGCGTCCAGAGACCCGCGCAGAGCCAGCTCCATCACCAGCACCGGAGGGCAGCAGCTGGCCCCCAACAGACCCACCAAACTGGGGTGTCGCAGCCGCCCAAGGACTGCCAACTCCTGCAAACAACACAACATAGGGTATCAGGCACAGAGCAACTATGGCTTAAACTGAAAATAACTGTTTGGTCTGGTGTTACCTGTCGGAGGAGTCTGTAGACGTACAGCTCAGACGCGTGTTTGTTAAAAATCTTCACTGCAACTTCTTCATCCCTGTACATCCCTCTGTAAACTGTACCAAAACCCCCATCACCTGGAACATAACAAATAGACAGGGGAGAGGGTCAGAGGAGCAGAGGACGCAGGTGAGAGCGTCAGAGGAGCAGAGGATGCAGAGAAGAGGGTCAGAGGAGCAGAGGAGAGGGTCAGATGGAATAGAGAAGCAGAGGAGAAGGTCAGAGGAGCAGGGGAGGGAGTCAGAGGAGCAGAAGACGCAGGTGAGAGCATCAGAGGAGCAGAGTATGCAGAGAAGAGGGTCAAAGGATGCAGAGGAGAGGGTCAGAGGAGCAGAGGATAATCAGATGGAGCAGAGGAGAGGGTCACAGAAGAGGATCAGAGGATTCAGAAAAGAGGGTCAGAAGAGTAGAGGATGAGCAGATGGAACAGAGGAGTTATACCCAAACGATTCTCCACAGACATATCCACCTCCAGCTCCTCACTGTCCAATATTGTGGCTGCTGATTGGTCACTCAGAACTAGGTCAGGAGCGATTTGAGAGAGAGGCAGAGTGCATCGTAGGTCCTCTGGGTTCACCATCAAGAAATCTGAAAATAAGACGAATATTTAAATAATTTAAATCTAAAATGGGTAAAAATAGAAATATAAGAATGGAATGGGAAGAGAATCAGTACTAAACCAGACACTAAGAAACAAGCTAGAGCTGCAAGGCTGAGATGAGGACAAATCCAGGTCTAAATCAAAAACCAAACTACAACTTGAACAGAAAAAATGGATTTATTTAGGTAATATAATATGTGCCAGATGCCCTCCCTGTGTGTCAGATACCCTCCCTGTGTCTCAGTGGGGTCTTATTCTGTGTAAAAGCTGCTAATCCTGTAGTTTAGACCTCTAGAAACATGTTCTGAAATGTCCCTGTGTGTCAGATGTCCTCTCGTGTGTCAGATGTCCTCCCTCCTGTGTGTCAGATGCCCTCCCTATGTCACCATTCAAACTTTCTGTTGGTGAAAAAAATATATATATTAAGCCCCTGTAGACACCCATGGGCCACTATGTAACCTACATCGACTGCTAAGGGATTACACAGACATAAGACCACGTGGGTATATAAAAGAAATTAGTACCATGTAATGTTAAATATCACATTCTATTGTCTGTCTATCGAGTGTTTTGAGTATTGAGTCTATTCCTAAGTATCAAAATTTAGTTTGAAATGTTAGTATCATAACTACACTAGTATAAGTACATGCATTTTTGTAGTACCATTGTCGAAGTATTTGAACAGATCTTCCAGGAGGACCCTCTTAAACTCCTGGTCGTCTTCGTAGCTGTATAGAGCCCACTTCTTCACCAGCGCCTCTCCACTGCCGTGCATGTCTGTGTTTAATAACCCTGGAAACCACTCCTCCAACAGAGAGTCTATGTGATCCACCACCTGCCCCAGCAGCACACGGCCTGAAGGGAGCAGCACAGAGAGCACTCACATTAATCAGCTGTACTTTATGGAGGGTTTTGCATACAAGTTTGGACATTTTGGACAATTTTGTATTTCATGTGTTTTAATTTTGTATGCATTTTCAAAGAATTTAGTGATTGACTCGTAAAAAGAGGTCCATTGATTTCCTACTGAAAACTGCAGATTTGATTAACAGTGCTTTTACGTTTTTAAAATGGCTTGTGACAGTTTAAACAAGGCTAAAACAAAAGCTGCTAGGGGCATAGACTGTATAGAGAAGTGGACTGGGCGTGACGTCACCTAGCTAGTGTTCGGCTCCAGTGAAATGAATCTCATCGAGTTTTAGCTGCGAATATCATAGCAACCAAAGAGCCAATCCAGAGCAAGGCAGTTGAAGGTTACGTCCCTTCACACCTGCACCGCTGGTTTAGTAGGGAGCAGTTGCTTAGTAATGCTGTCAATCAAACCTGTTGCTAACGCTAGCAGGAGTGACCTCAGGAATGAAGGCACCTAATTTGTCTGTTATTAATGTTAATATCTTGATTTGCTGACACAATAGCGAAATAAAAACCCCAGGATTATGTAGAGCAGGTTGATACAAACATTTTAAGACCAAAATGACGAGGCTCACTGCAGTAGTCGGAGCTGGAGCAGATGAAGCCCATGCTTCCTTCCCATGTGGAAGGCGGTGGCTACCAGGTTAGTTATGTCCATTCATATATGCAGTCTATGGCTAGGTGTGGGCGGTAACAAAACATTTATATCACAGTTTTGTTGGAGCCAGATTGGAATCACACTACATTGCAGTTGGTTAAACCCAAATGCCTTTAGGCCCCCAGTGGGGGCGCTGTTGAGCACAGAGCTGTTTACCTTTGTGTGAGGAGGGGACAGTGATCCTGACGTAGCTGGAGGAGCTTTGGTCCAGAGACGCTGCCTCCACTAAACAGTAGGCCTCAGGAGACCAGCACAGATACACTCCTCTCCTCCAGTAGATCCGGTTTGGACGAGAGCCTTTTTCTAAACACAACATTTACAATATAACAACATATGACTCTCTACTGCTCCATCTGACCCTCTCCTCTGTATCCTCTGCTCCTCTGCATCCTCTGCTTCATCTGACCCTTTTGTCTGCATCTTCTGCTCCTCTGACCCTCTTCTTTGCTCCATCTGACCTTCTCCTCTCCTCTTGGATCTTCCTCTAGGCCTCCTGTTTCACTCCTCTGTACCATATATTCTGTTCCATAAGAGTTGTACCTCGTCCACTGAGCAGCAGAGAGGAGACTTCAAGGAGACGGGTGATCAGTCTGGACCAAAAATCCATCGGAAAATACGGCATCTCGTACAAACGAACTATGACCTCAGAGTTCTCACTGTGAGGCAGGTCTATCACAGGACGATGCTTCGACAGACTGGGGATACAAAAGACACAAATATTACAAAACAAGAATTATTCATGTAAATAAGAAGTAGAGGATGCAGAGGAGAGGGTCAGAGAGCCAGATGATGCAGAGGAGTGGGTCAGAAGTGAAGAGGATGGAGAAGAAAGGGTCAGAGAGTCAGATGCTGCAGAGGAGAGGGTCAGAGGATGGAGAGGAGAGGGTCAGAGAGCCAGATGATGCAGAGGAGCAGGTCAGAGGTGAAGAGGATGAAGAAGAAAGGGTCAGACAGTCAGATGCTGCAGAGGAGAGGGTCAGAGGGGCAGAGGATGGAGAGGAGAAGGTCAGAGGTTCAGATGGAGCAGACAGTGCACATGAGAGCTCCACCTGCTGGGCACTAGGAGCTGGTCATCTCCAAAGGGCAAAGCGATGTGAAACTTCTCGAGGAGTTTGAAGAGCTGTGCGCTGTGAGACTTTGGGAAACATTTGGTGTCAGACAGAAGCTTCTCCACAGTGTGGCGCTGCAGCACACCTTTAGGATGCTCCCGGGACGCAGAGCTCTTCACAGACAGCTTCTGAAGGAAACACAAAGATAAAGAGTTACAGAATATGTCTACATTTGCAAACAATGTGAATGTGTTAACCGTGCAGAGGAATGGTACCTGAGAGATGATGTTACAGATCCACTGGGGCTGAATAATGTAAAGATCCTGGAGCTGGAGAGCAGGGTCGTCAAAATGCAGCAGAACTCCTGCAGAGAAGACAACATTAAGACTAGTCTGCTGAGGCTTAGTTTAAATCAGAGTAAACTCACTACTGTTCCATCTCTATGAAGTTGGGTAAATCCTGACTCCTGCAGCTGAGAACATGTGATGATATCAAGTGTAAACAACAGGACAAAGTGCAAACACCAGAGATATACAGATCATAAAAACATAAAAACAGTAATTCTCATAAAAAGTTAAGTCTACACAGTGTTACAGTGTGTTCAGACCGCAGCCTCAGGAGCATCTGGTTTATGTTTAAACTCTATAGGGCATACGCAAATCTAGTTTCCAAGTGTAACCCAGGTCTAAACCAGGCCTAACCCAAGTCTAAACCAGGTCTAACCCAGGTCTAACCCGGGTTTAACCCAGATCTAAATCAGGTCTAAACCAAGACTAAACCGGGACTAAACCAGGTCTAACCCAGGTCTAAATCAGAGTCTTGTCTCTGACCTGCTTCTGAGAGGAAGTGGATGGCGTGTGGCAGTTCACTCTCCTCCAGCTGAAGTTGAGCCTCTTGGATGAACTGGTTCAGGTCTCTGCGTCTCAGGATCGGGAAGTCAGGACAGACTCTGGTTCTCTCCTGAAAAATCCTCCTCTCCAGCTCCACATAAGAGTCTGGGACCAACTGCCCCAACACTGGCTGACCCTGCATCTGAGGGACAGAGAGAGAGAGAGAGAGAGAGAGAGAGAGAGGGAGACTTTTAGATCTGAAGGACAGAGTGAGAAAGAGAGAGAGACTTTAAACTCCAGAGAGAGAGAGAAAGAGATTGTGCTGGAATTGACAAACTTTGATGTGAACATATTTTAGCTGAGCCATACGTGTAACTACAGCCACAGAACGAGTTTGGATATTTCTTTCAAAAACAGTGCGTCTCCATAGAAATCAGTGACGTGCGGTCAGGTGAGGCAGGTGAGGCACTGCCTCACCTGTCATCACAGAGAAAAAAATACTGTATTTTCCGGACTACAGAGCGCACCTGATTAAAAGCCGCATGCTTTCATTTTAGAAAGAAAATCAATTTTGTACTTGTACTAGCCGCACCGGCTTTTAAGCCGCAGGTATCCCACGTAGTAATATGACAAATTTGCTAAAAAAAACGTTCATTTGAGAGGGACCACTAGTGCAGTTTTGCATGCTTTTTTTACAGTGTATGAAAGCGCGTGTTCTACGTCCTGATTGGCTAAAGGAGGTGCCGTGTCTCCTGTACAGGACAGAATGCGTTCAGCCAAATTGACTAAAATATTCGATGCTGCAGAGTGACTCTGAAACAATCGCGTTGGACATGTTTGTATTTGAGGACAAACGCCTCCGACATGCGTTGTGGACGCTCTGGACGCAGAGCATCCATTGTGGTCTGCGAGTGCCTTTGGATGTTTTGTTTTCCCTGTGTCTTTGTGAACACTACAGACCAGGTTGAGAGAGTGACTTTAGTGGATTTATTACATAAAACTCATCAACGGAGGTGATCAGCTCTGTGGTGTCTCTGACACTTGAAAATGCGTCGCAGAAACGGAGCGCAGCCAAGACGCGTCCACGAGAGACTTTACATGTGAAACAACATAAAGAAGGAGGAAAATAACATAAGATAATAAAATATATAAAATAACAAGGATCCGAAAAAGGGCTGTAACCTGCGGACGGAGTCTGCTTTAGTTTGTGGATCAGTGATTGCAGGAAAAAGAACATTACGAGACATTACAGCGGCGCCAGGACGAAGAGGCGGGAACAGAGGAACTGAGAAATACACCTGCAGCCACAAAACATACAGAATAATTGTAAAAAAATTAAGTTTTCTACTTCACGGATTTCATTTATCGCGGGTCATTTACGGAACGTAACCCCCGCGATAAACCAGACCACTGTATCTTATCACTGTAAGAAATGAGTCACTGACAGCGGGTGACAAGCAGACAGGTAAGGAGCAAGATCTACTCTTTTCACTTTTATGTCTATACAAAGAACCAAAAAACAATTTATTATATAACGTGCGGCAGCTCGATTTCCTTCTTCAACCGCTAGAGTGATCGCTTTTAACTTAAAAGCTGCATCATATGCTTTTCTTCTAGTATTGTCCATGTTGATGAGGGTTAGTACAAATGACGGATTTACAATAGCTGTGAGAGTGCGCTAGATTGATCATACAATTTCATTGGACCTCTGTGAACTACTCTGCTCCGGAAAATACGGTAAATGAAATGGTTATATTTATCCAGTGATTTGTCCTATAAAGTTAATTTTTATTTAACTTTGCAATTTTATTCTTGTTTTCACTCAAAATCGCTGAATTTTTACATTTACCGTTAAAATCCTGAGAAGAGACGCGCGGTGAAGCACAGGCCGTTCGTGCCTCACATGGCCTGACAGTGCTGTGTGCTAAGCTGCTGCTTTAAGCGGCTGTGAAAAGGCGCTGGGTGAGGCACGCAGTTACCCTGCCTCATGTTAGGGGGCGCTCGTGAGCCCAGGGATTCTTGTAACTCCTGCAGAATAGGGGCCGCAAACTACAATTTAGAGTTAGCAAGTCAACTTTAGCAATTCACTTTTTTCTTCTTGTCTGGCCCTACTTTTTAAACAGAGGAAGATACATATTAAAGCTCAAGCAGTTTTCTAAACTGGACTTTCGGTCGAAGCAGGAGGTTATAATTAATGAAGACCAACACTAAAGGAGCTAAATGGTTTGCTCCAGACGAAGGGACGAAAGGCTCTTTCCAAACAGAGACGTACAAAATGGTAAGAAATTGAATCACTTCAATCCATTGAAAATTGGGGAAACAGAATAAGGATAAAAAAAACAATATAAAACCAGCTTTTTATTTCATACTATTTGAGCTATTTCATACGGACTTCAGAACTTTTATTTTGAAATTATTTTTTTTATTCTGGCCAGGGGTCAGATTTACTCGCAGACACCTGGTTTATATGTTTGTAAATCTGATTGTGATGACATCAGTGCCTCACCAGCCATGCCTCACCACGCGTCACTGATAGAAATTATTCACAATTGTTATGTTATGATGCGCTGTCAGCATGCAAGTTGTTGTTAGGATTACTGTGATGGCAAAGCTGGTCTCTGAAAGTTGTGAAAAGTGCTTATTAACTCATCGTGGTGAATAATTAGGATGCTCTGAATGCATAAGGTAAGTGAGATGTAACTTAGGACCACTGCAAACTGTTTAAAATAAACTTGTTTTGTTTTTCACGTTTTTAAGATGGTGAAAACAGGTAGAGAGAATGTTTTAAAATGTTTTAACTGAGCCCCACATAAATCCCAGGTTCCTCAGCATTACCTTGAAGTTGGTGGCCTCTCGGACGATGGCTTTCCTCAGTCGGCTCAGAGCGTCCGAATCCTCACAGGCACAGACCATGTGGTAGTCTCTGATAGAGGGGAAGGCCTGGTGGTGCAGGAGCTCCTCTCGAATTGTAACCAGACTGGACTGGATCTGATCTTCAGAGCTAAGATCCGAGTGAGTCCCAACCAGCACCACAGGGGACAGAGGGGCCACAGCCTGAACACAAGGATAAGAACGATAATGAAAGATGGAAGTAGGTCTAAAAATGGACTGAACCAGATCTAACCCAGAACTAAACTAGGTCTAAGCCAGGACTGAACCAGGTCTAAACCTAGGACTAAACTAGGTATTTTCCAGGGTAAAACTAGGCCTAACCCAGGTCTAAACCAGAGCTAAACCAGGTTTACATTATACCACACTACCCAATGGTGTCTGAAATGGTAAAAACCTTGTAGGGAAAACCTGAACAAAACCAGGTTTAACTCATGTCTTACCCAGGTCTAAACCAGGTCTGAACCAGGTCTAAACCAGTACTAAACCAGAACTAAACCAAGTCTTGATATATTTGCACAGTTTAGTGTTAGATGGAGCCATAGTATGTTACCTTGATGTTGAAGAGCCAGGGTTTGAGCGCGTCCACTTGAGCGACGCCTTTGCTGAGGTCGTACACCACCAAGTACAGAGCTCTGGAGCTCATGAGGTGAGGGAGGGCTCCACTCAGCTCTTCTCCACCTGGACACAACATTTCACTATTCAACATCAAGTGAGGGGCTTCAGGCCACCATAGCCACTTCGTGTTTCACTAGATTCTATAAGTTAAAGTGACTGTACCCAATTTTGAGTTTAGCTCCAGTATATTGTAAAGCACTCTTAGAGTCAACAAGCCAGTACAATGCTATACTGTGAAACATCCCAGTCAACAAAATAACACCTCCACGGAGCCAGAGTTCACTTTAGACCCACCAAGAGAAGTTTGTAGTTTGTTCTGACCTGAGAAGTCCCAGACGTTGAGCACCATCTTCTTCCTATCTCGTTCACGAATGGTCCAGTCACAGACCTCGATGCTGGCGTTCCGTTTGGCCGTGATCTGTGACCTTTTGCCCTTGGTGAGCTGTTGGATTAAACTGGTTTTACCGGAGCCTGAGTTTCCCACAACGATGAGCTTCATTCTGTAGTACGGCATGGCCTTCTTCAGTCTCTGCTGGAGGAACCTGCAAAAATATAGTCCTGGTTTAGACTTTAGACCTGTTTTAAGTCTTGGTATAGTCCTGGGTTAGTCCAGTTATAAGGCTGGGTCCTCTAGCCAAGGTACTCCTGACCAAGATTAGCTCAAGATCTAGACATGGGAGCCCCACTATTGCTGACAGGTTTTAACTCAGAGACACCAAAGGACAGGTCAAAAGCAGGTTTAACCCAGAGACACTGAAGGATGGGTCAAATGTATAGGACCTTCAGGACTAAGCCAGAGACTTTTGAGTTTGAGCACACATGAACAGTATAGCAGCTGTATTTATCCGAACCTCCCTGTCTTATACCTGATGATGTCTTTGGTCTTGGAGCCGATGAGCTTCAAGTCGAGTTGCAGTTTGAGTCCGTCCAGAGGAAGGTCCCACAGGCGCACCAGTTTACCCATCTCATCCGGAAATGAGCGCAGTCCAAGGTTCCTACTCACATCCAAAGAGGTGAGGCCCTCCAGGAGCCCGATTTCCACCGGCAACTGGACAAGAACATATTTCTAGAGATCTAAACTACAGCGTTAGCAGCTTGTACACAGAATAAGACCAGACACACCAGCCTTGTACCTGTGTGAGTTTGTTGTCGCTGAGGTGCAGTTTCTCAAGTCGGCTCCATCTGAACACGTCTGAGCTCAGGTCCAGAGACTCAATACAGTTTTTACTGAACATGAGCTCACGGAGGTTTAAGGACGACCAGCGAGAAGGAGGAGGGAGGGAGGAGATACTGTTGTTACGCAAGTCCACTGAACGCAGGCTGCAGAGAGAGAGAGAGAGAGAGAGAGTGGTGATGGCTTATGGACTTAAAGAGGGGTTAGTTTACTTGTATGTGGTATTAAAGAGGGGGTATTTTACTTCTATGGGGTATTTACTGCTAACACATAACGTATTTAGACGTTAGATTACTATGTTTCCTTTTATTGTTTTCAAAATGCTATATTCGCCCAAAACAACGTATAAACATGTTTAAGAAGTTTCACTTTCATTTTTGATGCTCTGACACAATTAGCGTGCATCCCGCTAATAACACTGCACAGGTTTGTGAAGTTGCTGTGTACAGTTTTGTATCATGTTTTAGTATATTTATGGAGAATTGTCATATGGGAGCATGGGTGACGTAGGCTTGTGGGTGGAGCCCTGTACAAGCTTATACTGCCAACCATAAGAATGGCTTGAATAGAGCCCTGGAGAGATCGCTAGATTACTGAAACATGCAAGGGTGACATCTAAAACCTCTTCAGACATGTTTTTGATGAGGGAGCAATTTTAAAACAGTAAGCTCAAAAACATTTTTTTTTTTTTGGAATAATACAAGAATTTGAATTTGAAAAAAAAAAAAGCCCTGGGGCAGACTAACAAAAGTGAGGGTGCCCCATTGGCCCCCCAAAACACCACCAATATCACATTCATACTAGGCAAGGTGGGTGAAGTGTCTTACCTAAGAACACAACAACAGAACTTGGTCCAAGCGAGTTTCTTACTTTGGCAGTTGGAGGATGGCGTCGGGGACATTGCTGAAGTTGTTGTTTGCCAATTTCAGAGTGGTGAGTTTCAGAGGCAGGAGAATGAGGTCAGCTGAAAGAAGAGACAAGACGCACAGAAGAGGTACACATATGGTTTATCTATACATTTATTCTGATATGCAATCAACCAAGTCCCTGTGACGATATCCCATATAGGTGCACCTGATAGGTTAGACTACATATTTGACTGAAACATAGCTAGAAAAAATATACTCAAGACTTGCCTAGTTTTTTCTTGGTTTGACACTTTTGGAGCAAATGTGGTAATTCCACAACTGTTACCTAGCAACGATAATGTAAACAAAGGAAGACAAAACTTGTCTAAATCACACAATATATATACTATTAGGCAAATAAAAAAAAAATGTTAAATGAAGTTTTAAACTGTCAGAAAAATTGTTTCCTTGTGTGTAAACTGTCTCTGTATTTTGGATGGAGTTTTCTGTGTTGATGACAGGCAGAGGAATTCTGTTTGACAGCCCAGCACTACTTTCTGCATTTTTGTACTATTCTTCACACATTTTTTTCCGCAAATTGCCACTTAAACTTGTGCAGTTTTAGAAATCAGGTACAGGACCTTTATTTTAAGCAGTTTGCAGTGGTCCAAAGTTAATCCTCACCTTATCTTATGCATTCTGAACATATTAATTATTCACCATGATGAGTTTTTAAGCATTTTTCACAACTCTCACGGTAAAGCTAACAACAAGTAGCATGCTAACGTGTACTTCATGATTATCTGATAGTAAACCGCTTCATAATTAGGTGCAGTCAATACACAGTGGACTTATTTTGACCTCAAGAGCTGTTTATACAATATACTGTCCGGTACTATCCCACCAAACCAAGTTAGAATTAGAAAAATCTGAAAGCCTGTCTATGCTGTTTGACATTTTAAACGTGTCTGGTTTGACTCACTCAGTTTGTTGGTGGAAGCGCTGAACACCTCCAGTTTAGGGCAGTCTCTCAGAAAGGCTCTGGACATTTCCTCCACATTGTTTTTACTGACATCCAGGAGTTTGAGCTCAGGTAAAGAGAGAGGAGTGGAGAGAGAGACGACACTGTTCCTACAGCCAGAAAAACATATGTAAATAAAACGGCTGCAAGATTGATCAAATCGAAAATTTTAGTGGGCGCTATTAGCAAATTAAAAAGACTTCAGTTTTTGAAGAAACATAATTTCCTCCACAAACACCAAAAGCTGTAAACCCTGTAGTTTAGATCTGTACAAAGACGTTCTGAAATGTCCCTGTGAGTCAGATGCCCTTCCTGTGTCTCAATGGGGTCTTATTCTAGATAAAAACTTCTATCTGTATAAACATGTACTATAGTGTAGCTCTGGCTTTAGACTAAAATTTTATATGGTGTGTACAGTTACTCTCATCCTCTACACCTGTATATGGGTTAAATAAATGTGGTACATAGGGACATGACAACCTTTTAAACAGCCCATCGTGGTGTTTTTTCATAGATCATAGCTAACCTGCTAGCCACCATGTTCCAAATAGGAAGTGAACATGGGCGAGCTTCCGGCTGCATCGACTCCAATTCACTTTACAGAGCTGTAGCCCCTTTCTCTGTAACTGCTGCTTGTCAGGCTCGTCATTTTGGTCTTAAAATGTTTGTATTAACCCGCTCTACATAATCCTGGTGTTTTTAGTTCACTATTGTGTCCATAAATCAAGATATGAACATTAATAACAGACAAATCAGGCACTCTCTTTCCCAGAGGTCGCTCCCACTAGCATTAGCAACAGGTTTGATTGACAGTGTTGCTAAGCTCCTGCTCCTGTTAAGATATCAGTGGGGGTGGGAAGGGGTGTTACCTGCAACAACCTCCCTTCAGATTGGCCCTTTGGTTGCTATGATACTCGCGGTCGGAATTCCCAACGTGGAACCCGGCTCCAAATTTGTGGCTATAACTGCTAGCCTCAATGAACTTCATTTGACTGGAGCCAAACCTAACACTCACTTAGTCCACTTCTTTATAGAGTAGAGTACACTAACATTTGATACTGTGACATCCCTAGTTACACATAGGCAAACATTACAGTAATAAAAATCACTGAGTCGAGGTTCTATCTCTGCGTGTTTTACCCCTCTACGAGCAGCTCCTCCAGGTTGCCCATGGCCTCGCCAATGTTCAGAGGAAACTCCTGCAGTTTATTAAAGGAGAGGTTCAGGTGTCTCAGAGAGGGGCAGACAGCTGATTGGCCGAGGCGCAGAAAGGGTGTGTGGACACAGTTCCGGGACACATTGAGCATGCTCAGTGAGGGCAGGGTCAGCAGGTCTACAGGAAAGCAGTCCAGCTGATTTCCCTGAAGGTCCAGACGAGTCAGGCTCCTCAGACTCTGGACAAAGAGATGCCGAGGTTAAGACAGACCTTAACCTCGTGCTTGTGTGTGCTCTATAGTTATAATCTCTGACACCTGTGGATATTTATGGTATAATTTACACATTATAAATCACAATATTGATCTAGAACAACAGGTCCCAACAGGTCTACTGACCTCCTGATGAAAACTGTGGCACTGATTCATAGAGTTTCATAGCAAAAGCGTTTTCAGTATTGGAGAATAAGATTACTCAAACATGCAAGAATGAGTAGGGTTATGCTGGCAGTCCAAGTTACAGATCAGATCTATGTAAAGGTGAGCCCACTCACGGTAAGAATGCTTTTCATGGAATTTTATAGCAATAACAATAATGACAGAATAAATACAAGATTCTGTAAACCAGGACTAAACCAGGACTAAGCAAATACTAAGACCTGGATTAGTCCTGGTTTAGACCTGGTTAAGACAGGACTAAACCAGCTCTAACCCAGGACTAAACTAGGACCAAACAAGGACTAAGCCAGGTCTAAGACAGGACTAAACCAGGTCTAACCCAGGACTAAACCAGGACTAAACCAGGTTAAGACCAGTACATACCTGGCAGAGTTGTGAGGGGAACTCCAGCAGACTGTTGTGACTCAGGTCCAGTCTTTGCAGATGTTCCAGTTGTTGTTGAACCGAGTCGTCGTCCATTAAACAGCTCAGAGAGTCCAGCTCATTCCCGGACAGGTCCAGGAACCGGATCCTGTCCCGATCTCTGGGGGATGATGACTCAAGCAGCACTGGCGATAGAAAGGGGTGTTAATAAAAGACTCAGGAGTTAACATGTGGTTAGGACCAGACCCAGGACTGATGAAGGAAGAAATTTAACTATTTTGTCTGTTAAACAGTATAGGGGTTTATTTTTAAAAGATATTCTTTGTCTTTGTTCATGAACCTTATTATTAAAAATAAAATATGTTTTTCATGAGAAAAAAATCCTACATTTCTGCAAAGATCCAGTGCGGCCATATTTCTTCTGTAAAGGTTCAGGATGATCTGTGTCTGTGGCTCCGCTCTGAAAAACAAACACAGATTTATATGTGTGTGTAATATAGACACGCCTGTCTGTCAGAGCCTTGCTCACATGTATACCAAAATATGATTATAATCTGATTAAAATTTGATTATGATCTGATTTCTGGACCTTTAAGATTAACATAAATGACATAAAGGGACCATGATGAGAAAGAAACCAGATGATGTTGCTGTTAACATTTCATTTTATACAGTAACTCCAAAAATCAGATACTAATCAGATTTTGAGTGTGCATGTAACAACAAATACGGTGGAATGGAGATTTGGCTGGTTTGAACTTGAGAATAGATATTTAGACTTTTATATTTCATGTGTCCGGAACCTCTGACACTGCCGAGTTCTTAAAACAACTTTTAAATGAGTTTTGATTGAAAACCACCATTATGGACACTAGTTATCACAAAGCCTCAGTTTTAGACTTTGAAGTTTTAGAATTTGAAAAAGACTTTTACAAAAGGTCTATGGAAAAAGAAATAACCGGTACCTCTGCACTGGCATGTCTGCGGCGGCTCTGCTTCCTGCTCCTCAGTTCCTCTGAAGAGTCATTCGGAGTTTTAGGAGACAGAGGTCCAACCAAAGAGTCACTGCCTGAAACAAGATAATGACATCATGGTTAACGTCTGTCAATCACTCATTCCGTCAGTATATCACACCGTTAATGGAAATGTGCTTTGGTAGTAACAACTCGTCATGAGGACCAACCCTTTATGTAAAACTAGTAACAGTAGTAAGTGTAGGAGTAATAGTATTATTATTAATAGTAGAATTAATCATAGTAGCAGTACTAGTAGTACAAGGTAGCTCTCGTCCGTGTAGTAGTGGTAGCAGTAGTAGAGATGGCAGTGGTAGTAGTAGTAATACTAGCAGGATTACTACTGTCCCTGTCCCCAAGAAGCCCAAAATCACTGGACTTAATGACAATAGACCTGTGGCGCCTGTAGTCATGAAGTCATTTGAGGGCCTGGTCCTGCACCACCTCAAGTACTTCACCTCCCCCCTCCTAGACCCTCTGCAGTTTGCCTACAGAGCCAATCGGTCTGTGGACGACGCCATTAACTTGGCCCTTCACTTCATCCTCCAGCATCTGGACTCCCCAGGAACCTACGACAGGATCCTGTTTGTGGACTTCAGTTCTGCGTTCAACACCATCCTCCCTTGTCTGCTCCAGGACAAGCTTACTCAGCTCAACGTGCCTGACTCCACCTGCAGGTGGATCATTGACTTCCTGACGGACAGGAGGCAGCGCGTGCGGCTGGGCAAGAATGTCTCGCACACTCGGACAATCAGCACAGGATCTCTACAGGGCTGTGTACTTTCCCCCCCGCTCTTCTCCCTGTACACCAACTGCTGCACCTCCAGCCACGACTCTGTCAAACTGGTTAAGTTTGCGGATGACACCACCCTCATCGGGCTCATCTCGGACGGCGATGAGTCTGCCTACAGGAGGGAGGTGGACCGGCTGGTGTCCTGGTGCAGCAGCAACAACCTGGAGCTCAACACCCACAAGACAGTAGAGATGATTCTGGACTTCAGGAAAGTCACAGCCCCCCTGCCCCCCCTCGCCTTGAGCGACTCCCCCATCACCACTGTGCACTCTTTCCGCTAGTGATGGTCTAAACGAGTCGAGGCACTGATACACGCGTCATGTGCTGAAAGCGATGCCTCAGCCGAGCTGTGTCACTGAGCGTATCGCTTTAAGAAAAGTCACGTGACTGACACAGTGACTGTGTCGTATTGTATCACATTGTGTCACATTGTGTCACGTGTCGTTGAGGCGCCAGTTCTACTTCAGGATCCAGCACAGATCGAGCTACGACGCCGTCTCTATGGACCCTCCAAGAAAGAGAAAGTTATTTCCGTGTGGGATCATTTTAATCTCATAACACCTGATAAGGTCATTTGTTCCATTCCCGTTTCCACGGCAGACAAAATATTTTATATATATTTTTATGACCCACAAGTGAAATGTCGTCAATGCTCAACAGAGTTGTCCTATGCAACCGGAACACATCATCAATGCTCCGGCATCATAGAGCTCGCCATAAAAGAGAACCAAATACACCAGGAATGCACACTGGTGGATTAGTATTTTGTAGTTAGTCACTAATTATTATGGAGGCTAATAATAATCTAAATCAAACACCTTTCTACTTTCACCTTTTTACTTCAAGCTTCTAGAAAAGAGGCCCTAAATCGACGCATTGTAATTATAATAAAAGAGTGACAATTTTCTCTGAAGCTGAAGAAATTGTTTCCAAGAGGATAAATCGTTTGAGCCCAAACATGCTTCAAAAACTAATTTTTCTTAATAAAAATGTTTAAAATCCTCAAGCACTCATATAACACACACAATTAATCATCACAGGAATATTCACTCTAATTCCATATAAAGATTATTGAACATAGGCCCAATTGTTATGTTCACATGGAAAAAGTAATATCTTGTACTTAGTTATGCAAACTCATTACAACGTGTTTCTTTTGTAGTGTAGCTGCAGAACATTTTTAAACCACTAGATGGAGCCCATACACTTACTAACACAGCATGATACAGTCTCGACACACAAGGGGAAAAGTGTGATAAACACACAGAGGTATCATTTACCCATCACTACTTTCCGCTTCCTGGGCACCCGCATCACCCAGGACCTCAAGTGGGAGCCAACCATCAGCTCCCTCATCAAGAAAGCCCAGCAGAGGATGTACTTCCTGAGGCAGCTGAGGAAAGCCAAACTGCCGGTCCAGATGATGGTGCAGTTCTACATGGCCATCATTGTGTCCATCCTCACTTCCTCCATCACTGTGTGGTTCGCTGGGGCCACTGCCAGGGACAGGCAGAGACTGCAGCACATTGTGCGCTCTGCTGAAAAGGTGATTGGCTGCAGCCTTCCTCCAGGACCTGTACGTCTCCAGGACTCGGGAGCAAGCAGGTCGTATAGCAGCTGACACTTCTCACCCTGGACATGGACTATATATGGACCACTTCCCTCTGGCAGGAGGCTACGGTCCATTAGGACCAGAACCTCTCGTCATAAGAACAGTTTCTTCCCCTCTGCTGTTTGTCTCATGAACACATCATAAACCTGCACTAAACTGGACACTTTATAACACTGGACACCTAAATAACCCATGCTGCACTGCTGTTCTGATGCTGTTGTTATATTTTCTACTTCCCAAGTATTTTATTTTATTTTTAAACATTTTTTTTTGTGCATGCCCTTATTTGTATTTGTATTTATTCAGTGTGTTTTTATGTGCACTTTATCACCAAAATAGTTTGTGAGCTGTGCTGACTGACAATGGCAATAAAACTTCTTCTGATCTGAGGAGTAGTTGTAGTAGCAGTAGCAGCAGCAGTAGTAGTAGCAGTTGTGGCAGTAGCAGCAGTAGCAACAGTAGCAGCAGCAGCAGCAATAGTAGTAGTAACAGTAGTATTCATAGTACTATTTACCATCACTCTCCAGATCATCGCAGAGCACCAGTCCTTCATCCATAGACATAAAGCTGAAACAGGAGTCGTCGCTCTCATCAGAGATGTACCCGGAGGTCAGACAAGGGTCAGTGTGGGAGCGCACAGGCCCAGAGATGCTCTTCAGACGCTGATGAGCCAGAACACAGCGAGCCAGGATAACTCCTTTATCTGAGACACAGAGAAGAGTCATGGTCAGAACATTTTATTTTCATTTAATAATTTTCTGAAGTACAGTATACATTTATGATGCTCAATCTTAAAAACTTTATTTCAATGTATGAGTGTTGTTCGGTACAAAGCTACAGAATAGAAGTCCCTGGGAGCCATTCAGACATCAGAGGGAGACGCTCTGTATTCGTTGGTTTTTTTTGAATGATGAAAATTAACAACTCAAAACAAAATATTACATGTTTCGAATGGGGAAAAGTCCTCAAAATGTTGCATATAACAGAAAACTCATGAATAGTTCAATCTGCCACCTCAGTGATTTGACCTGAGGGTAACTATGATGACACAGGAGTTCACATCTCTATCCATGAGAGATAATAAATAAGCTTCCAGAGCAACTAAAAATTCAGAACAAAAAAAAATCTTATGAATGGTCAAAAGTGCCCAAAATGGCGCCTTCAGACAGGAGACTGAAAACCATATCACATTTTATTATGTAAATGAACTAGGAGTTGCGAGATCTTGTGGCACGAGATCCTATCCAATCCATAATAAGTTTAATTTCATCAACAAGAAAAGTTGCAAGTACAACTTTAAAAGTCCTATATTACATACAGTTGACTCTTGTGAGCTTTAAGCCATGTTATAATGTTGATACCGCCTCAAAACATACCTTGTTTCATTCACACATCTCTGAGTAATCCTTTATTATTAGTCTGTTTACATCTCCTAATCTCAAAAGGCTCTTTTCCACCTTGTGATGTCATGAAGTGGTAGTTTTCAAGTTAACAGCTCCTTTTCTCTTTAGTTCAGTAGAGACTGGCAAATCCAGGGCTGAAATCATCCAAATGATTCTAGTGAAGGTGGAAGGAGTTTAAAAACCCAGTGGAACACTTCCTGTTTTACTACATAACATTACAGTGTTTTCTGTTTGAGAGAGGAACTCAAATGCAGGGTTTGTGTGTTAAACATGTATGAATGAAATAAAACACAATTCCAGGAGTGTTTGTGATGAGGAAACATAACAAACATCAGAAAATAGTGTAATATGGGACCTTTAAAGTTACACCTCAATGTTTTTTTTTTTGCCTTGTTCATTCTTTGTTCATTAAGTAAACAATCTTAGAATATTTGAATTTTTAAAAAGTTTTTACATACTGCTGAATCGTGAGCTGAAGGTGTGACTGCGCCCTCTCTCGGCCAATAGCGCGCTTAGCCAGGCTGCGTCCAGCCGCCCGAGTCTGAACCCGCCCAAACACAAGGAGGCGCTGTGAACATCCAGCCCGAGCCTGCCCAATAGCTGCACCACCGCGGCTCCGTCCCCTCTCCTCACGCTCACCCCCAAAGCCCGACGTAAGTGTTGCTCCTGGGCCCCGCGAGCCACCAGCAGCTCCAGGAGATCCAGAGGGCCTCCACGATCGCAGACCTGAGAGAGGAGAGGGTGAGTGAAAATGCAAAATGCTAATCACTAGAATCGGTGTAATCCCTCATCTGTCCAGGAGTGGTGAATGGGAGAAACATTTTTATAAGGTATAGGTCAAATGAAGCTCATCAAGGCTGCAGTTTTGGGGTGAATTTGGAACCAAGTTCCATATTTGAAAGTCTGACCGTGAGTATCACAACAACCAAAGAGTCAATCAGGAGCGAGGGTGTTGAAGGTAATGCTCCTTCCTGCCTGCGCTGGTTTAGCAGGGAGTGGGTGCTGTCAATCAAACCTGTTGCTAAAGTTAGCAGAAGTGACCTCTGGGAAAGAAGACGCCTGATTTGTCTGTTATCAATGTTCATATCTTGATTTACGAAATAAAATAGCCCAAGATCAGAAGAGCAGGTTACTACAATACATTTTAAGATCAAAATGACAAGACTGACAGTAACAGTTACAGAGAGAGGGGTGAAGGTCTTTCAACAGAAAGTGAAATGAACAGCTAATGCACCTCATTAAGGGAATGGGACAGTGCCTTGAACAGCCTCACTCCCGATTTTTTTTTTTGTGGTTGCTGCATGTGCTCAGAATTCCAAATATGGAACAAGGCTGCAACTTAGCCTCTATAATTGCTAGCTTCGATTAGCTTCATTTGGTTGGAGCCAAACGCTATCAGACTTCCTTACTCCACTTCTTTAAACAGGTTTCATGTTTTTTACAAGGTACTGGTCTGAGGGGACGGTCTAACCACTCTGCCACAGTCACACAGAGAGAACATGCACTCAGAGATATTTGGAGTCTAACCCACAACCTCCTCACTAAAGGGAGGAGACTGATAACCACTCTGCCACAGACCTGGTATATAAGTGGTTCAGTTTTGGTCTTGGCATTGACGTCTGCTCCCAGCTCGATCAAACACTCGGCCATCGTTGTGTCTCCTTCTTCACAGGCCTTTTCCAACATGGAGGAATGCAGCTCGGAGTCAGCCCACAGTTTAGACAGAGCCAGGCACACAGTCCGACGCAGCTTAGAAAGAGGGAATATGAGGATTAGGAACTGGTTTAGTCCTGGTTTAGTCCTGGTTTAGTCCTGGTTTAGTCCTGGTTTAGTCCTGGTTTAGACCTGGTTTAGACCTGGTTTAGACCTGGTTTAGACCTGGTTTAGACCTGGTTTAGTTCTTGTTTAGTCCAGGTTTAGCTTTGGTTCAGAGTTGTAAGAATTCAAGAACTATTTTGAATAGTGCTCCACCTCATCTGGGTTAGTCCTGATCTAGTCTAGTTCTAGTTCTTCCTTCTTCTTTGGTCTATTATTTGTAATGTGGTTAAAATGACCTCTCCTCACTTCAGGACCAAAGTGTTATTGAATCTGTCTCCAGGATGTCAGTGGACACATTACAAAACAAAGTGTGGAATGTTCTGGGGAAATTTATCAGACAAAATTAGATCAAGACACAAAATGTACAGAGTGAGTTAAGAACAAATGAGGCCATACATGACCAGAGGGACATTGTGTCATTTGTGTTCCCAAAATGCTGTTTTACTTCTGAGATGCCAGCTTATAATAATGATAATAATAATTAAAACTGCAAGCCACGTTAAAGGCCCCCGCCCTCCTTGCAAATGCGGGTTACATGCCATGATGAAGTGCCTTTCATCCTCGCCTGCATGACCCCGTCTTGTGTGTGTATCTGCTGTACTTGTTCTTCGGCTCAGGCTAAGAAAACTAGTTTTAGACCATATTTTTCTACTGTAACAAAGAAAAGCTGATGTGACTTTTGATCAGAAATAACATCTAAGACAAACAAAACAATTTATATTTTTGTAGTTTTCAACGCTCCAAACACAATTGTAAAAGACAGTAGACAGTAGATAAGTTAGTAGGCAGTTCAAATCCCACTCTCGACATAAACACCATTGGTCAAGAGGTCAGATCCACTGACCCCAGGTTGGCGGTGCGATTTCAATTTCCACAGATGAATGCTGTGGTTGTGTTCTTGGGCAAGACACTTAACCCACCTCGTCCTCTGTGTCTGTGTACACTGGTGTATGAATGTGTGTGTGAATAGGTGAGTGGTTCCTTGTAAATGTAAAGTGCTTTGAGCCTTGAAGGTGGAACAGAGCTATATAAAAATTTGATCATTTTCCATTTACTCAGTCTTGTCCCTCAGCTTAGGCCTAATAATGCACTGGATTTCCAAAGCGCTTTACAGTGCATCATTCACTCCTCACTCAGAAGTGAGGCTGTCAATCTGCACCATCATGCCCTCCCACAACCACCAACACTCACACACCACATTCATACTAGACAATGTGGTGAAATGTCTTGCCTAACGACATAATAACAGTCCTGCTTAGGTTCAGAGCAGCGACACTGTATCAGTCTCCACACTCACTGGGCTGCTGCTGCTGCTCTCTGGCACCTCCTCTCTGAGCTGATGGAAAACCTCTCGATCAAAGTCGTGTTTCTGAAGCTGAGCCGCAGCTCCAGAACAAGCCTCCATCAT
Source organism: Periophthalmus modestus (assembly GCA_019594935.1). Classification (NCBI taxonomy): domain Eukaryota; kingdom Metazoa; phylum Chordata; class Actinopteri; order Gobiiformes; family Gobiidae; genus Periophthalmus; species Periophthalmus modestus. Next base: position 4,271,440 of record JAIEZT010001390.1, read on the forward strand.
CCGCACAGACACCTGAAAACACTGGAAACAAAACAGGCACAAAACTATTACAAAATTAAACAAATAACACTAAATATAATCAAAGAGGATGCCCAGGCGCCTCTTAAAATTATAAAACATATTAATAATAACTCAGCCTTAGATAAGTGTTTCTTAAACTGTGGTCTATGTACTACTTGTGGTACACAAGCTCCTTCAGGTGGTGCTTAGACAGATCTTCAGTTTGTGGGTGTGGCTCATTTAGAGTTCATTTTATTCACTTTCTGTTCATTCACATATCTTGTTTAGAACTACAGTAGAAATAAAAAAATGTAGTCCACTTTTAGACCTGGTTTAGCCCTAGATTAGACCTGAAATAGTCCTGCTATAGACTTGGTTTGGACCTAGATTACACCTGGAATAGTCCTGTTATAGACTTGGTTTAGCCCCAAATTAGACCTGGAATAGTCCTGCTATAGACCTGGTTTAGATCTAGATTATACCTGGAATAGTCCTGCTACAGGCCTGGTTTAGACCTAGATTAGACCTGGAATAGTCCTGTTATAGGCTTGGTTTATCCCCAGATTAGACCTGGAATAGTCCTGCTACAGACCTGGTTTAGACCTAGATTAGACCTGGAACAGTCCTGTTATAGACTTGGTTTATCCCCAGATTAGACCTGGAATAGTCCTGCTACAGACCTGGTTTAGACCTAGATTAGACCTGGAACAGTCCTGTTATAGACTTGGTTTATCCCCAAATTAGACCTGGAATAGTCCTGCTACAGACCTGGTTTAGACCTACATTAGACCTGGAATAGTCCTGCTATAGACCTGGTTTAGACCTAGATTAGACCTGGAATAGTCCTGCTATAAACCTGGTTTAGACCAGGTAGAACTTTACACAGACCTTAAGCTCGATCTCCCGGTCGTCTCTGTACTGGCCCAGAGACGCTACCACCACCGATGCCAAAACAGGTAAAATCATCCGAGACAGTTTCTTCTTTATGACGAGATGCTGAAGCAGAGTCAGACCCCAGAGGTGAATCTCTGCAACAACAACAACCATTTTAATATCTACAGACAATAGACTGAGACTGTGTTCACTTCAGATCAAAACACTGTAGAATCCCTGTTATCCCTATTAACACATAACGTATTTAGATCACCATGTTTCCTTTTATTGTTTTGAAATGCTATATTCGCCAAAAACATATTTTACAAGTTTCACTTTCGAGTCCCCCTCATGACAACACAAACAGCGTGCATCGTGCTAATGAACTTCTGCACATCGCATCAGGTTTGTGAAGTTGTAGGGTACAGTTTTGTTTCATGTTTTTGTATATTTATGGAGAATTTTCCTGTGGGAGCATGGGAGATGTAGACTTGTGGGCGAAGACTTGTACAGAATTTTACAGATAACCACAAGAAGGGTTTGAATAGAGCCCGGGAGAGTGCGCTAGATTACTCAAACATGCATGGATCAAATCTAAAACCTCTTCTGGCACATTTTTGATGAGTGAATAACATTATAACATGGGAGCAAGCTAAAAATATATATATTTTGTATAATACCCCTTGTTGTGGAAAAAAATTCCACTTCTGGATGAAAAGTAATCCATTTGTGAAGCTCGGTGAGTATTTGCATCTGAGGCCTGACTATTTTATACCAGAATGACAATGCTACATACACTTCAAAGCAGAGTGACTTTTGTTTCACACCCATATGATAATGGCTGTGAAACCACTTAAACACTTAAACAGGTAGAACAACAACTGGACGTTGGATGGAGACAGAGTCTTTGCATATGTTAATGTCTGGTCTGGGTCTCACAGACTGACACAGATAAAATGTTTTTAAAGACACAACATGAATATACTTGGATATTAAAGAAGGGGTGTGATGGAAATCTATGTAATTACTGGGCCTATCCACTTGAAACAAAAACTAGCTCAAAGTTCAGCGTCTTCTCTGTCAGTTTAAATCATCAAAAGTGAAATGATGTTTTCACAATATCTTCAGAAAGTGGAGCCATTATTCAATCCCAAAGAAATGAGTATTTTGAGCTGAAAGGACTCTACACCATAAGATAAAATAAGACAAGTTTGTGGAGCCGATTCCAAATTAATAATGAGAAGGTTCAACATCTGTGGATACTGTTTTTGTAACACTATTTCTGTATTGTGATACAGAAATAGCATGTGTTCATATCATTGTCACACATATCATACCTCTGTCCATTGGAAACATCTGGAGTGTATGCAGGACTGTGTCTATCGCTCCCTGCTGGCAGAGGAGGTCCACTGCACCAGAGCAGTCAGCCAGAGCAGAGAGCACCTTCAACCCCACTCTCTGTATCAACAGCTTGCCGATGAACTGAAAAAGAATCAATATATTATAAAATCTATCGCTCTCCTCTGCATTCTTTGCTCCTCTGACCATCTTATCTGCATCTTCTGGACATTTTGAAAAAAATCCCACATAATTTCTAACACAATGACACATGCTTTGAATTGTTCCTTTAGTTAACTGAGCTATAAACGTGGTGGAATGCACAAACAGGTGAAACTTCATTCCTAACCCTTTACATAATCATTTTCCCAGAGCTGCTTCCTGCTTAAGTCAACACTGTCCATTGTACAGCCCCATTCACATCTTATCAAACTCTAACAGGCTCTTTCTACTTTCTTGTATTCCCGCCACGTTTATGCTTAAAGTCGTTTGAGAATTCTTAATTAAAAGCTGAAGTTTAAGCAAAGGAGTAATAATGTAATAATGTGATTACCTCATTAGACCAGTGAATAGGATGTGTGCTTCTGTGCTTGTCTGCAAAACATCTCTTGTGTTTTTAAGTAGAACTAATCACTGTTTAATTTCTGAAATGTTTCTTTGTTGAAGTCAATCAAACTGAAAAAGAAGGAACAACTTGTACCACTATTTGAGAAATATGACGTAATGGTCGCCATGGAGACACAGGAAGGGCATCTGACACACAGGGACATGCTTGTAGAAGTTTGAACTATAGGGTGAGTAGATTTTACACAGAAGAAAACCCCATGGAGACACAAGTAAGTCAGCGTTACCTTAGAAAAATGCTTGGCCTTATTAGCCGTCTGAATTTTCTTATTGATAACTTGAAGTTTAAAATAGAAAGCTTAAAAAGCAGGATAGCCACTTTAGTTCCAGAAGAAATAGCTCAGAGGATTAACAATTTCATAGTCATAGGGCAGTTGAAACAACACAAGGAAACCAAAGAACAGCACTAGGAAGTTTATGCAACTCCAAAACAACTTAACCACAGGGATCAGAGAGACAAGAGGAAAGGGGATGGACTCGGCCATCCTGTGAACAGGGAATGGTGGGTGAAAAACCTGTCTGACCACGAGCTGACCCAGACAGAGAAAGAGATACTTTCCATAGGACTGAACCTCTCTGTAAAATCTAACCAGATCCCCACAGTGAAGTATATTACAGCAGCAGAAACCGCCACTAGAAACAATAAGCTTACAGAGATGAAAGCTGGAGACCTTAGACTGCAAGTAACAGCTGCACTGAGCAGCACCAAACCTCCTCCCTCCAACGTAACGTCAGAGGAAAGGAAGGCTCTCACTGCTCTAGAGAAGGACCACAGCGTCCATATTTTGCCAACTGACAAAGGGAGATGCACCATGATCCTGAACTCAGCTGATTACACGGCTAAGGTGAACAGCTTCCTCAGTGACACCGCCACCTATGAATTATTGAAATGAGACCCTACTAGTGAGTACTAGTAAGGAACCTAGAAAGAAAGATGTAACTATTCCTTTCACAGCTGGTCTGTCTGAAAAGCTTCAGCGAATTTTCAGACAGTATGAAATTCCGGTCTATTTCAAACCTACAAACACTTTAAGACAGAAACTGGTTCACCCAAAGGACAAAACCCTGAGCCACAAACAAAGTAATGTCGTCTACTCTATTCAGTGCAGTGAAGAGTGCAGTGAGCGTTATACTGGAGAAACTAAATAGCCACTCCATAAGAGAATGTATCAACATGGTACATCTCCATCTCAAAGACACTAACCCCTTCTTTGAAGATAGTGAGGTACAGATCTTAGCCGGAGAAAAGAAATGGTTTGAGAGGGGAGTTAAAGAAGCAATTTTTGTTAGGAAAGACAACCCTTCCTTTAACAGGAATGGGGACCTTAGACATCATCACCCCCCCATCCTCAGACCCAAAGGAAACAAAGAGAAAAATAGAGCTAGCAAGGATGCCAATAGGTGTGAAAAACACCCTTTAAGAGTTGTATGAATATGCTATGGAATATGCTCTCGGACACAGTGCACACTTAGTGTAGCTCAATAGACCCTGCTTACAAACAGAATACTGTAAACCAAAGCCGTTTCCAGTTTCAGTGTAGATAGCTCCTCCCTTCAGACAGATATAAGGTAGTGTCCACCAGCAATCTGACCAGAACTGAAGAAGCGGCTTGGATGAGCAGCTTTTTGTCCAGTTGACAGATTTAACTTTTGGCTTTTACTATGGATCGGACCTGGATGATTGAGGAATTACACAGACATGGAGATAAGGTGATGGTGTTGTCATGGAGATAAGCCAATGGTATTGTCATAGAGATAACTTGATGGTGTTGTCATGAAAATAAGATAATGGTACTGCCATGGAGATAAGATGATGGTGTTGTCATGGGGATAAGCTGATGGTGTTGTCATGAAGATAGGTTGTTTGGTTTGCTAGTGCTGTGTGTTTACCCTGTTGAGTGCCTCCAGGTACAAGGTATGAGCCCCCTCCACGACACACTGAGTCTTCAGCACCTTCAGAGACACGTCGGCCATGTCCGGGTCAGACACAGAACCACTGCTCTCTCTCAAACTGCGGTCTGGAAACAAGCACTGGAGTTTTAGAGGGGCTGAACCCAACAGCTGTGTCCTGTCTGCATCTAATTATAAAGTTTTTTTTATAGTTAGCATGGTAGATGAACATTCTTAGCAGTGTTGCGATGTCCCAACTCTGCTCTGGTCTCTGAGAGTTGTGAAATAGTGCTTATAAACTTGTCATGGTGAATAATTAGGATGCTCTAAATGCATAAGGTAAGTGAGGAATAACTTTGGACCACTGGAAATTGTTTAAAATTAACTAGTTCTGTTTTTCACACCTTTTAACAGCAAAAATCAGGTACAGCACCCTTAAATTCTCATACAGTATGTAATTACTGTGTTTATATAAAAAACTGGACAAATTATGAGAATAGAGAGATGTGTCTTTTTGCCCAAGAGGGGGAGTCACAATGATTTGGCCCGCAGTGTTTCACAATAAAACTTAAACACACACAGGTCTAGAGTCTGCACAGTGACGTTCATTCAAAGCTGATCTCTATAATGAGACTTAGAACCAGGGCTTTTCTCCAGAGATAAGACCCAGAAATGCTTCAGACCTTCAGTCAAATCTAATTTAATAAACGACATTTCCTTTTTAAGAGAAGTTGTTAGAACACATTATGCATTTTTTTGCCCTTTAAACATGCTCATATCCAGAATGTCAGGACATCAGTCTAGTCACCATGCCAACCAAACATGATCATCCCATCAGATTTGTTTATTTCAATCAAGCATCTAAAACAAAGGAGCGCACTTATGATTTACAAACAAAATTACATTTCTCTTGCCTCAGATTAACAGAGTTTAGATGTTTTTCAGTCCCCTGTGATATTGTTTCCTGTTTTGATACACATGTCCCTGATCGGCTAATCCACCTGTCAATCAAGCCCATCTGAACTCAGGGAGATTCACCACATCTCACTCACATCTTCAGAAAGTATTGAAGGAGTGTGTGTTCTGGATCCCAGGCAAAATCATTGTTTTGTTTTAGAATCATGTATGGAACAATACATTATTTCAATATGTTAATGTGAGCATACATGCCTTTTACATGTGACAAAACAATCCTGGAACAATTCAAACAGCGTGTGGGGACTGAGCAGAGGGAGTGGACATGTTACTGTTGTAGTAGTAGTATCGCCAGTAGTAGCAGTAGCAGTAGTAGTAGTAATAGTAGTAGTAGTAGTATCAGTAGCAGTAGACAGCAGTTACCAGCAATAGTAGCAGTAGCAGTATTCACCTGGGCAGAGGAGCACGAGACTGGCCTTCAGTGCTTCTAGTTGAACTTCAGGTTCAAAGTTGTGAGTTTTCATCACAGACAGAATCTGCCCCATCGCCATGTTTAGCTCATCCAGCCCAGCACCGCTAGAGGACACCAGAGGAACAACAGGTTACAAGTACTACCACTGAAGTTATGCATTTAAAGGCTCTATACTGTTTATACCTTTTTTTCTTTCTTTTGGTAGAATAAAAAAACATTGTAAAAGCAGTTCTACCAGTCAAAAAACGAATCTAAATATGAGTGCAGGGTCTAGCCGATAGGGAGAGTGGAATTTTGGACCCTTAACCAAAACCAGACCTTAACCCACTTAACCATGTACCAGCTGTAAATTCATCAGTTGTTGAATGGAGGTCCCAAATCCCAGGACAAATCCAGGACTAAACTAGGTCTAGCTCATGGTTGAATCAGGACTAGATCAGATTGACACCAAAACTTAGTGTGCATTAACACTTCCACCACATCAAAATAAGGACTTAACTGGGACTAAACCAAGACCAAACCAAATCAATATCAGGTCTAAACCATGACAAGTTTGAACACAGCCTTATAGATTCAATTATGTCATTTAATGCAATACAGTGTAATAAAAATTCAGTAATAGTAATAGTAAGTAATAGTTTAAAGTATTTAGACCATATCGTCAGTGGGTTCTCACTGAATTAGACCATACCATCCATGTTCTCAGTAAATAGACCGTACCGTCCGTGGAACAGCAGACTGAGCAATTGACAGGCGCTGACAGACACTTCGATCGAGGTCACATGTTTCTTCATCATCTCCACTAAGTTCACGTGGAGTCCACTAGAGAGCAGCAGCGGACGCATTTTACCTGTGGTGAAATGCAAGATATTCACCTAAAGCTGTAATTAGACTGGTTGATCTGACCAAGTTGTATTCTTACATATCACCACTAGATGATGTCTACATTACTGCTGTCTGACAGTGTGCCAGTTTTGGCCTGACAGAAGAAGATCAGAGAGCACAGGTGAGCCTGATCAAAGGCCAGGTGAGGGGAGGGGTCAAATGAGGGGAGAGGCCAGGGGAGGGGAAGGGGAGGGGCCACACAAAAGAAGGTGGGCGAGGCCAGTCTAAGGTTGCAGGTGAGACTCAGGTGAGACTTGGGTATAGGACTCATGTTTTGGTTAGCTCATATACAGCGTTTTAAACAGGCTTGTACAGGTGTAGGACTCACTTTTGTGCGTGAGCAGAGCTGTGATGGCGCTGGTTGCTGCTTGAAACACTTTGGTCGATGAGGAGTGAAGCAACATGGCTGCCATCAGCTGCCGGTGAACTGGAGTCCTGGAAACATTAAGACATTATTAATGTTATCTTTTAGCTCTACCGTCATTTACAAACATATGTGGATGTGTTTTATATTGTTACATAAGGAGTAAAGCAGTAGTTTACCTGTGTCCCTGCTCCTCCTCAGACTGGTTCACTCCCGCTCCATGCAGTAACAGGCTGTGAATGGCCCAACTCGCAGCCTCCTGAAAAAAAACAATTATTTTAAATAAATAAATAAAACTCCCAATTTGCAAGTAAGACGTGTGGGGGATTTTTCTGTTAAAAAATATATTTATTGCAAAATAAATAAATAAATAAAAAATTTGAAAAATATACATTCTTTGTCTCTCCACAGATCAGACCTTGGTCTGGAGGCACCCACATGTTTGTCTCCATGGAGGCAGATACGTTTAATGCCATACTGTAGACCAGGGGTGGGCAAACTACGACCCGGGGGCCACATACGGCCCGTTGGGCTTATTAATCCGGCCCGCCAGTAAGTAATGGCACACTTCTGCTGCATCAACCTTGTATTACTTTCTTATTCTCTTATCAGCCCTTCTGCAAAAATGAGCTCATCAAAGAAAAGAAAAGTGGATAGTGAGTGCTGAGTGTGTGTGTGTGTGTGCGTGCGTGCGTGCGTGCCTGTGTGGTGTGTGTGTGCGTGCGTATATACACATATATATATATATATATATATATATATATATATATATATATATATATATATATATATATATAAAAACCCCTTATGGCCCGTGTGTCAAAAAGGTTGCCCACCCCTGCTGTAGACCTTATACCAGAGAGAAGTTGTATAGAGCTTAGACACTTGCACTTGAGTTTGTTTTGTATCGCTAATTCTCTGCACTGGCTTCTTGTAGCTCAAAGAATGGACTTTAAAGCAGCTCTGCTTGTGTACAAGTCTATTCATGGCTTAGGTCCAAAGTACATCTCTGACATGTTAGTGCCATATGAACCATCTCGCACTCTGAGGACTTCAGGGACCGGCCTCCTGCTGGTGCCAGAGTCAGGACTAAACATGGAGAATCAGCGTTTCAGTTTTATGCAGCTAAACCTGGAACAGTCTTCCTGAAGATGTGAGACAGGCCTCTACTTTGACAATGTTTAAATCCAGGCTCAAAACGGTTCTGTTTATCCGTGCATATGACTGAAAAGTTTTTAGTTTTTATTTTTATTCTGCACTCTTTTGGTTTAATGTTTTAATGTCAATTTTATGATGATTATTTGTGATTATTTATGTTTGATTTGTGTGATTTTAATGTCTGTCTTATTCTGTAAAGCACTTTGAATTACCTTGTGTACGAATTGTGCTATACAAATAAACTTGCCTTGCCTTGCTAATTTCACTGATACAAAATGAATGTTAAAAATGTCTTAATGTTGTTTTTTTTGTTGTATGATTATTGATAGTCATTATATGAATCTAGTCCAATATTATGTATGACTAATTGTGACAGGGCATCTGCCTTAAAAACCTGTTAAACCTTTGCTCTGACCTGCACAGAGGGCTCGGCTGCATGGAGCTCCAGAGCGGAGCAGCACACCTCCATCCAGCTCAGCCCCAGATGGAGCACTTCCTGTGGGCCGCGCTGCTCCTCCTCCTCCCCCTCCTCCAGACCCTGAGCTGCTGCGGCCTGGTTCTGCACGATCGTCGCCGCTGGAGACACAAAACAATCAGATGCACTGTTACCAAATGCAGAAGAAGATCAGATTATCTGATTTGATATTTAATCTGTTTGAAGGGAACATTTGAAACGTCGCCATGAAATGATTAAGTGAATGACGTCATTGGCTTGAACAAAGACACCGTTTATAGTGTAACAAGTGTTATTGGTACACTTAATTATCTCTCTAGAGTTCCTAACGTGTCCTTTGCATTTGACCCACTTCTTTGTCTCTGGCATGGATTGTATAAAGAAGTGAACCGAGTTAGTGTGATGTCACCCATAGCGTTCGGCTCCAGCCAAATGAAGCTCACTGGGGCTGCAGTTATGGCGAGTAGAGTTCCATGTTTGGAATTCCGACTGCGAGTATCATAGCAATCAAAGAGCCAATCCAGAGCTAGGCTATTGAAGAGAATGCCTCTTCCTGCCTGCATCGCTGGGTTGGCATGGAGCGGGCACTTAGCAACGTTGTCAATCAAACCTGTAGCTAACGCTAGTGGTAGCAACCTCTGGGAAAGTACTGATTTGTCTATTATTAATGATCGCTAGATTTAAGGACACAATAGCAAAATAAAAACACCAGTATCATGTGCAGCTGGTTAATATGAACATTTTAAGATCAAAATGGCAAGCCTGACAGCAGCAGAGAGTGGGACAATGGTTTCAATAGAAAGTGACTAGAAACTCACCGATGCTCACTTCTTATATTGAAGGTGGCGACTAGCAGGTTAGCCATGTTCATTTACAGTATATATACAGTATACAGTCTATGGTCAGGACTACCTTAGCTGGAGGATTTGTCCTATTGTATATTTATTTATTTATTTTTATTTATTTAGAAAAGGGACAGTGCATATTGATGAACATAAGATACATATGTAAATATGCCAGATTTTAGCCACAGGCTAATTTCCATCTGTTGTCCCTGGACAGGTTGATGGTCACACTTAAAATACAAAATACAGCCAAATACAAACAGGGCAGGACAGAAGCCAAGTCAAAATTGTAAACTCAGGAGGGTTACTACTACTTTTAAAGTGCTGTGTGTATCGCACAGTTCTAAAGTGCTAAGTGTATTGCACGAGTTCTAAAGTGCTAAGTGTATTGCACGAGTTCTAAAGTGCTAAGTGTATTGCATAAGTACTAAAGTGCTATGTGTATTGCACAAGTTCTAAAGTGCTATGTGTATTGCATAAGTACTAAAGTGCTATGTGTATTGCACAAGTTCTAAAGTGCGGTGTGTATTGCACGAGTTTTATAGTGCTGTGAATATTGCACAAGTCCTAAAGTGCTATGTGTATTGCACATAACCTAAAGTGCTATGTGTGTTGTATAAGTCCTATCGGTGTTTGTATGTTTTGGGTTGATGGGGGAAAGCCCATCCAGACACAGGGAGAGCATGCAAACTCAACTACGGTGCCTGGTTTGAGTCGGCCTGATATTTTATTCAGTTGAGTATTTTTAATTCACTGAATAGGTATATCTATAATCGGAAGGGACACCAAACTAGTCTGTTCATATATACTAAAAATAGCATCGAAACTAGATATTCATTGTTCACAGGTATTGATGCTAACAAAGTCCCATTGACAGGACAGAAATGAACCTTTCCTGAATAGCTTTAGAATGATCTTGAGCTGTATCAGAAGACCACATAGACTAGTATACATCCATGGACCATTATGGAACCTACTTGGACGACAGGGAGATTACACAGATATAAGACACATAGGACTAGAAAAGAAAGCACTACTATTTAATTTTAAAAATCACATTCTATTATCTAAAGAAAGAGTGTTTTTATTATCATTGTGGCATCAGAATTGGTACTGAGTATTGAGTCTATTCCTAGAATCAAAATTGGGTTTGAAATTTTAGTAACGTAACAACACTAGTTAGTGGGATAATTCTCATCTTTGTTTTGATCTGAGGGTCTTTCTCTCTCTTTTAAACTGTAGCTTTAAGAACAATTGGGTCACATACTGCACAGTGTTGACCCCCTGATACAGAGGAGTATTTATAAACTCATATCTGGGAGTTTCCATGTTATGTAATGAATAAACACTTAGATCTGCTAGTAACTGAGACCATTCAAATTCTATTCATAATTTGCTTGTGAATAATCGTTGTGCATTTGCTTCTACAGATGAACTGTAACAGTTATATTTAGTTATTGTGGTGTCTGAATAACTCAAACATGTGAAAGAAAACAAGAAACGGCTCCATTGAAGAAGAGCCAATACAGTCAAATGAATAAGCATCCAACTATAAGAAATATGAACTGAAAATTTAACCATGATGCATTGCAAAAACATCATAATTTCTTGGTTTGGGAGGTTTTAAATAATTTGCAGCAAGTTGGCAAATTCTTACTATTTCTACACTATTTTCAGATCTACGTTATAATGTTCTTTCCTCATCACAAACAGACCTGAAGTTGAGTTTTGTTTCATTCACACATGTTTAACACACAAACCTGCATATTTAGACTGAGCTCTTCTCTCAAACAGAAAACACTTTGTATCACCTTGTGATGTCATGTGGTAATACAGGAAGTACTCCACTGTGCTTTTAAACCTCATACACCTTTACTACAATAATTTGGATAATTTCAGTCCTGGAATTGCCAATCTCTACTGAACTAAAGGTGTGAGATGTAGACAGGCTAATAATAAAGTGTTACTTAAACATGTGTGAATGAAACAAAACACAACTCCAGGTATGTTTTTGAGGAGGTAACAACATTATAACATGACTTAAAGCTCACAAGAGTCCATTTTGCATAATATAGGACCTTTAAGGACAGAAATTATGAAACAAAATTCCCACATGAACCTGTGTATTAGTCTGTATTTTTTACCTATGATGCAACAATCTGAGGAAGATTCAAATGAAGTAATTTGTGAGCACTGCCCTAAACTGGATTGATGAAACAAGCATGAATGAAGCTAAATACAACTCCTGGTATGTTTTTATAAAGTAGCTAACAGTGAGAGTGGCTAACAGTAGCTCACAATAGTAGGGATGGGACGATATTAAAATTTAGACTCACGATTATCGTTACCACCACGATTAACGATATTATTAACTTGTTAACGTTCCGATGGGCCGGGCCTACTTTACAACTCTACAGGAATGTACATGTACTTCTGTGTCACCCACAAAAAACAATCTACACATCAGATGAATGTTACAGCGCTCGTCTTTTCGTTTATGCAAACAATTTTCACCTGGAATCACCACAGTCCTGACAGGAAAGACGTTTTTACAGAAATGTCCTGCGTGTCCTACGTCACATTAGGAAGTTTTTACAGAAAAGCCAAAAATGTGGATTTGGACTTCACTCACCTTTGAGGCTCTGATTCTGTCAAACATCAACATATTCCACAAAGTTGTTCTCATTCGTTCCGTACAGGTCCAGAGAATATAATCCACTGAAGAAATCATGTCCACAAAATACGTCAGATCCTCCATGTCGACAGTGTTGTCCAATAAGGTGGAGGTTGTGTGTCACTGGCGCCGCAAACAGCGAATCAGTGCTACATGTGACCGAAAGTTTACGCCCCACTCTCCCCCGTGTAGAATCAACCAATCACATCACAGACGTTTAGTGATTTTTTCTCCTTACAGCCAATGAGCAGCGGAGCACGTGTGTGACATGCCGAGATTTTCCATAAACAGACGGATCTTACCGAGTAAGCGTGCGTAATGCGCCCGCATTCTAGGCGCAGTGGTTTTGCTTCTAAACATGATGAAATGGACAAAACGGACAAAACAAAGGAACTACGCGCTCGAGGACACTGTGGATGTTTGTACAAGTTAAACTAGAGGCATCTCTGACCCGGAGCAGTTTGTGTCAGAGTGAAGATGACTGTGGACTCAGGAGGAGAGGAGCTTATGTTTTGATGGATTGGATGCTGTTCACAATCGGTGAGCGTGGTTTATTCTGCTATTGACATGATTGTAGGTAAATATATATTGTGTGTGTGTCTGTAAAATGCTGTTTAGCTAACTACACACAACACAATCTACATTCAATAGTTTATGTCACTTACGATGGATATTTTAGGCTCAAGTTTGTCAAACAATGCAGGATGGTTGTCTCGTAAATGCGCGTGCAAGTTGCTCGTGTTTTGCCCTCGGACCCGCAACTTTTTTTCGGCAGACTCTGCCACCAGAACATGCACAGATGCTATGAAGTGTCATCGCTATGTCAGAGGCCCCCCCTTGTGAGCAAACACCAAAACTAGCATATTGTATTGAAACCAAAAACATGAGGCAGTCTGGTGCCATAAAGGCGATTATAATCGTGCGCGATGATCACGATTATGAAAAAAATTCCACGAACCATAAATTGCTTCTTTTTTTTTTTTTTATCGCGATTAACATTATTATTGTATATCGTCCCATCCCTACGCAATAGAAGTACCTGTAGTTTAGATCTGTGCAAACATGTTCTGAAATACATGTGATTCTTTTATTAGTTTATTAATTCATGCTTCAGTCTCTCTCAGATGTGAATGTGCCTCTTTACCATGTGCACTCCTCAGAATGTTTGAACCTGAATTGAAACAGTTACTTATAATCTGACTATTGTGATAAGATTTGCACTTGTATCTGTGGCTTGTTCTGATGTGGACTTACTGAGGCTGGCGAGACAGGTGAGCGCAGCCGTCTGAAGAACTGCGTTATCTGGGAAGGTCTCACAGGCTCGAACCACCACCCTCTGCACCCCATGAACCACCAGGATACTGTAGTAACTCTCTGAGAAGAAAAACATCATATCAACTCTGCTCCATCTGACCCTCCTCTGCTGTCTGACACTCTCCTCTGCATCCTCTGACCCTCTCCTCTCCTCCAAATGGAGGGTCTGGAGGATACTGTAGTAACTCTCCGAGAAGAAAAACATCACATCAGCTCCTCTGGTCCTCTAACCCTCTCTTCTACTCCCCTGATCCTCTCCTCCTCCTAGTTAGGTTAGTCCTGATTTTGTGCTACTTCACACCTGGTTCAGTTCCGGTTTAATACTAGTTTAGTCCTTGTTCAGTCCTGGTTCACTCCTGGCTAATGGTGCGTTCACACCGGGGCGTCAGGGGCGTCGAGGTCACATTCAAAGTCTGGGGGTCCTGCGTTTTTGCAGAGCGTCTTCAAGCATCCAGGCGTCCAGAATCTGCCATTGGTGTGGCGCGTCTTGAGCGTCCAGAAGTTCAAACAAGCTGAACTTTTTGCAGTTCGATGCGCAGCGTCAACCCTTCAGAGACCATGCTCCAGTGACACAGCGACATCATTTTGAGCGCGGGAGTCACAAACATGAACAGTGGAGGACGTTATCCACGCACCGATGCAGGACAGCAGGTCATCGAACTGGGCCTGGGTCACACGAAAATACCGCTGGAAGCGCTGATCATCCAGACGGAGCTCCTGGAGCAAGTGATGGGACTCGCCAAACTCCGAACGTCAAGACGCCAAGGCGTCTGCCCTCAAAAGCACAGGCGTCCAAATAGAGGTGTCCAGCGCATTCTTGACGCCCCGGTGTGAACACAGCTTTAGACTTGTTTTGTCCTAGTTTTGTCGTGGTTCTGCCCTGGTTCAGTCCTGGTTCTGTAGTGGTTTAGTCCTGGTCTAGTCCTAGTTTAGCCTTGGCTTTAGTCTTGGTTTAGTCCTGGTTTAGTCCTGGTTTAGTCCTGGTTTAGTCCTGGTTTAGTCTTGGTTTAGTCTTGGTTTAGTCCTGGTTTAGTCCTGGTTTAGTCCTGGTTCTGTCCCGATTTAGTTCTGGTTCTGTCCCGATTTAGTCCTGGTTTAGCCCTATCTCTGTCCTGGTTTAGTCCTCATTCTATCTTGGTTTAGTTCTGGTTTAGTCCTCGTTCTATCTTGGTTTAGTCCTGGTTTTGTCTTGGTTTCGTCCTGGTTTAGTCCTGGTTTAGTCCTGGTTTAGCCCTGGTTTAGTCCTGGTTTAGTTCTGGTTTAGTCCTGGTTTAGTCCTGGTTTAGCCCTGGTTTAGCCCTGGATCTATCCTGATTAAGTCCTGGATTAGTCCTGGTTTAGTCCTGGTTGTATCAGTGGGGTCTGACCTGAGGTGAACTTGTTAAGGAGGCAGCAGCCCAGTTCCTGAATGTCCTCCACTTCGGGAAATGTATCCATGGCAACGGTGACCAGGCGGTAGCACCGGACGCCGCCGGACATCAGGATCTCTATGTTACTGCCTGAACACAAATGATGCAACAGATGTTCAAATATTTAGGTTTTTAAGTATCTGCCCGGGAAGTTAAATATGACAGGTTAGACTACGAATTTTAATAGTTAACATAATTCTATTTTAAATTGTACTCAAAAATCTTGCTTAGCTAAGTGACGTTTCTTTGAAGTAAAGTTTATTACTTTACTTCCTGGTTGGACACAGGCAGCAGATGTGACATAAAGTTGAAACCAGAAATTTACATACACTATATAAAAAGACACATGTGCTTTGTTTTCTCACTGTCTGACATGGATCGGACTACACAAAAGTAATTCTATAACTGTTACCTAGCAACCATAATGTAAATAAGGACCCAAGGGTGTTAAAATTACAAAATAGTTTTGATTAAACACATAAAAATAAATGACAGCACCTTTATTTAGTTGAATGAAGGTCTAAACAGAAAAATGCCTTCCTTGAATAAACTGTCTCTGTATTAAGGATGGAGTTTTCATGTGTTTTACAACTCAGCACTACTTCCTGGATTTTTGTACTTTTCTTTTCAACTTTCCCACAAACTGACACTTAACTGAAGTAAAACTATCATAAATACACAGGTAGCACAGGTACTATCCACCAAACCAAGTCAGAATAAGAATTAATTAATTTAAGTCACTGAAATTGAAACATATCAGACACACTTCCTGTTTTTTGCTGGAGGAAGGAAGCAGCTGCCAACAAAGAATGCATTGATGTGTTTGGTTAATCAAATTATATCTGAAATTACATCAACCTAAAGCAGATATACACAAAAACATTTAAGTAGATGACAAACTGCAGCTGCACATTTGTGGGGTAAAAAAAAAACAACTTTTTGACTTTTGATAGCAACATTAAATGTAGTCTCAACAAAACTTTTAAACTAGGGGTCTCAAACTCAAATTAGCCGGGGGCCACAGGAGGCAGAGTCTGGGTGAGGCTGGGCTGGCCGGGCTGGCTATTCCAAAAAAAAAGCTTTATTAAAATCTTCTCAAAGGTCATCGCTGTTTTCAACATACATGAGGAAAAATGCCAATTCTTGTGGATTTTTTGGATATACATCATTATTTGTTGAATCTTTTGTGACAGGAATACACAGCGCTAGTGACTTGTGTGTTTGGGGTTTACCGATTTGGCGAAACCTTCTACACGCAACATGGTAATGCCACACTAACTTTAAACTTTCATACTGTCCTGCCGGCCACAAAATATCGTCTTGCGGGCCGCAATTGGCCCCCGGGCCGCGAGTTTGAGACCCCTGTTTTAAACATTTTACTTTTAATTTAATCTGTAATATCTGGGTGCTACTCTACAAATCCAAAACTGTTATACTGTGTAATATGCTATGTTGTATACAAGGGGTAGACGTTATAAGCTGAGGTTTCTCAATAGACTGTATATATAAATGGACGTAGCTAACCTGCTAGACGCTGCGTTCCAAATAGGAAGTGATCATGGGCACAATTACGGCTCCATCGACTCTAGCTCCAATTCACTTTACATTGAAAAACTCTCTCTGTAACTACCACTGTCAGGCTTGTCATTATAGTCTTAAAATGTTCGTTTTAACTTGCTCTACATGATTTTTTTTTGTTATTGTGCCCATGGATCAAGATATGAACATTAATAACAAGCAAATCAGGCGCATTCTTTCCCCAAGGTCACTTCTGCTAGCGTTAGCAGCAAGTTTGATTGACAGCATTGCTAAGCGCCTGCTCTCTGCTAAACCAGCAGTGCAAGTGGGGAGGGTGTTACCTCAACAGGCTCACTCCAGACTGGCTCTTTGGTTGTTATGATACTCGCGGCTGGAATTCCAAATATGGGACTCAGCTCCAATTTGGCCCCTTTAACTGCAGCCTCAATGAGCTTCATTTGACTGGAGCCAAACACTATGAGCGACGTCAGGCTCACTTAGTCCACGTCTTTATATAGTCTATGGGTTTCTGCTTGTTCCTGTTCAGACTTTACATTATTTGTCATACTTCAGCCTCTGTGACTGTCTGAATAAAATAAACTGAACTGAAAAACACTTACTGAGCTGTGCCAGTAGGAGGAGCACTCTGAGGCCGTGCAGCAGCAGATCTGGACTGTCGTTGAACCTTTGTAAACATGAGAGGACAGAGACGTGATCCTGTCTCTCCACAAACTCCAGCAGCACATCCTCTCTGTCTGAAGATATAAACAACACATTTATTCAACTTCACCAATAGTCTAATGTAGTGACCCCTTCAATGGTCTGGTGCTAATAATAATAATAATAATGATGATAATAATAATAATAATAGTTTCACAAGCTCTCAAATCCATTGTAGCCACAGCTGCCTTGTTCTGAAATGGCCTCTCGTAATTAGCTTAGCTGTTTCAACGCAAGTACATATTTAGTTAGCTTTAGCAGTGTGGTGGTGTCCGGTCAAATTGAAGGAATCGCTACAATCTAGGGTCATTCGCTTTTCTAAGGTTCTATTGACATCTTGCAGCTGATGTCCTCAACATTCCCTGGGGGTGTGATGCTAACTGGAGGCACTGCTCTGAGGCTTTTTTAGACTTTAATCTGATCATTAATTTAACACAATCTGATCATAAAGGACTGATTTAGTTGGTACTACAACAGGTGAGATGATTAAAAACAAGTTCCCCTCAAATAAAATTACAGTTTACAAACTAGCTAGCATTTTTGTTAAAATCTAACTAAACAGGACCATGAACATTCGGATTGATCACAGGCTCCCGAGAATGTGCTGTTAAAATCCATTTTGTATTTTTTCTTGAATTTTCAAAGTGTTTTAAAACATATTTGTTTGTTTATTTGTTATTTGGCTATCTTAAATCTTTTTGGCCTGAGTTTGCTAATGTGTACATTGTGTCACCATGGCAACTGCTGAACATTCAACCATATAGATACATGTAGCATGCCACCAGTGTGATGTCACTAAACAGCAGTGGTCTTGTACCTGTGTCCAGCAGAGAGGCCAGAGCAGAGCAGCCCTGCACCTGCACTTCCTCACTCTCTTTAAACGACTTCATAGAGGTCACCACGAGGTCAAACACGTCCTCCTCCTCTTCCAGGACCAGCAAACGCATAACCTCTGCAACATGTGAAAGGAGGTAGGAAAACATGGGGGGAAAACATGTGAAGAACACGGGGCAAAAACATGTGAAAAACAAGGAGCAAAAGCATGTGAGAGAAAATGGGAACACAGAACATTGAAAGTGTATATGAGTTTAGACTAACCATTTCACTAAAACACAGTTAACATCATTATATTTAAGAATTTACAAAAACTCTTGCCTTGTTTTTTCCTTGATATTAATGTTTATAATTTTAGATCCTGGTTGGACAAGGACAGCAGATATGCCATAAATAGAGGTTATTCCGTAACTGTTACCTTGCAACCATAATGTAAACAAGGGCCGAAACTTGTCTAGAATACACAATAGTTTTGATAAGACTAACAGAAATAAATAACTTCCTTGTGCGTAAACTGTCTTTGTATTTTGGATGGATTTTTCTGTGTTGATTCTGTTTCAATGCTACTTTCTGTATTTTTGTACTTTTCTTGTTTCTTTTCTACACTTAACTGATGCAAAACTATGATAAATAGTGACCACAGGTTCTATCCCAGTGTTGCCAGGTATGCTGTTTTGAACCAGAATTGAGTCAATCAATCAAACCTGCTGCTAACACTAGTGGGAGTGACTTTGGGGAAAGAAAATGCCTGATTTGTCTGTTATTAATGTTCATATCTTGATTTACAGACACAATAGTGAAATAAATGGGTTAATATGAACATGTTAAGACCAAAATGAGACAGACAGAAGCAGTTACAGAGAGAGGGGCAACAACTTTTCGATAGAAAGTTAATTGGAGCCAACGAAGGCGGAAATGCCCCCATACTCACTTCCTATTTGAAACACGGGGGTTAGCAGGTTAGCTCATGCAAAGATAAACAACGTTACACAAAAATATACTATAAATCTAATCTGCTCATATAGAGCCACCTCTGTCATGCTCCGAGTAAGTGACAGGCGGAATTAACCAATCACAGTAAAGTGTAAACTCTCAGAAGAAGCAGATCTAAACAGTGTACTGTACATGCACAGAAGCTGTAGATCACTGTCTGGGCTCTGACAACTTTGTGGTGTAACTGTTCTGTGGGACATATGACTTTTCTCTGATCTCTGTTCTAATGTTCTTTCCTCATCACAAACAGACCTGGAGTTGTGTTTTGTTTCATTCACACATGTTTAACACACAAACCTTACATCTTAGGCTGAGTTCTTCTCTCAAACAGAAAACACGCTGTTCCACCTTGTGATGTTATGTGGTAATACAGGAAGTGCTCCACTGTGTTTTTAAACTCCACACATCTTCACTAAAATCATTTGGATGATTTCAGCCCTGGAATGGCCAATCTCTACTGCATTAAAGGTAAAAGAAGCTATTAACTTGAAAACTACCACTTCATGGCATCACAAGGTGGAACAGATCATTTTGAGCTTTGGAGATGTTACAGACTAATAATAAAGAGTTACTTAAACATGTATGAATGAAACAAAAAAACAATTCCAGGTACGTTTTTGAGGAGGAAACAGATAACAGAGATCAGAAAATAACGTAATATGGGCCCTTTAATGACCAAAGGTTTTAACCATCACACAAACCAGTCTGGGAGATTATCTGATGTAGGTAGAAAATTTTATTTATTAATATTTTCAAAGGTACACTATGTAACTTTTCTAGCAAGGGTCTGTGATTGCTCTGTATGGAATGTTCCAATATATGGCGTTAAATTCCCTATCTCACCCTTTTCCCGCCAATCGCAGGTGCTTGAATTGCTAAAGCATATGCATTCTTACTATGAGCAGCGTTGGCTTTTCACAAATCTGACCTGTAACATGTAAAGCAAGTAACATCTCCATGGAGATACAAAGAAAACATAAAACCCTCCCCCAGAAAGGTTACAGAGCTTTAATAATTAAGACCACACCTTTATATAACTGTATTACATAGACCTTTACCTGATCTGAGCAGCAGAGCCAGTGCCCTCAGTACAACCATGTTCACTTTGGCATCTGCGGCGTACTGAGACAGGATCTTTAAAATGTGCCTGAAAAACACAAGAGAATACAAAACAATAAAAGGCCTGTACCTTATTTTTTCATGTAATAAAAAAATTAATACATGTGCATTGTCCCGGTACAGGTCTATTGTATGAGCAGATCCTGAGATCAAAATAAGTCCACTGTGTTCCATCTGCATTTGATCATAATATGTTTTTATCCTCTACAAAAACAAGAAAACGCTCTGTTGTTAGCAGGGTCAAAATGTTCTTATAAACTCATCATGGTGCATAGTTAGAATGCTCTGAATGCATAAACTAAGTGAGGAGTAACTTTGGACTAGGGATGGGACAATATATGAAAATATTGTTAATCGCGACAAAACGCGATTAATCGTTTGTGGCATTTTTTTCAAAATCGCGCACGATTATAATCGTCTTTACGGCACCAGACTGCCTCATGTTTCTGGTTTCAATACAACGTTTAGATGCTAGTTTTGGTGTTTGCTCACAAGGGGGCGCTCTGTCACAGCTATGACACTTGTCTGCGCCTGTTCTGGTGGCAGAGTCTGGTGGCGAAAAAAAGTTGCGGGTCCGAGGGCAAAACACGAGCATCATGCACGCACATTTACGAGACAAACATCCTGCATTGTTTGACAAACTTGAGCTGAAAATATTCATCGTAAGTGACATAAATTATTGAATGTAGATTGTGTTGTGTGTAGTAGCTAAACAGCATTTTACAGAAACACACAATATATATTTACCTACAATCATGTCAATAGCAGAATAAACCACCCTTACCGATTGTGAACAACATCCAATCCATCAAAGAATAAGCTCCTCTCCTCCTGAGTCCACAGTCAGGGTCAGAGATGCCTGTAGTTTAACTTGTACAAACATCCACAGTGTCCTCGATCGCGTACTTCCTTTATTTTGTCTGTTTCATCATGTTTAGAAGCAAAACAACAGCGCCACGTGTGTTTAGCTCTGAGAAAGAAAGGCCGTGTCCCAATTCGTCACATGGGCCGTTCGATGTACTGTTCAAAGTGCAGGTTGAAGTACCCGCCTGACTTAAATGCGCCTTAAGGGCACTTTGGTGAATTTTTTGGTGAATTGAGACACAGCCAAAGTCGGCGCTGTCTCTGGACCTGTAGGAACGAATGAGAACAACTTTGTGGAATATGTTGATGTTTGACAGAATCAGAGCCTCAAAGGTGAGTGAAGTCCAAATCCACATTTTTGGCTTTTCTGTAAAAAACGTCTTTCCTGTCAGCTCTGTGGTGATTCCAAGTGAAAATTGTTTGCATATACGAAAAGAGGAGCGCTGTAACTTTCATTTGATGTGTAGATTGTTTTTTGTGGGTGACACAGAAGTACATGTACATTCCTGTAGAGTTGTAAAGTAGGCCCGGGCCGTCGGAACGTTTACAAATCAATAATTCTCGCCATAATATCATGAATCGTGATTTATTTTGGTCACGAGAATCGTGAGTCTAAATTTCGTCCCATCCCTACTTTGGACCACTGTAAACTGTTTAAAGTGAACTAGTTCTGTTTTTCACATTTTTAAGACTTGAATAAAGAATGAATAAATATGCAGGGTTTGTCTTAAACATGTGTGAATGAAACAAAACACAACTTCAGGTCTGTTTGTGAGGAGGAAACAACATTATAACAGAGATTTTAAAAAAATAGTGTAATATGGGACTTTTAATTACATTAGTTCTACTCCATATCGCCCAATCTGGTCATATCTGGTATAACATGTTTACTGTACTCACTGATGCACTCCCAGCACCTCCCAGTCCTTTGCAGCCTGAAGAGGAGCCGTGAGCGCAGACAGAGTTCTGGGGCAGATTTCAATCAGACGAGACAACAGTGACCACCCGAACTGAAACAACACACATACATAATGTAAACTTGAGATACAGAGGAGGGGAAGGGAATGCAGAGGAGGAGCAGAGGATGCAGAAGAGGAGTAGAGGAGAGGGTCAGAGGAGCAGAGCATGCAGAGGAGGAGAAGTTGATGCAGAGGAGCAGCAGAGGATGCAGAGAAGGAGCAGAGGATACAGAGGAGAGGGTCTATAGAGCAGAGGATGCAGAAGAGGAGCAAAGGATGCAGAGGAGGTGCCGAGGATGCAGAGGAGGTGCAGAGGATGCAGAGGTCACAATCGTGTTATTATTGTGAGCCTATCTTTCTAATGTGTCACGGAGTTTCAATCACAAGACGCAGTGAACAACATGACCAAACATGTGAAAACTTATACTGAAAGGAGAAGGAAGGAGGGAGTAAAAGAGTGAAAGAGGGGTAGAGAGAGGAGGAAAGAGAGGCAGAGAGGGAGAAGAAGGAATGAGATAGAGAGAGAGGGAGAGGAAGAAGAAAGCATTCTTGTAAACATTGATCATGGTCAAACCTGGGACTAAACCAGAACTAAACCAGGTCTGAACTAGGACAAAAGCAGGACAAGACCAGGACTAAATCAGGACCTAACCAGGACTAATCCAGAACTAAACCAGGTCTAAGCCAGGACTAAACCAGGACTAAACCAGGTCTATAGTCTGGTACCTGCTGCACTGTTTTACTGTTGATGTTCGAGGACACCACGATCATCAGAGGAGTGTGGACGTCTGCTTCTGCAAACAGCTCGTCCGCTGCAGGACAGATGAACATAAACAGATTATTAGAGTTTAGTTGTTAGTGTTTGTTAAAGTAGACATATTGTGTTAGGAAGTAGTTTTGTATTTATGATAGCTTTAGCTTTAGTCACATCTCACCACAAACTAAACGTCTTTTTGTGAATAGCTAAAACTGACCTTATAATTATAAGTATAATTCAAATATGATTTGGATTTGGGTGATGCCAGTGTCTCATAAAGCAGAGCCCTGTCCCTGGACCTGGAGCGGTGCCCGGGGCATGAAAACGCAACTCAGCTGGTGGGAGCCACACCAAAGAGACCCGCTTCAAGGCCCCAAGCGAACCGTGCCAGTGGAAATGAGGCTAACCAGGACTGAACCAGGACTGAACCAGGACTGAACCAGGACTGAATCAGGACTGAATCAGGACTGAATCAGGACTGAGTCAGGACTGAGTCAGGACTGAACCAGAACTGAACCAGAACTGAACCAGAACTGAACCAGGACTGAGCCAGGACTGAGCCAGGACTGAGCCAGGACTGAACCAGGACTGAATCAGGACTGAACCAGGACTGAACCAGGACTGAATCAGGACTGAAGTATGGGAGGTGTTGTTATTATTTAATATTGTGCAAGTGTCAGTGTGTGTGAGTGTAA
Organism: Periophthalmus modestus; assembly: GCA_019594935.1. Taxonomy (NCBI): domain Eukaryota; kingdom Metazoa; phylum Chordata; class Actinopteri; order Gobiiformes; family Gobiidae; genus Periophthalmus; species Periophthalmus modestus. The sequence goes on from JAIEZT010001390.1 coordinate 4,295,114, forward strand.
GATGAGTGACTTAGGTAGAAACTGAATATTTTGCTGAGTCATCGTCATGTGAACTTTATGTGCAGTTATGTCACATTTTACTGTTTGGAGTGAGAGGGTCAAACTAGTAAAAGTTAGACTGACTCTGTTGTTTTAGAGTTTGACGTAAACATGAGGACAGGCCTGTGTTTGGTCTGTAGCAAACGAATGTGTTAACAACGCTACAGCAGGACGATCACATGTCACATTCACATGGGACCAGCTCCTCTGCAAACGTTCACTACATTTATGCAAAATAATGTCCTTATTTTGAGTAAATCTGCTGACACTGCAGTTTAGACCTCTACAAACATGGTCTGAGATGTCTGTGTGTCAGATGCCCTCCCTGTGCGACAGACATAGACTGTATATATAAATGGACAGAGCTAACCAGCTAGCTGCCAAGTTCCAAATAGGAAGTGAGCATAGGCACGCTTCTGGCACTAGCAACTCTGGCTACAATTGACTTTCTATTGAAAAACTGTGGACCCTCTCTCTGTAACTGCTGCTGTCAGTCTCGTCATTTTGGTCTTAAAATGTTTGCATTAACGCGCTCTACATGATCCTGGTGTTTTTATTTTGCTACTTTTTCTGTAAATCAACATTAATAACAGATAAATCGCAGAAATTCTTTGCCCAAGGTGGCTCCTGCTAGCGTTAGCAACAAGTTTGATTGACAGCATTACTAAGTGGTCAGTAAGGGGCGTACCTTCAACAGCCTCGCTCTGGATTGGCTCTTTAGTTGCTATGATACTCGCACTAGGAACTCCAAAGTCGGCCCCTATAGCAGCTTCAATAAAATACATTTGACTAGAGCCGAACGCTGTGGGTGACATCACACTCACTTAGTCCACTTCTGTATACAGTCTATGGTGTCAGATGCCCTCCCTGTGTCTCCCTGGGGTCTTATTTACTTCTACAAACATGTTCTGAAATACAGTACATGGTATTCTTGGATTAGTTTAAAGTTCAGATTTCAGTCTCTCTCAAATGTAAATGCTTCTGTTAAAAGTTTTTGAATCAAATCTTGTTTTTAAAAATGTCTCACTACTTGAATTTTTGTCAGTAAAAAAAAAATCACACTTCAATATTTTTGTTCAGAATGGCTCAGCTCTAGAGTCTAAAATCCTAAAAGTCCAAACAGGAGCGCATGTTCTGGGGAGTGATCACTGTGTTCACACATTTAACCATCCTAAAACATTAACTCAAGTGAGATGAAGATAACATTTACTACACTTTAAATAAATATGAAACAGTCACGACACTACTCCTGTAAAGATGCTCTGAAATACTCACCGGGACTTCAAATTAAACCACAATAACATTCTGTACATCCACTTTTACATTTGGTTTCAGACCCGAGTCTGGTTTAGTCCTGATTTAGTCTTGGTCTAGCTCTGGTTTAGTCCTGGACTAGCTCTGTTTTAGTCCTGGTTTAGACCTAGTTTAGACTTGGTTTAGACCTGATTAGGCCTGGTTTAGTCCTGGTTTAGTCCTGGTTTAGTCCTGGTTTATTCCTGGTTTAGTTCCATTTCAGCCCTGGTTCAGTCTTGCTTTAGTGCTGATTTTGTCCTGGTCTAGCCCTGGTTTAGGTCTGGTTTGGTCCTGGTTTAGTCCTGGTTTGGGCCTGGCTTAGTCCTGGTTTAGTCCTGGTTTATTTCTGATTCAGACCTGGTTTAGTCCCTTATTTAAACCTTTTTACTATCGATATAAACAAACCAAAGATTTTTATTTTTTTTCAATGTCAGCATTTAATATCATTTTTTTGCTTGTTAATTCCACAAATGAAACTCTTCAGTGCACTCATGTGACATAACACACTTTTAATGATCTGGAGCAGATCAAATATTCTTCAGTAATTCCATAGAACAGACTACAGTGGGGTTTTCCATGATTGTTTGCAGTGGCAAGGCCAGACAAGGCAAGTTTATTTTTGTATAGACCAGTTGTTGCACAAAGTAATCCAAAGAGCATTACAGAATAAGAAAGACATTAAACTCACAATACAACAAATCAAAACAGAATTAATCATCATAAAATTAACATTAAAGGAGAAGAATGCAGAATAAAAACCTTTCAATCATATGCACAGCTAAATGTTTGTACTGCAGCATCAGCAGAAGACTCACACTTGAGAACCAGTTTGTACACATCTGCACTGCAGGGAGATGTCTGTATACAGGATTTAAAACATCAGGCTTTGTGAATAAAGGCCTGAACCAGGACTGAATCGGGACTGAACCAGGACTGAACCAGAACTAAACCAGGACTGAACCAGGACTAAACCGGGACTGAACCAGGACTGAACTGGGACTGAACCAGAACTAAACCAGGACTGAACCTGAACTAAACCAGGACTAAACCAGGACTGAACCGGGACTGAACCAGGACTGAACCGGGAGTGAACCAGGAGTGAACCAAGACTGAACCAGGACTGAATCAGGGCTGAACCAAGACTGAACCAGGACTGAATCAGGGCTGAACCAGGACTTAACCAGGAGTGAACCAGGACTGAATCAAGACTACCGGATGTATAACTGCTGAACAGTTATAACAAAACACTAATGCAAAGTTATGTAATAAATGTTTACATAGTTTTAAACAGACTATTTCAGACCACAATGATTAAAAGAATGTATGCATATTTGTGTTTATATAACGCTAATTTTAACACTTATAATAGAAGTTTATTTAATATTAATTACCATATGATCTTTTAAGAGACCAAGTATCACTAAATGAGTTTCTAGTTTTGGTACTAGTTTAAGTATTTATCAGTTTCTAGGTTTTGACACTTTTGACAAGTGAAAGAAGAATGAAGTGAGAGGTGAAAACATTACATTTAGTCAAAAACACTAATGTAATGTTATGTAATAAACGTTTTTTGCAGTTTTCATATGGATCTCATTCTCATTAACATTTCCAGTACAACAATGTTTAAATAATAATAAAAATAATGACAATAATGACAATAATAATAACAACAATAATAATAATAATGATAATAATAATAATAATAATAATAATAATTATTATTATTATTATTATTATTATTATTATTATTATTATTATTATTTGAACATGTAATAGAAGTTTATTTAATATTACCACGTGGTATTTTAGGAGCTCACATTCAAAACTATTAAATCCACTTTTGTCCTGATTATGTGATTTTTTTTCTCTCAGTATGAATAAATGAGTTTGAGTAATTATCAGTATCTGGGTTTTGACAGTTTTAGGAAGTGAAAGTTGAATGACTGAGGTGAAAACATTTGATATCATTTATTTAAAACAATAATAATGCAAAGTTATGTAATAAATTGTTTATGCGGTTTTAATATAGGCTTTGTACTCATTACCATTTTTAATACTACGATGATTAAATATTACTATTATCATCATCATCATCATCATCATCATCATTATTGTTACTATTATTATTATTATTATTGTTGTAGTTATATTTAATAATATTATTATAATCATCATCATTATTATTATCATTATTTTTTTTAACTATTATTATTTTATTATTATTAATCTTACCGTGCTCCGTGTGCGCCAGAAAGTTGAGGTCTTGGATGATCTGAATTAACGTGGGCATCTGATCTTCATCTTTTGGAGTTTTTAACCGCACCAGAAGCTTTCTTAACTTTTCCTCAAGCTCTTCTTTGTCCTTGTCAGCCATTGTCAAGCAATTGTTTTTGTTTTCAAGCTAAAAAAAACAACTTTGGAGTGCGCATTTAGGTCAGTTAGTGTTGGTTAAACGGCAGCGGACGCGGTGCAGAAACGGCGAGGATCCTCCACAGACTCCAGCTCTAATACAACACATGATTTAATATTGAAACTGCACAATACTGAGTGATAGTTCTCTGTGATAGTATTCTGCAGGAAAAAGAGGATCTGAGATGTTCGTGGGAAGTTTCAGTTCGGTTGAGGCGACAGGACGTAACCGTCGTGTCCAGGCTCGCGTGCACTAACTTTCCCCCGTCACGTTGCTCTTTTCGTTGAGCTTTTGCGGTTAAAAATGCGGCGTTTTGTCCCGGAGAGGCGTGTTTCCTCTTCCCCTGTGCTCACGTCATATGACCGGGCACAGAAAAGCCCATTTGTCGCGAAGGAAATGAAAAAGGCACGCTCCAAACTAAAGCCAAGCCCCTATGACATCGGCTGTCAGTCTGTCAGCGCGGTGTTACGGTCAATTCTGCACCCCTTTTCAGATGTATGCACTTTAACGCTTAAAACAGCAATAACTACGAGAATCGCAATTTATTTTGAAACCTTTTATACATAGACAACGGTATACAGAAGTAATAATCTAAAAATCACATATATAGTAATAATCTAACAAGCATACTCGTATATACACGATGTATTTAGCCGTGATTTCAACGGAGTTTTCTGGCTTTATACAGCAAAAGGAAGATTGTGCCACTATAAATAACAAGGATACCTATAAGAATAAATATTTCGTTTTTAATAACACGTTCGAGCGTTAAAAGTTTCTAAAGTTAAAAGAAATGCATTGACAGATTAAGTTTAACGAGGGTGCAGAATTCGATGCAACACCGCAGGGACATTCCGCTGTAACACAAGGAAAACTAGCAAAATAAACGCCCGGTAAAGTCTGTCCATTCATTGCCTGTTCATTCGTAAAAGTTTCATAAAATCTTAATGGTTATAACTGTCATGTTAAATGTACAAAATGTTCCGCTGTTGAGTTACTGGGCAGCTTGGTGTGTTTATGCTAGCAGTGATTTGTAGTCCGCGGCAGCCATGTTTGTAGTTCTGTTGCTGCTAATCAAGAGAAAAACTGAAAAAGTCATTCAGCGTAAGTAATAAATGGTCTTGTAGTTTTTTGATATGTTATATTTTTGCCTGTAATGACCCACGCTATCACATTAAATATATTTATCTCCACGGAGAGAAGCAGGCAACAAGGTGTTTTTTTTAGCAATAAAAACACATGTAATTTAATACATTTAAACTGGATAAGTTTAATGTCATACTCAGTGACTGCTAAAGTTTTCAGACCAAGTATCACCAAAGAAAAGATTTGGCTTTCCGAGTACCCCCTCTAAACTAGGTCTACAGACCAAAGCCTAACCCACAAACTGAAGAGAACATTCAAAGCAAATCAAGAACATCTCGATAGAGACAAGCATGTGCCAAACCCTCCACCAGAAAAGTTACATAGTGTACCTTTAACATGACAACAATGCTGAACCTTATAATAAACCTAAAAATGTGATTAAAGCACAATCCTGATGGCACACCACAGGAGGGCAGCACTCTCCCCTCCCTCTCCTCCTCTCCTCTTTCAGCTCATATCGCTCTCTCCCTCCTCCCTCCCTCACTCCATCAGTGCAGCTCTGCAGGTATGAGTCCCTCTAGGCTGGTCTTGGTCCTGGTTCTGGCCCCTCTCTGGCCTCTGATCTATAGCGCCCCCTGGATTGGCCCCTGTCCCGACATGTGCAGGTGTGAGACTGAAGACGAGAAGGATCTAACCGTGAACTGTGTGGAGAGAGGGCTCAGCAAAGTGCCGGTTAATCTGAGCCAGTTCACTACTAAACTGTGAGTACTAAGGTAGGACTGAACCAGGACTGAACCAGGACTAAACCAGAACTAAACCAGGACAAAAACAGGACTAAACCAGGTCTAAACCAAGACTAAACCAGAACTAAACAAGGACTAAACCAGAACTAAAACAGGACCAAACTGGGAGTAAAGAGGGACTGAACCAGGTCTAAACCAGAACTAAACCATGACTAAACCAGGACTAAACCAGACCTAAATCAGGACTAAACCAGGACTAAACCAGGACTAAACCAGGACTAAACCAGAACTAAACCAGGACTAAACCAGGACTAAACCAGGACTAAACCAGGACTGAACCAAGACTAAACCAGGACTAAACTAGAACTAAAACAGGACTAAACTGGGAGTAAACAGCGACTGAACCAGGACTAAACCAGGACTAAACCAGGACTAAACCAGGACTAAACCAGGACTGAACCAGGACTAAACCAGGACTAAACCAGGTCTGAACCAGGACTAAACCAGGACTGAATCAGGACTAAAACAGGACTAAAGTGGGAGTAAACAGGGACTGAACCAGGTCTAAACCAGAACTAAACCAGGACTAAACTAGGTCTAAACCAGGACTAAACCAGAACTAAAGCAGGACTGAACAAGGAGTAAACCAGGACTAAATCAGGACTAAACCGGGACAAAAACACGACTAAACCAGGACTAAACCAGGGCTAAAACAGGAGTGAACAAGATCTAAATCAGGACTAAACAAGGGCTGAACCAGGATTAAACCAGAACTAAACCAGGTCTAAACAGAGACTAAACCAGGACTAAACCGGGACTAAACCAGGACTAAACCAGGTCTAAACCAGGACTAAACCAGGACTAAACCAGAACTAAACTAGGACGGAACCAGAACTAAACTAGGACTAAACCAGGTCTGAATAAGGACTAAACCGGACCTAACCAGGACTAAAACAGGACTAAACCAGGACTAAAACAGGACTGAACAAGGACTAAACCAGGATTAAAACAGGACTAAACAAGAACTAAACCAGGACTAAACCAGGACTAAACCAGGACTAAACCAGGACTAAACCAGGACTAAATCAGGACTAAACCAAGATCAAACCAAGAACTAAACCGGGACTAAACCAGCACTGAACCAGGACTAAACCAGGACTAAACCAAGATTCAACCAAGAACTAAACCAGGACTAAACCAGGACTAAACCAGGACTAAACCAAGACTAAACCAGGACAACATAATACAGGGGGAATATGATGATGGGGGTTTTCTGAATTTTTATGGTAATTTGAGCCGATTCAGCAGGAACCCCGAGGGCCAACACAAAGTGCTCAGAGCCGCATTTGGCCCACGGGCCACAGTTTGGACATGGCTGAACAAGCATATGGGTAAATTAAAACTGAACCAGGACTAAACAGGAACTAAACCAGGTCTAGGCCAGGTCCATGACAAAGGCAGAAATTAACAAACACAAAGTAGATTTAAACAATATGGGAAAATATTGAACAATATTTTTTCTGACAAACATTATGTTTTCCATTTAATTTGTGATTTATGTTTTAAAACAGGATTTTAAACATGTCCAGAAGAACTGACATAAGAATGAAATCTGAACTGACAAACTAAAACAAAAATCACCTTTCAGAATATGTTTTGTACAGATCTAAACTACAGGGTTAACAGTTTTATACAGAATAAGACAGGAGATTGTGAAGGAAATGACGGTACTTTAAAAATGTATTAAATTATCAAGTTTATTCAAATTTTGATTCAGCTGTGATTCATCTTGCAGCCTTAACACATTTTTTTTTTCATTTTGTTAAATCAAAAAATCTTTCCTGCATCTTCCCCAAAATACTGGACTTAAAACTCGAGATCCCAAAGACATTGACATTTCATATGGTTGCTGGTGCTTGTTGCCTTTGTGCAGCGTTACACACACAGTCTTTTTGTTCTTATGCAGTATTCTTGTCTGGTTTTTAGCTGTTGGATCTGGCAACGCAAAGTGACGACCTCATTGTCTTATTGTCTTATGGTATGATAAATAAATAAAACCAAAAGTCAAATAAAAATCCAGCATTCTGTGTGTTTTCAGAGCCAGTCTCCATATCTGTATTTATGGTGAGTTTTGGGGCGTGCACTGTCGTCAGCCCCTGTTTAATATGGTGTTAGGTTCAAATTGTTCCCAAATGCTTTTTTACAATGGAGAGATTAAATGTTTTTGTGTGTGGGATAGTGTGTGTTCTCTTTGTTGTGGTGTTTCTCTGTTAAATACTTCTATAATTCTATTTTCATGGTTTTAAATTGTACTTTATAACATTTTGATTTTGTGTTTTTGTTGCAGAGACTTGAGCATGAACCTGGTAACGGAGCTGCCCGAGCGCGCCTTCGCTCAAACGCGTTCGCTACGGGAGCTGTGAGTACAAATGTTAAAAAAAGAGATGAAATGATGTGTTTTTACTTCGAATTCGGATCTACCAATGAGACGCGAGAGAAAACACACACAAAATATATGTAGTTACAGAGCACTGAATACCTGCACTGAGACTAACATGGTCCAATCAGAGTACTGCATTCTGAGTACTTTGAATACTTTTACACCGAGTTGCATTTAAATTATTGAGTAAAGACGCAACATAGAAAACAGCTTTAAGTTTATCTCACTGTTTGTTCTGTGTTTGTTCATCATCCCCTGGAGAAAGTCTTTAAAGTTTCACCTGTTTCACCACAAAACAAGACCTGACTTTTATATTTTTCTCACTGATTCCGTGCAGTTTGAAGCCTACATTTTGTGAACAAGTACCAGAAAACAGTTACTTTAAATGAGTGTTTTTGCAGATGACAGAACTTTACCTTTTTCTTCTGCAAAAGCTCAAAACTGGAAATCTAAAATATGACAGAGCTGCTACAGTTTAAGAACAAAAATAAAAAGTCTGCAACTCTGAGAAATATTTAGTTTGTACCTGGCAACTAAAACAAGAAAATGAAGTCTGGAGTAGAAAGAGCGAGACGACAGGGAGCTGCAGACACACTCAGGCCTGTCCTGATACTCGCTATATCCACGTGTCCTTCAGTATATGAAAGATAGAATTTTCTTTTCTTGATTTAATTTGATTTAATTATTATTTTATTTATTTTATTTATTTTTAAATTTTTAGGGTCAGTATTTTTCGTGTTACTTTTTCTTTGCATTACTGGATTTTTTATGTGATCAGATTTAAGCTGTAAAGGTTTGAATTAACAACTTGTCTGACTCATTACAGATACAAACGACTCATTCTGCTGTTTTTTTTTTATTGCAGCTCATGATTTTTAACAGTATTGTAGCTGTAGAATAGTTTTGTGGTCATAAATGAGTCTCAGTGTCACTGTTTATCGTTTATATTTATTTCAGAGATATGTCGAACTTTGAAACGTGTTATCAAGAGGCTCACATCTCTCACTGAGTCTAGATCAGACTCAGCAAAACTGAAGCTTTCTCTCCTTAAATCACATGAGTCGGAGCGTGAAGAGGAGACTCGTTGTCGTGAGGTGAACTGAAGCGTCCTTTGGCTAATCACCATGACGACGAGATGTGTCGTGTCGTGTAAATATCACACACACAATGAAGCGTGCAGAACAGTGTAAATACTAAAGTGTAAATTGTTTGTAATTCAGACAAAAAACACAGACAAACTTCATATTTCTAAAGCATTTTTGAAATAGTGTGATATAAATTTAGTTTGGGAAGATGGAGGGTTAGACACAAAAAAATTCCAATTCTGTTAATGAAAGAAAATTAGTTTTGCTGTAAATTTAACTGAACTTCTTTTATAATTTTGTTTTCTCACTATTCTGTTGAGTGTTGTGTTATGTTGTTATTTACCTAGTTTGATTTTACAGTTTATCTACATTTAATCTTTCTACATACTTTATTAGTAAAATAAAACATTTAAAAAGTCACAGCAACAATAGAAAAAAACGACTTCCAGGTCCCATTTTGCCATTTAACCTCCTAAGACGCGAGCTCTTCCAGGACTTTATTAATTTCTCTTTGTTATGTGGGCTGATGGAGATCTGATGAGAGTATAAAAAAAAAAATTCTCTTTTTACATGATGTAGATTCTGAGAAAAGTGATGTCCTTATATTGTCCTCATTTGATCTACTTTTTAATCATTTTGATATTTGAATAATGATTCACTAAAACTATTTATTGAATGCCTGAACACAGCAACATTTGTCCTGAGTGTAAAAACAAAATGAGAAACAACAGTTGTGCCTCTTGTAACAATGTGGTTCATTTAAAGTGCAGGACGACATGAGCCTTTACAAAAAAAAAAAAGTCTGAACATTCTAAAGTCTTAAAAATATTCTAAATTGAACATGTTTGTTACTGTTCTTGTTGCTGTTCTTCTTCTTCGTCTAAAAATTTGCATTGTGGCCTAGACAACCCAAAATGTGTTGTCCACAGATGAGAACGTCAGGTCCTAAAAAACCAAAAACACAAAACAGCTCCATGGACCAAAATGAGGCAGAAAAATCAAACAAACACATTTGGCCTGTTGTTGCTCACAGTTCTGCCTCAGTCTGATGTGGAGGAGCATTTCTCTAATAAAGTGATGTCATGTGTATAATGTCCCAGCACATGTCGTGTTACCTCCAGCTCCGAGCACAGGCCCAAAACTCACACTGTCAGAGCACAAAGAAAAATCAGACATTTATGTTTTAAAAAGAGCCATACCGGTGTCTCTACAACCTGGACTGACAGCAAATTACATCTTCTGCTTGTTAGTAACAGTATAATTTCATTTTCTGACTTATTCAGATCCAAAGCAAATTGTTTAAATTTAAAATGAAGGTTTTAAAAATATATATTCATCGAAAATAGTCAGCGCTGGTGCAAAAACTAAATAAAAATGACTTAAGTGCCACAAAGATCCTGCAAAGGCCAAGAAAATATATCGTCCAAACAGTAAAAAAACAGGTTGAAGACGACGTGTTTTTTCCGATTCCCTCTTTTACACTTCATGTAGTGGATTAAACTGTTGTAAATATAAATGATCGTTTACAGTCCAAGTTTTAAGTGAAATATCGTCCCGTTTGAAACTAAAGCTCCTGTTTCTCCGTGAACATAAACACTAATGATGGGGCTTTCGGCTCTTTTACGGAATCCGAATCTTTTGGATCTGTTCGTATAAAAGAGCCGTTCATAAGACTGGCTCTTTTTATATTTATTTATACGACAGAAGCCAGTGTGAGAACTTTAACAACAAACTAATCCCAGAGAGAAACGACAAGGCTCAGATGTTTTTAAACTGGTTCAAACTGACAGTGGGTGCCTTTGGAATGAAGCAGGATCTACAGAAAAAGTTAAACGAAAATAAAAAATAATCCATAATATCTGTTACTGTTATTACGCTTAAACAAACATTTCATTTATGTTCTAATGGATGACAGGGGATTTAAAACGTTTTCTTCTTCTTCTCCTTTTTGAGCTCAAATAAGGAAAAAAAAACACGTGAAATATGCATCAAGTGAACGTGACATGTGCTCATTAATCTGCTCGAAATAAATAAATAAATGAAATGGAAATAAAAGTTCCAGATGTGTTTTTGGTCACACATCTCTCACTCAGGTCGCTGCTCTGGGTCTGTTCTGAGGCTCGACCTGTCACCATAATCTTTATATACACTTATCTTTCTATAGATTAAAGCTACGAACTATAATATAATAATATAATAATATAATACAGGGTGGCCCAAAAGTCACTGACAGTTGAAAAAAATGTGTAACTCTTTTGTGTCTAAATATTTTTCTTTTCTTTTTTCAGAGAATTTAGATCTACTCTTCCGACATTAATATGAGCAAATACAGCACCGAGGAACGAACTCTCATTGTACAGTGGCACTTTGAGTCACATGGGTCAGATTCAGAAACCCAGTGGTGTTACCGTCGACATTTTAATACCAGAGATGCCCCGAGCGTAAATGCCATTAAAGGAATAATAAGTGTTTTTCACAGACTGGGGGCAGTATGTGATCTCCACAGACCTGACTAGTCCTGATTTCTTCCTGTGGGGCTATCTTAAAGTAGTTATTTTTTGTCCATATGATCAGATTTAAGGTGTAAAAGTTTGAATGAATAACTTGTGTGACTCATTACAGACACAAACTAACAACTAAAGTATTTCATTCTGCCGTTTATTTATCGCAGCTCACGATTTTTAACAATATTGTAGATTTAGAATAGTTTTTGTGGTTTATATCTGCTCCTGTTTTTTGTGTCAGAGTCATAAATGAGTCTCTTTCATCGTCTATTGTCTGTATTTACTTTAGTGATGTATCGAACTTTAAAATGTCTTATGGCGACAGGGTAAATCAGATTAAAAATGCGCATTAGACAGAAAAACATTTGGTTCTTTTACAAAATGGGATCCGGATCTAGTGGCTCTCGTTAAGGAGCCGTTCAAACGAGCCGAGTCCGAGTAAAATGTGGCGTTCTGTACAGTTTTCATTGGTGCAAAAACAAAAGTGAAAAGGCAGAAGAGAACAGAACATTTTAAATAAAAATACAAGAAGAAAAACAGATCAGAAAAACCTCAAAAAACGACTGAATTTCAAATCATTTCAAACGATGTGCTGCTCGTTTTACAGAGAAGTCATTTCTCTTTTTCTCTTAACTGTTTCCTGCCATTTTCCCCGAGTCTGTTTTTTAATAGTGAATCATGTTTGTTTAAATGTTTTTTTCTGTTTGTTCTGATTCTTATGTTTTTGTTTTGTCCTTGAGGCGTTTGGCTGGAAACCGCCTGGAGCAGATCGACCCCGAGGCCTTCAGCGAACTGCACGCTCTCACGGCTCTGTAAGGGACAAGCTGGTGTTTTAGACAAACAAACAAACAAACAAACAAACAAACAAAACAAAACAAACAAACACAAACAAACCAAACACAAACAAACAACAAACAAAACAAACAACAAACAAACAAACACAAACAAACAAAACAAACAAAGAAACAAACAAACAAAACAAACAAAACAAACAAACAAAACAAACAAACAAAACATACAAACAAAACAAACAAACACAAACAAAAACAAACAACACAAACAAACACAAACAAACAAAAACAACACATAAACAATGAACAAACAACAAACAAACTAATAAACTAAGCAAACAAAAAACAACAAACAAGCAAACCAGATTTTTTTTTTTCCAAAATCAATGAAATGTTTAGCCTAAATATGATTCATATTTTATGTGACCCTTTTTTCATTTAAAGCCCCACTGCGTAACTTTTTTGCCAAATTATTTTATTTTCATTTTGGATGTTTCTATAAAGAGATGCATCTTGACTGTGGGCTCGTATCTTAGCCTCCTCCTGCTTGTTTCCATGGAAATGTTGTTCCTTTGGCCATAATATTACACAGAATGGCATTAAATGTATCTATCGCCATGGAGAATGTTCCAAAGTTTGGTTTGTGTTTCCATGGAATCACACAGGTGACCTCCAGAGAGTTAAGATATGCCTTTATTACCAGAGAGTTACTTTCACTATTTTATGTTTATCCAAAACAAAAACATTTAGATTTTGAATTGATTTAAAATAAAAAATATCTGCTTTAGTTTGATTTAAAATGTGGAGATAGTGAAAAAGTGGTGTCATGTTTAGGGGCGATAGTGGTTGGTGTTAACTTTTCAAATCTGAAGTTAATACAAATACACTTAAGCCAAAATAAATATATAAGGCCAAATTTTTAATTGAATTATTTTATATTCATCCATTTATAATTTGGTTATTAAAAATATGTAAGTTCATGTAACATAAATTAAAAAATGAATATAAATATATAGATAAAGGTGACATCATTTATTTTCAGGCGATGGTCCAGGCTCCATCAGAGCTGAGAATATTTTTACTTCAGACTTTTCTGTGTTGAAACACAAAAGATCTCAGGCCTGATGTGTCTCTGGAGCGGCTGTCTGCTGTTCATTCAGAGCCGTGTTCTTCTCTCCTCTTTTTTGAACAGACTGAGGCGTTCTCCCTGTTTTTCTTCAGCCTGAGCTCCTTCACTCAGAGTTATAAATATTTGTATCTGTAAAGTTCAGACTGAAGAGAATAACCTGCTGCTGCTGTTACATTTATGGAAAACTTCCAGGGTGTTGCTGGTGTAATTAGAGAAATTATGTGAAATTGGGTGATTAGTGACATTAAAAACAGCCTCGCCTCAGGATTCATCACAATTAAGTCAAACTAAAATGGAGGCAAGATGGCGCCATTTAAGGCCCGGTGGAAGAACGACAGGTCCTGTGTCTCCATGTTTTTCTCTCAAACATTAAAAACACTGTACAAAGTCAAAAGATCAGTACCATGGCGATGTGAAAAGTTTAAATGTGTAATATTTTGTGTTTCAGGACTCTGCATGACACTGGGCTGAGGACTGTCCCTTCTGAAGCTCTGGACAAACTGAAGAACCTGCAGTCTCTGTGAGTCTGAGGTTGTGTCCTTGGGCAAGACACTTCCCCCACGCTGCCTTGTATGAATGTAATGTGTGAATGTTGGTGGGAGGGCACCCTAGAGTGTATAAAGAAGCAAATGCGATGTCAGCCAGTCAAATGAAGCTCATCGAAGCTGGAGCAGCTACAGGGGCCAATTTGGAGCCAAGTTCCATATTTGGAATTCTGATCATGAGTATCATAGCAACCAAAGAGCCAATCTGGAGCAAGACTGCTAAAGGTAACGCTCCTTCCTGCCTACATCACTGGTTTAGCAGAGAGCCGGCGCTTAGTAACGCTGTCCAATCTGTTGCTACCAGGGTAAAAGAAGGCACCTCATTGGCCTGTTATGAATGTTTATATCTTGATTTATGGACACATCAGTGAAATAAAAACACTAGGATCATGTAGAGCGGGTTAATACGAACATTTTAAGACCAAAAATGATGAGGCTGACAGCAGAGTTATGGAGTTGATGGAGCCGGAAGTGCACCTATCCTCACGTACTATTTGGAACGTGGCGCAGCTATGACCATTTCTATATACAGTTTATGGAGGGGGTGATGAGGATTAGCAGCCTCACTTCAGTCTGAGAATTTGATTTAATGCAGGAATTTTTAAAACAGTAACATGTCCTGGGTTTTCCTCAGGCTGGAGGGACTATGTCTCTCGGCTGACCTGAGATGCCTCAGAGTCTCATGAGAGGAGCTGGAGGAAGTGTCTGGGGTGGGGGGGAGTCTGGGTGTCCCTGCTTAGACTGCTTTTAAAAGGGGTCAACTAGAACTGATTTGGCCCTAATTCAGTCCAGATGTAATAGATAAATGCTGTTGTTGTGTCCTTGGGCAAGACACTTAAGGCACCTTGCCCCCAGTGTGTGTGCACACTGGTGTGTGTGTGTGTGTGTGTGTGTGTGTGTGTGTGTGTGTGTGTGTGTGTGTGTGTGTGTGTGTGTGTGTGTGTGTGTGTGTGTGTGTGAATGGATGAGTGGACCATTGATCATGTGACCAGTTCAAGTACAGCAAACAGGACAACAAACTGTTTCTCTAAGGAGCAAATGAGCCAGATATTTTTAATTAAATCTCCAAATATAAAATCCTCAGATGTTGAAATGTATTTATCAGGAATCAGGGTCACAAACGCATATCTGAGTCTTAAGGTCTTTCACTGCAGTTTCGGTCAGATACACAGAGATATGTAATAGTTTTGAGAGCTTTTACCACACTCCTTTTTTAGTCAGCTGCACATGTCTTTAGGCAAACGACAAAAGATATTAACCATAAACCAGGTCCACACATCTGCAGTCTGACACTTACACAGAGAACTCCACCTGAGGATTCTCACCTGTCTCCATGTTCTTCCATGTTCTTCTCCTCTCAGCCGTTTAGATGCAAACCGGCTCTCCGCTGTTCCCTCGTTCTCCTTCAGAGGTCTTTCTTCTCTGCGTCTGCTGCGTCTGGAAGACAACCATCTGGAGCAGACACCGGGGGGCGCTCTTGCTCACGTGCCCAGGTTGCAGGCTCTGTCTCTAGGCATGAACCGGCTCAGGGTCCTGCCTCCACGGAGCTTCCACAGACTCACGGAGCTGCTGCTGCTGTAAGTGGGAACATAAACATTAAAATGAATTAAAGCTCCACTGTTTAACTCTTCTGTTTATCCTTTTGCATACAGTGTTCCACATATGGCATTAAACATATCAAGCAGGTGACCCAACCAGGCCAAGTTACAGGTTAGATCTATGTAGTGGCAGTGACAGTTAGTCTTTTTTTTTGTTTTTTGTTTTGTTTTTGCAAAAAAACCCACATATTTATATAAATGGAAATTAAACAAGATGAATGCCATAACGTGGACCATTCCAGTCAGAAGTAATAACATCTCTATGGAAACAAGCAGGTGGTGGATCCTGCTAAACGAGTCTAAACCAAGTCTTCATCAGGACTTTGAATGCACCATTGCGTGGACCATATAAAAAGAACTAAACATTGATTCACAGAGAATAACCATTTTTGTTCCATTCAGTTTGAGGATTTAATTTAAATTTCATGTGCTTATGACAGGTTGAACTGCTCATTTTACTAAAACACCCTTAAGATCATTATATTTAAGATTATACAAAAAACTGCAAACATATTTTTCCAATTTCCAATGGCGCAAACTGGCAGCCTCGCTTCCGTCAGTCTACCCCAAGGCAGCTGTGGCTATAATAGTAGTTTACCATCACCATGTGTGGAGTGAATGAATAATGACTTCAGTGTAGCGCTTTGAGAGGCTTTGATAAAACGCATTACAAGTGTAAGGCATTATTATTATTAATTTGGTAATTTTTTAGGTTTTAAATTTTATTTCCTGGTTGAAAATCATGACATCATACTAGGGAATTCCATTACTGTTATCCAGCAACCATATATTACACTGGTCAGAAACTTCTCTAAAGTACACAGATAGATATTTGACAAATAAAAATATAAGAAAACATCTTCATTTTGTTGAAAACATGTTTAAAGTATCAGAAAAGTGTGATTCTTGTGCAAACTTTTGAACAGTATTCTCCCAATGTAATATCATCAGTGTGGTATCATCTGTGTGATGTCACCAGTGCGATGTCATCAGTGTGATGTCATCATTGCAATATCATCAGTGTGATGTCATCATTGCGACATCATCATTGCAATGTCATCAGTGTGATGTCATCAGTATGATGTCATCATTGCGACATCATTATTGCAACGTGTGCGACTCTCTTACTTCCTGTTATTATAAACATATTTTTCATCTTTTGTTCACAAACTGTTTGATTTGTGTAAAAGTATCATTTATGTTTACAGCTGGTTTTATCCTCCAGATTAAACCAAAATGATTGAATAAACCAAACCTCATCACCTTGTAAAATTATATATGAGCGATCACACTCAAATGATCACATCAGTTCTGTTTTGTTCTGTTTTTCAGACAGCTCCAGCACAATCGCCTCCACTCTCTCAGTCCCACCTGTTTTGACGGACTTCACCAACTGCAGACATTGTGAGTCTTTAAGTTTAAGGCCTAGTTTAGACCTGGTTGAGTCCAAGTTTAGTCCAAGTTTAGTCTAAATTTAGCCCTGGTTTAGTCCATATTATTTCTGGTTCAATCTTGGTTATTCCTGGTTCAGTTCTGGTTTAGTCCTGGTTCAGTCTTGGTTTAGTCCTGGTTTAGACCTGGTTTAGTCTCATCTCTAGCGTTTAATTGTCGCAGCAGAAACATTTGGTTAACAGCCTCAGTTTTAGACCAAACAAACCGCAGACAGATCGGTCTCAGATCCTGGTCCAGGTCCAATCCGGATCCCGGCTCTTAATCCCAAAAACCTCCTTTACACAGAAGTCTAAGAGCCGGTAATTAAACAAATGTGTTTGAGCTGTAATGAGTCCGGTCTGAAGTCTGTGCCGGGCCACACAGGGAGAACCAGGACTAAACCAGGACTAAACCTGGACTAAACCAGGACTAAACTAAGGCTGAACCAGGACTAAACTAAGACTTAACCAGAACTAAACCAGGACTGAACCAGGACTAAACTAAGACTAAACTAAGACTGAACCAGGACTGAACCAGAACTAAACCAGGACTAAACCAGGACTAAACCAGGACTAAACCAGGACAAAACCAGGCCTGAACCAGGACTGAACCGGGCCTAAACCAGGACTAAACCAAAACTAAACCATGAGTAAACCAGGTTCACTGGTCTTTTTTTTTTTTTTCAGAGACTTGAGCTTTAACAGACTGCACAGTTTTCCTTCTGCGTTCCAGCTCCTGACGTCGCTGCAGCACCTGTGAGAACGTTTGTTTGAATGTTTATATTTATTATTTATATGCTTTAATATTATTATATATTATTATTATTTTTTATTCACAGAAACCTCCAGAACAATTTTATTTCTTTTGTCCCTGAAAACACCCTGAGAACAAACCCATCACTGAGGAGAATGTAAGACTGTTATAAACTACTCCTTTTACAATATAGGGAACATTTGTCTTAACCAGTCTGGAAAAAAATATTTTAAAGTGCTATGAGAGGTTCAGATGATTCTCTGATTGTTAAACTGTAAATATATTCAAGGAACTTAAAAAAGAAGACATTTTGAGTTTTGTACTGGAACATTTCAATAAAACATAAAACAACTTTTTTTTTTTACAGTGATACAAAAAGATTACTGTGGATTATTCAGTTCAGTCGCCATAAAATGTTTCTTTGACCCACAAAAGACGACACAGATTCACATCCAGATACTGAAAAATATCAGGATTTTATTTTTTATCTACATTTTTTGTGTTTTTTTTTATCCCCCAGAATCCTCCTGAACAATCGTCTCTTTTTAGTGGGACACGTCTCTAAACTGTCCAAGCTGCCGCCGCCGTGAGTCACTTTTATGGAGTTTACAATACAACAATCTGTTTATAAAAAGGACAATTTTTATTCAAATGAACGACACTTGATTGTATCTGATTTAAAAAGACAAAAAAAAAAAAAAAAAAAGAACCAAGGGGAAAATTCAACATACTGGAACCAAAAGGCGTTGGGCGTTAGCTGCTCTCTGTAATGTTCATGGGTTTGTCTGGGATTGTGCTAATATTTAAATTACTTCACATCACTGGATATCAGCTTTTGCAGCGTACTTTAATCTGATCTCAGTTTCACATTATTATTTCCACAGCGGATTCTCTGAGATTACATTGAAAAATCCTGAACTTTTGTATAAATCATTGAACTACAACACACAGGAGTCATGTGAGTAAAACTACATTTACCTGTTTATCTGTTTGTGTATCTGCTTATCACACTGGGCATATCTGAGGGCCGCTAATCCTCATGGGCTCCATTTTAAAATATTTCATATGTAAATGCATGTATCGCTATGATGGAATGTTCAGCAGTTACCAGGGTGACACAGTGCACAAATTAGCAAACGCAGACAAAAAATTTGAAGAGAGTCTGAACAGACAATGTATTTAAACAGCACATTTTCAGAAGCGTGTGATCAGTCGAAGCGTTCATGGTCCTGTTTAGGAGTTTGGATTGGATGGTAGAAGGTGGTGATGTCATCTGTGTTAAACATGATTGGACGGTAGAATGTGGTGATGTCATCTGTGTTAAACATGATTGGACGGTAGAAGGTGGTGATGTCATCTGTGTTAAACATGATTGGACGGTAGAATGTGGTGATGTCATCTGTGTTAAATATGATTGGATGGTAGAATGTGGTGATGTCATCTGTGTTAAACATGATTGGACGGTAGAAGGTGGTGATGTCATCTGTGTTAAACATGATTGGACGGTAGAATGTGGTGATGTCATCTGTGTTAAATATGATTGGATGGAGGAATGTGGTGATGTCATCTGTGTTAAATATGATTGGATGGTAAAATGTGGTGATGTCATCTGTGTTAAATATGATTGGATGGTAGAATGTGGTGATGTCATCTGTGTTAAATATGATTGGATGGTAGAATGTGGTGATGTCATCTGTGTTAAATATCATTGGATGGAGGAATGTGGTGATGTCATCTGTGTTAAACATGATTGGACGGTAGAATGTGTGATGTCATCTGTGTTAAATATGATTGGATGGTAGAATGTGGTGATGTCATCTGTGTTAAACATGATTGGACGGTAGAATGTGTGATGTCATCTGTGTTAAATATGATTGGATGGTAGAAGGTGGTGATGTCATCTGTGTTAAATATGATTGGATGGTAGAATGTGGTGATGTCATCTGTGTTAAACATGATTGGACGGTAGAATGTGGTGATGTCATCTGTTAAACATGATTGGACGGTAGAATGTGGTGATGTCATCTGTGTTAAACATGATTGGACGGTAGAAGGTGGTGATGTCATCTGTGTTAAACATGATTGGACGATAGAATGTGGTGATGTCATCTGTGTTAAACATGATTGGACGATAGAATGTGGTGATGTCATCTGTGTTAAACATGATTGGACGGTAGAATGTATGATGTCATCTGAAATCCAGCGATACCAGGAAAGTTACATATTGCACCTTTAATAGTAGACATTTTGAATACCTCTTGTGTCTCTGCATTGTGTTTGTGTTCAGGTCAAACGCAGGATTCTTTTTGGGCGTTGCCTCTCCTGCTCTTCATCTCCCTCCTCTTCCTCGCTGCTGGAATAGTGACCAGGACCCTCTTCTTCAAGCTCAATACTAAATAATTTAAAGGTTATAACTGTTCACTGTGAAATCTGCAGGTTGGACTTAAATCACAGGCACATTTGGACTGTAACTGTTTTATATTGAAGATTTTGTATTGTTTTGTATTGTACAGTTGGAGGTGTTTTTACATTGAAGAAGACCTTGATAAACATGCATTCTTTATGTGAGCGGACTTGCCTCTCCATAGAGCTGACCTGTAGCTTCACCTTGAGTTGTCACCAGTTTAATGCCGTACCGTGGAGCATTCCAGACAATGCAATAACATCTCCATGGAGACAAGCTTGGAAATGGGAAGAGTGGGCGAGAGAGAAAGGGGAGGGGAGAGAGAGGAGATTAAGGGGTAAAATGGGGGGATAAAGTGGGGAGAGAGAGAGAGAGAGAGAGAGAGAGAGAGGAGGGAATGAGGGTGGGAGGTAAGGAGGTTAAAAAAAAGGGAGAGAGCATGGGGGAGTGAAAGAAGGAGAGGGAGGATAGGAGGATGAGAGGAGAGGATGGTGCGATGAGGAGGAAGAGAGGGGAGAAAGGAAAGGGAGGATAGAGGGAGGATAGGAGGAAGAGAGTGAGGGAGAAGGGAGGAGTATAGATTGGAGGGACAAAACAGACAAAGCAACATCACCATGGAGACGAGTAGCTGGCACCCTCCTCCAGAAAAGTTACATTGTGTGGCTTTAAATGGAACTTGAACTAAACTGAAACTTTAAAGTTGCTCTGGGCCAATAATCAGTTTAACCCGAGCAGCACATCTGAAATATTTTTATTTAAGCGCTTACATGGTGCAAAGGCCATTGTGTAGCTTTTCTGCTCATCTCTATGGAGATACAATGCCTTACTGTGGAACATTCCACGACCAGGCAAAGCAATAATAGACATTTTTATACCATACTGTGGAATATTATTGCCAAAAAAGACAAGCAGAAGGCTAAGTTAAGTGTCAGGTTTGTGGAGATGCAAGCCCGCTCACAGCAAGATGTTTTTCAGTGCAATAAACAGATGCTTTTATTTTTGTCTGTTTTTGGCAAAAAAAGTTACATGTTAAAGCTTTAAGTTAAACCCGCTAAATGTATTGAAGTTTCCCAAACAAGAGTTGGAAATAGAAATACTGAAATAATACAATACTTTACCAATGACACGGGCTCATCTGTCCCACAAGAGATTTTTTAACTTTTGTGTGACTAAATTAGCTGTTTAAGTATTATTTGTAACTGAAAGAAGAGGAACAACTCAAAAACCACAAGACGCCATTTTGTTTCTTTACAAAATAATTTATTAACATTTAAATTGAAAACATACAAAATGAACCATCAGACTCCACTCTCCTCCTGATAATATAATACTCTGAAATCACGCAGAGATTTGCAATTTTGACAAATAAAAATCCGACAAATTTTGCACATTTCGTTTGTTTTTTCTTCTCAAATTGTCAGTCACAGTTCTGCCCAAAACGACCAAATTACGAATATTTTTTCATATTTTTGGAAAAACAGAATAACTTGGCATTCGTTTTCGTCGCCTTCCGGAAATAGTATCCTTAATCAAAATGAACATGAGCAAGTTCTCTGTTTTAGGAGTTAAAACACAAATGATTTAAATAGAAACTGCAAGGAAGGGGTGCGAAATAAAGAGGGATAAACAATAAAACAAAACAAGGCAGCAGCAGCACTCAGACACCATACTTACGGAATATATGAATTTCCAAGTGGCCATCTTGGGTTCTTGGAGCGATTTCCCCTTCATGATTCGGGCGCTTACCTCGTCGAGGTTGGTTGGGTTTGATATGTTTGTGTCTGTGTCTTTTTGGGGACGAAAGGAGAGGGGTGGGGCAGATTTAGGGGTAGTTTTTTGGGGTGTGACGTCACTGTTTCCCTTTTCGTTTTTGGTGAATCACTAAATCGAGTTGTTCGGTCAAATTGACGCCGAGCTCCTGACATCTGTCCACCAGGGAGCGCAAGCGGTCCGTCCTGCCCCCCTCAGCAGCCTCGAACAACAGACGCTGCAAGAGACAGAGAGAAGAAGGGAGGGAGGGACAGAGGGAGGGATGGAGGAAAGAGGGGAGAGGGAGGGGTTAAAACCAGGGGTCAGAGGAAAGGGGAAGAGCGGAAGAGAGAGTGAGGAGAGAGAGTGTGAGTGAGAAAGGAAAGAGAGCAAGCAAACGAGGGGCGAGAGAGAGAAAGAGAAGAGAGAGAGAGAGCAAGTGAGGAGAGGAAGAGAGCAAGAGCGAGGCGAGAGAGGGAGAAAGGGTAATACCGGGGATGAGAGGAGAGAAAGGAGAAAGGGGATAAAATGGGGGTGAGAGAAAACAGGAAGAGAAAGCGAACGAGTGGAGGGATAAAAAGAAGGGGGTGCAAGGGGGGAGGAGAAAGGGAATATAGTGGGTGACAGTAAAGGAGGGGAGGAAAAGAGACGGGGGAGTTAATGGGGAGGGGAAAGGAAAGACAGAAGAAGAAGGCAGGGAGAGAAAGAGGAGGGGGTGAGAGGAAAGGGGAAGAGGGTGGGGGAGTAAGGGAGAAGGAATGGGGGAGAGGTAAAGAGAAGAGGATTAAAAAGAGGGAGGGGAGAAGGAAAAAGAAGGAGGGAGGCAAGGTAGGAGAGAGGAGGAGTGGGGATGAAAAAGAGGGAGAGAAGTAGGGAAAGGGAGTGAGGGTGGGAGGTAAATAAGGGGGTAAAAAAAGGAAGCAAGAGAGGGATGAGAAGGAGAGAGGAGAGGGGGTGGAGGGAGGGTAGGAGGCAGAGAGAAGGGGAGAAGAGTGCGAGAGTGAGAATGTGGAGGGGCAGGGTAAAAATGGGGGAGACATTGGGGGTTAAAAGAGGGAGAGAAAGAGCATAAAGGGGAGGGAGGAAGAGGGAGGGGGAGGGAGGAAGAGGGAGGGAGAAGGGAAGAGAGGGATGGTAAGGATTAGGGAAGGAGAGGTTAAGAGGGTTGAGAAGGAAGGAGAAAAAAAACAAAAAACTGTCTCAATCTTTTCCTGGTTTGGCCATTTTTTAGCTTTCAAATTCAAGTGTAGATGTGAATATGAGCAGTGAAGGAGAATTACATCTTTCCAGAGACCGGCGCACAGCGGCAGGTGACACAGGGCCTGCTGGTACAAACGCCGAACCTGCGAGAGAGACAGGAGCGAGGTAAAAATGTACTACATGTGTGACAGGAGCCAACAGGAGCGAGGTAAAAATGTACTACACGTGTGACAGGAGCAGATTGAAAACAGGAGCAGCAACAAGAGAGAGAGAAAGAGGTTGAAATATACTTCACAGAGATGAGGCATGAGACAGGGAGACGGGGGAGACAGAGCTGATTAAAGATGGATTAAATAATGAGAGATTCATTGTGATTCTGAAGGGAACAAAACAGTTCAAATCTCACCTCAGATTTCTCGTTCAGCTCCTTCTCTGCAGCGATGGCTCTGGAAAAACACATTTGAACACAAGATGATTCAAGTCATTTTTTGTACAATACTTCAGTAATTTTGTCCTGGTTTAGTCAAGTCCTGGTCCAGTCCCTAGTCCCGGTTTAGTTGGGTCCCGGTTCAGGTCCTGGTCATAGTTACATTTTCCAGTTGGCGAGACATTTGGGGGCGTGGCTGCTCAACATCCTGGACTGAAACTTCAGGTGCTGAAGGTTTCCCTCCTGCCACTCCTGATGCAACAACCTGAAGAACACACAGAACTTTAACCTTTAACCTGAAGAACACACAGAACTTTAACCTGAAGAACACACAGAACTTTAACCTGAAGAACACACAGAACTTTAACCTGAAGAACACACACACATCACACATGCCTCACACCCAGAGGGTTCCTAGTTTGACTCCTGGGCCTTTTTGTGTGGAGTTTGGATTCTTGTACTAGTTTAAAGATTTCAGATGCTTTACCTGAGACCCAGCTCTGTGTTGTTAGGCATTGAGTATCGCAGCCGCTCCAGCACCTGTGCATGCTGGGAAGGAGGCAGGCAGCTCAGGTACAGAGACACCACCTGGACAAAAGTAAACAGAAACAGATTACATAAGCCATTATACATTCAGTAAGACTACTGCTTACAGAGACGTTCAGACCCGGTTTAGACCTGGTTTAGAAATGGTTTAGACCCGGTTTAGACCCAAAGTACCTGGTTGTGAAACTTGTAGCAGCTCCAGAACTCGGCCGGGTTAAAGGGAACCTCCAGCCGTGAGGGAACGGTGCTTAAACACCTCAGGACCAGGTCTGAGAAGAGTTTAGGGGAACCACGGGTCTGCTGCTGCTGAGAGCTGATGAACAACAGGTAACTGTATGGAGAGAGGGAGGAGGGGAGAGGGGAGAGGAGGAGAGAGGGAGAAACAAAGAACAGAACAGAAAGAGTGGGTAGAGAAAAAGGAAGGAGAGGGGTAAAGGGGAAAAAAGGGAGAGAAAGGGAAAGGGGGTGAAGAGAGTGGTAGAAAGAGGGTAAGAGAATTGTGGGGACAGACATGGATAGAGAGAAAGGAAAGTAGTGGAAATATATGGAGGAAAAACATGGAAGAGAAAGAGAGGCAGGTAGAGACAAAGGGAGGGAGAGGAAGAGATAAGAGAAAGACAGAGAGGGAGGGGTAAAGAGGGAGAGACAGAGCACATGTCAGGACAGAGGAGCCTCACTGATGTCTGTATAAATGTCTGATGCTTAAATAAAACAGAGTGGTGAGACTGACTCCATCCAGAGTCGGTGAAGCTCGTCGCACTGCAGAGGAGCCCCAAGTGCGCGCTCAAACGCCTCCACTGTGTCCTCCAGAGAACTGTGCAGCCACTGCCACCGACTGAGAGGAGAAAAAGAAGAGCGACATAAAAAAAACAGGAAGATACACAAATGTACAAGAGGTACAAGTATACAGAGGAGCAGAGAGCTGTGGGGCCACTGCCACTGACTGAGGACAGGCCAGACAGGAAAAAACTATTCAATCACTCCACACTTAGTAGTAAACTGAAGCTTAACTGCAAAATGGCAAAAATATCTTGCACTGACCAGTGGAGTAGATGCAGGTAGGGCATCTGAGCTCCCAGCTGCTCCTGGAGGTCCTTCTTAATGATAGGCCCCTTTAATAACTCGTCACAGGGAAAGCCCAGGATGTGCCTGAACAAAACCACAAAAACAGATCAACAACAGGGTCTGTTCATTTTTTAGAATTCATTTTCTATAATACCACACACTTTATACAGAATACTGGCTCTTCAGCTGACAGTGGGACACACCATAGTCTTCTGTCTCAAAAATACAAAATAAAAGTAGGGATAAAAGTACCGTAGAACATCGACTGGTTTCTTCTGACTGTCCTCATCTTCACACAGAGACAGAATGAAGCCACGAAACAGAGGAGCCAGAGCGTTAGACTTCTCCTGAAAACACAACATATAGAAGATTCAAGTATGAACAACACAGGTTTATAAACATCAATACAGGTACAAGTCCACCATGCTCGTCTCCATGGAGATACAATGTCCCACAGTATATTAAACTTATACACATCACCATGGAGACAAGCCTGCGATTAGACCTGTAAATAGGCGTGGTGGTGACCAAGCCAAGTTACAGGTCAAATTTGTGGAGAGACAACCACACTCATGTTTTATGGGTATTTTTAAGCAATTAAAACACCTGTAAGTGAATAAATCGCCATGGTGATAAGCAGGTGGTGGACTCCAAAAGAGGAAAAGTTATTCCATAAACATGACCTATCTGTGTAGTCAGATAAGAGATAAACATGTTCACATTAAATAGAACTTTTACTGACAACTGTAATGCTTTATTTTTAGTTACAAAAACATTAGACATGATGTCCCATTTATATATGTTAATATCATTTTGTGTTTTGGTTCAAGACGATCCAATCAGAAAGCACAATCAGCCTCACATGAGTCTCTTATGTGGGTTGCCAGATTCAATGCTGCAATCCACTTGGTTTAAACCTAATATGCCTCTCTTTGATATGAATGGTCACTACCTAAACCCCAGCACCTGCAGCCAATCATGAATCAGTGCTAGTGCAGCTCAGTGAGTGAATTCTGTGTCTCATTTCTGTGTTACCTGAGCCATGAGGAACTTGCAGGAGTGGTAGAAGACCTCCACGTTGTCTGGGCACTCGACAAGCGCATTAAGCCACATGCTAACAGCAGAGCTAGTGTCTCCTTTAGCGATGTGTAGTTCCGCTAATGCGTCACGCAGAACACAGGACTCAGGACAGCACTGGAGGAGTGCCTCACACAGAAGAATTCCCTCATCAAATCTAAACAGGAAAAACAACAGCTCAAATCATAATATTCTTAAAAATGTGTGCCAAAAAATCTAATAGAGGGCTGTGGTCTATATAACTACATGCAATTTGGATCTTAAAAAGAAATATCCAAAGTTATGATCAAGATAAAAATGTTAAAATTGGGCATGGGTTAAAGGGTTTTCCTGTGTGTTTGAACAAAATATGTCCTGCCCCAGTACAGATATACTGTATAAGCAGCTCTTGAGGTCAAAATAAGTCCACAACCTAATCATGATGTTTTTAAAGTCGCTGCACCTGACTTTTACCGTCTTAAAGGTGAAAGTGCATCTCACCTGTGCAGGACTTTGTGTAGGTGCAGGAGGTTGGTGTGCAGAGGTAAACAAGCCAAAGTCCTCTCACTCGGGGACAGGGCGTCATCAGAGCACTGAGAGATGCCGTCTGAAATACACAATGCAAACACTCCATCTACTCCATTTCCAACTCTACATGTGTGAACATAAATCACAAAACTAATTGAAAACTTGTCAAATAAAATCGTAATGAGATTTACCTTGAAACATGGAGATGAGCCTGTCCAGGGGGGTGCAGATGTCCTGAGCTGTTCTCCAGGCCAGGAGGAAGCTCTCTCGACTGACCAGGCGAGAAGGGCCAGAATCGGATGCGTCGTAGAGAGAGGAGGGTAGTCTCTGGAACTCTGACAGGTGGATGAAACAGAGCCAGAGTAGAGCGCGGTCTCCAGGAGTCAAAAAGTCAACCACGAAATCAGACTTCAGCGAGACCTGAAGGAGAGAAAGGTCACAGGTATGATTAAATTAGTTCCACTTATACCCTGGTTTTCAACCCCGTTTCAGTTTCTGATTCAGTCCCAGATTAGGTCCTGCTATTAGGTCCTGCTATTAGGTCCTGGTTTATTCAGACCTGTAGTATATTGAGTGCATTCTCCGTCCTCCCGCTGAAGGAGCTGAGCTGGACTCTGTAAAGCACCGCCTCCAGGATCTGAAAGGACAGTTTCTCTGAGAGTCCACAAGAGGGCACCTCTGAGACCAGGAACTGCAGCAGACGCTCGGACACAGAGTCTTTCCCCTCAAATGACTGCTCCAGAGACAGATACTGAGGAAAGAGAGAGAGAAACATTTAAGGACAAAAAACATACAAATACATGTGATCTGTATTCATTTGGCTAAATCCTGTATCCCAATCTCTCGGACTGAATGAATGATGAGGTGGGCTTTCAGAAAATATAATGTCAGAGGCTTCCCAGGGTGCACTTGGTAAATGGTAAATGGTGGTAAATGAATTATATTAGACAGTAGAACTTCAGCAGAGCGTGTTGTATCTGTGGTCAACAGTGACAAAGTATGTACTCTTAAATACAAGTTTTGCCAACTCTAACCACCTTTGATTAAGATGATCACTAGAGCTTAAAAGGAACTGTATATATCCTGGCTCTTACAGTTTAAAAATGTACTACCAGTCACATCTGACCCTGTGTGTCCAAAGCCTTAACCTACAGATAGAGACACAGACAAGTGTGTCTCACTCTCAGTTTATTGACAGGTCTCATGTGAAAGAACCTCCAGATTCACTCACTGAGCTGCTGAGGCTGCAAAAGCACTGAGTCATGATCAGCTGCAGGTGCTGGGGTTTAGGGAGTGACCATTCAGATCAGAGAGAGTCCATTTAGGTTTAAACCAAATGAATTTCAGCATTGGAACTGGCAACCCAAATGAGAGAGTCATGTGAGACTCATTCTGCTTTCTGATTGGATAATCATCTTCAGAACCAAACACTAAATTACACCAACAACTTGGCCTCAAGTCAAATGCTTTTGTAATTAAAAATAAATCAGCAGTACAATTGTTATCAGAGAAAACTTTATTTTGAACATGTTTACCTCGGTTCTAGGGACACAGGTCATGTTTATTTATAAATCAGATTTGTACAAACAGTTCCTTTAAACTGGTTTAATGTAGTTTAAAACTACAAAACTACACATTACATCACCTCGTCACCCATTATCCTCGTCAGTATAAACCAAAAGCCCCACATAAGCAGTACTCACAGTCCACCAGACGCAGTGGTCAGGGGCATGCTCCACAGCCATCTCACACATCTCCTGCACCTCGGCACGGCTCCCCCTTCTGGAGAACAGGGAGAGGTACTGGCTCCACACCTCGGGGTTATCACAGTTATTCTCCAGAGCACGAGACAGCGTGTTTAGTGCGCCCTCTAGACACTCTGCAGGGGGACTGAAGACAGAAACACACAATACACTGTTAGTTGAATTCACAATACATACATTTCTAGATATTAAAGACCAGATTTTTGATAAAGTTATTGTAAAAGGTCTTAGGGTCAAAAGACACCGCTGTGTGCTGTCTGCATCTATCCAATCTGCTAATTATAAGAGTTGTTTTTTTTTTTTGTTTTTTTTTCCTAAATAGGCCACAAAGTAGGAAGCAAGGTGTGCTGTTAGCATGCTAGTTGTTATTAGCATTTGGCGCCCAAACTATGCTCTCTAAGAGTTGTGAAAAGTGCTTCTAAACTGATCGCTGTATATAATTAGGATGAGAAGGTGAGTGAGGAATAACTTTAGACCACAGCAAACTATTTTAAATGAACTAGTTCTGTTTTTTACATTTTTTAAACACAGTAAAAATCTCAAAATGACCATAAGAAAGTAAAGGCCAGAAACAGACACTTTCACCAATCAGACATTGGTGAATGAGAACCATGTGAAGACAACTACCTGAGACTAACCCAGACAGTTCTTTCTCAGTTATGGTTCAACATTACCCACCCTTCAAGTGAAAAAGTGGGTGACGCCAACAGCTGATTGTGAAACATGTTTACTCACGGTTCAGGGTAATATAGTGATGGCTTATAAAATGCATTTGAACTAAAATGTTCCTCTGTGTCTTGGCCAACTACGTAGAATTACAACAGAATAAGCCCACATAACATACAATATATTTATCTGTATTTCATTAGAGTTACAGTGGTCTTTGTTAGTAGCTTATAGGCCATAGATTAATTCTATGCTCGCTTTGTGCCTTACGTGTCAGTCTGGTTGAGGTACTTGAAGGCAAGTTTGATCCACAGCTGAGTGTCACAGGGACTTTCTAAAACGCTCGCCTCCAGGTTCGAAATGTCGTCTGTTTCACTGAAGAAGTAACGTCGATCTTCTGAGGTCACGCACACGTCTGACAGGCTCAGGTCAGTGTTGCCATCTGCTGGAGAGAGGGGAGAAGACAGAAGACTGGGATTAGGGCACTGCAATTGGAGTGTGGGAAAATGCAACCCTGGGGCCTCATCTCCAAAATGGAATGTAGAATTCTAGATGTTTATGTAGAAATAAAATAAAAACACCCCCCAAGTTCCCCCATTCTCGTCTCTCTAAGCACAAATATCCGTCAGCCTCATCTCAAAAAGCCCTAACACTCAACATTCAGAGCTTTTAGATTGGACCACTCACTTCCATGTTAAGACCCCAGGCTCAAATACCTTCTTTTAAAAACACTCAACGAGCGGTAGTACCGTGTCTGCCCTGAGTGGCGCCCACTTCTGGCTCCTCGTTGTCGCTGCTCTCCTCTGAGTCGACTGCAGCCGGGAGGAGGGGCTTTGGTCTCCATCGCCTCAGGTCTTTGAATGTGGTGAACGGAGGAGCTGAAAGTCACAAACAAAAACATGTCATAATTATGGGAAAAGACTTCACAGGCTCTACATGACTCCCATTAATCTTTGGTCCTTTAGTTTACCGGTCAATAGTTTAGTTTTAAACTTACTGTGTCGTTTGCTCTCGTTGACTTTGCTCACAAGGAGTACGGCCTTCTGATCGATGCCCATTCGATTATTGGGACCAAAAAGCTTCTTTATGTACTTCTCTGAAAAAAAAAAAAAAAAAAAAGGTTAAATTTTTCATTCCCAGTCCCAGCTCAGCCCTGATTCAAGATAGGAAAATGTGTCCTCTACATTTGACCAGTCCTTCATCTGTATATACACTCTATCAGACACTGAACATAACCAACCCACTAGCTGCCGCGCTCTGTCTCCAATGCTCTTTCTATTGAAAAAACATCTCCCCTCTCTCTGTAACTGCTGTCTGGCTTGTCAATCTGACCTTAAAATGCTGGTTATAACCCCCTCTACATGATCAGTTTAATTTCACTATTTTGTCTCTAAATCAAAACATGAACATTAACAAATGACCAATGAGGTCGCTCCCACTAGCGTTAGCAACAGGTGACAGTGTCGCTAAGCACCTGCCCCTTTCCATATATACGTTTTACTTGCATACTCAGGGGGCCCGGAGGAAACTGGTTCAGTCTAGTCTCGATTCAGTCTCGGCCCTGGCCCTCACCTGTAGCAGCGCTGATGTCTTTGTCGGAGCTCTTGTCGGTGCAGCCAATCAGAGACAAGTCATAGGAGAGGACGTCCTGGAACAGCTGGCTTCCAATGAGGGTCACGTTCCTCATGTGCTGCCTGAAAACACACAGGAGAAACACATTTAGAAGTTTATTAAAAATAAAGTCAACCAAAACAAACCAGCAATTTTGTTTAATTGTTTAATAAATTGCTCGCTCACCATCTGCAGCCGTCGTCGTTGCAGGTTCCGGTTAAATCGAAGCGGCAGAAGTGTTTTTTGGGGTCGATGGTGTTACTGTAGGTCACTGAGCTCAGAGACAGCTTCTCCTTCGTTCTGTAGTAAGGGCTGAACCTGCAGGGCAAGTCATTTAACAGAATTACTATATTTATATTAATATCTACAGTATTATTGGCAATACTTTCACAACTGTCAGAGGTTTAACCATTCTTGTTCATGCATAAAAAACTGATTTGTGTTTCTTTTCCGGACACAAGCCACCTGCAGTACCACGGAGTGGCAACTTAAGTGAATGTAGGAGCGATATCCTAACTATAATAAACTCACCTGTATGACTTGAAGACCAGTAAGGGACTGTGATAGGGCCCATAGGGAACAGGCTTCAGATCGGACACTCCTGATTGGACAGAATTGACATCCAGCTCAAATGCAGCCACCTGAACCAGAAAGAAAGACAATTTTACAGTATAATTGTGCATTTTATTGGTAGGTAAAGTGAATATCAACAAGCAAAACATACATGAGGTACAGTGTGACCATGAGCCATTATTAGCATTATTAAATTGTTCTACACATGGTCATCTATCACCTACTTCCATTCACAGTTAAAACAAACTGCATTATTATCTTTACCTTCGACACAGGTGAGGTTTGTAGGTCCTGTCCCGTTTTCTCGAGCTCAGTCTGTAGCAGTTCTCCGAGCTGAGGCTGCTGCTTGTACCTCTTCTTCAGCGAATCCACATCTAACCCTGCGAAAACCTCTGCCTTTTCACCAGAATCAGAGGCACTTTTAGCTAGCTTGGCTGTGCTAGCGCTGGTAGCATTAGCAGCAGTAATGTCTTTAGCTGGCGTTGAAGTTAGCTGCTCTAGATGGGGCTTTGTAAACGAGGTGGACTGGCGGAATGAATGTCGTCTTTGAGCTCCAGTCGCGGATGCTGGTGCATGTTCTGATTCTTCTGCCTCGTCCTCTGTGTCTAAAGTTAATTTGTCTTGCGTTAAATCGTGCAGTGAAGGCTGTGACACAGGAAAGGCGCTCGGGGGCACTGCTGCTTCCTGTTGTGGTTGGTTTTGTGGTTCTCGTGGAGTGGATGCTTGGATGGGGGACTCAGATGGAGCTTCGATGGAGGAGGTCTTGTTGCGTAACGCCTGGGCCTCCTTCAATTTTTGTATTTTGAGTGCGTACTCCGACTCGAGCTGTTGGAGGCGCTGTTTTTGGGCGATGAGTTCGGCAAAGTGACGCTCCTTTCCATCTAGACGCTGAATCTTGTTGGGCTGAAAAAATGTAAAAGAAGTCATTTAGAAGTCATTGTAACAGAAATAGCAATACTCCAAACTATAAACGAAGATGGCACATTCCCTGCATAATTTCATGGAAATAAAAGTTAAAACCATACTCTGTAACATTCTCCCTTGAGATAGATATGTTTCATGTCATACTGTGGATGCAGTATGTTTTTCTGTGCAATAAAACAAGTTTCACATCTGCCATCTACTGGTAATCAAAAATTCGAAAAAACAAAAACAAAACTTGCTTTCACTATGCCAGCACAAACAGGTCTAGTGCCATCTGCTGGTTTCTTTTACATTTTAAATCTAGATAGCTGAGGCTCAGAGGCATTTTTCAACACATACATTATTGTATGTGACATCATATGAATTACCAAAGCTAAGGAGCCCCATCGAGCCTATAAAATACTTTATATAGACAATATATAATATGTTCTGACTACAGCCTGATTAGAGTTGTGTTTATTAAAGTGCTTTATAAAGATACAGTAAAAACAGTAGTAGTGTGTTCTGACCATAGCCTGGTTGGAGTCGTGTTTCCTCTTAAATCCTCTGGTGGCTGCGCTCTGAGCCTGAGACAGCTCCTGCTCCAACCTCACCTCCATAGTCTTCTTCAGGGAGACTCTGTGCTCCACCCGGTGCACCTGATAAAAAAACAAACCTCATCTTTGGTGCCATAATTTCTATGATTTATATGTGAACGGTTGGCACTTTTTTTTGCATGTGCCCAATAGTGTAATATGCTATTTCAGCCTATAAGAAGAGAGCTGTTCCAGTAGTTTCTTAAGCAGCGTCCAGTTAGCATTAGTGCCTGACATACAGACCTGCTCTTGTAGTTTCCTGAGCAGCGTCCTGTTAGCATTAGCGATCTTCTCGGAGGCCTGGAGCTGCTCTCTGAGTTTAGAGACTTTAGCCTCGGCTGCCCGCAGGCTTTCTCTCTTCTTCAGCTCCTGTTGCAGCAGATGTCTGAGCACTGCCTCATCCTTCTTCAACAGCTCCCTGTGAACAAAAAGAGACAGTGAGGAGAGGAATAATAAATGTTAGTCTTACATATTGCTGGGTTTCAAACGCCATCACAACATTCTATAGGCCAATAATATTTAATAAAGATGGGGGCAGATAAAATTACTACCATATTTTCTGGACTTTAAGTCACTTGGGAGTATAAGTTGCAACGGATTTGCATTTTTTGGGGAAAATTTATTTTACAAAATCTGAGACCAAAAAACAGACATTTTATCTTTTTAATTTATATTTTAACAATTTCGCATACAAGTCGCATCTGACTATAAGTCGCAACCCCGGCCAAATTATGACTTATAATCCGGAAAATACGGTACATAGATTTCCCTACTGATTACATTGTACTTTACCATGAAATATCCAAAAGGTAGATTCACAAATGCTGAACCTGATCATTTCTATGCATTACTGTATTACAAGACAAATCTGCATTTGAACAATACTCATTTTAGCTGCTCCATCCGTGTTAAAGCAGAACTATTGTGCTTCTGTCTGCTATAGTTATAATCTATGACACCTGTGGATCATTCTGTTATAATCTGCATTTTAAATTGTGACATTCATCTAAAACAAGTTAATAAAAGCCCGCCGATTTCCGCGATAGAAAACTGTGGTGCCCAGTGGGAGCTGACATCACGTGAGCACAACAAAGCGCCGCATGCTGTTGGTCCTCGCATGGATAGCTGCACATCACGCTAGCTGGAAGCGAATTCTTTTTCATTCGTACCAAAATGACTAAAAAAGTCACAATGCTGCCAAATCCTAGGAGTATCACCAATTAAGAAAATAACCGGAGAAGGAAGTGCGTATGTCACAGTGGGCGTGTACTGGTGGAGGTGAAAACCGGGATTGATTGGCAATATGGCGTCTTGAAAATAAGTACCATAATTTCACGGCTATAAGGCACGGTTAAAAGTTGCGAACATCGCGGGAGCGATGGATGACAGACAGCAAACACGCCGCACCGGGCAAGTTACGCCACGATTTGTGAATGGATTGTGGATGCTTGGGCTAACGGTGCGACTTTTGTATGCGTTAAATGCAGAAAAAGCACGAAAAAGCACCTGTAACTGAAGCTGTGCCTTATAGCCTAACCCTAACCCTAACCCCGTAATTAAAGATTGCCCAAAAATGCACAAATCATTCCAAACACAACTTTAGAGGGTCAATGAGAAGACAACTAAAATGGTTAAAAACTCTGAAAAGTCAATTTTGCGGAGTAGGTATGTTTTAAATATAAATGCCCTGTAGAATGTTGTGATGCCATCTAGTGGTGAGACAAAAAATGTAGACAGTAAAGATATAATCTGATTCTCCTCTCAGTCTTGTTACACTCCTTCACACTTTCCCATAGAAACCAACATTCCTCCTGTCCTCCCCCCTTTTTATCTATGTCACAACAACCTCTGGTAACACTGAGTGCTGAAGTAAACCTCCCTGTGGTTCAGATGCCCTCTCTGTGAGTCCATGGCATCTTATTCTGTGTAAAAACTGTTAACCCTGTAATTTAGGCCTCTACAAACATGTTCTGAAATGTTCCTGTGTGTCAGATGCCCTCCCCGATTCTCTATGGGGTTTTATTCTGTGTAAAAGCTGCTAACCCTGTAGTTTAGACCTCTACAAACAAGTTCTGAAATGCATAAGATTCTTGGATTAGTTTAAAGGTCAGATTTCAGTCTCTGTCAGATGTGAATCCTTCTGGAAATGTTTACCATTCCATTTAATTTTCTCAGTCCTAAATCACACAAACAAGCCTGAGCTGACCTGTGTTTGCTGAGTCTTTGCTCAGCCTCAGTCAGCTGCTGCTCTGCCGAAGGTTTGGTCAAAGACTCCATCCCGGACTCTGAATGAACCGCAGGCGCAGAGCTCCACGACGTCAACATCTTCTGCTTCTCTCGACTGAAAAGACAACATATGCACTGGAATTAAACTCTTGTATAGGGCTGAACAATTTGGGAAAAATATATAATTAAATTTTTTTCTGACAAGCACTGAGATTCTGCTCAAAGTTCACATTTAAACAAGAATTGATAAAAAAGCCTGATATCTGAACTGACAAATTAATACAAGAATTAGGGATGCGCCGATACAATACTGGCATCGGATATCGACGCCAATATTGAAAACTTATCAGGATCTGATATGAACTTCCACATATCAATTCAGTCGATATCCTGGTTGGACATATATATTGATGTAATAAGACTATTTACTAGAGATGCACCACTACTGATACCAGTATCGTACTCGTCAAACGTCAGCCGATACCAAGAGCTGGTACCACTGTAACTGCTTGTCTTATTTGAGGCAGTGCGGCTCTAAACACAGGTGACCATGAAAGAGCACATTACCTGTTCTGCACAATAAACTCAGCTTTATTCACATGTGACTGTCACTTGAACTATAAACTATTTAAGACTCTACAGATGTTTATAGTTCATAAAGGATATCTGCGCAGTGTTTGTGTTTACGATAGTAGCATGCTTATGTTGCTAAATGGCAGTGGCGATTATTTGCATGCGCACAAGCAAATCTATTCATTGCTAAACAAATGTAGCGACAAATAGAGCGTGTTCAGAACTTTAAAAAGATAGCATAGTATAGCATGTCCATGTTGGTGATTGTGTGGCTGTGGTAAAAGTAAGACAACACTCACTGTTATGCTAACATTGGATTGTTAGCAGTTAGTCTGTTAGCAGTTAGCCTGCTAGCTGTTAGCCCGTTAGCTGTTAGCCCGTTAGCTGTTAGCCCGTTAGCTGTTGGCCCGTTAGCTGTTGGCCCGTTAGCTGTTGGCCCGTTAGCTGTTGGCCCGTTAGCTGTTGGCCCGTTAGCTGTTGGCCCGTTAGCAGTTAGCCCGTTAGGAGTTAGCCCGTTAGGAGTTAGCCCGTTAGCAGTTAGCGCAGAGTGCCGTCTACAAAAAGTGGTAAATATTGTAACCAGATGCTTATTTAAATAAATTATATTGGAATTATACGTAACTACAGTGATTTCAGCCTCTCAAATAAGTATTCCAAGATGAAAAAGTGGCTATACTATAAAAATCCTATGAAATGAGATTTATTTACCACTATAATCGAGCCCCTGTAAAAATAATACCTGGTATCGGTATCGGTGGTCGGTATCGGCGTGTACTCAAAATGAAGTACTCATTCTCATTTTGGAAAAAGTGGTATTGATGCAGCCCTACTATTTACTGGTCATAATCGGTCCAGAAAGTCTCAATGTTTGAACTTTTATTTCCACAGTTCTTCTGTGGTTACTTGGGAGCTAGAGAACAGCTACATAAACATTTGGATCAGTTTCATCCTATTTTATTTTAAAAGAACTAAATGCTATTTGCATTCTCTGAACTGATAACAGTTGATATTGAGCAGACACTTAAAGCTAGAGTATCGAAATCTGTTTTCGAACTGACAAGGCTGGATCAGTGCAACCCCAAAAAGGATCAGAACATGTTTGTACAGATCTAAAGTACAGGGTTAGCAAGTTTTATGCAGAATAAGACCCTATGGAGACACAGGGAGGGCATCTGACACACAGGGACATTTCAGAACATGTTTGTACAGATCTAAACTACAGGGTTAGCCGTTTAATGAGTTGTCAGTTCATATTTCAGTGTTTTTGTCAATTCTTCTGGACAAGTTTAACATGTGAACTTTGAATAGAATCTTACTATTAAAACATAAATCACAATCGTAATGCTTGTCAGACAAATCACAATTTGATATTGCAGTTCAACAGGATAGTATCGTGTTTCTTACCTGGCGATCTCCTCCTTTAACAGTCTGTACTCGGCTTTCTTTGCTTCAGGCAGAGCCTCTGGGGTCCTCATGGGGTTATTCTCCTTTTCAGACGCTCCTTTGGGCTTCGCTGCCTGGAAACAGGCAGAATGTCAAAACAAAACATTGTTAATGAAGGGTTTGTAAAGACACAATTAAAGAAGACATTATGCTTTTTAGCGCTCTTCCTCAGTGGTCACATGATGTAGCTGTGACAAGTCAGCTGATTTACACAGGTCTTGGAGCCGTCTTCCTACCGGTAGAGGCAGGATGACAGCGCCATCTGCAGTCTGCCTTCTTCATGGCAGTGAGTGTAAAAAAGCCCCCCGTCCCGGTTTATTTTTTTTTTTTTTTTTTTTTTTTAAAGTGGATTTTGTTCATTGTAAATCGCAACATCTTTATAAAACAGCTGAATAATAGAAACAGGTCCACTGACCTCGTGTTCATAATCTACAGAACTTCGTTATGGCATTTCCTCGTGGCAAACAGTAGATATTTTTTGACAACTGGCTAAAAATGTAAACAGAGCACTTTGAGGCTCAAAGAAGATGACTTTAAATGACTGGATTAATGAAACAAAACTCCAGCTGTGTTTGATAAGGTGTTTAACATGTCAAAAAGGCAGTTTAGTATCATGAGTGTTCTTTAAATGCAGGCGACATGAGTGTTTAACCTCCACAGTGCGTCGAGCCTCTCTGATCATGAACTCCAGTCCTCCAAACACAGACTGACCAGAGGAGCCATCTGCGTCACTGTCACTGTCGTCAGAGTCATTCAGAGAAACCACCACGGCCTTGTGTCTGGGCAACTGAGGGGCGAGAGGTAGACGATGAGCAGGGTTTAGACAAAGAGCAGAGAACAACCATAGACTATATAAATGGACATAGCCCGTTAGCCACTGCGTTCCAAATAGGAAGTGATCACAGGTGCGTTTCAGCTCCATGGACTCCAATTCACTTTCTATTGAAAAATCTGAACCCCTTTCTTTGTTACTGTTTTTGGTCAGGGTGGTCGTATTAACCCACTCGTAAGGTTTTCATTTCACAATTTTGTCCCTAAAGCAAGTTATAAAGATTAATAACAGACAAATTAGGCACCTTCTTTCCCCAAGGTCGCACACGCTAGCATTAGCAACAGATTTGATTGACAGCGTTGCTAAGTGCACGCTTCCTGCTAAAGCAGCAGTGTGGCCGTGAAGGGGCTTTACTTTCAACAGTCCTGATTGGTTCTTTGGTTGCTATTATGCACACACTTGGATTTCCAAATCTGGATCTTGGCTCCAGATTAGCCCCTGTAACTGCACTAGCCTCTATGAGCTTCATTTGACTGGAGCCAAACGCTATGGGTAATGTCACACTTATTTATACTTCTTTGTACAGACTGCGGTCATACCCTCTTTTGTCCAGTCTTTACTACAGTCCTACTCACCACTAGGGGCGCTCTGGGGAGGTGGTGGGCCCTGTTGAACTTGTTTCGGGATGGGGGGGCAGTGTTGAGGTTGACTGTGCTCAGATTTCCTCTGAGCTGAGCCTGAGTCGAGGGCTGAGGAGAGGAGGGGCCACTGGACAGCTTCTCCTACACAAACAAAATACACTTTAATACAGTTTAAGTACCCGATACACCCATGTGTTTGAGCAAAATGTGTCTTAAGTCCACTAAGTACTGTCCGCTTCTATTATAAAGTGTTTTATTGTCCAATAATCAGAAAGTACATATAGGCATGCCGGATGTTAGCTTTATCGTGATGGCAAAACTTCACTCTGGTCTCTGAAAGTTGTGAAAAATGCTTACAAATAAAAAAATAAACTCATTGTGGTGAATAACTAGGACGCTCTGAATGCATAAGGTAAGTGAGGAATAACTTTGGGCCACTGCAAATTGTTTAAAATGAACTGGTTCTGTTTTTCACATCAAAATCATGTCAGTACAGCGCCTTTAACTGATCTTACAAAATTACTGTGTGTTGAAACGTCATAGTAATACAGGCACTGAATACTTCATACTTTCTTCCTATCGTGTATAAATCTGTAGTTTCTCACCCCCACCACAGCCACCCTCTTGTTGGCCATAGACATGAGGCAGGTCTCTCTGAGCAGCATCTCCTCCTCCTCTTCCTCATCGGCGAAGGGCGGTTTAGGTGGAGGCTCCAGCTCGTCCGGAGGAGGGAGGGGTGGCGGAGGGGGAGGAGTGGACGGCGCAAACGACTGACCAAAGTCCTAAAAGAGAAATATATGTGTTGAGGGTGTGCTAAACATCAATATACCAATTTATCGAGAAAATTAAGTATAATTTTCTGCTTTATGAGCTTAACCAATAGACTGTATATATAAATGGACATTGCTAACGTGCTTGGCTGCATTCCAAATAGAACATGAACAGAGGCGCACTTCCGGCATTGACTCCAGTTCCAATTCACTTTCTGTTGAAAAATGTTCGTCCCCCTCTCTGTAACTGCTGCCGTAAGCTTCGTCATTTTGGTCTTAAATGTTCGTATTAACCTGCTCTACATGATCCTGGTGATTTTATTTCGCTATTGTGTCTGTAAATCAAGATATGACCTTTAATAACGAACAAGTCAGGGACCTTTCCCCAAGGTCACTCCCTCTAGTGTTAGCAACAGGTTTGAGTAACAGCGTTAATAAGCGCCTGCTCCCTGCTAATCCAACACTGCGGGCGAGGGGCGTTTAGCAGCCTCACTCCTGATTGGCTCTTTGGTTGCTATGATACTCACGGTCAGAATTTCAAATATGGAAGTCGCTCCAAATTCGCCACTATAACTGCAGCCTCAATGAGCTTCATCTGACTGACGCAGAACACTATGAGCGACGTCACATTCACTCAGTCCACTTCTTTATACAGTCTATTGTTTAATCACATTATTATTCTTTTGTTTATTTCAGAATAGCAGCACTATAAATGTGTTTCTTTTTTGGAGATTATTTTAATAATTCAAACAAATAGATTTAATTGATATTGTTGTAAAAGTATTCTGTCGGCCTTTAGTGGTTTAGTCTATTAATCAGTCGATGGAGTCTTAGTTAAAATTTTTATTAATCAGCTTTTAATTTTATTTAGATAAGGATTTATTTGGGACAATGGCAGAAAGGAGTGTATGGAGTGAGTGAATTGTGAGTTTAACCGGTCTTTTTACATATAAATACACAGTTTCCTTGTACATTTCTGTTTAAAGTGCAGTTTGGGTCATGTATATGTCACATTGTAACAGTTTTGCTTGTTTTTGCCACACCCCCATTTTAGTTGACCGATTAATCGGCAGGACCTGTCTTAAGTCCACCAAGAATCTCCTTAAGTATAGCTTTCTTGCACCAAAACATTTAAGTCCATTGAAAAACTAACAATTAAAAATGTTCATACCATCCCAAACTGAGAATCACCCAAGAAGAAGGACTGAGGGAAGCCCCCGAAGTCACCTCCAGCAAAAGGGTTAGGGGTTGGAGAAGGAACTAAAGAAAAAATACACCAAAATTATGAGTAAAAAATATGTTAAACATTCATTAACAGTAGTGTTAAAACTGCATGTACCTGGGGAGCTGGTCTCGCTGTCCGTATCCATGGCGACCTCATCGTAGTTGTCGTATTGGTAGAGATTTCCTGAGGTGTCCAAACCGGATTTACCTGTGGACTTTCTGTGTTCTCGATCTCTGGACTAATAGAAAAAAATATGACTGATTAGCATTCAATTCATTCATAACATTATCTGACTTGAAATTAGTTTTGCCCCAGTTGACCTAGTTTTAAATTTTTCTATTCTGGTTGGATATGAGCAGCTAAAGTGAAAACTTAGAAGTATTCCATAACTGTTACCTAGTGATCATAATGTAAACATGGGCCAAAACTAAATTACACAACAGTTACGATTAGACTAATAAAAATAAATGACAACTAATTTATTTTGTTAAGAGTGTTAAACAAGACTGCAGTATTAACCTCAGACACAAAGAAGCCATGTTTCTATCAGATTTAACACTCCAGCCGCTGTTACCTTGTTGGGTGTGATGGTTTTCCCTCCAACCAGCTTCATAAATCTGTTGTACTGTTCGTCCTGGTTGGAGAGGTCTCTTATCCTCCGTATCTCCTCCTCTCTCTTCCTCCGCTCCTCCTCTTCTTGTCGTCTCGTCTCCTCCTGTTCTCTCTGTTGTTTTAATTTCCAGTTCCTCAGCTGCTGTCTCCGCACGGCCTGCTTTGACGAGGCTTTGGGATCGTAACAATCAAATAACTTTGTCACTTCTCAAAATACACTTAAAAGGTGCACTATGTAACTTTTTGGGAGGAGTGAACGCCACCTGCTTGTCTCCATGGAGATAATAATGCATGCTTTGCCTAGGAAGTGTTAGGAAGTGTTAGGAAGTGCATTAGCCTTATCCATCTTGCACTTATCCATTTACAGGTGTTTATGTTGCTCAAAATACCTTGAAAAATATTCATTCTAACTGTGTCAGTGTGCCTCTCCACAGATCCTTCTCGTCTCCATGGAAACATCCTCAAGTTTGGTGTCTCTCCAAGAAAAGTTACATAGTACAGTTGCTGACACTACAGTCACAGCTGAACCTGTGTCCAAAGCCTTAACCTGCAGATAGAGACCCAGACAAGTGTGTCTCACTCTCAGTTTATGGACAGGTCTCATGTGAAAGAACCTCCAGAATTCACTCACTGAGCTGCAAAGGCTGCACTAGCACTGACTCATGATTGGCTGCAGGTGTTTGGGTTTAGGGAGTGACCATTTAGATCAGAGAGATTCCTTTTAGGTTTAAACCACCTGGATTTCAGCACTGAAACTGGCAACCCAAATGAGAGAGCCATGTGACACTCTGTAACAATACTAATGCTGATTTATTCTTATCTGTAAAGTTCTATTTGGTTTGAACACGTTTACGTCGTATCTGGGGACACAGATCTTACATACAGTTCCTTTAAAACAACCATAAATATTTGCGTTGCCTTTCAGTGTCTCACCGGGGCTGAGTTTCTTGTTGGCACTCTGGGATTTGTTCTGGTTTGGCCTCCCTCTGTCCATTGGGGTCTTGGGTGCTGGGGTCTTTGGTCCAGGTTTGGCTCCAGGTTTGGCTCCAGGTTTGGCTCCAGGTTTGGCTCCAGGTCTAGGACTGGGTTTAGGACTGGGTTTAGGACTGGGTTTGGGGCGGTCTCTGTCTGGTCCCCCAGTCCTGTTGTAGTCCCGGTCCATAGACCTAGTCCCTGGTTTAGGCCGGTCTCGATCTCGGTCCTGAGAGAAAAAAAGTCACGAGTCATGGATTGAAGAGGATTCTTGGTTATGGAGGTCACAATATAATCATCTATCTCAATTTGAATAGCCATAATATGTGATTTAGGTTTTAACTCTTTGGTCTAAACAAAGGCTGAAACTTTTTTAAACCTGAATTTATACAGTTAAATGGAGTGAAGTTACACAATTAAATACAATGGTGAAATCTCTGTCATCCTTAAGTCTAAACAAGACACGACCTGGTCTAGCGCTGGCCTAGTCCTGTCTCGGTCTTGGTCCCAAGTTGAACCTGGTTTGAACTTGGTCTTACAATGGTTCTGTGGAGCTTTTCACTGGTATCTAAAATAGAGTTTAAACAGTATACGCTCTACCTGAGAGTTGGTCCTGCTGCGTGTCCGTGTACGCTCAGTAGGGGGCGTGATGGAGGCGGCAGAGGAGGAGCGTGTGGTGACTCTCTGCCTGTTCGGAGCCGCAGTAGGACTAGGGTTTGAGCTGGAGGGGGCGCTCTTGTCCTGGGCGGGTCTGGTGATGCGTTCTTTGCTCTTCTTCATCACTTGCAGTTCTTTCTGGTGCCATTTTTTACTAGCAGACTGAAGAGCCAACAACCGCAACTGCAACTCTGACAGCTCCTCCTCCTCTACCTTTGGCTTCAAATGAAAAACAAAATAGTTTAAGTAT
Source organism: Periophthalmus modestus (assembly GCA_019594935.1). Lineage (NCBI taxonomy): Eukaryota > Metazoa > Chordata > Actinopteri > Gobiiformes > Gobiidae > Periophthalmus > Periophthalmus modestus. The sequence continues at coordinate 4,338,189 of JAIEZT010001390.1, forward strand.
TTTAGGTTTTTTGGCAGTTTAAAGGTCCTATATTACACAAAACTCTTGTGAGCTTTGAGCCATGTTAAAAGGTTATTATCTCCTCAAAAATATACCTGGAGTTGTTTTTTGTTTCATTCACACATGTTTGAGTAACTCTTTATTATTAGTCCATCTCCAAAGCTCAAAATGCTCTGTTCCACCTTGTGATGTCATGTAGTGGTAGTTTTCAAGTTAACAGCTCCTTTTACCTTTAGTTCAGTAGAGACTGGCAATTCCGGGGCTGAAATCATCCAAATGATTGTAGTGAAGGTGTGTGGAGTTTAAAAACACAGTGGAGCACTTCCTGTATTACCACATAACATCACAAGGTGGTGTTATGTGGTGAGTGTTTTTCTGTTTGAGAGAAGAACTCAGCCTTAATATGAAAGTTTTATGTGTTAAACATGTGTGAACAAAACAAAACAACTCCAGGCAGAAAAAAGCATAATATGGACCCATTATTTTGTGAAGTGAAGGTTTTAAACCTTCACTTCACAAAATAATGATTCTGTTGTTTATTTGTATTAGTCTAATCAAAACTATTGTGTATTTTGTCACATCTGTTGCCCATGTCCAACCAGGAAGTAAAATAATAAACTTTTAAAAGTAGGCCAGATTTTTTGTTGTATCTTAGAATCTCCACAGTTTAACCTGAGCTGGAAGCTGGTCAGAATTCTCAGGTGAAATTTGCTGTTTATCAAATTGTCAGATTGCAGATGTGATGACCTGGTTTGTGGTTAATGTCTCTGTATTTACCTTGTCAGTGGAGTTGTTGGACTCTACACTTGACACTGAGGACTCTCTCTTGCAGTTTGTAATGGTTTCGGCCTCATTTTCTCCATCTCTGCAGCACACACAGATCCTCTCCTCCTTCATCTCCTCTTTTATCTCTTTGTTCGTTTCCTCCTTCCTCTCCCCATCGTCTTTATTTTCACTGCAGCAGCAAACACAAGTCTGCTCTTTCGTCTGCACAGTTTGTGGTTCTGTCTCTCTGCCATCTTGAATTTGACCTTCTTCACCTAAACATGGACAATAAAGAAGCAAATACTATATTAATTAGCGGGTCCAGCCCCAAATCTTTCCCAAGCCAGAATACTGTATATTCACTCTTAATCAGGTTACGGGTTAGGTCCAGGAAGAGTTCATTTGGTTGTGAAAAAATATATTGTCCAAATGAACTTCCAAAAAAATCTGGTAAATTTTTTTTGTCAATAATACCCACAAATCCCTGTACTCACCCTCCTTGTCGGTGTCTGTTATCTCCGCTTGCTCCACCCACTTCTTTTGCAGCTCGTCCAGATTGGCCGGGACTTTCTGACGCAGCGGTTTGATGTTAAATGACTGGAACACTCTTTTTTCTGTATCCGCCGTCTCCTCTTTGGTGCTTTCACTTTGCTCACTAGCGCCCCCTTCAGACTGCTCAATACTGATATTATTATTGCAGAGAGTTCCAGTATTGTCCTCTGGTTGCGTTTCTTTCACGGGGGCATCTTTAGGTTCTAATGCCATAGTCTCTTCCTTTCGTATACACTCCAGTTCAAGCTGTATTTGTTTGTATCGCGATAACAGGTCTTCAAATGACTCCTCCGCACTGGTCTCTGGTTTGGCACAATTATAAACAGGTTTTCGAGGCTGGTTTCGTCCCATTGGCTTCTCTGAGGTCAAAAGGTTAAGGAAAAACATTGACAGAGACAATAAAACGCACTGGATAGGGTTGCAAGATTCATCTAATTCGCAATTTGAATGGACGTTGTTTTGAAACACCATAATTTCCTCCACAAACTTGTGTTGTCAAAAGTATCGAAAATCTGATCCTAAAACTACTATCGAAACTAAAAGTATGAACATATCCTTCCATTTGTCCTTTGGAGTGACAGCTCCGAGTCTCTAAGGACCTGGAGTCTTAAAATAAAACATTGGTAGGAAGGTTCAATTAGCATCAACTGGGCTTGACAATGATATTCTATTTTAAATCTTCTGCTTTCAAATAATTCTTACACTTTCAAAAGTTTTAATGAATAAATAGTGACGCAAATCTTGTCTGTATTTTAATAACTGTTTCACTGTCTCATGGACTTAACTTCAGAAACCAAAAGGAACCAAATACATTTTTTCCTCCTCTTGTCCCTCTAGTGCTAGAACTAACCTGCAACACAGTATATTTACATAGTGCCCATTTTAAAGCCACAATACATAACTTTTGGTTCTGGTAGAGTTTATTGCGCTGACAAACTTGTGTCCTTACTGTGAGCAGGCTTGCATCTCCACAAACATGACCTTATTTGGCATGGAGAAGCATCGCCTCCCGTTTCCCTGGAAATGTAGTTTGTTTGGCTATAATCTTGCACAGCATGGCATAAAACGCATCTACCTCCATGGAGAACGTTCCGAAGTGTGGTTTTAACTGTCTGTTTCCATGGAAGCATACAGGGGACGCTCCACCTCCAGAAAACTACATACTAGAGATCAGATGATGTGGATTTTTCATGGCCGATGTTGATTGTTTAGAATCCAGAGCAGCTGATGTTTGATGAGCTCTGATGATACTTTTGTGTCAATATGTAGGGTTGATTTTGATCATTTTCCCCAAAAATATATGAATTGAAATTACAACTAAGATAAATATTGTCTATACTTTTTACTGCTCTGCATAATTAAACTATAATAAGGAAAGATCATCTCAATAGAAATTATTTTCAGACATCCACAGCCCTGTTTTTACTACTAACCCACAATGGAGCTGTGTAGACTAATTTTGTGAATGTCACCATCGCAATAATGTGTTAAAATAAAGCTTTATGCAAATATCAGCCTGATATCGGCAATATATCGGTCTATCTCTATTACATACTGCTGCCAATAAAAACATTTAACCCCAAAGAACTTAAATAAATCATGAGGAGAAACAGACAAAACGCTTCTTAGTGTGAGGCAGCAGTCTATTTGAACACCTGGCACTGACGCCTGAAAAAAACAAATCCAGGATGTTCTCATTCACAAAAACAGAGCTCAGAGATGAACTATTTAAAGCAGCTACAGCAAATACAATCCCATTCAGAGATGAGAGTGAGCCCGCCCCCTACAGTTAAAGGTCCTACATTGCACAAAACTGACTTCAGTGAGCTTTAAGTCAGGTTATAATGTTGTTACCTCCTCAAAAACATTGTTGTGTTTTGTTTAATTCACACGTTTAACACACAAGAACTACATATTTAGGATGAGTTCTGTTCCACCTTGTGATGTCATGTGGTAATACAGTAAGTGCTCCACTATGCTTTTAAACTCCATACAATTTCACTAGAATCACTTGGATAATTTCAGACCTGGAATTTCCAATCTGTATTGAACAAAATGTAAACCATAGCTGTTGAAAACTTGAAAACTACTACCTCATGACATCACAAGGTGAAACAGAACATTCTAAGCTTTGGAAATGTAGACGGACTAATAAAGGGTTACTCAAACATGTGTGAATGAAACAAAACACAACTCCAGTATGTTTTTGAGGCGGTAACAACGTTGTAACATGCCTTAAAGCTCCCAAGAGTCAGTTTTGTGTAATATACGACCTTTAATCAGCAGGATATGTGTTTAGTCAATGCCCTACATTTAATAAAGTGCATGTTTCATATATGGTTCACCTCTCCTACCACAGGCTCAGTAGAAACCTCTGGGAAGCACTGCCAAATGTGTCTGTTGATGATTTCGACTAATGGTTTGAGGACTCTTAATATGTAGTCAGGTTTGGTGTTCTTTTTAGAACGTTCTATCTTCATACATAAGATACAGGTTTATGTGCTGAGCCTCATAACAAAACGATTACAGTGAATTTTGCTCTTATTTCACTTTCATTTACGGAGAATTGTTTCTTACTGCAAACACTGCAAAATTTCCCGGTACATTAAACACACTCAACTGGTTTGTTGTAAAAACAAAGACACTAAACTACTATCATGTGCTTCAAAACTAATGTCTAGACTACAGAGTTAGCAGCTTTTACACAGAATAAGATCCTATGGAGACACAGGGAGGGCATCTGACATACAAGGACATTTAAGTTATGTTTGTAGAGGCCTAAACTACAGGGTTAGCATATTTTACACAAAATAAGGTCCCATAGAGATACTTTGACAGTAGAACAGAATTTTCAAAACAAAATAGTAGTTTTTAGTTCTGATAAACAGAGCATCTGAAAAGCCATTAATGAGGTTATTATGGAAAATAGATTTTTGCAGTTTTCTATCATATTATAACGTTGTTTCCTCATCAAAAACATGACTGAAGAGGTTTCAGATATCATCCATACATGTTTGAGTAATTTAGCGATCTCTCCTGGTCCCCGTTTGAACCCTCCTTACGGTTAGCAGGACGAGCCTGTACAAGGCTCCGCCCACAAACCTATGTCACCCATGCTCCCACAGGACAATTCTCCATAAATATCCAAAACAATACACTACAACTTGACAAACTTAATGTGATGTGCAGTATTTTCATTAGCAGGATACACACTGACTGTGTTGTGATAGCGCTCTGAAGGGAGAGTAACTTGGGGAGGAGAGCAATGCGTTGTTTTGGGAAAATATAAAATTTTCAAAACAACAACAAAAGGTATCGTGGTGATCCAAATGTGTTATATGTTAGCAGTTAATACCCCATAGAAGTGTAAGAGTATACTCCCTCTTTCAGTATCAATACTTGTGCAAACGAGTACTTAGTTTCCGTAATAGTTTTAGTACTGATACTTATGGTAGCCCTGTGAGCACCAGATGAAGCGGTAACACCAAACATTCAAATTGTTTTCTTTCTATGCCCTTGTGAACAGTAAACTCTCTGTAATTGAATCCTGGGGTCCCTGGTGGCTCACACACTTGAAGGATACGTTTCCTGGAGGGAGAGTTGTTCTTGTTCCCATGATTCTCAGCGGCGCCGTACCTGCCGATCGCTCCCCTGTTGCCATGGTTACCCCCTCTCCTCCAGTCGGCTCCTCTGCCTCCTCTGGCATGTCTGAACCTCCCCAGAGCTCCGTGACTCCGCTCCCAGAAGTTAGAGCGTTGCGTCGCCTCCCCATGAACTGAAACACACAGAGAAACAGATTCAAAACACACGGTGGAACTTGTGATATTTATCTACTGTAACGTCCTGCTCTCTAGCCTCTCTAAAACAAGCGTTAATACAACTGCAGTACATCCAGAACATGTGTCCTGTACTCAGGTCTCTGGCTCCTGTGGCTCAGAGAATAGACTTTAAAGCAGCTCTGTGTGAACAAGTCTCTCCATGGCTCCTTCATGTTAGTGCCATATGAACCATCTCGCACTCTGAGAACTTTAGGGACCAGCCTCCAGCTGTAGTCCTGGTGTAGCCCCAGCCTCTCAATATATTCAAATAGTCAATTTCACAAACCCAACTGAATTTAGGGATGTACCAATCCAGCTTTCTCGTTTCCGATACCAATATCAATCATATAGTTTTCAGTATCTGCTAATATCCAGTGTGGGCAAGGAAAATCTCTTATTTCCCTTGAACACAGTTAACATATTCCACAGAGATCCAGTTGTGTTATGTAACTGTTATGTTTCCTTCACATCTGGACTGAACAGCTTTGTATGAATAAAAGTTCAAACATTATGAGACATTCTGGGCCAAAATCAGCCTGTAAATAAGCTCACTGAATCCATTTAAAGGATACTGATACTGATATCGCATCCAGCTAATTTTTTCAGGATCGATATTCAATGCCGTATCAGTACTGGTCCATCCCTAGTTGATTTCTTACATCTTTAATAATACAGTTTTATGCCCTGAGCCTGATAAACCCTTGAATGAATTCCTCCCCACTCTGAGCCATCACATCACAGCCAGCACACTTCACAGCCATTTTAATGTGTTTTATTGTGAGCCTGTGTTCTGCCACTGAGATGGAAGATAATCAAGTTTTTTTCCTATTATTTTGTCAATAGACAGTAGAGTGCAGATCACATGTATAGTGGTGTAAAAGGCCTTACATTTTCCTTAAAGGGCCTATATTACACAAAGTTGACTCTTGTGAGCTTTAAGCCATGTTATAATGCTGTTACCTCCTCATAAACATACCTGGAGTTGTCTTTTGTTTCATTCACACATGTTTGAGTAACTCTTTACTTTTTAGTCTGTCCACATCTCCAAAGCTCTAAACACTCTGCTCCACCTTGTGATGTCATGAAGTGGTAGTTTTCAAGTTAACAGCTACCATTTACCTTTAGTTCAGTAGAGATGGGCAATTCCATGTCTGAAATCATCCAAACAATTCTAGAGAAGTTGTATGGAGTTTAAAAACACAGTGGAGTGCGGGTTAAAGTCCTGTATACAGGTTTGAGTCCTGTGACCCACCGTGGACTGGTGTAGTGGGCAGACGTACGCACCCAGCTACGTAGGGACACAGCACTTCCCTGGGAGTTTTGGGTCCCTCAAAAATAATAAAAGCAGGGGGAGCACGTTTGAGTCCCCAACTGGTGCGTAATATTGTTATGGGGTTAGAGTCCCCGGTGAGGGTTAAAGTCCCTCATGAAGAAAGGTTACGTGTTCAGGTTAAAGTCCTGATAGTAAAACAGGTTAAAGTCCTGATAGTAAAACAGGTTAAAGTCCTGTATACAGATTTGAAATTTTGAATAGTATTGTTTTGATTTGTGTGATTTCAATGTCTTTCTTATTCCGTAAAGCACTTTGAATTACCTTGTGTACGAATTGTGCTATACAAATAAACTTGCCTTGCCTTGGAGCACTTCCTGTATTACCACATGACATCATAAGGTGGAACAGAGTGTTTCCCGTTTCAGTGAAGAACTCTAGAAGAGCCTAAATATGCAGGGTTTGTGTGTTAAACATGTGTGAATGAAACAAAATGATTTCCTCACCTCTTAGTCACTGTCAGCTGACCCGGGCAGGCGGACTGTTACACTGAAAATGTTTGGGTGTGGTGCTGACACTGGGATCATGAACCTTGTCATTAATTCACATCATGAGGCAGGAATGGGCAGACTTGGACTTTTTGAGCTGATGCCAATATCAGATACATGGCCCGCTGCTGTGGCCGATACAGATTTTTAGCTTTTGAAATCTATAGCAAGACCACATTAATTTAAAGTATCGATAAAAATCTTACTTCTCACTTTCATAAAAATAATGAGAAAATGTATATTAAATCATTTGATTGTGTAAACATACAGACATAACACACTTTCATTTTCATTTTTACTCATGAGTCTGTTCAAAAAGGGCACACAGAGAATGGGACAGTGGAAAACATATTGGTATTGAATATCAGTATTGAGTATTGATATCGATGCTTTAATGTTGTTTCCTCATCACAAACAGACCTGGAGTTGTGTTTTGTTTCATTCACATGTTTAACACACAAACCCTGTATATTTAGACTGAGTTCTTCTCTCGAACAGAAAACACTCTTTAAACCATCCACACACCTTCACATTTGGATAATTTCAGCCCTGGAATTGCCAATCTCTACTGAACTAAAAGGTAAAAGGAGCTGTCAACTTGAAAACCACCACTTCATCAGAAGGTGGAACAGAACATTTTGAGCTTTGGAGATGTTTGAGTAATCTTGTATTATTAGTCTGTCTACATGTGTGAATGAATCAAAACATAACTCCAGGTCTATTTTTGAGGAGGTACCAACATTATAACATAGTTTAAAGCTCACAAGGCTTTAAGGCCTTTAAGTATCATTTTTCAAACAGGCCACTCAGTGTTACCATGCGCTGGGGTCTTACTGTGTCCTGGTGTCTGGGGCGAGGTCAGAGGGGAGGGTGGAGCTGGCCGGTCTGGTCCACTTGGGCCGCTCTGCTGCCTGTGGCCCAGAGGGAAGGGCCCACGAGGGGGTCCGTGAGGGGGTCCATGAGAGGGTCCGTGAGAGGGTCCGTGAGGGGGTCCGTGAGAGGGTCCGTGAGAGGGTCCGTGAGAGGGTCCGTGAGGGGGGCCGTGAGGGGGGCCGTGAGGGGGGCCGTGAGGGGGGGGGCCGTGAGGGGGGCCGTGAGGGGGGCCGTGAGGGGGGCCGTGAGGGGGTCCGTGAGGGGGGCCGTGAGGGGGGCCGTGAGGGGGCCGTGAGGGGCTCCGTGGGGGGGACCGTGAGGGGCTCCGTGGGGGGGGCCGTGAGGGAACGGCATCAGCGACCGGAAGTCTGGAGGAGAGAAGCAAAGTGTCATGAATGATGTGTGGCACTGACTGTTATTTTAAGGAGTAAATAGTTGGGTTTCAGATGACATCACTACATTCTATAGGCCAATAATCCTTAAAACAAATGAGGGGAAACTAAAACAAGTAATGTTGAAATCCTTGTTTTGTTGTAATAGCAAGTTCTTGGCTCCAGTCACTAACAGAAATGATCAGGTTCAACATTTGTACATGTATCTTTTCGATATTTTTGACAAAGTACAACGTAATCAAAAGGGGAAACTGTCTCTTGCCCCCATGTGGGAGTATGACATCATAAATAAATACATTTACAAGATCTTTGATTTCTTAAATTTTTTTTTAAAGCTGGTAAAATGTAAAGGGACATCGTATTTGTAAGTCATCTTTGGGTTTTCAACACCAAGCATGAAAATAAGGAACCTCTATAGTTTCCTTTGCCGTCTGATGTGAACACAACAAACTGGACAGATTTATTTCTGGAATGATCTTTGAATTATGAAAGTAAAAGATTAAAAATAGCTAAAACGTTAATTTAAATATCTAAATATAAAGGAAAGGGACAGCTAATTTATAAGAACTGTCTAAAACTGGCCAGACTTGAATAACTTCTGAAACAAGCTTTGTATTTCTGAATATAAAAAAGATAGTTAATTTAAAAAAATGATAATTAATTTCAGCCACAATCAGAAAAACAGAGAACATCCATTACTGTCCATTGTTTTCTGTCAGAGTTACAGATCATTTATAAGGGGAGGGAGGTCAAAATGGGACAGATTTTAATATTTTATAAGCTAGTCTTTGTATTCTAAATATAAAAAATGAACATTAACTAGATTTTAAATGTATGCAAAAAAATAAAAGGACAGTTAATATTATTGTTAAGAGCACAGGGGCCTGTCAAAAAGCCAAGTCATCTTTGGGACATCGACCATGGCTTGGTTGTCTTAAACTGGACAGATTTTTAACTAAGATAATCTTTGTTTTCTAAATATTAAAAAGACAAAATGGCTAGATTTTACATTTCGGCAAAAATAAAAAGGGACAGTAAATGTTTAAAGGTTGTGGGATCCTGACAAAAATGATAGAAATCATTTTTGGGGGACGTCTAGTTGTAAAAAACGATCAAAATAGCTGTATTCTAAGTTTTTCCTAAAATATAAAAGGGACATCTATTTTATAAGAGTGGAGTGGTCCTGTCAAAACTGGTCAGATTTTACATTTTTTATAACTAAACTATAATCTTTATGTTCTGAGTATAAAAAATGCCAATGCCAATAAAGCATAGCGCTCATCTTTGGGTATGCATCTATGGTTCAGACTGTTATATTTCTATTTTCCAAGGATAATCTAAAGATAGAAACACAGAAACAGCTGTATTTTACATGTCGTAGGGCCATCAGTTTCATGAGGGCGGAAAGGTGCTGTCAACATGCCATAATCCCAAATTGAGAGTTTGGTCACAGGTCTTTTTTCCCCTCGGATGAGCCACACTTTTAAGTCCTGTTTATGCCCGTATTCCCCGTACCCACCACGGTCCATGAGAGGCGGTATGTTGCCCGGTATGCTGCCCGGTCGGTTGCCCGGTGTGGCCCGCGGTGCTCGGTTCCCATCCCCCCGCAGGAAAGGCACATTCTCCTCGGTTTCATCATCGCAGATCTCCCCGTCTTCGAGCTCTCCTTCCTCCTCTCCAGCTCCGGGCGGCTGATTACACGCGTTTAAATCCATTTTTTAGATTAACTACAGATTAAATGTATTATGGAAACTGGTGGTTTAAGAAATCACCGAATAAGTGTAGTACAATTCATGTTGGGAGTCCAAAATGAACACATCCAGCGCTGACAGATTAGCGGCGGAATGCTAACAGCACTAGGCTAACACTTCTGCTGGTCTCGCACAGTCTCGCGAGAATTGGTGCGAAACAACGCTACCCCGAGACTTGAAGGAATTCCCCGAAATGAAGAAAAAGTAATAGAAATGTGACTAAAACAAAAGTTTTATTTTCACTCGCATATACATTATACGGGGGTATGGATTCTAGGCAACAGGGTTTCCTCACGTCCTAGAAATCTTGAAAGCTTGACGCAAATGTGTAAAAAAACAAAAACAAAAAACGTGTTACGTGTTATTAGTACTACGTGTTATTAGACTATAACATCCAGCCGAGCTTTAAATATTACCTTACGAACATTAGAAAACTGTATTACAGTTGTATTTACATTAAGTCTTATTTATCTATCATTTGGAGCAGCTAATGTGGTGTGTAAATTATAGTTTATGATCTGGTCTCTAATTAGACAGGAGTCATTATCACTGGAGGAAGAAGTACTCAAGTAAAACTATCACATGAAAAAATCTACTCAAGCAAAATTATTAAAGTACCAGTTTAAAAATGTACTTTAAAAGTGAAAAGTAAATGTAGTTCATTTAGGTTTCTCGTTCATACCACTTTTAATGGATTTAGAAGTGTTACGGTCTATGTGTGTGTATACACACATACATATATGACCTCAGTATACAGGGTAGGCCTCAGGTTTTTCTCTTTTGTAGTTGTTTATGCAACAATGACTCATTATATATATATATTGCATAAACAATTAGAAAAGAGAGTCCATGATATATTATGAGACTTATTATAGCTCTATGATTTCAGAAATCAAGTGGATCAGACCAAGGACGGCCTTACAGCACCCTCTAGTGGTTAATTCCGCGCAGGACAAAGGGGCAGGAGAAATAGGTCTGCAGTGTATGTGCAGTGACGTGTGACGTCATCAACCTCAATGTGCTCCATTCATTCATGTGTGAGTGACCCTGTATCCTGAGGTAAACCCTGTATCCTGAGGTAGACCCTGTATACTGAGGTAGACCCTGTATACTGAGGTAAACCCTGTATCCTCAGGTAGACCCTGTATGCTGAGGTAGACCCTGTATGCTGAGGTAGACCCTGTGTGCTAAGGTAGACCCTGTATGCTGAGGTAAACCCTGTATGCTGAGGTAGACCCTGTATGCTGAGGTAGACCCTGTATCCTGAGGTAGACCCTGTATGCTGAGGTAGACCCTGTATGCTGAGGTAGACCCTGTATGCTGAGGTAGACCCTGTATACTGAGGTAGACCCTGTATGCTGAGGCTGACCCTGTATCCTGAGGTAGACCCTGTATGCTGAGGCAGACCCTGTATTCTGAGGCTGACCCTGTATACTGTGTAACCCTGCTAAGGTAGACCCTGTATGCTGAGGTAAACCCTGTATGCTGAGGCAGACCCTGTATACTGATGTAAACCCTGTATCCTGAGGTAGACCCTGTATGCTGAGGTAGACTCTGTATCCTGAGGTAGACCCTGTATCCTGAGGTAGACCCTGTATGCTGAGGTAGACCCTGTATGCTGAGGTAGACCCTGTGTGCTGAGGTAGACCCTCTATGCTTAGGTAAACCCTGTATACTGAGGTAGACCCTATATACTGAGGTAGACCCTGTGTGCTGAGGTAGACCCTATACGCTGAGGTAGATCCTGTATCCTGAGGTAAACCCTGTATGCTGAGGTAGACCCTGTATGCTGAAATAAACATTGTATGCTGAGGCTGACCCTGTGTGGTAAGGTAGACCCTGTGTGCTGAGGCAGATCGTCTGAAAAGTCAAGAAGAAAATACAGAATGGATTTGTTGTTTAGGAGTTCGATTTTCAACAAAAAGGTGAGAGAGACTAACTGAAAAACTGTTGGCTAATGCTAGCTAGCTTGTGACTGTCATGTTATTTGAGAGACTTGTTTAACAACACAAATCATCTCACCTGTTGTAGTTCCAACTTAATCAGTTCTTTATGATCAGATTGTGTTAAAACAAAGCTCAGATTAAAGTTTAACAAAACCTCAGACAGAGCAGTGCCTACAGTTAGCATCACACCCCCAGGAAATGTGTAGTGTTTAACGTGTCGTCAGTGACATCCACCCGCAGCTCTCTGTCCACTGCCTCGTATTTAAATATTTTTCATTTTAACGTGACTTAGCAAAAACCTGAAAGAAATAAAACTGGAAAGGACGTAGTGACGCTAACCGGCAGGTTGAGGGCGCCGTTGTGCACAAAGCCAGTTGTGCATCAGTCAGAGCACAGAGCCTGGACGTCAGTAGAATGGTGAAAGGACTTGGATCTGACAAAGCACAAGTCAAAGCATCTTCTAAGTTAACATGGTAACCTAAACATGCAGCATTTCTGTGTGTGAATAAAACTAACTAATGAGGGACGAGATGAGTTCTGTGGTTAAAGTGCATTTAACAGCGAATATTCATTTCATTAAAACATAGTTAACACCAGTATATTTAAGATTTGACAAAAAATCTTTCTTCATCTTTTGTAGTTTTGTTATTTTGGTGAAGGTTATAACTTTGCTTCCCTGCTGGGCATGTGCAGATGTGACATACTTAGACGTACATTATCTAGCAGCTATAATGTTTAAAAGAGCCAAAACTTCTCTAAATTACACAATAGTTATAATTTGACAACTAAAAATAAATGACAACTCCTTTATTTAGTTAAATGAAGGTCTGAAAAGTCAGAAAAATGCCGTCCTTGTGCTAAACTGCTTGTGGGTTTTGGATGGAGTTTTCTGTGTTGATGACAAAGAGGGATTCTGTTTTGCAACTCAAAGCTATTTCCTGTATTTTTGTACTTTTCTTCTCAACTTTTTTTCCACAAACACTTAACTGATGTAAAACTATGATGAATATTTAGCTCAGGTGCTATCCACCAGAGAGAGTCAGAATCAGAAAAACATATGAATCTGTCAAATGCAGTTTAAGCAAAAAGAAGTGTCGTAGTTCACTGATGAAGTGTAGCAACTAAACAGTACAACCAAAGAAGATGACAAGAGAGAGAATAACATAAGAGTGGATACACTAGATCTTCAGGATGTTGGTGAGAACTGGACCGGTGACAAAGCATAAGACAGCACTGGAACAGGTGACAGGCAAAGACACACCTCCAGGTGAACTACACACTCTGAACAACAATGCGTGAAAGGGAAATAAATATATAAGTATCAGAATTGTTCAGGCTCTTCTGTGTTTGAATGACACTGTTAGAATAAATAATCATCCTATTCTGTATAACCACTACCCCATCCATCCATCCATCCATCTGCTTTCTTTTGCTTTATTCAGGGCCGGGTCGTGAAGGCAGCAGTTTCAGCAGGGAGGCCCCAGACTTCCATCTCCACACACGCCGAGAGACATAGTACCTCCAGCGTGTCCTCGGTCTTCCCCGAAGCCTCCTTCCAGTGGGACTTACCCAGAACACCTCCCTAGAGAGGCGTCCAGGAGGCATCCGGAACAGATGCCTGAGCCACCTCAGCTGCTCTCAACATGGAGGAGCAACGGCTCTACTCTGAACTCCTCCCATGTGACTGACGTCCTCACCCTCTCTCTAAGGGACCACCCAGCTGCTCTGCAGAGGAAACTCATTCTGACCTCTTGTATCCACTATCTTGTATTTTCGGTCATTATAACCACTGCTGTAGTTCATTATTGTACAGTGTTCATCAGAATCAGAATCAGAAGAAGTTTTATTGCCATTGTCCGTGAGACTAGGAACTTACTTCGGTGATAAAGTGCACATAGAACCACACTGAATAAATAAAAATACTGGCATGCAGGAGGTAGAAAAAATATATACAATAATGGCATCAAAACAACAACAGTGCAACATGGGTGACCAGTGTTATAAAGTGTCCAGTTTAGTGCAGGTTTATGAAGTGTTCATGAGGGAAACAGCAGAGGGGAAGAAACTTCCTGTGACGAGAGGTTCTGGTCCTGATGGACCGTAGCCTCCTGCCAGAGGGAAGTGGCTGAAATAGTCCATGTCCAGGGTGAGAACTGTCAGCTGCTATACGACCTGCTCGCCCCCGAGTCCTGGAGGCATCCAGGTCCTGAGAGAGAGAGAGAGAGATGGAAGGCTGCAGCCAATCACCCTCATGTGAAGAAAAGGACTAGACAACAGCTGTGTGACACAGGGGTTCAAGACATGTATGTCATATTCTATATCTATCTATATATCTAATCAAATAACTAAGTAGGGTAATGACTTATTGTCAAACCAGCAAAATATGCTTCAGCAATTGGAGCATGGAAGCTCGTGGCAGTTTGATACGACTGTGCCGCTTGCCAAGAGGCCTGTGCACCTACGAAGAGGTGCTGAGTCTAAACCATGGTGGCCTCCCACTATAGTGCATTTAAACCTCTGTATAACCAGATTTTCCTTTGAATTTCATCTGTTTCAAGGTTTATCTTTGTCTTAGCAGTAATTAATGAACACGAGATGAAAGGGCTGTTTTCCTCAATAGCATCTGTGAAGTAAGAGCGAGTCAGCATAGCTCCCCCAGTCTCTTCTACTCTCCCCCCTATCTCTCCCCAAATCTCTTCTACTACTCTCCCCCCTCTCTCTTCCCCTGGTCTCTTCTACTCTCTCCCCTCCCCCAGTCTCTTCTACTTACTCTCCCCCCTCTTTCTCCCCCCTCTCTCTCCCCTGGTCTCTTCTACTGTCCCCCTCTCTCTCCCCTGGTCTCTTCTTCTGTCCCCCCTCTCTCTCCCTCGGTCTCTTCTGCTCTCCCCTCTGCCCCGGGTCTCTTCTGCTCATCTACAGTCTGAGGTCTGCCCGCTCCCACGTGTCGCTGACTGACGGGTCCTTGTCTTTTTAAAGCAGCTGCTTCAGTTTCAGTCCTGGGCTCTCGTTGTGGTGAGGGTCACTATAATGAACAGTCTGACAAAGTCAAATGACAGTGAAAGAAACAGCTTTAAACAGTTTACAAAGCCATTTGGAAAACTGCACCATTTGGTGCCTTTGTCCCAAAAGTTTTGTTTCAGATAGTTTACTTTGCAGATAGACGTGGTTTATCCTGTTTTCATCCGGGGCGGGGAAGAGCAGGACCTCTGCTCGCTGGAGATGCCCTGTTGACTTTGACTCACTTGTAACTCGTAGCCTACATCTTAGCACAGAGAGGCAGGCACAAAGGCGGACACAGAGGTGGACAGAGAGGTGGACAGCAACCTGAAGGCCGCACTCCTGGTGAGTGATCAAGAAACTCTAAAAACTATAGAAACTATGGAAACTATAGCTTACAGTTTTTATCAGCTGCTTTGGTACATTTTTCTGACCTGAATTGAACATCTTGTTCAACCTTCAAATCTTCATCATTTGGCCCTTTTCTGTTTGTATTTTCCAAAGGGCAGATGCTTTGGTGCAATGCTCCAAATGGTTTTGTAAAACTGTTTAAAGCTGTTTCTTTCACTGTCATTTGATTTTGTTCAGTATAGTGGCCCTCACCTATTTGGACAAACCTCACTGTTTGGCACCATAGTAGTGTTGTTATACTCAATTTGAGATTAGGAATAGACCTGACACTCAATACCAATTTTGATACCCAATGATAATAAAACACAATTTCTTTAGCCAACAGAATGTGATTTTCAGCATTAAATGGTAGTACTTTCTTTTCTATTCCCATGTGACCTTATATCTGTGTAATCCCTCAGTGGTAGGTTCATAGTGTCCATGGGTGTACACTAGTCTGTATGTCTTATATTTGTTCTACAGCTCAAAGTCATTCTATAGCTATTCAGGAAACGTTAATTTCTGTCCTGTGAATGGGACAGCCGACCCCGGCATGGGGTGATCCATTTTGCTGTGTTTAACAGTTAATAATTGAAGACACAGAAATCTAATTGGCCCCATTTCAGTCTCAGGCCAAGTTTTCCGATGGTAAAAATCTGCTGATTCTTATCCCTGGTTTTGTAACATGATTGTAAAGAGCAAGATGGCGGAGCTTTTCCAGACTGAAAATAGCATTTTATTTCCTAAAAATAAATTAAATAAATAAAACAGAACACCCAATGTGTTATGTAGCTGTTGCTTATTCCTCTCTCATGTAACAAAAGCCTTGTATAAATAAACGTTCAAACATTATGAAACTTCCTGTGTTTAAGTCAGGCCTCTTGCGCTTGTGTGTGTTCAAACATTATGAAACTTCCTGGGCTGAGCACAACCTGTAAATAGTCGTATTACATCAATGTAAATGTCAATCCAGGATATCGACTGAACAATATTTGGAAGCCGAGATCTGATCCAGCAAACTTCCCCGTATTGGCGCCAATATCAGAAACCAGCATCAGATCAGTGCATCCTTAAAAATTTCACAATTCTTTAAGTCAGGCCTCTTGCGCTTGTGTGTGCTTTATAGTTAACATCTCTGGCACACGTGGATCATTATGTTATAATTTACACATTAGAAAATCACAATATTCATCTAAAACGACTTAATAAAAGAAACAAGTCCACTGACTGCCCAATGGGAGCTGACGTCACCGCAAACATCATCAGAACAAAGCTCCCCCTATGGATAGCTGCACATCACACTAATGAGCAGCCCATTTAAAAAAAAAAGACCTAAATGACTACGAGATCCTATGAGTATCACCGATTAATTACATAAAACTGGAGATGGAAGTGCGTACGTTACAGGGGGCATGTACCAGTGGGGGTGAAACGGGGGTAGATCGGCAATTAAAGATACTCTGAAAAGTCTATTTTACAGAATATGTCGGATTTAAAACACACAGCTCCTTATTGTGTCTTCTTGTTTGTCTTTGTGACTCACACAGTGAAGACCTGTGTAAATGCCACAGAAGATCCCAGGATGCAGTACGGCACTATACCTCGCCCGACAGGATTCAGAAAATACTACAAGAGTCTCCAGAATCTCAAGCCCATCCGCTTTTCTTCACCGGAGTCAGTATTTTGTTGTTTTAAAGTTTTTTTTCAATTGCTTTGACACTCAGTCAGCAACATTTTAGCAGTTTTACATTCAAAACGAATCAATCAAGCCCAAAAAGCCAGTTTCACCTCTTAACCTTTGGCCCTGTGTTTTTCTGTGTGTGTTTGTATTAGTCGATTGATCATTGTATTTACATGATAAGGATTTCTATGGGACAACAGCAGAAAGGAGACGTGAGGGAGGACTGTTTGTGTCAGATACTCAGAGATAGGGAATAGTTTTGAGAGCTTTTGCCATTCCCCCCTTTATAGTGCTCAATCGATGGGAAGCACATGTGTTTAGTGATCCTAACCTGTACCAGTGAATCTAATGATGATGATAATGGAGAGATGTCAAAGTAGCAAATGTAAAGACACTGCTTTTGCTTTAAGTAATGAGTGTTGTGGAAAATCAAAGACCTTTACACCACAACTAAACACACACGAGTGAAGTCTGGACACTTTCTCTTTTATGCTTCTTCTTAATGGTCATGATTTTTCACACTGTAGATTCTCACCAACATATTTTGTAGAGTTATTTCACTGTTTTTTTAACTACATACTTTCATATATGGTGCTTTATATATTTGAAGTGTTCTGTGCGTGTATATATATGTAAAAAGCAAAGAAAAAAACATATAGAATGAGAGGTGTGTCCAAATGTTTGACTGGTCGTGTGTGTTCTTGATAGAACCTAATTACAGTTCAAAAGAGAAGAGAAGACAAGAGAGATCATTGTTTCTCAATGCACTGAGGAGAAGACGGGGAGGTGAAACCTTCAGTTACAACCTCCTCACCCTTCTGAAGTCTCCACCGTCTTGCTACCTCTTTTATTAAAATTTAGGAACCCTAGTTACATGTACACTGCCCACTCTCAAGGGGGAGGGGGGACATTTAGTAAGCAGTGCAAAAACACTTTCAACACAAAATACGAAATATACCCCTTCTGCATTCCTTTTGGTCACTCCTTAGTTTGCGCTTCCCTTTAAGCACAAACATCCTCTTAAGATGTTCTCTGACCTTAAATTCACAAGTTTACCGTGACCTCTCCAGTCTGGTCTGGCAATTCTCACAAAACATTCTCTGCAACTCAGAAACAGATATTAGTGGCTTTGATCACAATAATCATGTTAGAGATTAACACAGTGATTATAATTTGAATGATTATATAAATGATTATTACATTACCTTCATGATTCACAGTGAGATAACATATTGAATATATATTGAATCCATCAGTTCTCATTGGTTTTGTGCATGTGTAATGTGTTTGTGTGTGTTCTCATTGGTTTTGTGCACGTGTAATGTGTTTGTGTGTGTGTGTTCTCATTGGTTTTGTGCATGTGTAATGTGTTTGTGTGTGTGTGTTCTCATTGGTTTTGTGCATGTGTAATGTGTTTGTGTGTGTTCTCATTGGTTTTGTGCATGTGTGTGTGTTGTGTGTGTTCTCATTGGTTTTGTGCGTGTGTAATGTGTTTGTGTGTGTGTGTGTGTGTGTTCTCATTGGTTTTGTGCATGTGTAATGTGTTTGTGTGTGTTCTCATTGGTTTTGTGCGTGTGTAATGTGTTTGTGTGTGTGTGTTCTCATTGGTTTTGTGCACGTGTAATGTGTTTGTGTGTTCATTGGTTTTGTGCATGTGTAATGTGTTTGTGTGTGTTCTCATTGGTTTTGTGCATGTGTAATGTGTTTGTGTGTGGTGTGTGTGTTCTCATTGGTTTTGTGCGTGTGTATGTGTGTGTTTGTGTGTGTTCTCATTGGTTTTGTGCACGTGTAATGTGTTTGTGTGTGTTCTCATTGGTTTTGTGCATGTGTAATGTGTTTGTGTGTGTTCTCATTGGTTTTGTGCATGTGTAATGTGTTTGTGTGTGTGTGTGTGTTCTCATTGGTTTTGTGCATGTGTAATGTGTTTGTGTGTGTTCTCATTGGTTTTGTGCGTGTGTAATGTGTTTGTGTGTGTTCTCATTGGTTTTGTGCATGTGTAATGTGTTTGTGTGTGTTCCCATTGGTTTTGTGCATGTGTAATGTATTTTGTTCATTTTTGTGAGTATTTTTGTGAGTTTGTTTGTGATCCAAGGTCAAATCCCCTGGACAATGCAGGCCTCCTGTCCTTTTCCACTTTCACCTGGATGATTCCACTGATATGGTCTGTTTTCCGGAAAAACATAGACTTGGCCTCACTTCGTTTGTCTCCGTATGATTCATCTGATATCAGCACAGACAGGTCAGAATTATCTATCATTACTTGGGGTTATGACGCTAACTGTAAGCACTGCTCTGTCTGTAGCTCTGTTAGACTTTAATCTGCGCTTTATTTTAATACAATCTGACCATAAAGAACCGACTTAGCTGGAACTACAACAGGTGAGCTCATTTGTGCTGTTAAACAAGTCCCACTCAAATAACATTACAGTCACAAGCAGGCTAGCATTAACCAACAGTTTGTCCATTAGTCATTCTTACTTTTTTGTTGAAAATCAAACTCCTAAACAGGACCATGAACGCTCGGCTTGATCACAGGCTCTTGAAAATGTGCTTTTTAAATCCATTTTGTTTTCTTAAGTTTTAGAATCTTAAAATTTTTATTAGTGTTTGCTAATGTATGCATTGTGTCACCATGGTAACTGGTGAACATTCCACCATAGATATACATGTAGAACTTTCTGTAATTTATACTGTATTTTGTGTTTCTGCTGTAGGCTTAAGAGATTATGGGAAGAGGAAGTGGCCAGAGTGGGACAAGAGAAAGCATCTTTACCTCGAGTGATGATAAGGTTTCAGAGAACCAGGCTCATCGTGTCGTCTGTGGTTGCGGCTATTACGATGTTTGCTGCATTTGTAGGGCCAGTAAGTCTCCACAGCACAACTACAGTACGGTCAGGGTGTGTTGTTTGTGGATTGAAATTCAAGTAATTAAAAGCCAAATAGTGATAGTGATGTGAAACATTCTCTCTCCCACTGGACACACAGTAGCATATAGGTACAAAATGTGTCCAAACCATGCATATATAAATGGACGTAGCTAACCCTCTAACTGCCGGTTTCCAAACGGATGCACTTCCAGCTCCATCAGCTCCAATATTTAAAAAACAGTGGCACCCTTTTCAAGAACCAACAGAAGTCCCTGTGATTATGACTGACCCATGTGACCCATGAGTGACCCACAGTGAGTCAAGAAAGGACAATGTTACATGTTCTTTTCACAATTTTATTTATACCAATTGTCTCCAACTAACCCGGGTGTGTCCCAGTTTGAAATTTTGAAAAATTTTGAAAAATACTACAAGAGTCTCCAGAATCTCAAGCCCATCCGCTTTTCTTAGAGTCAGTATTTTGTTGTTTTAAAGTTTTTTTTTTCAATTGCTTTGACACTCAGTCAGCAACATTTTAGCAGTTTTACATTCAAAACGAATCAATCAAGCCCAAAAAGCCAGTTTCACTCTCTTAACCTTTGGCCCTGTGTTTTTCTGTGTGTGTTTGTATTAGTCGATTGATCATTGTATTTACATGATAAGGATTTCTATTAAAACAGCAGAAAGGAGACGTGAGGGAGGACTGTTTGTGTCAGATACTCAGAGAACCTAGGTTAGCACGTTAGCTATGTCAATGTATGTATACAGTCTGGAGAGAAGAAACACAGTCTATGTTCCAAATGTTAATAAAGATATTAAAGCTGGTTAAGATTAAGGCATATCTTATCTTATCTGTTTTGGACACCATACAATATCAGATTTAAAGCAAAAGATTTTAGTCCAGTTTGAAACTATAAAAATAAAATGAAGAGCACTTGGTGTAATGTTATGTAACAATGATTTTTGCTTAAATCTCTCCATAGGCTGTAATGGTTTATGAGATCCTTAAATACATAAGTGGTCCAGAGTCTCACACATTAACCAAAGGAGTATGTCTGGCCTTGGCATTGTTCATCTCTGTACTCTGGAAATCTTTGTTCCAGTCTCTGGTCTGGGCCATTAATCTGCGCACAGCTATCAGACTCAAAGGGGCTTTCTCAGCTCTAGCTTTCCAAAAGGTCCTCTCCCTTCGAGGCAACAGTGGCCTTCCTATGGGCGAGGTAAAGGTCCTGTTTCAGGGTTATGGTGTATGGTGTATACACTGTATACATATATGAGTCTGTTACTAGACTGTATGTATACAGTTACGTGTATACATTTATACATGTATATAGTCTGTTTCCCGTATAACAACTTACCTCCATGTTCCTCTTTATCCAGCTGATTACTGTTCTGACCAGTGATGGATACCGGCTCTTTGAAGCAATCATATATGGGAGCTTCTTGCTGGCCACTCTACTGCTGTTTATCATGTGTGTTGCATACGCCTATTATGTGTTGGGCCCTACTGTTCTTGCTGGCGCCTTCACCTACCTGCTCTTTTTTCCTGTAATGGTGGGTCCAAAAGTGTTTTACAGGAGCTGAGCTGTCATCACCTTTATTATTGTTACATTTTTTTTGGGCAGGCTTTTATTGGCAAAATGGTTAAAAAATTCAAATCTCGTGCCTTTGAGTTGACTGATGTTCGAGTTCGCAAAATTAACGAGATACTGACCAGCATCAAACTAATCAAGATGTATGCCTGGGAGGAGAGCTTCGAGAAGGAAGTCGCAAGTAAAATCTTCACCTTTTTTAATCCTTAAAGTATAAGGAGTCCTTATGGTATAAGGCTTATACCATAACATTGCAACCCTTTGAGATGTACTATCCCTCTGAGATGTACTATCCTTCTGAGATGTACTATCTATGTACTGAA
The DNA here is from genome assembly GCA_019594935.1 of Periophthalmus modestus. Classification (NCBI taxonomy): domain Eukaryota; kingdom Metazoa; phylum Chordata; class Actinopteri; order Gobiiformes; family Gobiidae; genus Periophthalmus; species Periophthalmus modestus. Next base: position 4,359,954 of record JAIEZT010001390.1, read on the forward strand.
CCCGTTGTACTATTACAAAGTCCAGTAGAGTCATTTAGATCCATACTCAGGTTTAAAAACCATCTGCTTCTGTGAGTGTTACTGAAGACAAAAGTGTAGTGTCTTTAACTTCATGACCTTTGAAATCGCTGTCTATGTAATCCCTCAGACATTTGCCATTCACGGTTATGTAAAAACATGAGTGAATCTAATTTATTCTGGATGTCTGATGTATGTTCTAGCTATCAGGGAGAAAGAAAGGAGAAATATTAGGAATGCCAGTTATTTTGAGAATACCGACATCACCCTCTCCACTCTCGCCCCGACCCTCGCCACTGCGGTCACGCTTTTGGTGCACTCGGCCTTTGGTTTACCTCTGACCTCTGCTACTGTAAGTGATCCACTGTGACCTCTGCTAATATAAGTGATCCACTGTGACCTAAGCTAATATAAGTGATCCACTGTGACCTCTGCTAATATAAGTGATCCACTGTGACCTCTGCTAATATAAGTGATCCACTGTGACCTAAGATAATATAAGTGATCCACTGTGACCTAAGATAATATAAGTGATCCACTGTGACCTAAGCTAATATAAGTGATCCACTGTGACCTAAGATAATATAAGTGATCCACTGTGACCTAAGATAATATAAGTGATCCACTGTGACCTAAGATAATATAAGTGATCCACTGTGACCTAAGATAATATAAGTGATCCACTGTGACCTAAGATAATATAAGTGATCCACTGTGACCTAAGATAATATAAGTGATCCACTGTGACCTAAGATAATATAAGTGATCCACTGTGACCTAAGCTAATGTAAGTGAGCCACTTTGTAGGCTGTACCTCTATACAAACATGTGTATTCAAGGTACTGCACAAGTATAATGCTGCTTTAAAATTTGTTTTGCTGGTTATAGGCTCAGGCTTGCAATATTTCAGGAATTTTCAAAGTTGGAAATTTTCCATGGGAATTAAAGGGAATATGTGAAGATTATTGTGAATTAACAGGAAATCAAACCCTTGTCTCTTCATTAGGAATGATGCACAGAAAAATTAACTCTTGTGAGCTTTTGTTCTCACATGTTTGAGTAACTCTTTATTATTAGTCTGTCAACATCTCCAAAGCTCAAAATGCTCTGCTTCAACTTGTGATGTCATGAGGTGGTAGTTTTCAAGTTAACAGCTCCTTTTACCTTTAGGTCAGTTCAGATCGGCTATTCTAGGGCTGAAATAATCCAAATGATTCTAGTGAAGGTGTGTGGAGTTTAAAAATACAGTGGAGCATTTCCCGTGTGACCACATGACATCACCAGGTGGAACAGAATGTTTTCAGTTTGAGAGAAGAACTCAGCTTAAATATGCAGGGTTTGTGTGTTAAACATGTGTGAATGAAACAAAACACAATTCACAATTAAAACAGAGAATAGTGTAATATGGGAACTTTAAGTTATGCAAATAAACCATAGCAGATGTGACCAATAGGGTTTGATGAGAAGATGTTGAGGCGTTTCAGGGTTAAACTTGTTCCACTATGTTACATTTGTATCTGAGGTCCCCTGTTGTCTCAAACTATCTGAATCGATGAATATCAGTGTTACATGAGCTCATATTAGGGCCCGGGGACAAGGCAAAGCGAAACAAAGAACCACTGGAGCACCAACCTGACTGGGCGGAATTATAATATAAAAAATAACATGATAAATTGTTCAAACACACGACCAGTCAAAAGTTTCGACACACCCTCTTGTTCAGTGTTTTTTTCTTTATGTTTACTACTTTTCATAGACATATGGAAGACATCAAATATGTGAAATAAGATATATGGGATTATGTAGTACAAAAAAAAGTGAAATAACTCTTCAGTGAGAATCTACAGTGTATATAATCATGGAAATAAAGAAGAAAATGAAAAAGTATGTCCAAACTTTTAACTGGTCGTGTGAGATGTGGATGGACATTTTAAATATTATGCTTTATAATTATTTTGATCAGAACACGCACTACGCTGTAACAAACATGTTTTGTGTTCACCAGGTATTTGGCACCGTTTCCATATTTAACACGATGAGGTTCAGTCTGTCTATGCTTCCACTGGCCATTCACTGTCTTATTATGGCTGCTATTTCAGTCAGACGCCTCCAGGTAATCTCCCTCTCTCTCTCTGTCTGTCTCTCTCTCTTTCTGTCTCTCTGTCTGTCTCTATCCCTCTCTCTCTGTCTCTCTCTCTGTCTGTCTCTGTCTCGCTCTCTTTATCTCTCTCTCTCTCTCTGTCTCTCTCTCTCCATCTGTCTCTGTCTCTCACTCTTTCTCTCTGTCTCTCCGTCTGTCTCTGTCTGTCTTTCTCTCTCTCTCTCTGTCTCTCTCTCTTTGCCTGTCTCTGTCTCTCTCTCTCTCTCTGTCTGTCTCTGTCTCTTTCTCTCTCTGTCTCTCTCTCTCTCTGTCTCTGTCTCTCTTTCTCTCTGTATCTCTGTGTCTGTCTGTCTCTCTCTTTCTCTCGTCTCTCTCTCTCTGCCTCTCTGTCTCTCTCTCTGTCTGTCTCTGTCTCTTTCTCTCTCTCTATCTGTCTCTCTCTCTGCCTGTCTCTGTCTCTCTCTCTCTGTCTCTCTTTCTCTCTCTGTCTCGCTCTTTCTCTCTCTGTCTCTCTGTCTCGCTCTCCCTGTCTTTCTCTATCTGTCTATCTCACTCTGTCTGTCTCCGTCTCTCTCTCTCTCTCTTCTCTGTCTGTCTCTGTCTCGCTCTCTCTGTCTGTCTCTCTTTCTCTCTCTCTCTGTCTCTTTCTCTCTATCTGTCTCTCTCTCTGTTTGTCTGTCTCTGTTTTTTTTCTTTTGTTAAGTTGTTTCAGATGAATATTGTGATTTAAAATGTGCAAATTAGAACATAATGATCCACAATGTCAGAGATTATAACTATAGAGCACACACGAGCACAATAGGGCTGATTTAATGACATACTGTGGAACATTCCAGGCAAAGTAATAACATTTCTATGGAGACAAGCAGGTTGTGGATCCCTCAGCAAGAGAATTACCTAATGCACAGGGCTGTGGCAAAGGTTTGTAATGTGTAATTAGAGTTTTGTGTGTAGAAATAGCAAAAGATGAAGTTTAAATCTGTCAACTGGACAAATTGTTGTATGAGTGAAGATGTTTCGCTGCTCTTCTTCAGTTCTGGTCAGAATGCTGGTGGACACTGCCTTATATCTATCTGAAGGGCAGGGCTAACCACACTGGAACTGTAAATATCTATTGTCTCCATTTTTATCTGAAACAGCCCTATTCAGCCCTTAACGACCCTGCTATTGTTCTTTGTTCTGGGTTTGATGATGGAGTTATAGGTGGGGGAGAGATTATGTCTGAGGCCCACATTCCTGTTTAAGGAAAGATTCTCTTTCCTAACAAAAATAGCTTCTTTAACTCCTCTCTCAAGCCATTTCTTTTCTCTGGCTGAACGTCAGTATCTTCAAAGGAGTGGTTAGTGACTTTGAGATGGAGATGTAGAAATGTAGAGATGTGTGTAGAAAGTAAATCTTTTAGACATACAAAAAGTTTTTGGTAAAGGTTGAGTTACAGAGCCCTACACACACACTTAAGAATTCTGCAACAAAGATAAACAGAGAAGACGGAAGAAGGATTATACAACCCGGTTCAGCCCATCCTCCTGTTAATGTGACAAACCTGTCACAATAAAACAGTCTGAACCACGAAATATTGCTACAGAGAAATACAGTGATAAATGATAATATCGAAACTGCTTTATTTCATTGATTAAGATTTGATTTAAGTGGTTTCATTAAAAGACATGAGCTGCAGCAAATAAACAAAAGAATGAACCAATAATTAAAAGGGATAAAAGGGATGTATTCACCCCTCAAAAGCTCAAATCTTATCATAATAAAAATATAAAACTATAAAAACATGTAAAATACCCAAATCTCTACTCTTTTGCAAAGAAAAAATCTCACAATAAACAGTGAGGCTCAGAATCTAACTTTCATGACAGAACTGTGTGCACTGTCCCAGTCTCATTAAACACACTGTCCAAACAACAAACTGTGTCCAAACTATGGCCCGGGGGCCAAATGCGGACCTCAGACCAGTTTTTATTGGCCCTCAGGCCTCCTGCTAAACCGGTCCAATTGATCATGAGCAGTACTTTTAACAGCAAATGAAACTATTTCTACCACTACATCCTCAAACATCACATTGCAGTGTGATACAGACCTAAAATGAATGTGTTTAAAGCCTTATTAATGCACAGCAGCTCTGTCTGTGTATAAAGCACCGCTCTGTATTTGTCTCCAGTCTGTGGCTCTCCACTTTGAATATTTTGAGATGTGGCCCTCGATAAAAAAAAGTTTGTGTACCTCTCACATAAACTAAAATAAATATACTAAAATAAAACAGTAAATGTATAAATTAAGTATAAAGTATAAATAAGTACAAAAAAATATATATATATATATATATATATATATATATATATATATATATATATATATATATATATATATAATATTTATATATATAAATAAATTATAAAAAGTATAAATAAAGAATGATGGAACACATTAAGTCATTTGCAAGAGAAAAACAGAAGAACACTTTTCGAGACTGTAGATCCTCACCGAAGCATCGAATGACACATGTGGAAGGTAGCAAAGAAAACAAATAAAAAACCTGCACCCTTTACTTTGAACCCTGGTCTGTACTTTCGGCATTAAACAAAAAAAAACAACTATAACAAACAAAAGTCATCGCTCCTAGGCCTCTCACATTAACACATTTGAAGCTCTACAGTGAAATTCAGCGATTAACGATATAATATAGAAGCTACTTTATGTCAATGACACAAAAACAATAAAACAGGATAATCCCAGTGATCAAACGTCTAAATGTCAGTGTCAGTAAAAACATCTGAGCAGCAACAAATAAACACCAGAAGTAATAACAAATTCAAAATAACAAATGCAAATCCAATTTTTTTCCATATAAAAACAGAAATAACAAAAATATGTACACATGATAAATATTGAGCCCCAAAAAATATGGACCCATCGATCACTGTTTAAATGATGTTGGTAAAGTGATTAGTGACGGGCCTAATCGCTCCATCACTATGTCCACAGCAGTTTGAGACTCATCCTGCTCTTGTTCTTATGGAACACCATTTCTGCCACTTAAGAACAAAGAAAAGAGTTTAAACGTCATAATTACAAGTTTAAAGCGTCTCACTTCCCAACACACTTTTACCATTAAAACTTTACAAACTGAAGAACTGCAGGGACTGCTCTTTTACAGAAAGTGCTGAAGGTGGAGAATCCAGAGCCATATCTGACCGAAGGAAAGGACCCGCACATGGCTGTGGTCATGGAGAATGGCACATTCTCTTGGGTCAGACCAGATCAACAAACAGAACCCACGACTCAGACAGAAGAGAAGGAGAGAACTTCAAAACCCCAGCTGGAGGTCAAGCCCACTCTGAAGAACATCTCCTTCACCTTACGAAAGGTGCCAAAAGCCTGTTTGTTTCTCATTTTCTAAAACCAAAAGAGTGAGCGTGGAGTTGGACTGTGTGAAAATGGTTCCATTGGATTACACTGAGTTTATTTAGTTGATCTTCTGTTCAGCTCATTTGGGCCTTGACAAAAGTGAATGTGTCTCTTGTTGAAGGTTAGTTTCTAATCCTAAAAATACACATAAAAATGTTTATTAAACATATCCTGTCAAATCCAGGCGGATATCTCTCTGTACCTTTTATATAGATTAATTTCAGTCTGGTCTCCGCCTCATCTGTTGCATCTTGGTCAAACGTGATTTGTTTTTTTCAGTGACACATGTGAAGGAGTTTATAGGTTGCCTATGATTTACAAATAAAATCAAATTTCTCTCCCCTCAGATTAATAGAGTTTAGGCTTCTCTCATTGATTCTGCAGGAATCCACCACATTTTCTGCCCCTGTGAGATTTTTTTTTCCCTTTATTATTTCCTAGACGAACCATGTGTGTCCCTGATTGGCTAATCCACCTGTCAGTCACACCCATTTGAACTCTGGGAGATTTACTGGTGACCAGACTCACATCCTCAGAAAGTACTGAAGAACTGTGTGTTCTGGATCAAAGGCAAATGTAAAACTTCCCACTCCTCAAAATGACCGTGACGACAATAACAGGAGCATTATCTTCCACGCTCTGAGTTAAAAGTCACTCCGCCTTTAGAGCGCTATCCAGTGGTGGAAGAAGTACTCAGTTTTGTTAGTTAATTAAAGTAAAAGTATTAAAGTACCTGTTTAAAAGTGTACTTAAAGAGTAAAAAGTAAAAGTATTTTGTGCAGATTTTGAGGTTTTATAAAGCTTCAAATAGAGTGATTTGGTAAAGATTGCTCAAACTATGAACGTGTTAAAAATAAACCCTCAGACGTTTCAGTATATCTTAGACAATAATAAAAAATACTTTTACTTTTCAGTCCAGTTGTAGTGTAGTTGAATAGAAAGTACAGATACCTGCTCTCAAATGTAGTGAAGTAAAAGTCCAAAGCATCTACTTTAAAATCTATTTAAGTAAAGTACAGATACCTAAAATGTTTACTTAAGAATAGTACTTGACTACTTTTACTTTGTTACACAATCAGTGTTCATTCTGTTAATGAAACTACTGCACATGGCATCAGCTTTGTGAAGTTGTAGTGTATGGTTTTGTATCATGTTTTTGTATATTTATGGAAAATTGTCGTGTGGGAGCCTGGGTGACGGAGGCGTGTGGGCGGAGCCTTGTACAGAATCTTACAGCTAATCATAAGGAGGGTTTGAATAGGGCCGAACAGGACAGAAGGCTAAAATACTCAAAACATGACATCAAAATGGATCCCCTAGCCCTGTGTTCTGTGGGCACATATTCATACAGCTGACCTCACTGTTCTCTTCTGAAGGGGACCCTCCTCGGAGTTTGTGGGAATGTCGGGAGTGGGAAAAGCTCTCTCATTTCGGCCATTTTAGAAGAGGTATAGTCTGTATGTGAAATATGACCTGCACATTTTCACAATCTAAACAGTTTGGCCTGTGTTGTTCTAGATGCACCTCCAGCAGGGGGCAGTCATGGCCAATGGGACCTTCGCCTATGTTGCTCAACAAGCCTGGATTTTCCATGGGTCTATCCGAGAAAACATTGTGATGGATGCCCCCTTCAAGCCGCACAAGTACATTTGATTTATTTAAAATCTTTGCCAGGCGGATAGTTAAGGTCCTATTAGAAATTTTGCCAAAAAATTGGAGAGTTTGGAGGACTTTGTTAGATTCGTATTACTCCTCACACACTCTTCTTTACATTTCTTTCTTTCTACATTTTAGATGCAGAAGACATCAAATATATGAAGCAATATTTATGGAATTATGTAGTGAAGAAAAAACGTTGAACAAGACAACTAAATATTTTTAATACTTTCTATTCATATCCTTGAAGTATCCAATAGTGATGGGACTTTCGTCTCTTTTGTGAGATCTGAATCTTTCGAATCTGTCCTTTTCATAGAGCTATTCAAAAGTGGCTCTTTTACTGTTTATTTATATGACAGACGCCAAAGTGAGAACTCGTTTTATCTACACAGTAACCACAGACAGAACAAACCAAGACCAAAAGTTGATCTGCAATAATAATAATTCAAAACAATTTTTATGATACCAAATATGTTTAGATTTTTTTCTTTTTGTTTAGTTTTTTTTTTTTTTGCACAGATCTCTTGCTCATGTTGTCTGTTCTGCTTCTTTGTTGACTCCTGAGTTGGTTCAACATTAATTAGTGTAAAAATGCATCAAAAGAAAAAGATTCGGTTCTTTTAAAAATGAAATCCGGTTTCAGCCGTTCACTTTAAGAAACCGATCAAAAGAGCCGACTCGTTCACGAACGTCACATCACTAGTCTCCTACCTTTGCTCTGTGGAGCTCAAACCCTTGTCCTTCTCTCAGTGAGCTTCATGATGAAGTCCCTGAAATAGGTTTCACTTTGCAGCTGAGCCCAGGGTCAAGAAATGACAAAAGACCAAAACAGGGTCAAAGAAAAGGGTGGATTTTAATTATTTTCATATCTAAAACAATTATTAGGACATTCCATATGTCTCAATTCATAGTTTTGATGATTCAGTGAGAATCTACAGAAGAAACATGAATGAAAAAGTGTGTCCAAAGTTTTGGCTTGTGTAAATGTACAGACTGTCCATCAAGTCTCTTTACAGTTTTAAAATGTCATTACAATAAACCAATGGAATGGAAATTATCCTTTGACAATAATCCATTGTGTTTATATTCATGTTGTATCATGTCTGTTCAGTATCATCCATTGTCTCAATCAAATAAATCAATTAATACAATAATAAAGAGACTTTATGGACACCCTGTGTATATAATTATGACACAGCTATCATGAGGCATGTTTATGCTGTAATGCCCCTTTGTGGTACATGTTTACAGGAGTATAAAACAGTATAGAAAAGAAGTGCAGTTAGGACGGGCCAGACTGAAACACATGCCCCTGCTTCAGTTTCTTGTTGTTTACAGATATGAAAAAGTCCTGGACGTGTGCAGCCTCCGAGCCGACTTAAAGATTCTTCCATACGGGGATCTGACTGAGGTATGTGTCCCATTCACAGGCCTCATGGCTGTAAATATAGACAATAAACTATATTAGTGAAGCCAAAACATAAAACAGAAATATCCCCAAAAACTATTCTAAATGTACAAAATATGAGCTGCAATAAATAAATAACAGAATGCAGGGGTAGATGAAGTACTCAGTTTTGTTACTTAAGTAAAAGTACAGATACAGATGCAAAAAGTTACTTATGTAAAAGTATCACAAGAAAAAATGTATTTAAGAAAACATATTTAATCAGAATCAGAAGAAGTTTTATTGCCATTGTCTGTGAGCAGAGCTCGGTGATAAAGTGCAACATAGAACACACTGAATAAATACTAATACAAATAAGGGCATGCAGGAGGTAGAAAATGTATACAATAGCAGCATCAAAATAACAACAGTGCAACATGGGTGACCAGTTTTATAAAGTGTCCAGTTTAGTGCAGGTTTATGAAGTGTTCATGAGAGAAACAGCAGAGGGGAAGAAACTGTTCTTGTGACGAGAGGTTCTGGTCCTGATGGACCGTAGCCTCCTGCCAGAGGGGTTTAAGTACATGTTTTAAAACTATAAGAGTAAAAAGTAAAAGTATTTCACGCAAGTGTTGTTAATTTGTTAAAGTGTAAATGTAGTGATGTTGATGTTTGTGTATTTATTTTGGTTTGCTCAAAGCCAAAGCTTGAATTCGAAAGCTTTAGTCAGGATGTTACCACAAACATGGTAAAATATCTCCTCAAATCATATGAAAAGCACTTTTTACTTTTCAGTCCAGTTCAGATAATAGTACAGATACCTGCTCTCAAATGTAGTGAAGGAAAAGTAAAAATTATCCACTGTAAAATGGACTTAAATAAAAGTACAGACACCTAAAAGTTTTACTTCGGTGCAGTACTTTAATACTTGTACTTCGTTACCTTCCACCACTGACAGAAAACAACACTGAGGAAGTTGGTTTGTCTCTATAATGAGCCACAGAAATACTAAGAATTCAAACTTCTACAGCTCAAATCTCATTGTAGAACTGAAAAATTACCACAATGTCCCACTAGGGCAAAAAAAAAAAAAGTTCCCATGATAAATATTAAATACGGCCCCCCAAAATGTTCAGTTTGTCATGTAGTGAGTGATGAGTTGCTATAGTGTCTATCATGACAGGCCTAGTTATGCTCTATATTCATAATACCTCAGAACACTACAGTGGAGAGATAGAAGGATACTACTGACACACTAGAGTCAGATTTTGTTAAACCTAAACATGGCACTCTGTTCTGAAGTAATCCACCAGGCTTCTACATCTGTGCTGAACAAAAGGTCCACGTCTCTCTTTGACATACTGCAAACATTAAAGCAGATCTTAAACTGGACTTTTCAGAGCTTTTAGCCATGTTCTAGTCGTTTCTTCTCATTCAGCCTCTGAAGTTGTATTTGGAGTGATTCATGTTTGAGTATCTATATTCGCTTATTTTCAAGACGCCATTTTGACGATCTACCCCCGTTTTCACCTCCACTGGTACATGCCACTGTGACGAATACACTTCCTTCTCCAATTTTATTCCTGATCGGTGGATTACTCATACGATTCGTCAGTGTTGTGTAGTCATTTTGGTACAAATGAAAAAAAAAATAAATCAGTGGCTCGAATGTGATGATGTGATGTTCAGCTATCCACACAAGGGGCCGACAGTATGTGGCGCTTTGTTGTGATGACGTTTACGGCGGCGTCAGCTCTCAATGGGTTTTCCAGTGCAGAAGTTAGTGGACTTGTTTCTTTTATTAAGTCATTTTAGATGACTATTGTTATTTAAAATGTCCAAATTATAAGATACTGATCCACAGGTGTCAGAGATTATAACTACAGAGCACACACAAGCACAAGAGGCCTGCTTTAAACTAGTCACTATTTTTACTGATACCTAATTTGAATATGAAATTAAATGTACATTTCTGCTAACAGGTAGGAGAGAGAGGTCTGAACTTGTCAGGAGGGCAAAAGCAGAGGATCAGTTTGGCCAGAGCAGTCTACTCCAACAGAGACATATTTCTTCTGGACGATCCTCTGTCTGCTGTCGACGCCCATGTGGGGAAAAACATCTTTGAAGAATGTATCAAGAAGGAGCTCCAGGGAAAGTCTGTCATCCTGATCACACACCAACTGCAGGTACTCCAGGGCTTTTCATCAATAGAAATTGATACTTTGCAGTGACATCATTCTGGGGGTGTTCTACATGTATCTCTATGGTGGAATGTTCAGTTGTTACCATGGTGACACATTGCATACATTAGCAAATACAGCCCAAAAAGTTTTAAGATTGTCTGAAAACTCAAGAAGAAATACAACCTGGATTTTCAGGAGTCTGTGATCAATCCGAGCATTCATGATCCTGGTTAGGAGTTTTATTTTGAACAAAAAATAAGAGCGACTAACTGAAAAACTGTTGGCTAATGCTAGTTAGCTTGTGACTGTAACGTTATTTGAGAGGGACTTGTTTAACAGCACAAGTCAGCTCATCTGTTGTAGTTCCTTCTGGTCAGATTGTGCTAAAACAAACCTCAGACAGAGCAGTGCTTAAAGTTAACATCACAGCCCCGGGGAATTTTGATGACAGCAGCTGAAAAGTGTCAATACTCCTATAAAGAGTATGTCTGCACGTTTGGCTTGTTCATGTCACACTGCTGTATTGAAGCCGTACTCTGTTGTTCAGTATCTAGAGTTTTGTGATCACATTTTGCTGCTGGAGGATGGAGAGATTGTTGAAAGTGGGAATCACCAGGTTCTGATGGGACTCAACAAACGCTACGCTCAGCTCATCAGCGGCTACCAGACACAGCCGTCCAAAGTAAGACACCGAAACATACAAATCATGTCTAACTCTAACTTAAAGACTTCTGTGTGGTATTAAAGAAAGGCTATTTTATTTCTGTAAAATATTTTGCTTTACTGTAAAATAAAAATTATTTAATGCCCCTTTGGAGTATGTCACAGGATTTAAATCATAATCACCAAACAGATCATTAAGTTTATGTTATTCTAATTAGTAACTACAGAGTTCATTTGTTTGCCTTACCAGCGACCTAATTAATGCCTGAGATGGTCCGTTATTTAACTCAAACTGAATCATTCTTAAGAAAATAACTAAGACTAATTATGGTGGAGTCATTATGTCATAAAACATTTTTTATTTAATTTAATATTTTTTAGAAACAGAAAAATGAAGCGGAGATCCCCATTCAGGTCAGAGTTCAGGAAGAGACCGTCCGAAGAGCCGGATCAGGTGGAATCGATAACCCAGGTGGGCCTTAATGCTTAAAAATCTGAATCATGCATTTGTATATATATGTTGTAGATATGTCATAAATCTGCTGTCCCACCGCTCACTTTTTGATTAAATTCAAAATACACATTAAAACTCCACACAACATAGTTTTTGATGTGTATTTTCTAGAATATTTTTAAATAAACTAATAACTTGTGAACATGCCTCTCTTCCAGCCTTTGACATGACAGATGAAAGGGCTGGCTTAGTTTCCCCAAAATGTAAGTTTTTTTTTTCTTCTTTTGTAACACCAACAACAACAAGACTTATTTTAAATCAGCCCCTCACCATTTACTCGCCTGAAGTTGAATTTGGAGTGATTAATGCTTGAGTAATCTTTAGTCGCTTATTTTCAAGATGCCATTTTGCCGATCAACTCCAGTTTTCACACATACCCACTGTGGCTTACGCACTTCCTTCTCCACTTTTATTTTTTTAATGGGTGATACTTGTACATTCGAAGCATAATTTTTGAGGGTCAGTATTTATCATGGGGACTTTTTGTTTGTAGTAGTGGGAATGTTTTGAGCTTAATTATTGTTATAATAATCATAGTAAAAGCCAAAGTTAAATCTGTCAACTGGACAAGGAGTAGGAGCTGTTCATCTAAGTCGACGTCAGATCACTGCTGGACGCTGCCTTTTATCTATCTGAAGGGAGGTGCTAACTACACTGAAAATGTAAACAGCTATTGTTAACAGTTTCAGCCTTAATGGGCCTAGTGGGGAGCTCTACTGTCCTCTTTGTGTCCTTTGTTTCCTTTGGGTCTGAGGATGGAGTTATATATGGGGGATATGTGATGTCTAAGGCCCCCATTCCTGTTCAAAGAGGGATTGTCAACAAAAATAGCTTCTTTAACTCCCCTCTCAAACCATTTATTTTCTCCGGCTAAGATCTGTCCCTCACCATCTTCAAAGGAGTGGTTAGTGTCTTTGAGATGCACAGCAGACTGGGGTCCAGAGGAGCTCACGCGATGGTGTTGATACATCCTCTTATGGAGTGGCTATTTAGTTTCTCCAGTATAACGCTCACTGCACTCTTCACTGCACTGAATAGAGTAGACGACATTACTTTGTTTGTGGCTCAGGGTTTTGTCCTTTGGGTGAACCAGTTTCTGTCTTAAAGAGTTTGTAGGTTTGAAATAGACCAGAATCTCAAACTGTCTGAAAATTCTCTGAAGCTTTTCAGACAGACCAGCTGTGAAAGGAATAGTTACACCTTTCCTTCTCGGTTCAGATTCCCTTTTGTCCTGTTTTTTTAACTCTCTTAGATTTACTGAAAGCCCATTTTGGATAATCACAAGCCAAGAGAGCTTTCTCCAGGTGTTGTTTCTCCTTCACTTTTCCCTCTGTGTTTGTGGGTACTAACCACTCCTTTGAAGATAGTGAGGTACAGATCTTAGCCAGAGAAAAGAAATGGCTTGAGAGGGGAGTTAAAGAAGCATTTTTTGTTAGTAAAGACAATCCTTCCTTGAACAGGAATAGGGGCCTTCTCCCTTCAAATAGATTTCCAATCCACCAGTAATCTGACCAGAACTGAAGAAGCGGCTTGGATGAGCAGTGAAACACCTTCACTCCTACAACTTTTTGTCCAGTTGACAGATTTAACTGTGGCTTTTAATATGAATCAGACCTGGATGACTGAGGAATAACACAGACATTATTAGAATTACACAAACTAATAAGTGTTGCATTTCCCTATTCATTCATACAGCTGAACAATTATGATAATAAAAGAACAATATTGTACATTTAGAATACTGTGTCTATATTGACTTCAGCAATAGATATATTGTACTTGAAAATGTGTTTTTCATTTTGATACAAAAAAAACAAAACAAAAAAAAAACGCCTAGGAGGGGCCGACAGCATGGGACGCTTTGTTGTGATGGCATTTATGGCGATGTCAGCTGACATTGCACACCGCAGTTTTCTAACTCAGAAGTCAGCTCACTTGTTTCTTTTATTAAGTCGTTTAAGATGAACATTGTGATTTAAAATGCCCAAATTATAGCATAATGATTCACAGGTGTCATAGATAATATTAACTATAGAGCACACACAAGCACAACAGGACTGATTTTAAGTTAACCAGATAGGACTGAACACCTTTGACCCCTAATGGGAACAGTAAGTAATAGTTTGAAGAACGATGATTTCTTGTGTAACTGTGAAAATGTTTTTGCTCTGCTCATAACCTATCCTCCTGAAGCCCCTAGGGACAAAGACCAGCTCGTGAAACAGGAAACACAGGGCACTATGAAGTGGGGAGTGTACTACGGCTACATTAAAGCAGCAGGTGGTGAAAAACACTTGGACTAGTTCACTAAAGCCTTTGTCAGCACACCTTTCACACGTGTGTTCCTCCCTCGTTCTCTGTGTCTTCTCAGGGCCGTGTGCTGTATCTTTCATGTTCATCATCTTTATCTTACTTGTCGGATCCACAGCAGTTTCCAACTGGTGGCTCAGTTATTGGATTGTACAAGGACATGAGGTGAAAGGGGTATTTATTTTTTTCAAATTCTTACCCACCTTTCAGGAAACAGGCAGGCTTGGTATGGAAACATATCGTTTGTCCAGTGTTGATATCACAAAGACTTTGGTTAATTACCTCATGTTATATGCAGTACAATCAAACATACTTATACGACCAGTCAAAAGTTTTCACACACTTTTTTGTTTCCTTTTTTATTTCCATGATTATTTACACTGTAGATTCTCACTGAAGCATCAAAACTATGAATGGCAGATGTGGAATGTAGGAAACTCAAAGTAAACTCAAAATAACTCCAAACTTGTTTTAGATTTTTTTTAAATTCACCCTTTACTTTAACCTTGGCTTCTTTTGTCATTTCTTGACCCTGAGGCTCAGCTGTGAAGTGAAAACCATTTCAGGGACTTCATCATGAAGCTCATTGAGAGAAGGACAAGGGTTTGAGCCCCACAAAGCAAAGGGAGGATCTGAATATAAAATATAAAATATATTTAATAATTATTTCACTTTTTCTTTGCTAGATATTTCTTATATCTTACTTCATATATATCTTCTGTATCTCAAATTAAAAAAAAACCCATAACATAACATAAAGAAAAATACACTGAATAAGTGAGTGTCCAGACTTTTGACTGGTCATATTTGTATTATGAATCTGCACTTTACT
Organism: Periophthalmus modestus; assembly: GCA_019594935.1. NCBI lineage: Eukaryota > Metazoa > Chordata > Actinopteri > Gobiiformes > Gobiidae > Periophthalmus > Periophthalmus modestus. Next base: position 4,375,038 of record JAIEZT010001390.1, read on the forward strand.
CTGCAGCTTAAATCGGCATTTGACAATTCAGTTGATAATGTGAAGATTATCCAGCAGTTACCTTGGAATTTTGGACTAGACGTTAGTCTAGTGGACACAGGTGGAGGTAGAGAAGAGGCTAGGGAGATGTTCACCCTCTGGAGCCTGGACACAGGTAAAGAAGAGGCTGAGGTGTGTCCACCCCCAGACACTGGACACAGTTGGAGGTAGAGAACAGGCCAAGGAGATGTTCACCCCCTAGCCTGGACACAAGTGGAGGTAGAGAAGAGGCTGAGGAGATGTCCACCCTCTGTAGCCTGAACACAGGTGGAGGTAGAGAAGAGGCTGAGGAGATGTCCACCCTCTGTAGCCTGGACACAAGTGGAGGTAGAGAAGAGGCTGAGGAGATGTCCACCCTCTGTAGCCTGAACACAGGTGGAGGTAGAGAAGAGGCTGAGGAGATGTCCACCCTCTGTAGCCTGAACACAGGTGGAGGTAGAGAAGAGGCTGAGGAGATGTCCACCCTCTGTAGCCTGAACACAGGTGGAGGTAGAGAAGAGGCTGAGGAGATGTCCACCCTCTGGAGCCTGAACACAGGTGGAGAAGAGGCTGAGGAGATGTCCACCTCAAGAACCTGGACACAGGTGGAAGTAGAGAAGAGACTGAGGAGATGTCCACTCGAGTCTGGACAGAGGTGGAGGTAGAGAAGAAGCTGAGGAGAGTAGAGATGGAATTCACAGCCAACTACATATGGAGATTGTGTTTACGGAGGAAGAATGAAAGCATTTCCCTGTATGTATTGGGGTTAGGGTTAGAGTTAGGGTTAAGGTCAGGGTTAGGGTATGCATGTATTTATTTTAGTGTATAGTAGGGATGGGACGATATTAAAATTTAGACTCACAATTATCGTGACCAAAATTCACGATATTATCGTCATAAATTAGTAATTTGTAAACGTTCCAACAGCCAGGGCCTACTTTACAACTCTACAGGAATGTACATGTACTTCTGCGTCACCCACGCAAACAATCTACACATCAAAGGAAAGCTACAGCGCTCGTCTTTTCATATATGCAAACAATTTTCACCTGGAATCACCACAGTCCTGACAGGAAAGACGTTTTTACAGAAACGTCCTGCGTGTCCTACGTCACATTAGGAAGTTTTTACAGAAAAGCCAAAAATGTGGATTTGGACTTCACTCACCTTTGAGGCTCTGATTCTGTCAAACATCAACATATTCCACAAAGTTGGTCTCATTCGTTCTGGACAGGTCCAGAGAATATAACCCACTGAAGAAATCATGTCCACAAAATAAGTCAGATCCTCCATGTTCAATCTGCTGCAGGAAAGTATTCCACACGCGAAATCTGGTCCATCACTTTTTTGCATTTCTTTGGTCGATTTCAGGCGAAATAAACTTAAGACAGCGCCGACTTTGGCCGTGTCTCAATTCACCAAAAATTCACCAAAGTGCCCTTAAGTCGGGCGGTACATGGAACAGTACATGTGATGAATTGGGACACGGCCTTTCTTCCTCAGAGCTAAACACACGTGTTATCTTCTGATTGACTCCAGTGTTGTTCAATAAGGTGGAGGTTGTGTGTCACTGGCGCCGCAAACAGTGAATCAGTGCTACATGTGACTGAAAGTTTACGCCCCACTCTCCCCCGTGTAGAATCAACCAATCACATCACACACGTTTAGTGACGTTTTCTCCTCACAGCCAATGAGCAGCGAGCACGTGTGTGACATGCCGAGATTTTCCGTAAACAGACGGACTTTACAGAGAAAATGAAACGTGTTAATGCGACGCATTCTAGGCGCTGTTGTTTTGCTTCTAAACATGATGAAACAGACAAAATGGACAAAACAAAGGAAGTACGCGCTCGAGGACACTGTGGATGTTTGTACAAGTTAAACTAGAGGCGTCTCTGACCCGGAGCGGTTCGTGTCAGAGTGAAGATGACTGTGGACTCAGGAGGAGAGGAGCTTATGTTTTGATGGATTGGATGTTGTTCTCGATCGGTAAACGTGGTTTATTCTGCTATTGACATGATTGTAGGTAAATATATATTGTGTGTGTTTCTGTAAAATGCTGTTTAGCTACTACACACAACACAATCTACATTCAATAGTTTATGTCACTTAAGATGAATATTTTCAGCTCAAGTTTGTCAAACACTGCAGGATGTTTGTCTCGTAAATGCGCGTGTAAGATGCTCGTGTTGTGCCCTCGGACCCGCAACTTGTTTTCGGCAGACTAACACCAGAACAGGCACAGACAAGTGTCATAGCTGTGACAGAGCGCCCCCTTGTGAGCAAACACCAAAACTAGCATCTAAACGTTGTATTGAAACCAGAAACATGAGGCAGTTTGCTGCCGTAAGGACGATTATAATCGTGCGCGATGATCGCGATTATGAAGAGCATGCAACGAACGATTAATCACGATACTGAACTATCTCGCGATTGCCGGCACGATAATATCGCGATTAACGCTCTTGTCGTATATCGCCCCATCCCTTGTGTATAATCGGGAAATACACAATTTGTACTTGTATACTACCCACACAGGACCCCATAGAGCCTTCAAACTCTAAACAATCAAAGTCTACATGAAAAAAATGTATGGGAATTTTAACTCTGAATGTGGGCAGGATCCTAACATAAACCTGCTTCTGTTCTTTTGACAGTCCAATGAGACCACCTTTTCCCACTACTTCAGTGGACACACTGATGACTTTTACAAAATGATTTATGGATTAACAGTTGTTGTGATGCTGGTACTGATTATTTTAAAGTGCTTTCTTTATACGGGCCTCACAATCAAAGCTGCCTGCAAATACCACGACCGACTGTTCAAAAAAGTAAGTGTTTTATGTGACTATAGTCATGACTTTGTTACTTTACGCCAACTGTAATGTTGTTTCCTGTCATAGATCCTGTATTGTCCCATGAGTTTCTTTGACACAACTCCAACTGGCCGTATTTTGAACCGCTTTTCTAAAGACCAGGAGGACGTGGACTCAATGCTCCCATCACACATGGACACTTTTGTTCAGCTCGGTCTTGTGGTCACTATTACCTTCATTGTTATTGTCATCATCTTCCCATTCACTCTCTTGGGTGTGCTGGTTTGTGGAAGCCTGTTTGGAGCAATCCTCTTGTAAGTTTTGCTTTTTTTAATACAGTTAAGTATTTCACAATGGCAAAAGCCTCGGATGTACCATCCAAGGCTTTTGGTGCTACACTGTATGGACAGACTTCTCTTTGTGTACAGTGTCCTTTCTGTGTACATTATCCTCTCTGTGTACAATATCCTCTCTGTGTACAGTGCCCTCTCTGTGTACAGTGTCCTGTCTGTGTACAGTGTCTTCTTTGTGTACAGTGTCCTCTTTGTGTACAGTGTCCTCTTTGTGTACAATATCCTCTCTGTGTACAGTGTCCTGTCTGTGTACAGTGTCTTCTTTGTGTACAGTGTCCTCTCTGTGTACAGTGCCCTCTCTGTGTACAATGTCCTCTCTGTGTACAATGTCCTCTCTGTGTACAGTGTCCTCTCTGTGTACAATGTCCTCTCTGTGTACAGTATCCTCTTTGTCTACAGTGTCCTCTCTGTGTACAGTGTCCTCTCTGTGTACAATGTCCTCTATGTGTACAGTGTCCTCTTTGTGTACAGTGTTCTCTCTGTGTACAATGTCCTCCCAGTGTACAGTGTCCTCTCTGTGTACAATGTCCTCTATGTGTACAGTGTCCTCTTTGTGTACAGTGTTCTCTCTGTGTACAATGTCCTCTCTGTGTACAGTGTCCTCTCTGTGTACAGTGTTCTCTCTGTGTACAGTGTCCTCTCTGTGTACAATGTCCTCCCAGTGTACAGTGTCCTCTTTGTGTACAGTGTTCTCTCTGTGTACAATGTCCTCTATGTGTACAGTGTCCTCGTTGTGTACAGTGTTCTCTCTGTGTACAATGTCCTCTCTGTGTACAGTGTTCTCTCTGTGTACAGTGTCCTCTCTGTGTACAATGTCCTCCCAGTGTACAGTGTCCTCTTTGTGTACAGTGTTCTCTCTGTGTACAGTGTCCTCTCTGTGTACAATGTCCTCTCTGTGTAGTGTCCTCTATGTGTACAGTGTCCTCTCTGTGTTATTTCATGACTGCTTTTTTACCAGCTAAGGTCAAGTGTGACCATTTAAAGCAGTATGAAGGAATTCAGTGAAATCTTTTTGCTCTTGCTCATGCAAAAGATCTAAGATTTGAAATGATTAATTTCTCCCCTCACCCGAGTTAGCTGGCTGCAGGGGCCATCAGTCTAAGCAGAGATGTGTTCAGGCCAATAGTTGTACTACTGTCCAGATTGTGAATCGTAGGTCTTCTCTGTGTTCTCCTTCGGGACATCACGTCCCTCAGCCTGTTCCTGTTGACGTGGAGGCGTAGTGGCACTACCTCCTTACAGAGCTCCTTCAAAGGGATTAGGCCCTAATTAAAAACACCCAATGCAATTCCCATTATGAAATCCTAATAATAACGTGTGGCGCCATAACCAGTCTAATTTTCGGACCTTTTGTTTGAGTGAGCGCAGTTCTTCATTGTACCATAGGGCAGCAGGCCTGGGTCTAACAGCCTTCTGTTTTAAGGGAGCTACAGTATCAAGAGCGGGTTTCAGGGAGTACATAGATCTGTTAACTGATCACTTATAGTTGAACTAAAGCTGTTTCACTAAAGCTGTTTTTCACATGACATGTCCCTAAATATTGGCTCTATTATTTCAATGAATTTTAAAATATATTTTTCAGATATTGTTCTTTTCATCATAGTTTTATTCTGTGGCGCAGGAAAATATTTAACAATAAACTGAAAGGTAATTAGAAAGTGGTCAGATAATATGGGATTTTGAGGGAGGACATTTAAGCCACTGATCTCTACACCATATGTTAGAACAAGATCCAGGGTGTGCTTGTGACAGTGGGTTGGTTTAGTCACATCCTAGGTTAAACCGGTATGTTCTAGTAGGGAACTAAAGGCATTTCCAAGACAGTCACTGTTATTGTCAACATGTATGTTAAAATCTCTAACTATAACAATCCTTTCCCAAGCTAACTGTAGACTTGATATAAAGTCAGAGAACTCAATCTCTGAATAGGGATGAGGAGGAGTAAAAAAGCATTTTGGTTTCTCCAGTTTAGGCAAGTGATTGACAGTAAAAGGCTTTCAAATGAGCTAAATGCATCGTACGTTTTAGTACTAAGTAGTAAACTGCAGGGTGAAATGACTGCCACATCACCACCTCAGCCTGTGGTCCTGGCCACAATATACTTCTGGGCTCAATATTTATCATTTCTTACAGTTCATGGGGAGATTTGGGTTGAATAGGTGACTTCTGTGGCTAATTATTGCTCAGTAATAGTACAGTCTGTTTTTTTTTGCAGCTCAGGCCTTTTAATGTGACTGTCTTTTTGAAATGGTTCACTGGGATTATCCTGCGTTATTGTTTTTGTGTCCGTGGCAAGAAGTAATTTCAGTATTATCATTTATCGCAGTATTTCCCTGCAGCAATATGCCGCGTTTGAAAATGTGTTATTGTGACAGGTGTAGTCATAGTATTTTAGAAATTTCATATGTAATTGTAAATAAGAGGATATAAAGCATATTCATGATCTGACTCAGTTAAGAGGGTTAAAGGTGTATATATATTTATATATAAGGCTATAGTAAACAAAACCGAGCTTCAGGCCATGTTATAATGTCATTGCCTTGTCAAAAACAGACCTGGAGTTGTGTTTTGTTTCATTCACACATGTTTGACTATCTACATCTCCAAAAGCTTAAAATGCTCTGTTCCACCTTGTGATGTCATGAAGTGGTTAACAGCTCCTTTTACCTTTAGTTCAGTAGAGATTGGCAATTCTACATCTGAAATCATCCAAGGTGTACGAAGTTTAAAAACACAGTAGAGCACTTCTTCCTGTCTTACCACATGATGACATCACAAGGTAGAACACAATGTTTTCTGTTTGAGAGAAGAACGCTAAAGCTCCAGCCTAAATATAAACATGTGTGAATGCAACAAAACACATCTCCAGGTCTGTTTGTGATGAGGAATTATAACAGAGATCAGAAAATAGCGTAATATGGGCCGTTTATATAGAAAGTATGCTATGACAAAACACATTATCCCATTTTTATTTTTTTCCCAGTATATTCCAAACAAGTATTCAACGGATAAAGCAAATAGAGAACTTAAGCCGTTCTCCTTGTATTTCCTTGACCACTTCAGCACTGCAGGGCCTGAGCACCATACACGCCTACAACGCTAAAGACAGCCTGTTACAAAGGTACAGTATTCATGGCAATAGCATCTGATTGTTCTGGCTTTTTACTGTTTCTAATTGTGTTCCTTGTCTCTCCCGTTGTAGGTTTAAGCAGCTTACAGATGCGAACTCAAACTACTTGTTCTTGTTTCAATCTGCAACTAGACACATGACATTCAGTCTGGATTTTTTTTGTTCAATAATATCCCTTTTAGTATCATTGTTTGTTATTTTTAGCCCTAACAACCTGGTATCGGTACCTCTGAAAGGACTGGCCATTTCATATGTAATGCAGGTACACAGTGTAACTCTAATGTTGTAAAGGTTCTACATTAAACAAAATTGATTCTTGTGAGCTTTAAGCCATGTTATATTGTGGTTACCTCATGAAAACATACCCAAAGTTATGTTTCATTCACACATGTTTCAGTAACCTTTTATTATTAGTCTGTTGACATCTCCAAAGCTCAAAATGCTCTGTTCCACCTTGTGATGTCATGAAGTGGTAGTTTCCAAGTTAACATCTCCTTTTACCTTTAGTTCAGAGATCGGCAATTCCAGGGCTGAAATCATCCAAATGATTTTAGTGAAGGTGTGTGGAGTTAAAAGCAGTGGAGCACTTCCTGCATGTACATGACATCACAAGGTGCAAGAGAGTGTTTTCAATATGAAAGACAAACTCCACCTAAATATTCACGGTGTGAATGAAACAAAACACAACTCCAGGTCTGTTTGTGATGAGGAAACAACATTATAACATAGATCAAAAATAGCTTGATATGAGCCCTTTAAATCATAGACTGTATATATAAATGCACACAGCTAACCTGCTAGCCGCCGCGTTCCAAACAGGAAGTGAAAATAGGCGCACTTCGGGCTCCGTCGACTCCAATTCACTTTCTGTTGAAAAACCGTCACCCCTCTCTCCGTAACTGCTGTTGTCAGGCTTGGCATTTTGGTTTTAAAATGTCCGCATTAATCCGCTCTTTGGCTCTTTGGATGCTATGATACTCGCGAAATCCACAGTCCACTTCTTTATACAGTTTTATGCTTTAAATACTTCCAGCTACCAATGTGTTTTTCTATGTTCCTAGCTGACAGGAATGCTTTCGTATGTTGTGCAAGAGTCAATAGAGTCGATTATGTGTTTCACCTCACTGGAGCGTCTTCAAGAATACATACAAGTAATCAAAGTTATGTTAATGTTGTTTTACTATGGACAACGCTATTTCACTATGAACTAATACACGGTCACACTTAAACAGGAGGATGTGTCCGAGTCTCCCAGACATGTGAAAAATGCTGATATCCCCAAACACTGGCCAATGTACGGGGCCATCACTTTCCACAACTATATGATGAGATACAGAGAAAACACACCAATTGTCCTAAATGGGTTGAACCTGTCCATCAAAGGTGGAGAGAAGCTTGGCATTGTGGGAAGAACAGGATCAGGTTGGTCAAAATATGCAGTATTTTGGTTGTATTACACAAAACCGACTCTTAGCTGTGTTATAATGCTGTTACTTCATCACAAACGTACCCGGAGTTGTGTTTGTTTCATTCACATGTTTGTGTGTTAAACGTGTGAATGAAACAAAACACAACTCCCGGTTTGTGATGAGGAAACAACATCATAACAGAGATCTGAAAATAGTGTATTATGGGCCCTTTAAAGCCATTGCCTCTGTGTTTGAACTAACTCCTGATGTGAACAGGGAAGTCGTCTTTGATCGTAGCTCTGTTCCGTCTGGTGGAGCCCACACGAGGATATATAATGATTGATGGAGTGGACATATCTAGCATTGGTTTGCATGATCTACGCAGCAAACTCTCTGTCATCCCACAAGACCCTGTTCTCTTTGTTGGCACTGTCAGGTACTAGACACACATGTATTTCATTTCACTTTCATTCCTCAGCTGTTCAAGCAGGTTTCCGCAACAGTAGGTTTAATTATGTGCACTAATCTATTGGATTTTAGGGTGAATATTAGGTCTGAAGTCCTTTAATTTAGTTTAAGGATTTCTATGGGACAACAGCAAAAATGAGAAGTGAGGGACGGAGCTGAAGATTAGGTACTGTTTGGTATTTATCTGTAAAGAGATTAAAATCATGATTCAGAAGTTTAATCTGTCGGCACTTTGTTGTGTTCACGTTTACAGTGACGTCAGCTCCCATTGGGCACTGGAGTTTTCTAATGTGGAAGTCAGTGGTTTCTTATTTTAGGTTGTTTTAGATGAATATTGTGATTTAAAATGTCCAAATTATAACATAATGAGCCACAGGTGCTATAGATTATAACTAGAGAGCAGACACAAGCACAATAGGTGCAACAGATGCTCCTTAAACAAGTATAAACCACTAGGCTGTGTGAGTGTATTCCTTCCTTGAGATATTTAAGCCCCTCACCTGTCACAGGTGTATGAGGTCTAGTAATTTCATTTACTTGTAATTTAATTACTTGTATTTTCCACAGATATAACGTGGACCCTTTTGGCAGTTACAGTGACGATGAAATCTGGACAGCGCTGGAGAAAACCTACATGAAGGAGTCTGTACGTTCCCTCTGTTTTGGTCTTTAGAGCTGAGAGAAGCTGAGGTCAGGTGCTCAGGTGTGAATGCCTCATTTATGTGGCATTTTAACAGCAGTGACAGACCCAGTAGAGCAAGAATAGAGCAGCACCCACAGACCAGTGGTTTGAGCTCTTCATATCATTTAGATTAAAACACAGTAAAAGAAAATATATTAAATCTGTCAACTGGACAAAAAGTGAAGACATGTGAGTGCTCATCCAAGCTGCTTCTTCAGCTCTGGTCACATTACCAGTGGACTGGCATATCTATATAAAGTGTAGATTAAAGCATACATTTGTTTATGTTTAGTTTGAAATGACCTTTGTGCCTCTGGTGACGTTGTCTCTCCACAGATCTCACAGCTTAAGGAGAAGTTACTCGCTCCAGTTTTGGAAAATGGAGAAAACTTCTCTGTAGGAGAAAGACAGCTGCTGTGTATGGCTCGAGCTCTGCTGCGCAAGTCAAAGGTTTGTCAAAGATGACACAATCGCAGGATGTATATATGTACATACACGTGTACATATACACATATGTACATACACATGCATATATATGTATACACACACACACACGTGTATATACATATATATATATATATATATATATATATATATATATATATATATATACATATATACATATACATATATATATACATATATATACATATGTGTGTGTATATATATATATATATATATATATATATATATATATACATACACACACACACACACACACACACACACACACACACTAGCATTTATCATTCTGACCTGTTTTAAAATAAACAATGACATGTAGTGCTTTACCCATGATAACATCTGAACTGTTGTAGATCATTCTGCTGGATGAGGCAACAGCCTCGATCGACGCAGAGACAGATGCTCTGATCCAGAGCACAATCAGAGACGCCTTTCAGGACTGCACCGTGCTTACCATCGCACACCGCATCAACACCATCCTGAACTCTGACCGTGTTCTGGTCATGGACCAGGGGCAGGTAGCACAGATATATATCATTATAGTTACAGGCAGCAGTAACAGGGTTTGGTGTGACTCTCGTTTTTGTGTTGGGCAGGTGGTAGAACTGGACAGGCCAGACGTGTTACAACAGAGGCCACACTCCATCTTCTCCTGTCTAGTGGCAGCTGCTAACTGTTGAAGCAGTTGAGGACCTCCAGCACTTCTTTACACTGTATTCAATTCATGCTATTTGTAGAAAAAAAAATGTTTCCCTGTTTTCAAACTATTTATAGAGTTAGGGTAATTTAAAGAGAGCATATTATACAAAATACTTTTATTTTTAGCTTTGTACCATGTTATAAGGTTGTTCCCTCATTAAAAACCTGCCTGAAGAGCTTTTAGATGTCATCCATGTCCACGTTTGAGTAATCTAGAGATCTCTGCTGGGCCCTATTTGAACCCTCATTATAGTTAGTTGTATGATTCTGTGCAATGCTCTGCCCACAAGCCCATGTGCAGTAGTTTTATTTGTGGAATGCATGCTGATTGTGTTGTGATAGTGCCATGAAAGGGGAGTAACTTAGCACAGAGAGCAAAGGAGGGGGGACTCTTGTCAAAAACAAAAGTGAATATATAAAACATGTTAATAGATTGTTTTTGGCAAATACATCATTTTCAAAACATCCATCCATCCATTTTCTTCCGCTTATCCGGGGCCGGGTCGCGGGGGCAGCAGTCTAAGGAGGGACTCCCAGACTTCCCTCACCCCAGACACGTCCTCCAGCTCCTCCGGTGGGACCCCAAGGCGTTCCCAGGCCAGCCGAGAGACATAGTCCCTCCAGCGTGTCCTGGGTCTTCCTCGGGGCCTCCTCCCGGTGGGACATGCCCAGAACACCTCCCTAGGGAGGCGTCCAGGAGGCATCCTGAGCAGATGCCCGAGCCACCTCAGCTGGTTCCTCTCAACGTGAAGGAGCAGCGGCTCTACTCCGAGCCCCTCCCGTGTGACTGAGCTCCTCACCCTATCTCTAAGGGTGCGCCCAGCCACTCTGCGGAGGAAACTCATTTCGGCCGCTTGTATCCGCGATCTTGTCCTTTCGGTCATGACCCAGAGCTCATGACCATAGGTGAGGGTAGGAACGTAGATTGACCGGTAAATCGAGAGCTTTGCCTTTCGACTCAGCTCCTTCTTCACCACAACGGACCGATACAGCGACCGCATCACTGCGGACGCTGCACCGACCGATCCGCCTGTCAATCTCGCGTTCCATCCTTCCCTCACTCGTGAACAAGACCCCGAGATACTTGAACTCCTCCACTTGAGGCAAGGCTCACCACCCACCCGGAGAGGGCAAACCACCTTTTTCCGGTCGAGAACCATGGCCTCAGATTTAGAAGAGCTGATTCTCTCATCCCAGCCGCTTCACACTCGGCTGCAAACCGCCCCAGTGCCTGCTGCAGGTCCTGGCTCGAAGAAGCCATCAGGACAACATCATCTGCAAACAGCAGAGATGAGATCCTGTGGTTCCCGAACCAGACCCCTTCCAGCCCCTGGCTGCGCCTAGAATTCTGTCCATAAATATAATGAACAGAACCGGTGACAAAGGGCAGCCCTGGCGGAGTCCAACATGCACCGGGAACAAGTCTGACTTACTGCCGGCAATGCGAACACAGCTCCTGCTCCGGTCATACAGGGACGGACACAGCCCTTAGCAAAGGGCCCCGGACCCCATACTCCCAGAGCACCCCCCAAAGGACACCACGGGGGACACGGTCGAATGCCTTCTCCAGATCCACAAAACACATGTGGACCGTTGGGCAAACTCCCATGAACCCTCGAGCACCCGATGGAGAGTGTAGAGCTGGTCCAGTGTTCCACGACCAGGACGAAAACCACACTGCTCTTCCTGGATCCGAGGTTCGACTATCGGCCGGACTCTCCTCTCCAGTACCCTGGAATAGACCTTACCGGAAGGCTGAGGAGTGTGATTCCCCTGTAATTGGAACACACCCTCCGGTCCCCCTTTTTATACAGAGGGACCACCACCCCGGTCTGCCAGTCCAGCGGCACTGTCCCCGACCCCCCACGCGATGTTGTAGAGACGTGTCAGCCAAGACAGCCCCACAACATCCAGAGACTTAAGGTACTCGGGACGGATCTCATCAACGCCCGGAGCCTTGCCACCGAGGAGCTTGCTAACCACCTCAGTGACTTCGGCCAGGGTGATGGACGAGTCCGCCTCCGGGTCCCCGGCCTCGGCTTCCTCCTCGGAAGACGTGACAGTGGGATTGAGGAGATCCTCAAAGTATTCCTTCCACCGTCCGACAACATCCCCAGTCGAGGTCAGCAGCTCTCCACCCGCACTGTAAACAGTGTTGGTGAAGCACTGCTTCCCCCTCCTGAGGCGCCGAACGGTTTGCCAGAATTTCTTTGAGGCCGTCCGATAGTCCTCCTCCATGGCCTCCCCGAACTCCTCCCAACCCCGAGTTTTTTGCCTCCACGACAGCACGAGCCGCAGCACGCTTGGCCCGCCGGTACCCGTCAGCTGCCTCAGGAGTCCCACAAGCCAACAAGGCCCGATAGGACTCCTTCTTCAGCCTGACGGCATCCCTTACTTCCGGTGTCCACCACCGGGTTCGGGGATTGCCGCCTCGACAAGCACCGCAGACCTTACGACCACAGCTACGGGGGCAGCCGCATCAACAATGGAGGTGGAGAACATGGCCCACTCGGAGTCCATGTCTCCAACCTCCCCCGGGATCAGAGAGAAGCTCTCCCGGAGGTGCGAACTGAAGACCCCCCTGACAGAAGGCTCCGCCAGACGTTCCCAACAGACCCTCACGATACGCTTGGGCCTGCCAGGTCTATCCGGCTTCCTCCTCCGCCAGCGGATCCAACTCACAACCAGGTGGTGATCAGTTGACAGCTCTGCCCCTCTCTTCACCCGAGTGTCCAAAACACGCGGCCGGAGGTCAGATGACACAACTACAAAGTCGATCATCGACCTCCGACCTAGGGTGTCCTGGTGCCACGTGCACTGATGGACACCCTTGTGCTTGAACATGGTGTTCGTTATGGACAAACTGTGGCTAGCACAGAAGTCCAATAACAAAACACCGCTCGGGTTCAGATCAGGGAGGCCGTTCCTCCCAATCACGCCCCTCCAGGTGTCACTGTCGTTACCCACATGGGCATTGAAGTCCCCCAGGAGAACAACGGAGTCCCCGGTGGGTGCACTGTCTAGTACCCCCCCCAGGCACTCCAAGAAGGCCGGGTACTCTGCACTGCTGTTTGGCCCGTAGGCTGCCACAACAGTGAGAGACCTGTCCCCGACCCGTAGGCGCAGGGACGCGACCCTCTCGTTCACCGGGGAGAACTCCAACACGTGACGGCTGAGCTGTGGGGCAATGAGCAGGCCCACACCAGCTCGCCGCCGCTCCCCGCGGGCAACGCCAGAGAATGGAGAGTCCAGCCCCTCTCAAGAAGTTGGGTTCCAGAGCCCAAACTGTGCGTGGAGGCGAGGCCGACTATATCTAGTCGGTAACGCTCAACCTCCCGCACAAGCTCAGGCTCCTTCCCCCCCAGCGAGGTGACATTCCATGTCCCCAGAGCTAGTCTCCATGTCCGGAGATCCGGTCGTCGGGGCCCCCGCCGTCGACTGCCGCCCGGATCTCTTGGCACGGCCCCTTATGGATCCTCCCGCGGGTGGTGGGTCCACGTGAGGACGGCCCCACGTCGCTCCTTCGGGCTGAGCCCGGCCGGGCCCCGTGGGGAAAGGCCCGGCCACCAGGCGCTCGCTGTCGAGCACCCACCCCAGGCCTGGCTCCAGGGTGGGGCCCCGGTGACGCCGTCCGGGCGACGTAACTGGCCTTTGAGTATTATTCATCATAAAGGGCTTCTGAACCGCTCTTGGTCTGACCCGTCCCCCTGGACCTGTTTGCCATGGGTGACCCTACCAGGGGCATAAAGCCCCCGACAACATAGCTCCCAGGATCATTCGGGCACTCAAACCCCTCCACCACGTTAAGGTGGCGGTTCAGGGAGGGGATTTTCAAAACAATAAAAGGAAACATTGTACATCATGTGTTATTTAATGTTTTGTCCAGTTACATTCAAATTATAGATCACGTGTCGTAACGGGGGGTGTGAGGCAGACCAAAAGGTGCGGGACTCGGGGCAAGTTTTACGGTGTTTATTGACAGACAAGCAAGTGACGGAAGAACATACGAGGAGCTGGGTGCAGGGGTGAAGGTCAGAGTCCAGAGGTGCAGGGAAGCAGGGTGCTGAGCGGGGACACGAACAGGACGAAGACACACAGGTAGCACCACGGTGAGACAAACAGACGGTCTGGCCCAGAGTGCTGGGTCCTGGCTCCTCTTATTCAGTTCAGGTGGTGTTGATTGCGCTGATAGAGTCCAGGTGCGTGTAGGAGGAGCCAGGACTCCTCCCAGCTCCAGGCTCAGACAGGTGAAGGAGGGGCGGGGCACACACAGGAGGCAGGGACAGAACAGGGATCATGACAACATGTTATGTTCTGACACGTACTCTTTAAGTTACTCTTATTTACTCCACTACTTTATACTTCTGCTTGAGTTATACTATTTTGAAGTAACGTTATGCTTATTTGAGTACAATTACTGTACCTCCTCTGCTTAAAGTGACTGAATCTAGTTTGTTTTGCGATGCTTCAGTCCCATCTGCTGGTTACAAATTGAAAAGCGCCTCCAAACAGGACTCACAGAAATGGGCCTGTAAAACGAGTGGGTTTATGTATGTATGTTGTATGTCCCAACACTATAGCTTTAAAATGCAAAAAAAATGAGTAGCCTTTGTCTGTTATATTACTGTATTATTTTCTTTGTAATATAATAATTTTGAAATAAAGTTTGTATTAAAGGGCCCATATTACGCTTTTTTCTGATCTATGTTATAATGTTTCCTCATCACAAACAGACCTGGAGTTGTGTTTTGTTTTATTCACACATGTTTAACACACAAACCCTGCATATTTAGGCTTATTTATTTATATAGGAGTTCTTCTCTGGAGCAGAAAACACACTGTTCCACCTCATGATGTCATGTGGTCGTACAGGCCCGGGTCTACAGGGATGTAAAAAAGTGCATTGCAACCTCATTTGTAAAGATTTTCACCCTTGTTTGAGATGGGATAAAATGGCTTAATGAGACTTAATAGAACAATATCAACATTACACCCCTTTAAAACACAAATGCTAGTTTGGCCTGGACCTGCTGCTGGCTCCACTATGTTTTTAAACTCCATACACCTTCACTAGAATCATCTGGATAGTTTTAATTGCCAATGTCTACTGAACTAAAGGTAAAAGGAGGAGCTGTTAACTTGAAAACTATCACTTCATGTCATCACAAGGTGGAACAGAACATTTTTCAGCTTTGGAGATGTAGACAAACTAATAATAAAGTGCAACTCAAACATGTGTGAATGAAACAAAACATAACTCCAGGTATGTTTTTGAGGAGGTAACAACATTATAACATGGTTTAAAGCTCATAAAAGTGAATTTAGAATAATACATGACCTTTAATAAGTAAAATATTACTAGTAAGAACAAAAAAAAATAAAAATAGTACATCAATTCTGACGTTGTACCCCGCGCATGCGCAGTGGGGCTGATGTGTTGTTTTGGAAAATCACGTGAGTTGCGTCGTCACCAGAGCGAGGTGCCAACATGGCGTCGGACTCTCTTCACCAGGTAAAAAAAAACATCTAAAAACAGCATGCCGCGGCCTTTTTACCACGTTTTTCTCACTGGATCAGATTTATACCGCACTACCGGACCCGAGAGAGTAGATTTTGTGATCCTTGAACGCACTATGCTGAACTTAAAGCCTGGTTTAGCAGGTTTAGCACATGTTAGCTTAGCTGCTGTCACCTGCTTACAACGTTGTCACCCCATAGTAAAACACGCCTCCTTTTTACCCTGTTTATTATCCTTCATGTGAACTGTTTACCTTGTAATATTCGCCACACTTTCTCCATTAAATACACAAATCTTTAGTCAGATTAAGTTTGGTTTTATACGTCGTTTCGCTTCTTGACGTCGGCGCTAGTTTGACTACATTTCAAACGTGCATTTCCTTGTAACGCCAGTACAATATCTGCCGTGGTAAAGAACTTTAAAACAACAAATATGCGTAAACCCTGTTATTTTTACACTTTACAGGGACTGTAAAATATTTATGTGTGTTGAAAATTACACCTTTTCTCATGCTAAGATGCTAACCATGACAAGAGCAGGAAACATGACATAGTTGGGTTGATATTGTTTCAGACGAGATTAACGTCCTTTTATTTTACCCCCATCAAAGTCTACGTTTTAGTACTTATAGTAAATGCTAAATCATGTTCTCAAATGTCATTGAAACGCATTAAGAAACTATTTTAGCTTCACTTTTAGTTTCACCTCTGAAATAGCAACCATGGAGCTGTGTCCACGAGTTCAGCTCAGACTTCAGTGATGACGAGGATAAACATGACGACTGATAGAGGACTATCAGGCCATAAAAAAACAAACAAAAAACCCCCCAAAACTATCAGGCCATGGTTAAATGGCCTGGATTTAAACATTATCAAAACAGAGGCCTGTCTCACATCTTCAGAAAGACTTCCAAGTTTTAGCTGCATAAAACTGAAACGCTGATTCTCCATGTTTAGTCCTGACTCTGGCACCAGCAGGAGGCCGGTCCCCGAAGTCCTCAGAGTGTGAGATTGTTCATATGGTACTAACATTTCAGAAATGTACTTTGGTGCTAGGCCATGGAGAGACTTGTTCACAAGCAGAGCTGCTTTAAAGTCTATTCTCTGAGCCACAGGAGTCAGTGCAGAGACCTGAGCACAGGACTTATGTGCTTGCTGGTTCTAGTCAGGACCTGAGCAGCAGTGTTCTGGATGTACTGCAGCTGTCTTCAGGCTCGTTTGGAGAGGCCAGTGAGCAGGTCGTTACAGTAGTCTAACCTACTGGAGACAAATGCATGGAAAAGTCTCTCCAAGTCTGGTTTTGACAGTATACCTTTGGTTTTTGCAATGTTTTTAGATGGTAAAAAGCTGAAGATGTTATTGATTTGATGTGGCTGTTAAAGTTCAAGTCTCAGTCCAAAATCCAAAGCGCTTTACATCAAAGAACCACTCACCCATTCACACACATTCATACACTAGTAAACACACACACTGGGGTCAAAGTGGTTGAAGTGTCTTGACCAAGGACATGATGACAGTCATTTTCAGTCTGAACAGGGTCATTACATGTTGGGCTGATAATTGTGGGGCCACAATTCACTAGCTATTTTGTATTATTAGATCTGAAAATATATTAATTATTAAGATTACCAACCATACCCTTTCAAGATGAGATCAGATAAACCTCAGACAGTAGCTCAGAGGGGTCTGTTGTGCTGGGCCCCAGGAATCAGAACCTCTGCTTAATAATTTATATTAGAGGATTAGAGGAGGCCCCATCGAGCCTGGTGCAGCATATGGATAAGAAGACAGTTGAAACCAGAAGTTTACATACACTATATAAAAAGACGCATATGCTTTTTTTTTTGTTTTTGTTATTATTATTCTCATTGTCTGACTTGAAATTAGACTGAACTTTTCCTGTTTTAGGTAAATTAGGATTAACAAAATGATTTCTATTTGCTACATGCCAGAAGGTTTTTTTTTAGACATTTTTTCATTACTTTCTTTAAAGTCAGAAGTTTACATACATTTCATTAGTATTTGGTATAATTTAAACTGTATGACTTGGGTCAGATGTTTTGGATATCCTTCAACAAACTTCTCACAATAGTTGGCAGAAATTTTGGCCCATTCCTCCCGACAGAACTGGTTTAACTGAGCCAAGTTTGTAGGCTGCCTTGCTCACACATGCCTTTTCAGATCTGACCATGCATTTTCAATAAGAATGAGATCAGGGCTTTGTGATGACTCCAAAACATTGACTTTGTTACCCTTAAGCACCAGTAACCAGTTTGACAGTATGCTTTGGGTCATCGTCAATTTGAAAGACTAATTTACGCTCAAACTTAAACTTCTTGGCTGATGTCTTGAGATGCTGCTTCAGTATTTCCACATAATGTTCTTTCATGATGTCATCTATTTTATGAAGTGCACCAGTCCCTTCTGCAGTAAAACAACCCCACAACATGATGCTACCACCCCCTTATTTCACACTTGAGATGGTGTTCTCAGGCTTGCAAGTTTCCCCCTTTTTCCTCCAAATGTAACGATGCTCATTATGGCCAGACTGTTAAATTTTAGTTTTGTCAGAGGTCTTTGTCCCTGTGTGTACTTGCAGACTGTTATCTGTTATTGTTGTTTGATTGTTTCTTCTTATTCCTTTGTTTTCCAGGTGATATTTGAGCATGAGGGAGTGTTCATTCACCCAAGCAGTGATGACGACGGCATTGACCAGGACTTGCTTATCTCTGGTTCACTTCGACTTGTGGATAAGGTAAAAACTATGGGGTTTAGACGTGTCAGATGGAGCAGAGGATGTTTAATGTTATCTTTCATATATTTCCAGGATGGTGAAATCCTAGTGGAGTACAAACCTCTGGAGGACACCGTGGACCCCTCAAACATGCTCTGTGCTGGAAAGGTTTGTCAACATTTAATTTAAATTCTTACAAAGTAAACACAAAACATGCAGCTGTGTCAGTTCAGTTTATGTTTGAAGGTCAGTGAACTGAGATACAGTTTGAAACTCCAGAGACATTTACTGCACCAGACGTTAGGTAAATGGTTTCTTTCTTAAACTTCAGTTCCTCATTTGCAAGAATAAAGCACAAAAATGTATGAAGCCTAACCATGAGGGTGAGTGTGACCTATGAGCTGATCCCTCAAGAGAATGTGTTGAACATTATCAAGTATCATGTGTTTCTACAGTGTGTTTGCTTTGAATAAATCTACACACTGTCTAAGTTTGTGAACAAAACATTTACATTCTGAAATGGAGGCAGCTGGAGGCAAAAGTGAAGTGGAACCTAATGTGATTCAAGGGAATTAACCACAGAATGTCACAGAATATGAAACTTCAAGTTGGTGTAGACGAATGAAAACCATTCAGACACATGTGAGATTAGAGTCTTGTCTAAATACTTTTACAAATTAGTTTTATTTTATCTGTTTATTTAATAGAACATTATGATGAAGATTGTTGAAGACAAAATCTTGGTTTTTAGGTTTTACTGGAAAATAGGTTACTGAAATATTTACCCATAATAGGTTATATTATAGTTTTATAGTTTGCAAGTATTATATAGTATTATAGTTTTTGATCTTTACTAAAAATGTTTTGTTCCATCACCACAGATCATACATTTCACAAAACAAAAATGCAATTTTGAGGCTAGAAAAAAGTATTTTTCCATTTTTAATAAAAACTAACCTGAAAATTGTTTCTCATTATGACCTTAATCAGTGAAAATGTGCTTTGGTCTTCTTCACTTCACCTACAGTCGCCTCCATTCTATCATTTGAACGTTGTATTAACAGTAAAAGTATTTTAGTATTAGTAAAGTATTTTATTTATGTATTAATGTTTTACTATTTGTTTAAGTGTTTGGTTGTTTGGTTATTTGACAGTATAATGTAACATTGTCACAAAGTGGGTAACTGAGGTCATGTAATGAAGACTTCTAGACACAGGTTTGGCTTTGAAAAGTCTGATTTTTTACTTAAGTCTCTAATAGTATTAATATTATTCTATTATTAGTATATTGTGTGTAGGGCTGAACGATTTGGGGAAAATATCTAGTTGCAATTTTTCTGATAAGCATTATGATTAGATTTGCGATTTATGTTTTAATATTAAAATTCTGTTCAAATTTCATATTTTAAACTCTTCCAGAAGAACTGACAAAAAGACTGAAATCTGAACTGACAAACTAATACAAGAGTCACATTTCAGAACATGTTTGGACAGATTTAAACTACAGGCTTATCATTTTTTATGCAGAATAAAATATAAGATTTTATTGTTTGTGAAGGAAATTATGGTACTGTACTTTAAAAATTGTAGCCTTTGTGATTTGCAATTTGTGATTTTGATTGAGATTAATCTCACAGCCCTAACTGTGTGTCGTGGTCAGGACTCGAGCTCGGTGGTGGAGTGGGCCCACAGTCCAGGGGAGAGAGTGTTGGAGACTCAGCACAGCTATGAGACCGAGTGGGACATGATCAACGCCGTGAGCTTCAGGAAGAGGCCCTGCTCCAACGGGTCCAACGGAGACGGTACAGATAAACACAGGCACCAACACGCGTGATCAGGAGGCTACGGCTTAAAACGCATGCAGGGGAATTAGGGGCCTATTTCAGATACATGGAGGAGAGTTGGCGTTTTGTTTTGTAAATGGATCAGTGGCTGTGGCTCACCAAAATCTGACTGATATCTGTTTTCTAGACCTTTAAAATTACTTAAAGGACATGCAACCTGCACAATTTGATGTGAATAATCAGAGGGACCATAATCAGACAGAAATCACAGCCAACCACTGGAAAACTGGCAGAGAAGACGATTAACAAAATGTGTTTTATTATTGCTGCCTTCTATATGTAGAAGGAATGTAACCGAAAAGAAATATTTTGAAAGTTTCAACACAGCGTACTCGAAAAATAATTAAAGTAAATGCATAACCCAACACATTTAAATACTCTCCTCTCTCATCTCTGGTCAGGCTCTCTGCACCACAGTCATGAGCGCAGCCGCTGGGCCTTCAGCTTCAGTCTCCGGGACCTGCGCTCCGTCACAATAAAACAGGAAGGATGGAGTTTCCTGATTTTCAAATTAAAAGACTCTTCATCCTGTCTCCCGTCCCTGCACTTCCACCAGGGCGGCAGCACTGAGTTCCTGGATGCGGTCAGGAGATACGCCCTGCTTAGCGAGTGAGTAAAGATGGCAGGGGTGAGGGGCAGGCCGTACTGACCAAAATAAGTACAATATGTGTATGGCTGAGTCCGAATGTCCCCCCCAGCCTCTCATTCACTCCACAACCCTGCACGCTTAGTAGACTCTATAGAGCCTCATTCACAGAGTCACGCAGACACACACATCACTACTTGCAGGTCATGTGACTTTGGCGTCTGGGGGAAAAAAAGTAAACTGATAAAACTTGATTTCTGTCATAAATAATGATCAGATTGGACTGGTACAAGTCTGTATGGATTAATAATAATCATACAAGTGTTCATCAAGCTGGATCTCACATAAACGGACTGGATTATTAATTTTTAAAATTTTGCTATGTGGCAATTATTGCTCTTGTAACAGCTCAAGCTAAGGTACCTGGCTAAAGCTAGCAACTTTACAGAGCAACAGTTTTTTTAAGAGCATTGTCTTCATAATCGGGACCAACAGTGCGATTAACCAGTGCTTCTATCTGCTTCACTCCGTCGTGTTGTGTCCGGTTAGAGACTGTCTGCTGTTGTTTTTCCCACTCTCACACTACATTGTGGTCTATATTGACTGCTCTAGGCATCACTGATGCCCACTACTTTTCAGGGTGCATTGTGGGAAATTTGAGTGCACTACTTTTTCACTCACTGGTCATTCAGACACTACTACAAACGGTGTGACCCCAAAATAGTGCCCCCTGTTGGAAAAGTGTAGACACTCACAGCCTGTGTTTGGTTTATTATTAGTAAATGCTTTGATTGATGCAGTATTGATGAAGTAATGCACTAGAGAAGTTTGTATCTATCAGAGATGATCCCAGGACAGAACAGTAAGGACAGCATCAAATCAAATCTTTGCCATGTCAAAGGTTTGGACCCTGTGCGTCAGTATTGTTGTTTCAAAACATTTGACACATGTTGTGTGTGACTGTGGTGTGTGTGAGTGTTCAGTCATAGTTACATAGTAGTAGGTTCATAGTGGCCCATGGGCGTATACTAGTCTTTGTGTCTTTTACTTGTTTTGATACAGCTCAAGATCATTCTAAAGGTATTCAGGAAAGGTTAATTTCTGTCCTGTGGATTTTTTTAGTGTCGATACCTGTCAAAAATGAGGATCTAGTTTCGATATGAGTTTTGGTATCTATTAGTATCAGATTTTCTATACTTTTTCCAGCCCTAGTCCATTGTTATTACCACTAGGAGCCTGTGTGACCCTGTATGTGTTCAACATCCTTCTTACTGAAACAGGAGTTATAAATTTGCATGTAAACCGCCTCCACCTTTCACTCTAAAAATCGCTGACGAACACGCTACAGAAGAATCAGCATTTTTCTGTTCAAAGCTCCAAACATCTTCATAGATTTTAATATTTATTCTGTCTCCAAAAGTAATTTATATGCTAATGTTTTATTCACATGCATTGGAAACAGGAGGGCCACACCTTGGTTTTGTGCGTCGCTCGGCTGCTGGCCCTACCTCACTGCGATAACTGATATTAAATTTCTTATCTCTTGGTTAGTAATGAAATGTGCTGA
Organism: Periophthalmus modestus; assembly: GCA_019594935.1. NCBI lineage: Eukaryota > Metazoa > Chordata > Actinopteri > Gobiiformes > Gobiidae > Periophthalmus > Periophthalmus modestus. Next base: position 4,397,326 of record JAIEZT010001390.1, read on the forward strand.
TTTAAGGGTTCAGAGATGTGTTTGTGTGTCTCCTCGTGTGTTTACTTTTGTGTGAGTGTGAAGAGATGAATGTGATGGACAGATTTTGTGTGAGGTGGTGAGTCATGGTTTGGATCATACAGGAGATTGTGTAGTATTGATACTTTGCTGTGACATCATCCTGGGGTGTTACCAGGGCCGTTACCATGGTGACACAATGCATACATTAGCAGACGATGCCAAAAGTTTTAAGATTGTCTGAAAACTCCTGTGATTAATTTAAGTGTTCATGGCCCTGTTTAGGAGTTAGATTTTCAACAAAAAGGTGAAAGTGACTAACAGAAAAACTGTTAGCTAATGCTAGCTTGTGACTGTTTGAGAGGGACTTGTTTAACAGCACAGATCACCTCACCTGTTGTACTTCCAGATAACTCTGTTCTTTCTGGTCAGATAGTGTTAAAATAAAACTCAGATTAAAGTCTAACAGAGCTTCAGACATAACAGTGCCTATAGTTAGCATCACACCCCCAGGGAATGTGGATGACATCAGCTGCAAATTTGCAGACAAACGTTCTACATTAAAGGTCCTATACTTCACAAAATTGACTCTTGTCTCAAAAACAGACCTGGATTTGTGTTTTATTTCATTTACACATATTTGAGTAACTCTTTATTATTAGCCTGTAACATCTCCAAAACTCAAAATGCTCTGGTCCACCTCGTGATGTCATGAAGTGGTAGTTTTCAAGTTAACAGCTCCTTTTATCTTTAGTTCTGTAGAGATTAGCAATTTCAGAGCTGAACTCACCCAAATGATTCTAGTGAAGGTGTGTGGAGTTTAAAAATACAGTGGAGCATTTCCTTATGACTTGACAAGGTGGAACAGAGTGTGCTTCCTATTTGAGGGAAGAGCTCAGCCTAAATCTGCAGTGTTTGTGTGTTAAACATGTGTGAATGAAACAAAACGCAACTCCAGGTCTGTTTGTGATGAGGAAACTACATTAGAGCAGAGATCAGAAAATAGTGTAATAATGGACCTGTTTAATTGGGGTTTTTTTTTGAGAATTAGAAATCCTGATCTCTTGACTCTTGTATTGTCTTTTCAGATCTGCAGATGATGCGTCCTGCCTCGTAGTGAGCACGCCCAACAGAGCCCTGTCCCAGTCCTTTGAAAACCTGCTGGACGACAACAACTACAGCCTCGTCAATGTGAGCACACAGCAAACTTTTGTTTATTTAAACTGACAGAGAAGACGCTGAACTTTGTGCCAGTTTTTTTCATGTGGACAGGCCCATTAATTACAGAGATATTAACCATAAACCAGGTCCACACATCTGCAGTGTGACAGTGACACAGAGAACTCCAGAGATCTCACCTGTTCAGGTTAAACTATTGAGACTTTGCAGTGACTTTGCTTGGGGTGTTCTGCATGTATGTGTATGGCGGAATGTTTAAACGTCACATGGTGACACAATGCACACATTAGCAAACAGGCAGCTAAGTTTGTAAGTTGTCTAAAAAAACAAAAACTGAAAAAAGAATTTAACAAGCATATTTTCAGGAGCCTATGATCAATCCGAGCGTTCATGGTCCTGTTTAGGAGTTTGATTTGAATAAAAAGGTGAGAGTGACTAACTGAAAAACTGTTGGCTAATGCTAGCTAGCTTGTGACTGTAATATTATTTGAGAGGGACTTTCTTAACAGCACAAATCAGATCACCTGTTGTAGTTCCAGCTAAATCAGTTCTTTATGGTGAGGGACAGCACATGTTAATGAACATTTCCATTTTCAGATTGTATTAAATTAAAGCTCAGATTAAATTCTGTCCTGAGCAACAGAGCTTCAGGCAGAGGAGTGCCTCCAGTTAGCATCACACCCACACTGAATATTAATCACATCAGCTGCAAAGTATAAATAGATATTCTACAATCACTATTGTGATGCTGTGTTAATGCAGCCAACGGACTAATCCTCCTGCTGAGGTCGTTCTGACTAAGACCAGACCAAGATCTGGAGATGGATCCCACTGCTCCAGGTTTGACCCAGAGACACTGAAGCATGGGTCGAATGCAGAGGACGACTTTCAAGTGCTCTCACAAGCTGCACTATGGAACTTTTTTGTCCCACTTCTTGTCTCCATGTTATTGAATGTTCCACAGTACAGTATAAAAATAAACTCCATGGAGACGAGCAGATGACCGACACTTAAGAATGAATATTTCTAAAATAATTTCTTACCTACAAAACACATGAGTGAATAAATGTAAGATGGACAGCTTTAACGCTACACTGTGGAACAATAGGATGAGCAGTAGTGTCTAAAGTATTAAAAATCAGACACTAATCGATACTAAAACTAGTATCTAAACTAGATCATCATTTGATCACTAAAAAAGTTTTGTCGTGCTTTTTGTGATGACGTTTACGTTTATGTCAGCTCCCATTGGGAACCACAGTTTTCTGTCGTGGAAGTCAGTCGACTTGTTTCTTTTATCAAGTTGTTTTAGATAAATTTTGTGATTTAAAATGTAAAAATCATAACATAATGATCCACGAGTGTCAGAGATTATAACTATAGAGCACATAAAAGCATAATAGAGCTGCTTTAAATTAATAATATGTTTGTTTTTACAGAAATTAAAAAGGGATCCTTATGTGACGACTTTGGGCAGTTTCTCTAAAGTGACCAACTACCTGTTTGATGCACTGAGAGGGACAGAGGAGCATACGCAGCGCCCCCCGGAGGAAATGGCAGATCTGCTCGGGGAGGTCAGATTTAGTTGTGTTTTTTTTCGTTTTTTTTTTTTTTTTTTTTTTAACCTTTATTTATCTTTTTTATAGCATTTAAATGAGATTGTCTGTTTTACAGGTGATCCCAGGATTGGACATAAACCAGCAGGAGGAGCCCGGCTTCGAGGTCATCACCAGGGTGAGACAGAGACGAGATGTTTTCCTTATAGTTTTAATAATCTGAGTGAACAAAGTTTGAGAATTAGTTTTTTATTTTGTTGTGTCCTCCTTTGAGTAAATCAATTCAGAACTACTCTATCTATGGTTTAGTCTAATTTTACGCACTTCTTCTGGTTTTGTTCTGGTTTGGTCCTGGTTTGAGCTCAGTTTAGTCCTGATATAGTCCTGGTTTGGTCTTGTTCTAGTCCTGGTTTTGTTTTGGTTTAGTTTCAGGTTTCAGCCAAGTTTACTCCTGATATAGTCCTGGTTTGGTCCTGGTCTAGTTTGGATATACATTCTTCTGTTTTCCCTTAGATCGACCTGGGCCCTCGTCCGGCTGTGTCCAGGAGAGAGCCAGTGTCTGTGGAGGAGTGGACCAAGCACCAGGATCCAGAGGGGAGGGTGGAGAGAGTGCCACAGCTTAAAGAAGCCATTTTTAAAGGGGTAAGAATCCACTGCACTAGTACTACTGCTGGACATTTGACAGATTCATATTTTTCTACAAAACACAACTCCAGGTCTGTCTGTGATGAGGAAACAACATTATAACATAGATCAGAAAATAGCGTAAAATGGGCCTTTCAATGATGTTTTAGAAATGTCTGGTTTAATCTGTCATATGTACATTAAACAGTGATCTACACACAAATAAGTTTGCTTTTGTCGCAAAATAAACTCTTGTATAAATTAAAGTTCACAAACTCATCAGAATTCATGTTTTTGAGTCAATTTCACCAGTGGATGTGGCCAATCACAGGGCAGCGCTGTGGTGCAGCTAACGCTCCTGTTTGTGTCCAGGGTCTGTGTCACGCTGTGAGGAAAGAGGCCTGGAAGTTTTTATTGGGATATTTTCCATGGAGCAGCACAGCGGAGGAGAGGAAGGCCCTGCAGAGGAGCAAAACGTAAGGACCACATCTCCTCCATCATTAACTTGTTAAAAGCTTCTTGTTTTTCAACAAAGCTTTCCCCAAAACATACACAACTGACCAATCGAGATCAGCAGTGACGCCCGCGGCTCCAGAACCAACTTCCCCATTAATTTTTCTCATACACTTGCCAAAAGAAATGTATATAATCAGCTACGTGGTAACGAACGACCACAAGACCTTGAATTGTATTTAAAATCTGTTTCTGATACTTTATAAACTGCAAAGTTATTAAAACCTTTGGCAGAATCTTGCATTTTAGACTTAAAACAACCAAGTTATGGATATTAGTTAGCACGTAGCTAGTTAGCACGTAGGTGGTTAGCCTTCTCGATGCCTAAACTTTAGTGTGTGGTGTTGTGAGAAGTGTGGGTATGCAAACATCACTGGTGCTAGTGTGTTGAGCTACTACAGTGAACACAGAAAACAACACAAGCCTACACATTCACCCAAAGTGCATTTAATGACATTTCCATAAGTGGCTCTTCTTCAGGTCAAACTGTGGTGTCGTCCCTTTGTTCACAGAGACGAGTATTTCCGGATGAAGCTGCAGTGGAAGTCTGTGAGTGAGGAGCAGGAGAGACGAAACTCCCGACTCAGAGACTATCGCAGTCTGATCGGTGAGGGGTTAAATCTGATTCTTAGTGTCTTCCTAACGAGTCCTGGAGTTTTAAAGAGCGTCAGGAGGTCACCGGTACACGCCCATGCCCTCTGCTTCTCTCCAGTTTTATTTTCTCAATCAGTGATGCTCATTCAGCAGCATTGCTTAGTCATTTTAATACAAATGAAAAAAAAAAAAATCCGCTGTTCACTAGTGTTATGTTCAGCTATCCATAGAAGGGCCGACAGTATTTTGTTGTGATGACGTTTATGGCATCCTCCCCTTCAGACAGATTTAAGGTAGCGCTGACCAATGATCTGACCAGAACTGAAGAAGCGGCTTGGATGAGCAGCCAAACGTTTTCACTCCTACAACTTTTTATCAAGTTGATAAATTTAATCTTTTTCTTTTACTATGTATCAGACCTGGACGACTGAGGGACTACACAGTTATAGAGCAGATGCAACCACAATAGGGCTGATTTAAACTTGGCAAAATTTTAAAATACCGTATTCAACAAATAATGGTACTGACATCGGTCTTACTGTTGTAGTTTATAACCAAGTTCCACTTTCAGAACTTCAACACTACAAATAATTTATTCTATTAATTTCAAGTTTATTTCTATAGCACATTTTAAACAACCACATGTGACCAAAGTGCTTCACAGAAAAACACCAAAGAGCAAATATATGACACCAGATGATACCAGACATAGGACATTAAAACACCAAGATGTCCTGTCTGGTTAGTATAATAATAAAAATGTAATATCATAATTTTCTGTTTTGTTTTTTTTTAATTTTCAGAGAAGGATGTGAACCGCACAGATCGAACGAACCGATTTTATGAAGGCATCGATAATCCAGGTTTAGTTCTGCTCAACGATATCCTCATGACCTACTGCATGTACGACTTCGACCTGGGTGAGGAGCTGCAGTCTCTTTACTTTATACATACTCGATTTTTGATTTTTACCATGTTTCCTGTGGGTTTTGTGGTGCACTGCGTAACTTTTTTTGTGGGGGCTTGTTACCTGCTTGTCTCCATGGAGAGATTAGTGTTACTGAAATTTACACAGCATGGAATTAAACCTAGTTATAAGCATTTTTATTGCCCAAAAGTACCTTGAAAAACGTGTTCTTACTGTGAAGCGGACTCGCCTCTCCACAGATCTGACCCTGTAACCTGCTTTTGTGGTGTTACCTGCTTGTCTTCGTTTAATCCTAGACTGGGAACATTGCAGGCAAAGCAGTTACATCTCCGTGGAGACAAACGGGTAGCAGATCCTCCACCAGAAAAGTTACATAGTGCGCTTTAAAAATGTCATCACAAACAGACCTGGAGTTGTGTTTTGTTTTATTCACACCTGTTTAACACATAAACCCTGTATATTTAGGCTGAGTTCTTCTCTCTGTTCCACCTTGTGATGTCATCATGTGGTAATACAGGAAGTGCTCCACTGTGTTTTAAACTCCATTCACCTTCACTAGAATTATTTGACAGATAGACAGATTCATAATAAACACAACTCCAGGCATCTTTTTGAGGACGTAATATAACATGGCTTAATGCTCACGAGACTCAATTTAGTTTAATATTGGATCTTTAAGCAGTAACTTTTGCCACTGAAGTTATTTGTAGAACATTTGGGGATTGAATGGGAAGCTTGATTCTTATATAAAAGTAGCTGTTCCTCTCAGCTCTTAAGTCTCTCTCTGATTTTAACATTTTCTTTACAGTTTTGACTAAAGTTTATTTAATTTGATTGTTTCCAGGTTACGTTCAGGGCATGAGCGACCTGCTGTCTCCCATCCTCTATGTGATGGAGAACGAGGTGGATGCTTTCTGGTGCTTTGCCTTTTACATGGACCAGATGGTGAGCCACCTGTTAAACTCATAGTGATATTTAAACATAATGAGGCTTATAAACAGAACAGGGACAGTGGCACAGTGGTTAGTACTGCTGCCTCACAGCCAAAGGTTCACTGGGTTTGATTCCTGTTAATGTGGTTTTCTACCATTGGAGCATTTTTAGCTAATTTAGTTCAAACAAGGCTAATTCTGGTCTAAAACCGTCAAAACCCATACAGACGTGTCAAAGCCTGACCTTGGTAGATTTCAGAAACTAAGCAGGGCTGGTTAATACTTGGATGAGAGACCACTGGGAATACTAGGGGCCACCGTGGGGGTGCCAGTTACAAAAACTGACATTATGTCCTTAGACAAGGCATTTAATCCACATTGCCTAGTATTAATGTGGTGAGTGTTGATGGGAAGTGGGCGGTTGGGAGCCTCACTTCTGTGAGCTTTGACACTGAGGGACGGCGTCGGCACACACCTGTAGGGGCGGAGTTTGAAGTGTATGTTTGCACATATATATGAGGGTTTTAACTGATTTGATTAATAAGAATGCTTTGTGTTATTGTGGTAATTTTCCCAGCCCTAGAGCCTTTCTTTCCAGCACAGCATGTATTCTAATGTCTTTGTGTTTGTGTTTCAGCATCAGAACTTTGAGGAGCAGATGCAGGGCATGAAGACTCAGCTGGTGCAGCTCGGCTCTCTGCTGCGGCTGCTCGACCTGGCCTTTTGGAACTACCTCGGTACAAAATCACTGTTACAGATCAGACATGAGACAAGGAGAGGGTCAGAGCGGCTTAAAGGGACATTGATGAATCACAGGATTAATATAGTGAAACTGGAGACCCAACATTCAGTAAAAATGTTCAATAAAAACCCGTTTCAGATGGAGGGCACAGGCTTTTTTCTCAATGTGCAATTCACTGTTTGTGACAAAATGAGGCCACTCTGAGCTGTTTGTATCTAATATTAAACAGTTTTATTTCTCATCAACCCAGAAGCAGCGCTCTGATTGGCTACACCAAAAAGTGTTGCTTTTACAGTACAGAAAAATATATAGTAAATTTACTTATTTACCAAAACATTGTGAATCCAGCTGTAAAAGACAAATTCTACCACAGAATTCTTACTCCAGCTCAGTGTTAAACTATAAGCAGTGAGTGTTGTTGTCATGTCGACCCCATCAGTAAAATGTCATTAAGAGCATGTGGTAAATCCCTCGTTGCTTCACATGTCTCCCTCTGATGTCTCTCTCTCTCTGATGTCTCTCCTTCTGATGTACTTCTTCTGTCTCTCTCCACAGAATCTCAGGACTCTGGGTTCCTGTACTTCTGTTTCCGATGGCTCCTGATCCGCTTCAAACGAGAGCTCAGCTTCCAGGACGTCCTCAGGCTCTGGGAGGTCAGTCACCGTTTACAGTTTATAACGTTTATAATGAGCATTCTGTGAGATGTTATTGCTTTGTCTGGAATGTTCGAAAGTATTAAACGTATCTCCAGCAGACAAGCAGGTGGCAGACCCTCTACCAGAACAGTTACATAGTGAACCTTTAAAATAATGTGTTTTTCTGTTTTGTTTTGTGTGTGTGTGCACAGGTGATGTGGACAGAGCTCCCGTGTGAGAACTTCCACCTGCTCGTGTGCTGCGCCATTTTAGACTCCGAGAAACAGAAGATCATGGAGGAAAACTACGGCTTCAACGAGATCCTCAAAGTACAGCACATTTTTATACAATTATAAACTGTAAACTGGAGACATGTTTAATCCTGAGTCCACTCTCTGTAGCACATCAACGAGCTGTCGATGAAGCTGGACATAGAAGAGATTTTACACAAAGCTGAAGGCATCTGTCTCCAGATCAAGAACTGCAAGGTAAAGAAGAGGAACTGCTACTATTACAGGGCTGCTCAATACTTGATATCATGCTGAGGTGGACACTACATGGACATCTATGGTGGAATGTTCATCAGTTTCTGTGGTGACGCAATGTGCACATGAGCAAATTGGCTGATAAGTTTTTAGATGGTCTGAAAACTTGAGAAAAAAATACAAAATGGATTTAAACACCACATTTTCAGGAGCCTGTGATCATTATGAGCGTTCATGGTCCTGTTTTGGAGTTTAGGAATTTTCTAACTGAAAAACTGTTGGCTAATGCTAGCTAGCTTGAGACTGTAATCTTATTTGAGAGAGACTTGTTTAACAGCACAGATCAGCTCATCTGTTATAGTTCTAGCTATGTCAACTCTTTCTGGTCAGATTGTGTTAAAATAAAGCTCAGACAGAGCAGTGCCTCCAGTTAGCATCACCCTCCCAGAGAAGGCTGCAGTTATTTGGATATTCGAATGTCCTCTGCAAAGAACAAAATATCCTCTCTATAGAAAAACTTTGTTGTACCTGTAGTTTCGGCCCAACAAATCAGATCTGTGGAGAGGTGATCCCGCTCATAGTACAGATGGTATTCTTTGGAGATGAACAAGTGGCAGACCCTACATCAGAAAAGTTACATATTGCACCTTTAAATGATTGTGGTTTACAGTTTGAATGTGATTAATCCTTCATGCGCTGTATCGCTCATTCACAAATCATGTTTTCTTTCTCTTCTGCAGGACTTGCCCCGTTCCGTGAGTTCAATCCTGGGTTTCACCTCTGACCCCTGCGACCCCCACGGCCCCCGTGACCCTCACAGAGCCTCACAGCGAGCGGATACATGCTCCAATGGACATGGACATTTAACAGAGACCCCTGCCCTGGTCTCCTAACGCCCCCTCCCCGCAGCAGAGGGCAGTGTACAGAAAGAAGACTATTTTTGTAATCTCTCATTTCGTCTTCACTGAGTTGTCATTCCTTCTTTATCCTGATCATTTAGATTTTTTCGTTTGTTTAAATAAAGGGGAACAATATAACCTTTTACATTTTAAAAACTGCAATCTTGTAATATCGTTTTTAACAGCCTATATCGTGACTAACGGACTAAACCAGGACTGAACCAGGACTGAACCAGGACTGAACCAGGACTGAACCAGGATTATAAATGGACTCAACCAGGGCTAAAACAGGTCTACAGTTTTACAATACAGAAGTTTGCTTCAGTCCAGGTTTAGTCTTTATTGTATTGGAAGGGGGTCCAATTCTAGGCCCCTTAGACCATGGGGCCTGATTAAGTGCTATATAATGCTACACCAATATTGAAGCTACTTTACACCTCTGACCCCAAAAACCCCAAAGACGAATAATCCCAGGAAACACTTTTCTAAATGAACCAATAAAACATGAGCATCACACACAGTTAAGGAGGGAGTATTCTGCAAATTTGACTTTTTGGAGCTTTCTATCATGTTATGACATTGTTCCCCCATCAAAAACATGTCTGAAGAGGTTTTAGATGTCATCCATGCATGTTTCAGTAATCTAGAGATCTCTCCCGGACTGTACTTGAACCCTCCTTATGGTTAGCTGAGCGTCAGAAATGAAAGTGAAACTTATAAAACATGTTAATACATTGTTTTGGGGAAATATAGCATTTTCAAAACAATAAAAGCCAACATGGTTATCTAAATACCCCATAGAAGTAAAATACCCCCTCTTTAATACCCCATAGAAGTCAAATACCCCCTCTTTAATACCCCATAGAAGTAAAATACCCCTCTAAGCATAAGTCATAGATATTAGTTAATTATTCAACTCTCTTCTCCTCAAATGTTAACAAACCACTCAAAACGTTTGCTGCTCGTGCAAACAGATAAAAACTAGTCACGATACATATTGAGTCTAAATGTTATTCTCCAGGCAGTGAGACCAAGACACCAAAGAGATGAGGTTATGTTGTTCCCCTTTAAAACAAGCATTGGGTTATGAGCACAGACAAAAGATGGTAAAAAGAGAAAAATACAGGAATTATAAAAAAAACATCACATTTTTGCTAACACGTTAAAGGTGCATTAACTCACTTTTCTGGTGGAGCTCGTCTCCATGGAGATATTATTGCTTTTCTTGAAATATTCCACACTGGTCGGGAGTTGCCACAAGTTACAGATCTGATCTGTAACTTAGACCGACCGGTACCTCCAGGAGAAGAATCTTTACCATCGTGGTGCAGCTTTAAAGGTCCTATATTATGCAAAACTGACTCTTGTGAGCTTTTAGTCATGTTATAATGTCGTTACTTCCTCAAAAACAGACCCGGAGTTGTGTTTTGTTTCATTCACACATGTTTGAGTAACACTTTATGATTAGTCTGTCCTTGTGATGTCATGAAGTGGTAGTTTTCAAATTAGCATCTCTTTTTACCTTTAGTGCAGTACAGATTGGAAATTCCAAGGCTGAAATTGTCCAAATGATTCTAGTGAAGGTGAGTGGAGTTTAAAAACACAGTGGAGCACTTCCTGTATTACCACGTGATGACATCAGAAGGTGGAACAGAACACAACTGCAGGTCTGTTTGTGATGAGGAAACTACATTATAACGCAGATCAGAGAGCGGAGTGCTGGTAGTATGGGCCCTTTAATATACTACACAAACAGTACTTGCTTAAATACTTCTCTCTTTGCTCGTAACACAATCACAATCTGTCACTTTTCCACTTCAGTTTTGAGCTTTTCCACAGACAAAATGCTGGCTGGTTTCACTTTAAATAATCTGATTTTTATCTCATATTTCACTCTGGTGGAGACTGCTTTTTCTTGAGTTCAAATATAAATGTTTTGAGTCTGAACAATACGATTCTTTAAGTATTAATCACACAGAGGTTATGGCTCCAGATTCATTCACGTGTTACGTTTTTTGGTTTATCTGGAGGCTGTTGGTCACAAAGTATTAACCAAAAAATCGAAATTGGCGATACAGGTTGCAAGATATGAGAAGCAGACAGAAGCTACTGCGTGACTTTTCAGGTGAGGAGTCCACCACCTGCCTGTTTCCATGGAGATGTTATTGCTCTGACTGGAATGTTCCACAGTCTGGCTTTAAACGTATCTATCTTGCATTTGTTCAGTTACAGGTGTTTTTACTGCAAAACAAACCAAAAAAACAGAGAGTGGGGTCGCCTCTTCACAGATCTGACATGTATTTTAGCCTGGTACCGTGCTCATCTCCATGTTAATGATTCATTGTGGAGCTTTGTAGGCAGAAATAACATCTCCATAGAGACAAGCAGGCAGACCCTAGCCCAGAAAAGTTACACGTTGTACCTTTTATACTAAACCATGTCTAATATCTGTTTTTATGGATTTGTTGAACTCGGGAGGGCGTCCTGCATACCCTACCGTTAATGCCCCAGTATGGAAATTTCTTGTCCTCTAGATTTGGCCCAATGTCAGGAGCAGGGGACCAGATTAGAGCCACAATCCTGGTTAGGAGCCCCACATCTGAGCCAGGAGCAGTGCTGAACAATTCTGGAAAAGTATCCGAATGTGATTTTTCTGAGAAGCATCGGGATTAGATTTTAGATTTAGGTTTTAATGAAAGGATTCTGTTTAAAGTTCATATTTTCAACATGTCCAGAGGAACTGAAAAAGACTGAAATCTGAACTGACAAACTAAAACAAGAGTCACCTTTCAAACATGCTTCAGAATAAGACCCCACGGACACACAGGGACATCTCAGAACATGTTTGTACAGGTTTAAACTACAGCAGCTTTTACACAGACGAAAACCCCAGGGAGATACATGGAGGGCATCTGACACACCAGGATTTCATTTGGAGACATTGCGATGTTGGTGATTCAGAATACACATCTGGCGGTAGAAGTAAAATTTTGTCATAATTGCCACATTCGTTCACATTTTTGTATCTAAAAAATGTGTGAATCTCCTTAAGAAAGTGAAGGTCGCTCCCGTCTGCTCCCGTCTGCTCCCGTCTGCTCCCGTCTGCTCCCGTCTGCTCCCGTCTGCTTCTCTGAACTAGCAGCTTCCTTACAAAACCATTTGAACCCATCACCAAAAACTTCTGGGTATTGACTAAAACCAACTTGAAGAATAAGTTTCTTTTGGTTTTTTTAACTTTTCAGCCAAAACGACATGAGTTTTGCAGTTTGTATCTCCTCATTGTTTTGTCCACATATATTTAAACTGTGTCCCATTTAAACTAAGCTATTTTAAAAAGTCTATTTTGGCCATATTTGCAGGATCAGGCAAAGGTTTGGACACGCTCTCTCATTCAGTGTTTCATTTTCTTTGTCTACTACTTTCTACAGTATCTACACACACAAGACATCAAATATATGAATTAAGATATAAGGAAGCGTGTAGTAAAGGAAAAAGTCCTCAGAGTAGCCACCCTTTGCTTTGTCGAAACATGTTTAGCAGAGTTATTTTACTTTTTTTTACTTCACTACACAATTGCATATATGTTACTTCATATATTTGATGTCTTCTGTGTGTATATAAAATGTAGAAAGTAGTAGAAAAAACCTTTCCAATCTTTTGACTGGTCGTGTATTCCCTGTATATTCATGCTTTTATTTTGAAGAGATCATTCGCGCTTTTATTTTGAAGAGATCATTTGCGTTGGTGAAGGAGAAAGTGCTGTGATATTTAAACATCTGGGTCAATAAAGTTCATGATTTTGTCAATAAATACATTTGTAAAGTTCTCTGGGTTTGGGTTTTAGGTGAGTTTTTCCAGCTAAACCAACTGAAGCCACACGGTAAGTCCAGACTGATCCTCACTCCCTCCATCGCGTCTCAACCCAGAACCGAACGTGATCGTCCAATCAGCTTTGCTCATTTCAGTGACGCATGTGAAACGAAGGAGCTCATTGGTCACACATCATTTAGAACAAAACCACCTTTTCCTGACCTCAGAGTTTACTTCTTCTCTTATTGATTCTGCAGAAATCCTTCATGTTTTTCAGATATTGTTTCTTTCTTTTTTCCTCGTAAGCAGCCATATCTGTTTTGATACAGATGGACCAAGCATGTCTCTGATTGGCTAGTCCACCTGTCAATCACCTCCCTCTGAACTCGGGCAGGTTCACCGAGGCTCACATCTTCACAGAGTACAGTAGAAGTGTGTGCTCCGGAGCTCAGACTACATGATCATATAATTCAGGCTGTACTGAGGGGAGACCTTCGCCTTAGTCCTTCGTGCTTAAAGATGCACTGTGGAACTTTCCTAGTGGAGGTCTGCCACCTGTTGGGGCTAAGTTACAGATCAGTTTTTTGCAATTAAAAACACCTGATATGTTTAATGCCAAGCTGTGGAACATTCAGGTAAAGCACTAACATCTGGGGTTGATGGAGGATCAACCACCAAGCACAAACGGCCGGTGCCTCTCCGCACGTCTCTTCTCAGTATTTCAACAGTAAACATAAAAATTCAGTCATTTTGAGTAAAAAAAGAATAAAATTGCAAAGTTAAATAGAAAATAACTTTATAGTACCAATCATTGGATAAATATAACCATTTAATTTATTTTTTCTCCGTGCAGTCAGGTGAGGGACGGCCTCACCTGACTGCACATCACTGCCATGTATGTATGTGTGTATATAAGCTCCAAAGCTCAAAACGCTCTGTTCCACCTTGTGATGTCACAAAAAGGTAGTTTTCAAGTTAACAGCGCCTTTTACCTTTAGTTCAGTACAGATTGACAACTCCAGAGCTGAAATTATCCAAATGATTCAAGTGAAGGTGTGTGGAGTTTAAAAATACAAGGTTGAACAGAGTGTTTTCTGTTTGAGAGAAGAACTCTCTATACAGGGTTTGTGTGAAACAAAACACAACTGCAGGTCTGTTTATGATGAGGAAACATTATAACACAGATCATGCGTCCAACATTGTTTTGCTTGGCGTTTATTTTTAAGTAGTTTTTAATTAGTTTTATTCATATTTCATTCATAAATGTGTAAAATGCCACACTTCCTCTCCCGCCTCTCTAAATGTCACTGTGTTCTTTTAACCGGTGATTGACGTCAGCGGGGCGCGTGTTTGGCCCGTTTGAAGTCTGGCCTCTCCGCGCGTCATGCGTAAAGGCGCAAGAATATCACCTAAACGGATCAGCTCATAACCGCGCTCCACGGACACCACAGACGGACCGAGCCCTGTCGCTTTCATTTCCGGCCTCACAGGAAATTGGAGCCCTGCTTTGGCGCTGATAACGCGCGCGCGGGGCGGGAGAGTTATCACGGGACGATCATTCAGTTTAATAAAGCCACCGCCACCTGCCCGTCACCGGGAAAACATGACATGAGACGTTCAGTTTGGACAGAGAGGAAGGGACGGATAAAGATATCACTCCTATTCACTCATATATATTTTGTGTGTGTGTGTGTGTGTGTGTGTGTGTGTGTGTGTGTGTGTGTGTGTGTGTGTGTGTGTGTGTGTATATATATATATATATAATATATATATTACTGTTCAAAAGTTTTTAGGGTCACCCAGACAATTTTGTGTTTTCCGTGAAAAGTCACACTTTCATTTACCACTTGAGTTGATACATTGACAAGGTTAGAAATGATGATATTTATTTGAAATAATAATCCCCCCCCCCCCCCCCCCCCCCCCTCTCTCATATCTCTGTTTATCCCTCTCTTTACCCCCCTCTTTTCTCTCTCTCTCTCTCTCTCTCTCTCATATCTCTGTTTATCCCTCTCTTTACCCCCCTCTTTTCTCTCTCTCTCTCTCTCTCTCAGATATAAGCCCACCTCTCCTCTGCTGTCTCTCCCTCGGCTCCACCTGTTCCACCTCCACCCTTGCGCTCCTCCTCTCCGTCCCCAGGATCAAGTCATCATCCCTGGGTCTACTTCTCCATGCGGCCCCCTCTCCTCCTCCTTCTCTCCATCCCCAGGATCAAGTCACCAAGTTGCCAAGTACGCGTCTTTATCCCGACTTTGGGCTTCTTTGTGCGCACATTTTGAGAGTTTTTTTCCAGGGTTTTTTTTTTTTTTTTTGGGCTTGTCTCTGAGTGGCACTTTCACGATATAAAGAGGTAATTTTTTTTTTTCTTTTTCTTCCAAATCTGTTTTTATGGTAATAACTGAAATACAAATGTCACGATACTAAAGCTTCAAACTCGACTTTGATACTGAGGAATAGACTCGATACCGATTCTTATACCATGATGATATTTAAAAGACTCTTTCTTTAGACAATAGAATGTGATTTTCCACATTAAATGGTAGTATTTTCTGTTCCCATGAGGCTCATCTGTGTAATCCCTCAGTGTCCAGTAGGTTCATCGTGTCCATGGGTGTATACCAGTCTGTGTGTTTTATACTTGTTCTGGTAAAGTTCAAGATCATTCTAAAGATATTCAGAAAAGGTTAATTTCTGTCCCGTGAATGTGACTTTCTTAGTATCGATACTGATCAAATGAGTATTTAGTTTTGATACTAGTTTTAGTATTGATTACTGTCTGATTTTCGATATCTCATTAGCGATTGGTCAACTACGACAAACATAGATGAACAAAGATGCTTTTATTTTGTTTCTCTTGGGTTTTTTTTTTTTTTTTTTTTCAAAGGCTGGGTTGCTTGTTGTTTTCTGAATATCTGGCAACCCCCTCTGCCTTGGGTCTGCTTCTTCTCGTGCCCCCCTCTGCTCCGTTAGTTGCCAAATCCACTTCTTTATGGAGACTTTGGGCATCTATTTTTTGAAAGTTACTCATTCTCTGGAAATCTGGCAACACTGTCTGCTCTTCAACTTTCCTGGTTCTAACCCCCTCTCCTCCTCCTCCTCCTCTCTCTTCCCAGGATCGAGTCATTGTCCCTGGGTCTGCCTCTGAGCGTGGCTCCCCTGCTCCTCCTCTTCATCCCAGGATCAAGCTTCCACCCCCGGGTCAGTCTCCCTTGTTGGCCCTCTCTGCGGTCTAACCCTGGAGCCGTGGTACACTTACACACACTGGTACCCCATGGCGTCGTCCCATGTGAGGAAGGACCCCCCCGACCCAGTGCCCAGGATGCAGCCCGCCATGATGCTCTTCTCCTCTAAATACTGGGCACGCCGCGGCATGTCTCTGGACTCAGGCATGTTCCAGCAGCAGAGTCAGCCCCAGAGGCACACCGGGGGGCAGATGGTGAGTCTTGGTTTAGACCTGCTGTAGTCCTAGTTTAGTCCTGGTTTAGTCCAAGTTTAATCCTAGTTTAATTTTGGTTTAGGCCGGGTTTAGTCCTGTTTTAGTCCTAGTTTAATCCTGGCTTAGACCTGGTTTAGTCCTGGTTCAGGCCCGGATTAGTCCTGGTTTACACCTAGTTTAGTCCTGGTTTAGACCTGGTTTAGACCTGGTTTAGTGCTGGTTTAGTCCTGGGTTAGTCCTGGTTTAGTCCTGGTTTTGTTTATTTATATTGACAGAGAAGATGTTGAACTTGGTCAAATCCAGCTGTTTTAAACTATAGACTAGAGTGTTCTTACTCAAAGCCTTTGCTCAGCTGCTTGATTTATCTCTGTAGACATGTGGTATTACACTTGGTGTGATTGGCAGCTGCATGTGGTCAGTCTGCCCCAGGGCAGCTGTAGCTACAGTGACTGAGGACCTGTGACAGGTGAATCAGCCAATCACAGTGAAGTGTGGACTCTCAGATAACTTTAGTTACATATTAGTGCAATATAAAAACACAGTTACTACTGTGTACATGCGGTGTGACTAAATACACACAGTGGTCCGTGTGGCACCTGGCGCACACAGAGCACCTGTCAGCGCCTGTCAGCACATCTTTATTTCGATAAAGTCTATTTGCTCCAGTCAAACATTTCCTGTGGCCTCCAGGGCTGCGACCACAACCTGACCTGCTGTTTTGTATGACTCTAACACACCATAACAACTCTGAAGTCACTCATTATGTTCTTTATTATACAAGACCAGGACTGCAGACGGAAAGAAATAATTCATCTTAATTCATCTCTCTTTAAAGGAAAAACTGAATCTTGTGAGATTTACACCATGTTATAATGCTGTTACCTCCTCAAAAACAGACCTGGAATTGTATTTCGTTTCATTCACACATGTTTGAGTGACTTATTATCAGTCTGTTACATCTCCAAAGCTCAAAATGCCCCAAAATGTCCCACCTTGTGATGTCATGAAGTGGTAGTTTTCAAGTTTGCAGCTCCTTTTCCCTTTAGTTCAGCAGAGATTGGTTATTCCAGGGCTGAAATTATCCAAATGATTCTAGTGAAGGTGCGTGGAGTTTAAAAACACAGTGGAGCACTTAATGTATTACCACTTAATGACATCACAAGGTGGAACAGAGTGTTTTCAGTTTGAGAGAAGAACTCAGCCTAAATATTCAGGGTTTGTGTGTTAAACATGTGTGAATGAAACAAAACACAACTCCAGGTCTGTTTGTGATGAGGAAACATTATAACATAGATCAAAAAATACCTTTGGGTGGAGGATTTGCCGTGGTGATGTTGTTCCTTTGCCTGGAATGTACCACACTATGATGTAAAAAAAAAATAAATAAATAAAAATGTTTTATTGCAAAAAAGAAAACAAACGAAAACAAAAAGGCATTATTGTGAGTGGGGTCACCTCTCCACAGATCTGACCTGTAAATTTGTGCCACCTGCTTGTCTCTATGGAGATGGGTACGTTTAATGCCATATTGTGTCAAACTTAGGCAAAGCTTACATTTAAAGGTGCTGTACGTGATTTTTACAGACTTAAAAAACGTAAAAAATAGAAGTGGTTCTTTTTAAACAGTTTGCAGAGTTATTCCTCACTTTGCTTATGTATTCAGAGCATCCTAATTGTTCACCATGATGAGTTTATAAGCACTTTTTACAACTCTCAGAGACCAGAGCAGAGTTTTGCTTGGGGTAATGCCAGCAACAACTAACATGCTAACCATGCACTTCCTGATGATCAAAGATTAGATCAGACTGCTGCTTATACAATATATCTGTACTGGGGCAGGGCACACTCAAAAACATGAAGGAAAAAAACTTTCAGGGTAAACTTTTTTGTAGTTTAAAATATTTGAAATCACTTAATTTTGCTCGTGTAATTCTCAGTGATTATACAGTGACCTGCAAACTCACAACAACTGATTAAACAGTTAATCTTGCCATCTACAATCACAAAATCTTAAATCTTAAAAAGTCCATATTTGAATTTCGTTTGGGATCAAATCTATCTGTCTATCCATCCATCTATCTACCATTCCCCCTCTTCCCGTATGTCCCTGTTTCAGTCCCGGCGGCCATCTTTCTGCCCCATAAATGAGAAGCAGGAGCAGCAGAGCACGGACTCGGGGCGCACGGCTGTGGTGTTTTCTCTGAAGAACGAGGTTGGAGGGCTGGTCCGAGCGCTAAGGGTCTTTCAGGTAAAACTATTAACTACAAAACTAAACCCCGTTCACACATGCAGTCTGACCCGGGACTTTACCTGCATTTGACCAGAACAGAGTCATGTGTGAACAAAGCCACTGATGTCCCTTTATTTTTCATCTGTTAAATGACTGGGGATGTTCAGGGAAGGTGTCTGTGTGAATGAAGCTAGAAAATTGCCAGGACCACTGATTGGTTTAACTTGGTTACAAGCTTGGCTTCCTGCTTACGAAATTGATTTCCTGGTTACAAGATTGGTTTCCTTGTTACAAGCTTGGTTTCCTGGTTACAAGCTTGGTTTCCTGGTTACGAGACTGGCTTCCTGGTTACAAGATTGATTCCCTGGTTACAAGCTTCTTATCCTAGTTATGGGATTGGTTTCCTGGTTATGACATTGACTTCCTAGTTACAAGCTTGTTGTCCTAGTTACGAGTTTGGTTTCCTGGTTACGAGATCGATTTCCTGGTTACGACATTGATTTCCTGGTTACGAGGTTGATTTCCCAGTTAAGAGACTGGTTTCCCGGTTACAAGATTAATTTCCTAGTTACAGGAATGGTTTCCCGGTTACGAGCTTGGTTTCCTCGTTACAAGACTGGTTTCTTGGTTATGGAATTGGTTTCCTGGTTATGAGATAGATTTCCTGGATACAAGATTGATTTCCTGGTTACAAAATTTATTTCCTGGTTACGAGATTGACTTCCTGGTTACACGATTGATTTCCCGGTTACGAGATTGATTTCCTGGTTACGAGATTGATTTCCTGGTTACGAGATTGATTTCCTGGTTACGAGATAGATTTCCTGGTTACGAGATTGATTTCCTGGTTACAAGATTGGTTTCCTGGTTACGAGATTGATTTCCTGGTTACGAGATTGGTTTCCTGGTTACATAGGTAGATTTCATTCTTAGCCAAATGCAGGTGAAGTGTGCACGGAGCAGACCTGACAGTGTTATGTGGAGTAGTGCATGTGTAAATGGGGCTCTACAGAGAGACATTCACCAACAAACTAACATAAAGTTGTACTGTGCAACTTTCCTTGTGGAGGGTCCACTACCTGCTTGCCTCCATGTTCATCCTTAAAGCTTTTTTACAGTTGTATTATTGTAATGTATATTTAATATATTTTTCTACATAACCACCCTCACCCTCTCGTTTTCTCCCTCTCCTCCTCATCCTTTCTCTCCCCCTACTCCCCCTATTCTCTCTCTCATCCTCTTCTCCTCCTTACCCCCTTCTCTTTGTACATTACTCTCTCCTCTCACTTCTCTCTCCCTCTCCTTTCCTCCTCCTTACTCCCCCTCTCCCTGTATCTCTCCTCCCTCACTCCTCTCTCCCCTTCTCCTCTCCACCTCTCTTTCTCTCCTCTCCCTCACTCTCTCCCCTTTCTCTTCAGTCTCTTCGCTCTCTCATCCTTACCCCCTTTCTCTCCCTCTCCCTTCCTTACCACTTCTCTCTCCATTCTTACCTTCTCCTCTCTTTCTCTCCCTCTCTCCTCCTTACCTCCTCTCTTTCTCTCTGTCTCCCCTTTCTCTGCCTCTCTCCTCCTTTTTACCTCCTCCTCTCTTTATCTCCCTCTCTCTCTTTTCCTCCTTCTTCTCTCCCTCTCTCCTCCTTCTCTCTTCTCTCTCTTCTCCTCCTCTTGTTCTCTCCCTCTCTCTTCCTTACTCTCTCTCTCTCCTCCTTCATACCTCCTCTCTTTCTCTTTCTCTCCTTCTCTCCTCCTTACCTAATCTCTCTTCTCCTGCTCTCTTCCTTTCCCTTTCTTCTCTCTTTCTCTCCCTCTCTCCTCCTTACCTAATTTCTCTTCTCCTCCTCTCCTTCTCTCCCTCTCTTCTCTCTCCTCCCTCTCTCAGGAGCGTCGAGTAAACCTAAACCACATAGAGTCTCGTGTGTCGAAACGCGTCTTAAATGAGGTGGAGATTTTCGCCGACTGCAGCTGCTCAAAGAAAGAATTCAATGAACTTCTGCAGAACCTGAAGGATCACGTCAATATTATATCTTATAATACTCCTATAAACGCATGGTCTGCAGAGGCAGGTATGGGTACTAGTACTACTACTACTACTACTACTACTACTGCTACTAATACTAGTACTACTACTGGTTCTTTGTGTGGAGTTTGCATGTTCTCCCTGTGTCGGGGTGGGTCTTCTGCGGTTTTCCCCATCAACCAAAAACATGCACAGCAGGTCAAATCCTCCAGCTCAGGTACTGCTGACTAAGATCAGCTCAAGATCTGGTCCTGGATCCCACTGCGCCTCACCCAGGTTTAACCCAGAGACACTGAAGGATGGTTCAAATGCAGAGAAGTAATTTCCCACGAGGGATTTATAAAGTACACCTTCACCTTAGCCACCATGTCTGTTTTGACACCAACAGATCCTGCATTTCTGTGATTGGTTAATCCACCTGTCAATCACGCCCATTGGAAATGATAACTATTGTACAAAGTTATCCTGGCGGGCCAGGCTAGATAAACCAGCTCACAGATAAACGAGTGTCCGTTTATCTGTGTAATACAGGCAGGTATTTCTCACACTGTGGGGACTAAAATCTGTGCACACTCATGGAGGCCTGCCTCTCTCTTAAATTCTTTACTATTAGATCAACAACATGGTTTAAAGTTCAGATCTGGATTCAAACAGGTTAAAGTTAAGGTTTAGATAATGGTTTAGGTTAAGGTTTGGGTAAAGGTCAGGGTTTGGTTAAGACTGGAGTTAGGTTAAGGTTAGGTTTTAGGTTAAGGTTAAAGTTAGGTTTTGGGTTAAAGTTACGGTTTGATTAAGATTAGGGTTTATGTTAAAGGTAGGATTTTGGTTAAGGTTAGAAAAGTAGTGATTATGATTATGGTTAGGAAGTGAATGGAAGTCAAAGTGATGTTCCCAAACATGTGTGTGTTTGTTTGTTCAGATGACGAGGATGTTCCCTGGTTCCCAATGAAGATCTCAGAATTGGACCAGTGTTCTCACCGAGTCCTGATGTACGGCTCTGAGCTGGATGCAGACCACCCAGTGAGTTCAACTGTGGTTAGACCTGGTTTAGTCCTGGTTTAGACCTGGTTTAGACTTGACAGTTTTGGTTCTATTTTAGGGCTTCAAGGACAATGTTTATCGCCAGAGGAGGAAGTACTTTGTGGAAGTTGCCATGAACTACAAATTGTGAGTATGACTGGGAACCAGGTGCCTTAGGGCAAACTGACTGAAGTGAGGCTGCCAGTCTGCACCATCAGCCCCTCCAACACTCAACGCACACACCACTTTCATACTTGGAAGGTGGGTGAAGTGTCCTGCCTAAGGACACAATGACCAAGTGGGAAACCTCCTACCTGTGAGTTGGGAAATTACTGGTCTAACCAAGTTGCCACTGTCACCCAGAGTTGAAGAAACAACCGTCCTCTGACCCGGAGGTCGAAGGTTCCATTCCTGATGGTGCAGATTGGCAGCTAAGTCCTTACCTGTCTCTGCTCTCCCAGTGACAGCTGATCCCGCATATCGAGTACGCAGAGAACTGGTCCAAGTTTTGTCTTGGTTTAGTCTTGATTTAGACCTGGTTTACTCCGAGTTTACTCCGGGTTTAATCCTGGTTTAGTCCTGGTTTAGTCCTGGTTTAGTCCTGGTTTAGTCCTGGTTTAGTTCTTGTCTCCCCTCCCAGTGGCCAGCCGATCCCGCGTATCGAGTACACAGACGAGGAGGTGAGGACTTGGGGAGTCGTCTTCAGGGAGCTGTCTAAACTGTATCCAACTCATGCCTGCCGCGAGTACCTGAAGAACTGGCCCCTCCTGACGAAGCACTGCGGCTACAGAGAAGACAACGTCCCCCAACTACAGGATGTCTCCACCTTCCTCAGGGGTAAAGCCTACACCCTCCTACGCTGCAGCTCTGTTTAAAGCCACACCATGTAACTTTTTGTGAAGATTTAGTTATTTTCCATTTATTAAAGGGGCTGTATGTATCCTGTTTTAAAAAGTGTACTGCAGATAAAGACACAGACAAGTGTGTCTCACTCTCAGTTTATGGACAGGCCTCACGTCAAAGAACCTCAGAACCTCCAGAATTCACTCACTGAGCTGCAGAGGCTGCACTAGCTCTCATTTATGATTGGCTGCAGGTGCTGTGAGTGAGCATTCAGATCAGAGAGTCATTTTAGGTTTTAACTACCTGGATTTCAGCATTGAAACTGACAACTCAAATGAAAGAGTCGTGTGAGGGTCGTTCTGATTTCTGATTGGACTGATTTTTACTGCTAAACTGTAAGCTATTTTTGGGATTTTCTTTGCCTTTGCATAGATCTGACCTGTTATCATCGTCTCCATGGAGATGGATAAGATTGCCATATACTGTGGAACATTCCATACCAGGCTCTAACATCTCCATGGAAACAAGTAGGCAGCAGATCCTCCACCTTTAAAGAGCTTATCCTACATACTTGGAGTTGTAGGATAAGTGTAGTGTTGTAGTGTTTTTTTTCAGTAATCATGCTCAGAGTGCCTCCTTGTGGTTGTTCTACATAAGCTCATCAAAGTGAAGTCCACACATTTTGTACTGAATACTGTAAGACTGTGAGTCAAGGACAAGCAGGACATGCAGAACATCTGAACCGGTCTAAACTCTTATAGTGATGATAAATACTGTGACTTCACTCATGTTTTCTGCTGTGGACTTTCTTCAGAGTTGGGCTTGGTGTTCTCATGTCTTTATTTTTCCAGAGCGTTCCGGCTTTACAGTTCGTCCGGTGGCGGGATACCTCTCTCCCAGGGATTTTCTGGCTGGTTTGGCCTATCGCGTGTTTAACTGCACTCAGTACATCCGCCACAGCACCGACCCTCTATATACCCCAGAACCGTGAGTATATACAACCCTATACCCCATATGTAACCCCTATAGAACCCATATACAACCAGACACCCTAAACACAACCAGACCCCCTACATACAACCAGCCCCACTCTACATACAACCAGACCCTCCCTAAACACAACCAGACCCCCTACATACAACCAGCCCCACTCTATGTACAACCAGACCCTCCCTAAACACAATCAGACCCCCTACATACAACCAGCCCCACTCTACATACAACCAGACCCTCCCTAAACACAACCAGACCTGCTCTACATACAACCAGAGCCTCCTACACACAACCAGCCCCACTCTACATACAACCAGACCATCCCTAAACACAACCAGACCCCCTACATACAACCAGACCCACTCTACATACAACCAGACCCTCCCTAAACACAACTAGACCCCCTACATACAACCAGCCCCACTCTACATACAACCAGACCCTCCCTAAACACAACCAGACCTGCTCTACATACAACCAGAGCCTCCTACACACAACCAGACCCCCTACATACAACCAGCCCCACTCTACATAGAACCAGACCCTCCCTAAACACAACCAGACCCCCTACATACAACCAGACCCACTCTACATAGAACCCTCTCCCTGAACACAACCAGACCCCCTAGATACAACCAGACCCTCCTTAAACACAACCAGACCCCCTACATACAACCAGCTCCACTCTACATAGAACCAGACCCTCCCTAAACACAACCAGACCCCCTACATACAACCAGCCCCACTCTACATACAACCAGACCCTCTCTAAACACAACCAGACCCACTCTACATACAGCCAGACCCTCCCTAAACACAACCAGACCCCCTACATACAACCAGCCCCACTCTACGTACAACCAGACCTTCCCTAAACACAACCAGACCTGCTCTACATACAACCAGAGCCTCCTACACACAACCAGACCCACTCTACATACAACCAGACCCTCCCTAAACACAGCCAGACCCTCCCTAAACACAACCAGACCCACTCTATATACATCAGAGCCTCCCTAAACACAGCCAGACCAACTCCACATACAACCAGACCCTCCCTAAACACAACCAGACCCCCCTACATACAGCCAGAGCCTCCCTACACACAACCAGACTCCCTCCACATACAACCAGACCCTCCAACACACAACCAGACCCTGTACATACAGTCAGATGCTGTACATATAACCAGACCCTCCTACACACAACCACCCCACAATACCCTATATGTAACCCCCCTATGGAACCCATACAACCAGACCTACAACCAGGCCTACTCTACATACACCTACAGACCCTCCTACACACAACCGGACCCACTTTACACACCTGAGCTGTGAGTATATACACCCCTTTACCCCTCTTACACTCAAGAACAGCCAGACCCCTCACACACCACTGAACCGTGATCACAACCAGACCCCCTGTACAACCAGACCCTGCTACAACAGAACCCCCTCAGTACCCCCTGTACAACCAGATCCCCTACATACAACCTGGCCCTCAAGTGCACACCCGAACCAAGAGTACATACAAAAATGTTGAAACCAGTTACAAATACCAAAAACCTTAACAACTAAATAAATAATAACAAAAATTAAAAAAAAATCAAAACAAGATGAATAGTTAGTGACTTAAAGCTGTTGTTGCTGTTCTGACCTGCAGTACCTCTCCTCTCCACAGGGACACGTGTCATGAGCTGCTGGGACACGTTCCACTTCTCGCTGATCCAAAGTTCGCTCAGTTTTCACAAGAAATCGGTTTGGCCTCATTAGGAGCCTCGGACGAAGATGTGCAAAAACTTGCCACTGTGAGTTCTGTGTACTAATACTATTCGTTTTACCATTACTACTACTACTACTGCTGCTACTACTACTGCTATTACCACTACTACTATTGTTCTTACTAACCTCCTGTGTTGTTTTCAGTGCTACTTCTTCACCATCGAGTTTGGTTTGTGTAAACAGGACGGGCAGCTCCGAGCGTATGGAGCAGGTCTGCTGTCCTCCATCGGAGAGCTACAGGTAAACAAACACTACTACTACTACTACTACAACTACTACTAGGGAACAGTGGATGAACTTGAGGTAGGACAGGATCCGTGAGCTAGGTCCTGATGACTGAAGACCCCTAAACCCTTATTATGGGGCAGACACCAGCTCAGAGATACGATTTACTGACCGTTCCTGTATCTGTTTTCCCAGCATGCCGTGTGTTCCTGACCCTTGCTGTTTTTTTCCCAGCATGCCCTGTCAGAGAAGGCCTGTGTGAAGACCTTTGAGCCCAAGACCACGTGTTTCCAGGAGTGCATCATCACCTCGTTTCAGGAAGTGTACTTTGTGTCCGAGAGCTTCGAAGAGGCTAAGGAGAAGATGAGGTTCAAATACTACTATTACTACTACTGCTACTATTACTACTGCTACAATTTTTTGTGATCCTTGCCCAGAGTAACCCAGTTGCACGAATCCCACCTCTCTTACCCATAGGCAGTATAACAAAAATAGAGGGATTGTGACATCAACCATAGTATTTGGTTGTGACCAAAGTTATAACGGCTAATCTGTAACCACACACCATATTTGGAAATCTGAGCACAAAACCAAAGAGCCAATCAGGAGCGAGACTGTTGAAAGTAATGGCCCTTCCTGCGCACACCGCTGGCTTGTTAGGGACACTTAGCAACACTGTCAATCAAACCTGTTGCTAACGCTATTGGGGCAACCTTGGGTAAGGCAGCTCATTGGTCTGTTATTAATGTTCATATCTTAATTTACGAACAAAATAGCAAGATAACCTCATGATCATGTAAAGCAGGCTAATACGAAAATTTTAAGGTCAGAATGACGAGCCTGACAGCAGCAGTTACAGAGAGAGGGGAGAAGTTTTTCAATAGAAAGTGAATTGGAGCCACAATTGATGGAGCCAGAAGCACATCCATGCTCACTTCCTCTTTGCAATGTAGCGGCTAGCAGGTTAGCTATGTCCATTTATACATACAATCTATGCTCTTACCTGAGCAGAGACTATATATGAATGGGCCTGAGCCAGGTGGGCAGTGTGCACAGGTGTGAGCTTCTAGGCAGGTGGCCCAGGAGGAGGGGTGCGACCTGGTGGAGAAGCGGGGTACTGCAGAACTTAGCCTGGAGAACTTGAAATGGCCCTGCTACCTCGGGATATGATTATAGTGCTTCAAGAAATTAGGATACAGGACTAAACTAGCATTCCTCTCAGTTGTGAGGGGAGACAGACCAAGATCATGGCTAATGCTAATGCTAACGCTAAAGCCTAGAGCTATAACTTAAAAAGCCCATGAAACTTTTGCCAAACCTGCACTACTTTCAAGAAGAAAAATAGAGTAAGGTCCCTCACCTTTCACTCTTCTGTCACCGTCCTCTTGTTTTCAGGGACTTTGCAAAGACGATCAAGCGCCCCTTCTCTGTGTACTATAACCCGTACACTCAGAGCGTGGACCTGCTCAAAGACACGAGGAGCATCGAGAACGTGGTGCAAGATCTACGCAGCGACTTAACCACAGTCTGCGACGCTCTGGGCAAGATGAACACCTACATGGGAATCTAACCCTCAACCTAACACAACACTGATGAGCCAACCCACAACCTCAGACAACCCTGGGCAAGATGAACACCCACATGGGAATCTAACCTACAATCCAAAAGATTCCTGCAACTCATGATCCCACAACATTCACACATCCCTGCTGCTAATGAGACGTTTCAGCATGTTCTGTTCCTCTGTGTGGCCAGCAGAGGGAGACACACAGCTTTTTTAGTAATGCTTATATGTGGTCTTGTAACTTTTCTGGTGGAAAGTCCTCCACCTGCTTGTCTCCATGGAGATGTTATTACTTTGCCTGGAATCTTCCACAGTATGGCATTAAACTGCAACCTGGCTCTCATGAGATTGATACGTGTCACTCTGAGTTGAGGTCTACACATGATCAGTCTGGATCGGCTCACTTTCTTTAAATCCAGTTGTGTGAAATGTGCAGACGTCTTTCCTCCACAGATGCACAAAGCTCTTCCCTCTGCACCATTTCACAAACTGGATTCATGTGAAAATAGGCTCAAGTGCGTCTGTTTAGGTTTGTTTCGGTGCTTTGCTTTTGGCTCCGCCCAAACCACAATGCTGCTCTGTGATTGGTCCACTTTCACAACAGCACGACCCAAGCCAGACGGATTCTCATGAGTTTGTGAACTCACAGATCAAGAATTCATCTTGCTACACAAGGTTAAACAAACCGATCTTCATAGATACAAGCAGGTGATATCACCAGGGCAAATTACAGGTCAGATCTGTGGAGAGGCAGGAGTATCGGTTACAAAAGTCCATTGAATTGTCACCTGAGGAAATATGCATAAACTTCTCAAACATAAAATTTAACCTGAACTTTAAACTAATACTAGAATCTCATGCATTTCAGAACATGTTTATAGAGATCTAAACTACAGCGTTAGCAGGTTTTGCATAGAATAAGACCTCATGGAGACACAGGGAGGGCATCTGACGCACAGGGACACTTCAGAACTCACTTGTAGAGGTCTAAACTACAGCCGTAACAGCTTTTACACAAAATAAGACCCGGATTTCAATCAAAACCTATGAAATGACCTAACCTAAATCTGATTCAGATTCTACACTGTAAATATGTAGTAAAGATTAGATGACAAATGTATTTATTTCTTAATGCTGAGTTTGTGATGTAATTCATGTCAGCGACACCTCGTATGTGTGGGTCCAATTCTTAAAATAGCACGTGCTTTTTGAATGTTTCATGCTGTCATGTTCAGATGGAGAGAGCATGAACGTTAGGATTAGGGCTAATAGACAAGAAAAGACAGAGATAGGGAGAGAAAGAGAGAGAGGACTGAAATACTGAAATTACACACAAATGGTAGATTTAAATTATTCAGAGACGATATCACATCTAATATTTTCCCTTACAAATTTTTGTAAGGAATTTCGACCTTGAGTATCATAGTAACCAAAGAGCCAATCCGGAGCGAGGCTATTGAAAGCAACAGCCCTTCGCCTAGCAACGCAAGTTTAGCAGGGAGTGGGCACTTAGCAACGCTGTCAATCAAACCTGTTGCTACCGCTAGTGGGAGCAACCTCAGGGAAAGAAGGCGCCTGATTTGTTTGTTATTAATGTTCATATCTTGATTTACAGACACTATAGTGAAATATCAACATGAGGATCACGTAGAGCAGGTTAATATTAACATTTTAAGACCAAAATGACAAGTCTGACATCAGCAGTTACAGAGAGAAGGGCCACAGTGAATTGGAGTCGATGGAGGCAGAAGTGCACACATTCACTTAGAGCACAGCGGCCAGCAGGTTCGCTATGTCCATTTACATATACAGTCTGTTTTTTTGGCTGTAGACCTCTGTAAAACACAAAAACACCCAACTAATCACTGACCATTAGACATGAAGATTAAAAGTTGATTCATTGCACAGACCTGACAATAATATA
The DNA here is from genome assembly GCA_019594935.1 of Periophthalmus modestus. NCBI lineage: Eukaryota > Metazoa > Chordata > Actinopteri > Gobiiformes > Gobiidae > Periophthalmus > Periophthalmus modestus. The sequence goes on from JAIEZT010001390.1 coordinate 4,426,255, forward strand.
TAATTTTTTTGTACTGAGAATATTTTAAAGATGCCCTATGTGACATTTCTGGTGGGAGGTCTGCTACCTGCTTGTCTCCATGGAGATGTTTGCCTAGAGTGACCTACAATATGATATTAAATCTCTGGTATTTTAGCGCTAAAATAAGTTGATCTAAAAAAAAAACAAATAATAAAAAAAAAAAACAACATTCATGCTTGCCTCTCCACAGACCTGAGCTGTAAATTGACCTGGTGGCATCATCAGCTTGTCTCCATGGAGATAGATAAGTTAAACCTTTAAAAGCAACAACATCTCCATGGAGACGGGAAAGTGGCAGGCCCTCCAAAAGTTACATAGTACAACTTTATTTTCTAGGTTTTATTCTGATGTTTTTCAGTCATTTAGTTCAGTTGTGGTGATATGTTTTTGCCGTAGTGTAAGGCTGCTGTTAGTGCGCTGTGGTGTGTTCATTTTGACCTTTCAAAGCCCAGACAGTTCTCACAGTGAGTTTACATGGATGTCGTCTGCTTAAGTCCACTCTCTCTCTGGATAAATGCAGCGGGTTACATATTTATTCTGTACAGTGCAGACAAAACAATATCACAATATGAAATAAAGTCTATTTTGTCTGGTGTGCTGCAAGGTGTGTGTTTGTCATCTGTTCAACACATATTTACTCTATATTTTAGCATCTTACACTTAAATCAGTGCTTCGAAATGGGTGAAATATCCGTATATGGGCACAATTGATCCTTTGCAGCTGATGTCATGTGAAGCTAACAGGAGGCACTGCTCTGTCTGAAGCTCTTTTACTGAAGTTAAGACTTTAATCTGAGTTTTATTTAACACAATCTGACCAGAAAGAGCTGACTTAGCTGAACTCCAACAGATGAGCTGATTTGTGCTGTTAAACAAGTCTCTCAAATAACATTACAGTCACAAGCTAGCTAGCATTAGCCAACAGTTTTTCAGTTAGTCACCCTTCACGTTTTTGTTGAATATCAAACTCCTAAACAGGATCATGCTGTTTAAATCCATTTAGTATTTTTTTCTTGACTTTTCATACAATCTTAAAACAATTTTGAAGGTGTTTTGCAATGCGTCTCCATGGTAACTGCTGAATTTTCCACCACAAACAAGTCGTTTTAGATGAATATTGTGATTTAAAATGTTTAAATTATAACATAATGATCCACAGGTGTCATAGATTTAAACTATGGAGCAGAAACAAGCACAAAAGGTCTACTTTAACTTTAGAATTGCGATAGTTTACTTTTGTTGAGCTAAAGTACGCGTGGTTATAGCTGTGGGCGGAGTCTGAGTCCATGTATTTGAATGGCAGCATCAGTCACACAGAGGACGGGCCGTGGTCTGTGGGTCTAAGGCCCTATTTGCATCTTGAGTTTTTCAAAGAATAACCTTAAAAACACTTCTATGAAAAAACAAGCAAATGTCATCCGGTCGATGCAAACAATAGGGTTAGACCACTGCCGAGTCCGGGGTTAGTCCTGGGTTAGTCCAGACCTACTCCTGTTGTAGTCCTGAGTTAGTCCTGGGTTAGTCCTGGGTTAGTCCTGGTTTGGTCCAGACTTATTCCTGTAATAATCCTGGGCTAGTCCTGTATTAATCCAGACCTAGACCTGTTATAGTCCTGGGTCAGTCCGGGGTTAGTCCATTTCCTAGCCCTGTTTAAATCCTGGATTAGTCTTGTTAAAGTCTTGTTAAAATCCTGGGTTAGTTCCAGTTTAGTCCATATCTAGTCTTGTTAAAGTCCTGGCTTAGTCTTGATTTAGTCCAGACCTAGTCCTATTAAAGTTTTGGTTTAGACCTGATTTAGTCCTGGTTAAGTTATTTTTGTAAGTTCTAGTTTATTATTAATTTGTTGAAGTCCTGGTGTAAAGCTGGTTCAGACCTGACATAGACCACACCATAGTCCTCGTTTAATACTTGGTTAGACCTGATTCAGTTCATGCCTTAGTTCTGTTTAAGTCCTGGTTTAAACCTCACCTCATTTAGTCCACATCTTAGTTTAGAACTGGTTTAGTCCTGGTTTGGACCAGAGTTAGACTTTCTTCAGTCCTTTTATTTTTCTTAAGTCCTGGGTCAGACCTGATCTAGTCCATGCCTTAAAGCTAATTTAAACCTGATTTAGTTCGTGCTTTAGTCCTGGGTTAGAAAATCTTTAGTCCTGATTTAGACTTCATTTAGTCCATGCCTTAGTTTAGTCCTGGTTAAGTTTTGGTTTGGACCTGGTATTGGTCTAGTTTAGTCCATTTGTTCTGCTTGAGCCTTGGATTGGTCCTGGTTTCGTTCAGATTGTGGTTTAGGCCCAGTTTCATGTAAAAACACCAAAAAAATGAAACTTAAACAAATGCCCTTCACGTCAATGCAAATGTGAAGAGTTTAAACAGAGGAGGGTCTGCAGAACAAGAGGCTTCAGACGACTCCACCAGCCTCGCCCTGACGACTCCACCAGCCTCGCCCTGACGACTCCACCAGCCTCACCCTGACAACTCCACCAGCCTCACCCTGACGACGCCCTGCCGACCCTGACGACTCCACCAGCCTCACCCTGACAACTCCACCCTGACAGCCTCACCCTTCGCCTTGACGACTCCACAGCCTCACCCTGACAACTCGCCCTGACGACAACTCCACCAGCCTCGCCCTGACGACTCCACCAGCCTCACCCTGACGACTCCACCAGCCTGACCCTGACGATTCCACCAGCCTGAACCTGACGACTCCACCAGCCTCACCCTGACGACTCCACCAGCCTCACCCTGACGACTCCACCAGCTTCGCCTTGACGACTCGACCAGCCTGAACCTGACGACTCCACCAGCCTCACCCTGACGACTCCACCAGCCTCACCCTCACGACTCCACCAGCCTGAACCTGACGACTCCACCAGCCTCACAGGTGACTTTTATTTATTCTTTTCAGTGTTAAATCAACCAAAAGCATGTTTTTAAAGCACTCTATTCTACTGTGCCACCATGCAAGACCAGTGGAAGTCTTGATTCCCAAACTGAGGTGCCGACACCACCAGGGGTATGTGACAGACCGAGGGGGGTCTATTTGATCAGTTTGCTCCCAGTCCTGGTTTAGTTCTGTTGTAGTCCTGCTGTAGTCCTGGTTTAGTTCTGTTATAGTCCTGGTTTAGTTCTGCTGTAGTCCTGGTTTAGTTTTGCTGTAGTTCTGTTGTAGTCCTGTTGTAGTCCTGGTTTAGTTCTGCTGTAGTTCTGTTGTAGTCCTGTTGTAGTCCTGGTTTAGCTCTGCTGTAGTCCTGGTTTAGTTCTGCTGTAGTTCTGTTGTAGTCCTGTTGTAGTCCTGGTTTAGCTCTGCTGTAGTCCTGGTTTAGTTCTGCTGTGTTCCTGGTTTAGTTCTGCTGTAGTCCTGGTTTAGTTCTGTTGTAGTCCTGGTTTAGTTCTGCTGTAGTTCTGTTGTAGTCCTGGTTTAGTTCTGCTGTAGTTCTGCTGTAGTTCTGTTGCAGTCCTGGTTTAGTTCTGTTGTAGTCCTGGTTTAGTTCTGTTGTAGTTCTGGTTTAGTTTTCTAGTAGTCCTGGTTTAATTCAGGATTGAGATGTTTTAAAACATAATTTAGACTCACTCGACCAGGACGCTCTTGGAAAAGATGTTTTTAATTTCAATGATACTTTTCCTGCTTAAATAAGTAAATAAAACATGTTTGACGGTAACTGTTTTGTTTGTTTTTAGGCTGCACTCTACAATGGGCAACAACAGCACCTCTAGGACCCTTTCTTCCTTCTCCTCCCCTTCCTCTTCTCTCTCCTCCTCTTCCTCTTCTCTCTCCTCCTCTTCCTCTCTCCATTCTTTCTCCTCCTCCTCTTCCTTTGCTTCTTTCCTTTTTCCATCAACGTCAAACTCCAGCTCAAACACGTCTCACACACTCGGAGTGTTCTCTCTCTTCGAGCTAACATGGATAACCGTTAGCATTAGCGACATTATGAGCCACTGCAGCAACATCGAATGGGGCGCGTTTCTGTGGCTCGGATTCGAAATCTTCATCTTCGTCACAGCTCTACTCGCCAACAGCGCCCTCTTGTGGCTGCTCTTCAAAACCAGACGCAATCTTTCCCCGTCACAGCTTTTAGCTCTGAACATCTCCATCGTCAACATCCTGTACTGCCTGTGTTTACCAATCAATTTTTATGCCATGCTAAACCAAACTTCCGATATTGTTTATCAAATTATTGAGTCTCTAAAAGTTTTAAAGGTTTTCGGTTGCCCCTTGTTTTTGACTCTGATGTGCTTAGAGCGCTACATCGGCGCAGCGTTCCCGTTATCGTACCTGCATTTCAGAAATTGGAAGCATCGTGTCATTCTGTGCATCGTCTCTTGGGTTTGGATCATTTCAGTACTGATTTTGTCTTTCTTTTTTCAAACATTTCTATTCGCTTTATCTTTAGTGGTCATCATTGTTCTGTTATTTCTGATCATGCTTTTGTGTTTGGCTGGGATCGTGTTTGTACTATGCCAGAGTGGACCAGGAGATGGCGCTAGCAGCAGTGATTCGCCAAAGAGACGAGCTCTGGTTAACATTATAATGGTGATTGTGCCCTCAGCCATGGCGTACTTGCCCCTAGTGGTGTTAGTGGGGTACTTAGCTTTCATCATATCCAGAGGGACACAGGACTACACTCCAGAGCAGTGCATGGTGATGAATATTCTTTTTGAGTGTCCGAGCATCGGGCTCTACATCGGGCCGTTGTTTTATCTGTCACGACTAAAAAAAATGACCTGCTGCAAGAAGCAAGTGGAAAATACGACCTCTCCAACACAGGTGGAGGAGCGGGTGGATGCTTTAAGCTCTAAAAATGACATTTAAGTCAAAACAATGTAAAATCCAAACAGAAATCTTTTGTTTTTCTTTATAAACACTCCACTAACCTACTGTCGCCCAGTTGGTTTTAACTTTTTATTTCCGTACTTCAGAACATTCTCCAAGGAGAGAGTGCTCAGAGTAAAGACGCATGGTTTTCTATGTTTTTTAGTTAAATAAAACATTTAGAATGACATAACTGACACCTTTTTCAAGCACCAATAAACATTTTTTTTAAAACTCTTTTATTTTACTCTAATTTTGGGCAGTTTTACCACAGTAAATTTTTGTAAACTATTAAACAGAATGTTTTTGTTATGTTTACAACAGAGGTAAGTGATAATAATTAAATGTATCTGTTAAAACTTCAAAAGAACTCATTTTCAATTGATGGGACCAAACCAGTAGAGCTGAAACAGTGTCCAGATGAAACCTCTGAAACCTTTTCTGCTTTGAACCATTCCTGGTCTCGATTATAAAAACTGTAGGTTTTGTAGTTTTTTTAGTACAAAAAAACAAACAAAAACTGTACTTTTAACATGATTGATAAAATAAAAATAAAAATGTTTTTCAGTGTGTCATAGTTTTAGTTTTTTAATACTGTGTTTTGAATCTGAGACTTTTAGAAATGTGTCCGTGTGTATTTCTGTAGAATCACAAAGTGAAGCAGTAAACTCAATGTTCTTTTATTTGTAAATCTGATCAATGAGCTCCTTCGATTCACATGTGTCACTGAAATAAACAGATCTGACTGGATGATCATGTTTGACCGAGCACGAGGGGACGAGGAACGAGAGGACGAGGGGACGAGGAACGAGGGGACGAGGGACAAGGAATGAGGGGACGAGGGACGAGGGACGAGGGAACGAGGGACGAGGGAACGAGGAACGAGGGATGAGGGGGACGAGGGGACGAGGGACGAGGGGACGAGGGACGAGGGGACGAGGAACGAGGGGACGAGGAACGAGGGGACGAGGGAACGAGGAACGAGGGGACGAGGAACGAGGGGACGAGGGAACGAGGAACGAGGGGACGAGGAGACGAGGGACGAGGGGACAAGGAATGAGGGGACGAGGAATGAGGGGACGAGGAATGAGGGGACGAGGGGACGAGGGACAAGAGATGAGGGGACGAGGGGATGAGGGACGAGGGACGAGGGGACCAGACTGATGTCAATTTGTATAAAAATACACAGAGACATCATTCTGGATTTGCAGGTAATTCTAATGGACTTCTACAATATAAAACATCACTGTTAAATGTCTGAGATCATGTTTGGTGCAGTTTTGAGGAAAACATCAGATCAATGTGAGCCACCTCCTCCTCCTCAGGACACAGCCATGGAGAGAGTCACCCCTTACTCTCCTCCTCCTCTCCTCCTCTCCTCCTCTCCTCCTCTTCCTCCTCCTCAGGACACAGCCATGGAGACAAATGCCCCTCCCTCTCCTCTTCATCCTCTCTCCTCCTCTGTCTCACTCTCTATCCTGCCCTCTCTATCTCTTCAGGACACAGCCATGGAGACAAACACACCTCCTCCCCCTCTCTCTCTTACTCTCTCTCTCTCTCACTCATTCTGCGTCCTGTCCTCTCTTTTTTCCCCCTCCTCTTCATCCTCTCTCTTTCTTCCTTCTCTGTGCTCTCTCCTCCTCTCTCTCTTCCCTCCTCTTTCTCTCTCCTGCACTCTCTCTCTCTCTGTGCTCTCTCCTCCTCTCTCTCTTCCTCCCTTCTCCCTCTCCTCTCTCCTCCCCCTGGGACCACCCTGGACCTTAGACGGGTCTTAGACTGGATTAGGTCCCTGTGTTGGATCGATAAGTGCCATAGTGAAGGAGGAGGCTCGTCTGTTTGGCTGGACCTGGGGGAGGAGCCATATTGAAAATGTGTCACTGCAAAAAACAACAAATATTTATTGAGTTAAATGCACTTTAAAGTCGATCTACACGATTTCCCCCCGTGTATGTGAACAGAATGTGTTTCAAAAGTACTGTACTTAAGTATATTTTTTTTTACATATCTGTATACTTTACTTTTTATTTTTACTTCACTACATTTGAGAGCAGGTATTTGTACTTTCTACTCCACTACATGGAGGAAAAGTATATTTTTATTACTGTCTGAGACCTGCTGAAAAGTCTGAGGATTTATTTTGATCAAACAAAATTATACAAATAAAAACATCTGGAAAAAACTATCAGTTCAAAATCATTACATGTGAAGCTCTTTAAGATCTCACTGTATGCGCAAAATACGCAATAATACATTTTCAAACGGGTACTTTAAAACTTTGGGATTTTTCATGTGATACTTTTACTTTTGAGTTTTTTTTTTTTTATTAATTTATTTCTTTATTTGCTCTGGTATCTGCACTTTTACTTAAGTAACAAAACTGAATAGTTCTTCCGTCTCTGTCACCATTATTTTTTGCATTGAGGTTTGGAGATGTGGTTGCAGTGACATGCAGTGAACAGCAGGGGGCGACATACAACAGCAGAAAACAAGGGAGAAAAATCAGGCGGGAAAGAAACAATCAAACTTTTAATTAAGTTTAGGCGTCAATAATCATTTTATCATAACTTGAAGGTGCAATCAGTAACTTTTCCTTCTTCATGGAGATTTTATTGCCTACAATGTTCCACAATATGGTGTTAAACATGTCTAACTCCAGAAGAAGAAACCACCAGGCTAAATTACAGGTCTGATCTGTGGAGAGGCAAGCCTGCTGACTTTTTAACAAAATATACACATGACACAACACATGATTGAACGAATGATTTATGACAAAGTTTGTGACTCATGTTTTAAATGTGGATTTGACCAGAGGATTTGCTCCAGATTTTGACATAGAAACAACATCAGAATATCCATCTAAAAGAAACAAATCCGCCGTCTTCTGCGTTAGAAAACTGCGGTGCCCAGTGGAAGTTAACGTCGCTGTAAACGTCATCACAACAAAGCGCCGCATGCTGTTGGCGCCCCCTATGTTTAACTGCACATCAAACTAGCGAGTAGCTGATTTTTTTCATTTGTTCCAAAATGACAACGCGACGCTCCTGAGTCCTACAAGTATCACAGATTAAGGAATTAAAATAGAAGAACAAAGTAAGTGCGTCACAGTGGGTGAAGGTGAAAACAGGAGTGATGGGCAAAATGGCGTCTTGAAAGTAAGCGATTAAAGTTTGTCCTTTAGTCCCTCTCCCTCTGCTCTGTCCCATCGTCCCTCTCCCTCTGCTCTGTCCTGTCGTCCCTCTCCCTCTTCTCTGTCCCGTCGTCCCTCTCAGTCTGTTCTGTCCTGTCGTCCCTCTCAGTATGTTCTGTCCTGTCGTCCCTCTCCCTCTGCTCTGTCCCGTCGTCCCTCTCCCTCTGTTCTGTCCTGTCGTCCCTCTCAGTATGTTCTGTCCTGTCGTCCCTCTCCCTCTGGTCTGTCCTGTCGTCCCTCTCAGTCTGTTCTGTCCTGTCGTCCCTCTCAGTCTGTTCTGTCCTGTCGTCCCTCTCCCTCTGTTCTGTCCTGTCGTCTCTCTCCCTCTGCCTTGTCCTGTCGTCCCTCTCTGTCTGCTCTGTCCCGTCGTCCCACTCCCTTTGTTCTGTCCCGTCGTCCCTCTCCATCTTCTCTGTCCCGTCGTCCCTCTCAGTCTGTTCTGTCCCGTCGTCCCTCTCCGTCTTCTCTGTCCCGTCGTCCCTCTCCCTCTGCTCTGTCCTGTCGTCCGTCTCTGTCTTCTCTGTCCTGTCGTCCCTCTCAGTCTGTTCTGTCCTGTCGTCCCTCTCTCTGTTCTGTCCCATCGTCCCTCTCCGTCTTCTCTGTCCCGTCGTCCCTCTCCGTCTTCTCTGTTCCGTCGTCCCTCTCCGTCTTCTCTGTCCCGTCGTCCCTCTCCGTCTGCTCTGTCCTCCGGTCCCTCTCCGTCTGCAGCTGTTGTTAGGCTGGTGTTGCCGAGCAGAAGGAGAAACTCCCGCGGGACAGACCAAGTATCACTTTTCACTCTCCATGGGTTTAAGGATGACTGTTGCCATGGTGATAAATAATTAAAAACAAAATAGTATGTCTTTTGAATGGGGGAAAAAGTCCTCCCATGAATAGAGATATTTTGCACTGCATCTAGGCTGAAGTTAAAGGTGCAGTACGTAACATTTCTGGTGCAGGGTCCCTCAGCTGCTTCTCTCCATGAGGTTATTGATTTGCCCGGAATGTTCCTCAGTATAAAAATATATATATATATATATATAGTCCTACTCATGGATTTCAGGTGTTTATATGGCGACATTTTGAGGATTTTGTATGTTTTGACAGATTCAAAAGATATATTAAGCTTTAAATTGTCAATTGCTATGGTAACAATGCTAATTTTGTATCGCTTTGAAACAAATGGATTGTGCTTTTATTCAATTACAGGTGTTTTTATTGCTCAAAACTAGCCTACTTGTGCCTTGTTGTCTCATTTATTTGTCTCCACGGAAATAAATATGTTCACTATACACTATTCGAGCGCTCCTTACAGCCGTACGATCCTGTCCGATGCTCCGCCCACACGTCACCTACGTCACACATGCTCCCACACAACAATATACAAAAACATGATACAAAACTGGATACTATAACTTCACAAACCTGATGTGGTGTGCAGTAGTTTCATTAGTGGGATGCACGCTGTTGTGAGAGTGCTCTGAAGGGGGGGGTTACTTAGCACAGAGAGCAAAGAGAAGGGACAGCGCATTAAAAGGTAACATGGTGATCTAAACATGTTACGTGTTAGCAGTTAATACCCCACAGAAGTGTATGTAGTACCTCCCCTATGATGCAACACACAGAGTAGCGAACCCTCCACCAGAAAAGTTACATAGTGCACCTTTACTGGATTCTATGCTTGGGCAAGGATCAAATCTTAAAACTATGGTATTATAGAAGGATTAGTTTTATAGGATTTTATAGGATATAGGAGATAGGATTATGAAATATATGTGTGAATCTGAACTTGACAAAGAGTAACTGAACAAAAAGATCACGTACAGATCACGTACAGGAGATAAACAGAAGCTTCAGTGATAACAGTGAGTTGAGCTGATGACACAGGTCCAAACTCATCCCTCCTGTCCCCGCGCGCGCTGAGGCTGTTGCCATGGAGAGAGAGTGTACTCGTGCCGATGTTGCTGCTGCGCGTGAGCTCCGTGGGGACGCACGCGCCACACCTCTGCTCAGCACGAGGAGCGTCCAGCTGCGCAAGAGGGGCACGCGACTTCCGGTTTGTCCCACAAAATAAAAGCAACGGAAGAGTTCAAGTGGGACACACTTTAACAGCACTGAATCAAAGCGCGACTAAACTCTCTCTCTCTCTCTCTCTCTCTCTCTCTCTCTCTCTCTCTCTCTCTCTCTCTCTCTCTCTCTCTCTCTCTCTCTCTCTTTGTAAGATTTGTATAAAAATAAAGGCATGCTGCCTCCAGTGGCCAATGCAATTTCAAGTAATATGTCACATCACACAGGACTGCCCTAAATATATCCAGGTGTTTTTGATTACAAACACCTGGCTGCAGGGGTGGAGTTTGAAGTGTGGATACCTGTTAGATCAATCACACTGTTACTTTTGCCTCCAGACCTCCCCCCTCCTCCCCCCTCACTGTCACCTTTGGTCCTCCAGGTACTGCCCAGTTTAGCAGCTCTATTTAAAACATGGTTCTGAGCAGGGTTTAGGTGTTAAGTCCCACTTTAATATGGACACAAAGCCTATTTCATCTTTTACATGTCAAAAATATCTTGAAGTACATGCATTATTACTGTGAGCGAGGCCGCCTCTGCACAGATCTGCACAGTAATTTAATTAACTGGAATGTTAAACTAAACAAAAGGGGACCAAAATATTGAAACAAAGGAGACTTTGCAAGGTTTAAACAAAAACAGAACAACAGGTAGAGTTAACTAAAACACACATTTTACAAAACAAAATCTTGACGAACAGTCAGTACTGACGACGAAGTGTCTCACAACATTGTCACTACCCCTGTAGTGACTTGACCAACGAGAGACGCGCAAAATGGCATCTGGCCACACACAGGCCAGCAGCCCCGGACAGGTGTCCTGAATCTTCTTAAGAAGGTGTTAGGCAGCTGAATGTGGGTCCCAGGACTGGCCAGGCTGGGAAACAGTCACAACAATCAGAGCCAAGGGGCCCAACAGCCACGATTATGGGGAAAGTAGAAGATTCAGGGACAAGAAACATAATGTACAAATACAAACAACAGAAAAAACTTAAGGCCGAGGACGTAAACACCTAGAGTCTAATTTCATTCATCACAAATAAATACAGAGCAGTGGGCGACGATAGGGAGCGGGTTCTAGTTTTTATTAAGTGTCACATGTTACTTCCTGGTTGGACACTGGCAGCAGATGTGACATAACTGTTACCTAGCAACCATAATGTAAGCAAAAGCCAAAACACGTGTAAATTAAAACCAAAGTTATGATTAAACAAATAAACCACAACTTTTATTTTGTTAAATGAAGGCTTAAAATGTCAGAAAAAGTGTTGATTTCACAGGCAAAGGGATTCTGTTTTACAACTCACAGCTACTTTCTACTTGTACTCTTCAACTTTTTATTTATTTTTTTTTTTTTTTTTTGTTCATAATCTGCCACTTAACTAATGTAAAACTGTGATAAATATTTAGGCAAAGCAAGTTTATTTGTATAGCACAATTTAATAAGACAGACATTAAAATCACACAAATCAAAACATAAATAATCACAAATAATCATCATAATAAATAAATGAATAAAATAAATACATAAAAATACAATAAAAATAAAATTAAATACATAAATAAATAAAATAACATAAAATAAAACAAAAATATTGAATTTTGTTAAATTAAAAAATAAAATAAAAATGAAATGAAATAAAAGAAAAGAAAAGAAAAGAAAAGAAATAGGTACTATCCACCAAAGTGGGAATAAACACTGACAGGACAGGATTCCCAAAACATGAAATTCTGTCATATTCACTTTAAGTATTTATTTCACCCCCAGGCCCAGGGTGAGAGCAGTGGACACAGATTTGGCACATCTCGTCTTATTCTTACTTTAAACCGTGTTCATACAGATTTGAATATTTCTTCTCGTGCTTTTATAGTGAAACCTCTGCTCTCCTCTCTCTTCCCTCACTCCCTCCGCCTTGACCCTCTCCTCTCTCTCTCCTCAGTCCGCTCCGGGTGCGCTCTGAGCGGCGTGCGTCCTGCGCTCTGTCCGCTCCTCTCTCACCGCCTCCAGAGCCACTCTCCCGGATCTTATCAGGCACGATCACCGCTTTTGGCCCGGTTCTGTCCCGGTTTGGCGCAGTTTGGATCGCTTTTGAGAGCCGCAGCACTCACCGAGGAGCGAGGACAGGAGAAGCCGAGAGGAGTTCACTGCGCCCGGGCAACTCCACAGGCACGTCCCAGGTAAGAGGAGGAAGCAGGAGGAGCGGGCAAGAGGAGCAGGCAGGAGGAGAAGGCAGGTGGAGCAGGCAGGAGGAGCAGGCAGGAGGAGCAGATAAGAGGAGCAGGCAGAAGGAGCAAGCAGGAGGAACAGGCAAGAGGAGCAGGTAAGAGGAGCAGGCAGGAGGAGCAGATAAGAGGAGCAGGCAGAAGGAGCAGGTAAGAGGAGCAAGCAGGAAGAGCAGGCAAGAGGAGCAGGTAAGAGGAGCAGGCAAGAGGAGCAGGCAAGAGGAGCAGGTAAGAGGAGCAAGCAGGAGGAGCAGGCAGGAGGAGCAAGCAGGAGGAGCAGGCAGGAGGAGCAGGCAGGAGGAGCAGGCAGGAGGAGCAGGTAAGAGAAGCAGGTAAGAGGAGCAGGTAAGAGGAGCAGGTAAGAGGAGCAGGCAGGAGGAGCAGGTAAGAGAAGCAGGTAAGAGGAGCAGGTAAGAGGAGCAAGCAGGAGGAGCAGGCAGGAGAAGCAGGCTGGAGGAGCAGGTAAGAGAAGCAGGTAAGAGGAGCAGGTAGGAGGAGCAGGTAAGAGGAGCAGGCAGGAGGAGCAGGTAAGAGGAGCAGGCAGGAGGAGCAGGCAGGAGGAGCAGGTAAGAGGAGCAGGGAAGGGGAGCAGGCACTATGTTAACATTTAGGCACTATTTGAGATTTATAAACTGATCCAAACTGACACAGACATGATTTTTTCTTTTTTAAATCATGTTGGAGGTTTATTGGATTATTGACCAAGTGAAGACAACAACAACTCCAGAAATAGTCCACGATTTTAAAACAGAGATACAAAAAACAAACTAATATTTCATTTAGATGAGTTTAATATACTTAAAATCTATCTATCTGTCTATCTGTCTATCTATCTATCTATCTCTATCTATCTCTATCTATCTATCTATCTATCTATCTATCTATCTATCTATCTATCTATCTATCTATCTATCTATCTGTCTGTCTATCTATCTGTCTATCTGTCTATCTATCTATCTATCTATCTATCTATCTGTCTATCTGTCTATCTATCTGTCTATCTATCTATCTATCTATCTATCTATCTATCTGTCTATCGGTCTATCTATCGGTCTATCTATCTGTCTATCTATCTATCTATCTATCTATCTATCTATCTGTCTATCTGTCTGTTTCTTTCCTTCTTTCTTTTTCTTTCTTGTTTTCTTTCTATCTGTTTCTTTCTATCAATGTATCTGTCTATAAATCCCTTCTTTCCTTTCTTTCTATCTTTTCTTTCTATTCTTTCTATCTTTCTTTTTTCTTTTCTTTCTTCGGTCTTCTCTCTATTTTTCTCTTTTCTATCTGTTTCTTTCTTTCTTTCTTTCTTATCTATCTATCTATATATCTATCTATCCATCTATCCATCTTTATCTTTTCTCCCTTTTCTTTCTATCTATCTTTTCTTTCTTTTTCTTTCTCTTTTCTCTTTTTCTGTCTTTCTTTCTTCTTTCTTTTTTCTTTCTTTTTCTTTCTTTCAGATGTGACCTTCTATTGATCTTTTCTTTCTTCGCTCTTTCTCTTTCTTTCTCTTTTCTTTCTTTCTTTTCTTTCTTTCGTCTTCTTTCTTTCTTTCTTTCTTTTCTTTCTTCTTTCTTTCTTTCTTTCTTATCTTCATTTTTTCTTTCTTTCTTTCTTTCTGTTCTCTTCTTTTTCTTCATTCTCTTCTTTCTTTTTCTTTCGAGTTTTCTTTCTTTCTTTTTCTTTCTTTCTTCTTTCTTGTCTTTCTTTATCTTTCTTTCTTTCTTTCTATCCATTTCCTGACTTCATTTTTTCTCCCGTTTTTTTCATCCATCCATCTCCATCCATCTTTCTTATCTTGTCTCTCTTTGCTCCTTTCTTCGATCTATCTTTCTATCTATTCATCATCCCTATCCATCTGATCTATCTGATCACTCATCTGTTCATTACAGCTGTTTTATTTGCTACAAATACCTTGGCAGACGAGGCATTCTTACTGTGAGCGGTGTCGCCTCTCCACAGATGTGACCTGTAACTTAGCTTGATGGTGACCCTTGCTCGTCTCCATGGACACTGATAACTTTAAATGCCGTACTTTGCAACATTCACCTTAATAATGGGACAGTCTTTATAAAACATATTGTGGCATTCATGTGTGTTAGTCCAGTTTCACCAAATATCTTCTAGGTCCTACTAGTTTCGACACGAGTTTTAGTATCGATTAGTGTCTGGTTTTCGATTCTTTTGACAGCTCTGGTCCGACGCACATTCGGAGCTAAACGTGTAGGTCGAGTTACCTGGTTAGGTGCCTCCGGTCGACCCGCAGAGCCGAGCTTGTTTTCAGTGTAAGTGCTCATCAAACTTTTATTCTAAACTGACCGAGTGGAGTATCCGCCCCAGACGACGTCCTCCAACAGCTGACTGCCATTTTGTGTCCCGTTATGTCCTCCACAAACAAACTGTCTTATTCTGCAGATAAACTCCTCGTCCTTTTGTACAAATGTTCTGAAATGGGATTCTTGTTTTAGCTTGTCACTTCAGTTGTTTTGTCGCTTCTTCTGGATGTGTTTAAAGGGCTCATATTACAGCGTTTTCTGATCTATGTTATAATGTTGTGTCCTCGTCACAAACAGACCTGGAGTTGTGTGATTTGACATTTAGACATTTGACATTTAGAGATTTGAACTGGACAGGGACAAGTCCAAAATGAATAAAAGCCTTTATCGTCACATGGCCTAGATTATAACAAAGACTTTCACTTATTTTGGACGTTGTGAGTGCTTCAGCTTTTTCCAGCTTCTGTCGTAACTTCTGTCAACTGTTGGAGGTCAGGGGCGTTCAGGCACAATTCGTTGGGTCGGGCGCTGGGATGTTCGTACCAGTCGAGGTGCAAGAAGAAGTCCAAGGAGAAAATCTGGCAAAAACAAGAAAGACCAACTGAGTACGAAGAGCATAGCGCAAAAAACGAGACTGAGCCAAGCGGACTGACCCACGAGACCAAGACTAAAACCAGGACTAAATCAAGACTAGACCAAGACTAAACCAGGACTGAATCAGGACTAAAGCAGGACTAAACCAGGACTGAATCAGGACTAAACCAGGACTGAATCAGGACTAAACCAGGACTAAACCAGGACTGAATCAGGACTAAACCAGGACTGAATCAGGACTAAACCAGGACTGAATCAGGACTAAACCAGGACTAAACCAGGACTGAATCAGGACTAAACCAGGACTGAATCAGGACTAAACCAGGACTAAATCAAGACTAAACCAAGACTAAACCAGGACTGAATCAGGACTAAAGCAGGACTAAACCAGGACTGAATCAGGACTAAACCAGGACTAAATCAAGACTAAACCAAGACTAAACCAGGACTGAATCAGGACTAAACCAGGACTGAATCAGGACTAAACCAGGACTAAACCAGGACTAAATCAGGACTAAATCAGGACTGAATCAGGACTAAACCAGGACTAAACCAGGACTAAACCAGGACTAAACCAGGACTATACCAGGACTAAACCAGGACTAAACCAGGAGAGGAGCAGAGGAGATGAGATGGGCTCAGACAGGAGCAGATGTTCTTTGTTTAAACATCTTTACTCTCGTCTGTCTTTGAGCCAAAAAAAAAACTCACTGCATTTACAGATGTGTTCATGTAATTAATCAAATGCCATACTGCGGAACATTCCCAACAGAGCAATAGCATCTCCAAACCAGGACTAAACCAGGATTAAACTAGGTCTAAATTATTGGTTTAAACTAGGACAAAACCAGGACTAAACCAAGTCAGATTATAGGTTTGAACTAGGATTAAACCAAGACTAAACAGGGATTACGACAGGAATAAACCAGACACTGATGGCCACTAAACTGAGACTGAACCAGGACTGAACCATTCTTGGACTGTCTTATTTTGTAATATGACCAATAATCAGATCTAATTTAGTAATCTCATTACTCTGGTAATCTAATTTCTCTGGTTATGTGATTTCTCTGGTTATCTGATTTCTCTGGTTTTGTGATTTCTCTGGTTGTGTGATTTATCTGGTTTATCTGATTCCTCTGATTTCTTTATTATGTGATTTATCTGATTTCTCTGGTTATGTGATTTATCTGATTTCTGTGGTTATGTGATTTCTGTGGTTATCTGATTTCTTTGGTTATCTGATTTCTCTGGTCATGTGATTTCTCAGGTTATGTGATTTATCTGGTTATGTGATTTCTCTGGTTATGTGGTTTTTCTGATTTCTCTGGTTATGTGATTTATCTGATTTCTCTGGTTATGTGATTTATCTGGTTATCTGATTTCTCTGGTTATGTGATTTCTCTGATTTCTCTGGTTATGTGATTTCTCTGGTTATGTGATTTCTCTGGTTATGTGGTCTATCTGATTTCTCTGGTTATGTGATTTATCTGATTTCTCTGGTTATGTGATTTCTCAGGTTATGTGATTTATCTGGTTATGTGATTTTCTCTGGTTATGTGGTTTATCTGATTTCTCTGGTTATGTGATTTCTCTGATTTCTCTGGTTATGTGATTTCTCTGGTTATGTGATTTCTCTGGTTATGTGTTCTATCTGATTTCTCTGGTTATGTGATTTATCTGATTTCTCTGGTTATGTGATTTCTCTGGTTATGTGATTTATCTGATTTCTTTGGTTATGTGGTTTATCTGGTTATGTGGTTTATCTGGTTATGTGATTTTCTCTGGTTATGTGATTTCTCAGGTTATGTGATTTATCTGGTTATGTGATTTTCTCTGGTTATGTGGTTTATCTGATTTCTCTGGTTATGTGATTTCTCTGGTTATGCGGTCTATCTGATTTCTCTGGTTATGTGATTTATCTGATTTCTCTGGTTATGTGATTTCTCTGGTTATGTGATTTCTCTGGTTATGTGATTTATCTGATTTCTTTGGTTATGTGATTTCTCTGGTTATGTGGTTTATCTGATTTCTCTGGTTATGTGACTTATCTGACTTGTCTGGTTATGTGATTTATCTGATTTCTCTGGTTATCTGATTTGTCTGATTTATCTGGTTATCTGATTTGTCTGATTTATCTGGTTATGTGATTTATCTGATTTCTCTGGTTATGTGATTTATCTGATTTCTCTGGTTATCTGATTTTTCTGATTTATCTGGTTATGTGATTTATCTGATTTATCTGGTTATGTGATTTATCTGATTTCTCTGGTTATCTGATTTGTCTGGTTATCTGATTTCTCTGATTTCTCTGGTTATCTGATTTATCTGGTTATGTGATTTATCTGATTTCTCTGGTTATCTGATTTGTCTGGTTATCTGATTTCTCTGATTTCTCTGGTTATCTGATTTATCTGATTTCTCTGATTATCTGATTTGTCTGGTTATGTGATTTATCTGATTTCTCTGGTTATTTGAGTGATCTGATTTATCTGGTTATCTGATTTCTGGGATTTATCTGATTTCTCTGGTTATGTGATTTCTGTGATTTCTGTGGTTATGTGATTTCTGCGGTTGTCTGATTTCTCTGTCCATGTTAAAGTGCTCAGTGTAGCAGTGATTGTGCTGGACTCTGTGTACCCTCTCTCCTCTCACATATCTGAGCCGCTCCTCGATGCTATTCTGAGTTTAGGATTAACCAAACCAAAATAAACCAGATCACGTTCTGATCTGGCTCTGAATTTGACCACAAAGAATTAACTCTGGCAAAGATTAAACAAACAAACTTTGATTAGAGAGTTGTAGCACAGCAGAGAGACGGCTCTCAGTCACTCTATAATGTTTATGTGCATTAAAGTGGTAGTAGATTAGTAGAAAAGAGGTTAAAGGCCCTGTGTACTTCTTTTTCCATGTATTTGAGCAAAATGTGTCTTGCCCACTTCAGACATACAGTGCAGTATTGCATAAGCAGCTCTTGAGGTCAAAGTCCAGTGTGTGCTGTCTGCATCTGATTATAAAGCATTTTTTGTCTGATAATCAGGAAGTGCACTGTTAGCATGCTAGTCGTTGTTAGCGTTACCTTTATGTCAAACCCTGCTCTGGTCTCTGAGATGTGTGAAAAGTGCTTATAAACTCATCTTGGTGAGTAATTAGAATGCACTTTATGCATAAGGTTAGTGAGGGATAACTTTGGACCCCTGTAAACTCTTTAAAATGGACCAGTTCTGTGTTTCACATTTTTAAGACGACAAAAAATGTCTTTTGAAATGTAGGAGGTGGAGGTGGAGATGGAGGTGGTGGAGGAGGAGGAGGAGGAGGAGGAGGAGGAGTCAGAGCTCTGTGCTGTGGCCTGGTCTCCATGAACACAACAATAAAAGATGCAGAGGGTCCCTGGAGTCTAGGTTCTGTCTGAGAGAGAGAGAGAGAGAGAGAACAGAGAACAGAGAGAGAGAAAGGGAGGGGGGAGTGAGAGAGAGAGAGAGAGAGAAGAGAGAACAGAGAGAGAGAAAGGGAGGGAGAGGAGGGAGAGAGAGAGAGAGAGAGAGAGAGAGAGAGAGAGAGAACAGAGAGAGAGAAAGGGAGGGGGAGGAGTGAGAGAGAGAGAAGAGAGAGAGAGAGAGAGGGAGGAGTGAGAGAGAGAGAGAGAAGAGAACAGAGAGAGAGAAAGGTAGGGGGAGGCGTGAGAGAGAGAGAGAGAGAGAGAGAGAGGAGAGCGAGAAAAGGGAGGGGGAGGAGTGAGAGAGAGAGAGAAGAGAGGACAGAGAGAGAGGAGAAAGGGAGGGGGAGGAGTGAGAGAGAAGAGCGGACAGAGAGAGGGAGAGACAGAAGGGAGGGGGAGGAGTGAGAGAGAGAAGAGAGGACAGGGAGAGAGAGAAAGGGAGGGGAAGGAGTGACAGAGGGAGAGCGAGAGAGAGAAGAGAGAAAGGGAGGAGGAGGAGTGAGAGAGGGAGGGTGAGGAGTGAGAGATAGAGAGAGATTAGTGGACAGAGAGAGAGAGAAAGGGAGGGGAAGAGTGAGAGAGGGAGAGCGAGAAGAAAGGGAAAGGGAGGGGGAGTGATGAGAGAGCGAGAGAGAGAGAGAAAGGGAGGGGGAGGAGTGAAAGAGAGAGGAAGAGGAGAGAGAGAAAGAAAGCGCGAAAGAAGAAAGAGAGACGAGAGAGAGGAGACAGAGAGATAAAAGAGAGAGAGAGAGAGGAGAGAGAGAGAGAGAGTATTAACCTCTATTTGACAGAGGACAGGGAGGAGAGAGGTGATAATGAGAACAACTACTAAACATTATGGCTGTGTGATTTTGCCTGAATACAACATTGTTTGACTTTCAATTTTTTCACCTGAAAAAAAAAAAAACAAAAAAAAAAAACACAGACAAACAAAATTATAATTTTAAATTATGTAAATAATTGACTCTTGTGAGCTCCATGGTCTAATGTTCTCCTCAAAAACAAACCTGGAGTTGTGTTTTGTGTCCTCCCTGTATGTCAGATGCCCTCTCTGTGTGTCAGATGCCCTCCCTGTGTGTCAGATGCCCTCTCTGTGTGTCAGATGCCCTCCCTGTGTGTCAGATGCCCTCTCTGTGTGTCAGATGCCCTCCCTGTGTGTCAGATGCCCTCTCTGTGTGTCAGATGCCCTCCTCTGTGTGTCAGATGCCCTCTCTGTGTGTCAGATGCCCTCCCTGTGTGTCAGATGCCCTCCCTGTGTGTCAGATGCCCTCCTGTGTGTCAGATGCCCTCTCTGTGTGTCAGATGTCCCTCCCTGTGTGTCAGATGCCCTCTCTGTGTGTCAGATGCCCTCCTGTGTGTCAGATGCCCTCTCTGTGTGTCAGATGCCCTCCCTGTGTGTCAGATGCCCTCTCTGTGTGTCAGATGCCCTCCTCTGTGTGTCAGATGCCCTCTCTGTGTGTCAGATGCCCTCCCTGTGTGTCAGATGCCCTCCCTGTGTGTCAGATGCCCTCTCTGTGTGTCAGATGCCCTCTCTGTGTGTCAGATGCCCTCCCTGTGTGTCAGATGCCCTCTCTGTGTGTCAGATGCCCTCTCTGTGTGTCAGATGCCCTCCCTGCTGACCCTGTAGTTCAGACTCTGTAAACTTGTTGTGTGATTCTCGGCTGAGTTTAAAGTTCAGATTTGAGTCTCTGTCGGGTGTGAAGCTGCTAAAATGTAAATTCTAAATGTGATGTGATTCTGAGCCCAGTTTGTTTCATATTTGAGGCTGAAGTTTGGTGGAGTTTTTCTCTCGTCTCGAGGAGAGACTCCTGATA